>BSBK01001598.1:40000-1240000 GCA_027943335.1 Chamaecyparis obtusa | reverse complement strand
CAGACCTTGTTAGGAGTCTTTTACAATAACCATGGTAGGGGTGTGGACTCACTATCTTAGAGCTCACTACTTAAATGGTGAAGACTACAACCTTCTAATCTCAGATACACACTATATCTGCTGGATGAACTATCACTGTAACATTACTTGTCTGATTAGTTCCTTTGATGCATTGATTTTTTGTCCTCTTTCAAAGATCTAATACATCCTATCAACTCTTCTCACACTTCTTCTCTGCTTATCTCAACTCTCATACCAATTACAATGGGCGCATCTAATATTTATATGCACATACAAAACAATTAACTAGGTTGACCCTTTAACTAATAACATACAATGCTTCCAATTGAATTGGCTCAAGCGTGTTTACAAAAAAACTTAATTACATGTCGGAAACCTGATTACAATAGGCACATAGACTTTACAACATAATAATATAACCACAAACCAAAATACCAATAGTCGGTTGCTTGCTCTATTCTTCTGTATCATTCACTGGCTGTGTGACTTCAACTGCCTGTAACTTTGTCATACATTCACATCTGATCATGCGCTCATAGACTAAGCATGAATATACTCTAAGCAACTTATCTTCTAGGGCACATACCATAAATTCTATTAATATGATTTAGAACAATAGAGAGGGGGGGGTGAATCAGTTGTTCTTAGGTCCTGATGTATAAAACAATCTCATAAACTTATCCTTAAATCAGATCCAAAACCAAAACAAACTCGGTCATCACTGATTCAATAATAGAAACATCTAACAATGCAATCCACTACCTAGCTGTAACTTAACTTGTAAAACATAGTAATGTTCAGATCTAAACATTCACACAAGTATAAAAACCAAGTTTTATAGTGGAAACCCAATTTGGGAAAAACCACTTTGTAACATGCTACTATTATTTTCACTCTTCTGAAGTGAGCTCGGTAAAAAGCCAACCCTATCAAAGGTTACAATACACACTGTCAAATGTGACCTGGTTAAAGGATTTTAATCACTCTGTTAAAAGTGAGCCTAGTCATAGGACTTACATACACTCCATTAGAATGAAACCTTGTTCAAAATATTTAACTTATGACTGTTAGGTTAACCTCTGTTAAAAGGATTTTGACTGTTACAATGGTTAGAAAGTAGCAGCAGTATTATCTGAAAAATATACAACTCACTTTGCAAATATCAAATCCGATTTCGTACACTAATGTTGGTTTACTGACTTTGAAACTTTGTCAATTCCATCTCTGATCTGCTTGGAACTTTTCTTCAAGCAATCACCACACTTCTCCTTCAGCCTTTTCTGCTTATTCATTCAATAAAACTTTTCTCTTCCAGCATTCTCTATTCACCATGTGCATACATATCACAATGTTCAGGTTCCCTTATATTTTGCTCAATTAGGTTAACTCATATTTTTCCGCTCAATCTCATTCATAGATCTTAGGGTTAGGTCAAATTCATTGAATCTACTCGCTTTATGTTCTTTGGCTCCTTTTATAGAATCATCTCAAATCTCTTAAAGATTTATAATAAAATGTTTTACAATGCATTTAATGCTTCCAAACAATCAATAAATAAAGTCAACACATTTTACATAATCCAAGAATTCAACAATGTCGGCTCCAACATTAAATTCTCTTCAAATATAAAATTGCTGATGCTCGGTCAATACTATGATTGTTCACTCAATCTCCATGTAGAACGCTCAGTCAATACTAAAAATGTTTCCTCGGCTTGCACTGTCTTCCTCGGCAATTTACTAATGCTCGGTCGACACTATAATTTTTCTCAGCATATACTAACTCGGTCGACACTAACATCACTCAGCTTAAACATGATTTTTCCATTCTTTGCTTGGTTAAGCCTACCAGTTTAGTCTTCAATCTTACTAAGATAAACAATACATTATCTCATCATAGTACAACATAGTCAAGTATACTTTGTAGTATCAAGATAACTCAACCTTTCCTTAGGTGCTATTGTTACCAACCTTGCTTAGCCCCTTAGCAATACTCAAATAGATATAGTACTTTCCTAAGTAGCAATAGTCTTACCAATTAAGGTTTGACATCAATGACAATACAATAATTGTTCCAGTTCAGTTTCCAACAATCTCCCTCTTTGGCATTGATGGAAACACCATATGATATCACCTAAATAACACATGGATTACCAACCAATCCAAAATCTTATCTATCCATCAGAAACTTATTTATAATATCCTTAGCTTCATTCTAATTCTAAATCCTATAAGCCTCACTCCTATGACCATCAGAAGTATTCAGATCTCCCTCTATCCTGATTCTTCATTTTAGCTCATCATCCTCTTTCCTTTTCCTTTTAGTATCATGTGTTATCATATCAGTACATTCTCCCTCTTTGACAAAAATGTCAAAGCAATAACTAAAACATACATCCATCAGATGTAGATAATATCTATGCAGCTCAGTGTTTCTCCCTCTATCATCTTGCTTATGACTGATTGCTTGTCTTTGCTTCTCTTCACAACTCTAGGCCAGCCCTAAAGTGTGACAATCTTCTGCATCAATTTGTCAAATGTTCTGCTGTAGCACATTTGATGCAGTGCTCCTAGCTTGTCTAGGTAGCCTTAGTTAGAGGAAGAACCCCTAATTGACTTCTTAAATACTCATGAGCTTCTCTGGATAAAGCTTTAGTGAATATGTCTACTAGTTGTTATTTTGTATTCACATATTCCATTCGGACTTCTTTGTCTTGTACTAATTCTCTCAAGTAGTGATACTTGATTGCAATGTGTTTGGTCTTAGTGTGCATCACTGGATTCTTAGAAATATTGATAGCACTTATGTTGTCACAGAAAATAACAACAGGTTCAGTGATTTCTTCTTTCATGCCTATCAACAATTGTTTTATCCATACCAAGTTTGAACATTTCACTGCAGCAGCAACATACTCAGCCTTGGCAGTAGATTGGGAAATGTAATTTTGTTTCTTGCTTGTCCAGGAGACTAGTCTTTGTCCAAGAAAGAAAGCTCCACCACTTGTACTCTTTATGTCATCTACATTTCCTACCCAAACAGCATCTGTATAAACTCAGAGTTCAAATTTTTTATCGTTCTTATAATATAGACCATAGTCAGCAGTTCCTTTCAAGTATCTCATAATTTTTTTCATGGCCATCATATGTGTCTCCTTAGGATTAGCAGAGAATCTTTCCACAATCCCAATAGCTAATGTAATATATGGTCTACTATGTACAACATACTGCAATTTTTCAATCATAGATCTATACAGAGTTTGATTCACTTCTACAACATCATCATTCTTAGATAACTTTTGTCTAATAACCATAGGAGTTCCCACTAGTTTAGCATCTTCCATTCCAAAAAAATTTAGTATATCATTAACATACTTAGACTGTGTAATGAAGATTCCATTCTTCTTCTGATATACTTGTAAACCAACAAAGAATTTGATCTCACCAAACATACTCATTTCAAATTCAATTTGCATTTCATTTGAGAAACTTTTGCATAATGCATCTTGTCCACCAAAAATAATGTCATCAACAAAAAATTTTGCCAACAAGATACCTTTACCTTCTTCATCCTTCATGTACAGATTGCTTGTGTTATTTGTTCTTGAAAATCCAATTTGTTTTAAGTAGTTTTGCAACCTCTCATACCATGCTCTAGGTGCTCACTTCAATCCATACAATGCTTTGTTCAGTTTGCACACCATGTGTCTTCTTTTTGGATCAATAAAACCTTCTAGTTGTTCTATGTAAACTTCTTCTTCTAGTATACCATTCAAAAATGCAGACTTGACATCCATTTGATAAAACTTGAAATCTTTATAAGTAGCATATGCAAGTAGAGTTCTTACTCCTTCCAATCTAGCTACAGGGGCAAATGTCTCCCCTTAATCTATTCATTCTTCTTGTGCATAGCCTTTGCATACCAGCCTAGCTTTGTTCCTGGTGATTTCACCATTTTCATTCATCTTATTCTAAAACACCCATTTTGTTCCTATAACATTCTTGTTTTTAGGTCTCGGCACTAGAGTCCAAGTATCATTTTTCTCAATCTGGTCAATTTCTTCATTCATTGCTTGTATCTAGTCTTCATTCTCCAATGCTTCTCTAGTTGTCTTCAATTAAAATTCACATAGTAGACATGTTGGATCCTTAGTCTTACTTCTAGTCTGGATTCCAGTATCTTTGTCTCCAATTATTTTTTCAGGCTTATGATGTCTTCTCACATATTTTGCCAAAATAGGTTCAGTTGTTCTCTCCGCTATTTCATCATGTTCCTCAATAAGATTGTCAGATTCAACTTCAAAATGCTCGGTAACCTCTTCCTGATACTCAACAATATTTTCTTGTAGCTCAACATGTTCTTGTTCTCTCTCAGCATTATTTTCCTGATGCTTGGTAGCTTTTGTCTGTCGCTCGGCATTGCTTACTCAAGACTCTGCATCAAGTGCAAGTTTGTTACTTGCCTCTTCTTCCTCTTCAATGTACATAAAAGATCTATAATCTTTTGGTTCTCTTTTACTATCAGCTTCATTTCTTTTTGCATACTCATCAATTTTGACATTCACACTTTCCACAATTTTGTTAGTGTTAGAGTGCAAACACTTATAAGCTTTACTTTTTGTGGAATACCCTAGGAATATGCCTTCATCACTCTTAGCATCAAACTTTCCATTCCTAGTGTCTTTTAATAAATAGCACTTACTTCCAAAGATTCTAAAGTATTTAACACTCAGTGCATGTCCATGCCATAATTCATAAGGTGTCAGATTTGTACCTTTCTTAATTTGTACTCGGTTAAGAGTGTAGATAGCAGTGCTTATAGCTTCTTTCCAATATCTCTATGCCACATTCTTTTCAATCATCAATGTCCTTGCACAATCCAAGATAGATTTGTTTCTCCTTTCTACTATACCATTTTGTGGAGGTGTTCTAGGTGGAGACATCTATCTTTTAATTCCTCTATCATTGAAAAATAGATTAAATTCATTTGATGTAAATTCTCCACCTCAGTCAGATCTAAGACATTTTAGGTTCCTACATGTCTCCTTTTCAACCTTAGCCAAATACCACTTAAAATATTGAAAAGCTTCAATTTTTCTTTTAGAAAAATCACATGCATCATCCTAGTATGATCATCAACAAATAAGATAAAGTATCTAGAACCACAGTAACTTTGTACACCCATAGGTCCACAAAGGTCGGTATGAACCAAATCTAAAATGTTTTCAGAAGTAAAGGATTTGCTCTTGAAACTTGACTTTGTCATTTTTCCTAACTGGCATTCCTTGCACATCACATTCTCAGGTTTCTTCAATCTAGGTAGACCTCTTACCTTTTTCTTCTTACTTATCTCTACCAGATTGTCAAAGTTAACATGACACAACCTTTTATGCCATAACAAAATATCATCAAGTTGTGCAATCAAACATGTTTCTTCAGATAGGTCAAGATAGAACAAATTACCTCTAGTCTGATCTTCACTTCCAATCAGTTCTCCAGCAGCATTAAATATTTTAGCTTGCTTGTGATGAAATTCCACTCGGTAACCAATTTTGTTAAGCTGAGAAACACTTAACAAATTGTAATTAAAACCTTCAAGCCAATATGCATTTTCACAAGATATCTTATCAGTTAGTTTAATCAAACTTTTTCCTCTAACAGGACATGGTGCATCATTACCAAATTTTACACTTTTACCTTTGTAATGATGTAAGGTCTCAAACTTATTTTTGTCACCAGTCATGTGATGTGAGCAGCCACTATCAATAATCCATTTATCATTCTTGTTCACATAGGATATCAATGTAGTTTTTTCATCCTCATCAGATTCATCTTTCATTGCCACATAAACTACCTCAATTTCAAAATCATCACTATCAGTGTCAGTCTCTTTTTCAGCAATGTAACAAGATTTCTTACCTTTTCCCTTGTAGTCTATGTTCCATCGGTAGCTTCTATCATCTTTTCTATCTTTGTGTTTGCTTTTCATTTCATCATCTTTATCCTTACTGTCAAGACATCTAACAGCTATATGACCAACTTTATTACATGCAAAACATATAATAGGGAGTTTACCTTTATACTTTCCTTTTCCCCTTCTCAGTCTTATAGCCATAAGAGCTTCTAGATCTTCTAGGTCACTCGGCTTAAACATAACTTTTCCATTCTTCGCTTGGTTAAGCCTACCAGTTTAGTCTTCAGTCTTACTAAGATAAACAATACATTGTCTCATCATAGTGCAACATAGTCAAGTACACTTTGTAGTATCAAGATAACTCAACCTTTCCTTAGGTGCTATTGTTACCAACCTTGCTTAGCCCCTTAGAAATACTCAAATAGATATAGTACTTTCCTAAGTAGCAATAGTCTTACCAATTAAGGTTTGACATCAATGACAATACAACAATTTTTCCAATTCAGTTTCCAACAAAATCAATCATATGCATGTGCGTTGATGTTCTAAACTACTAGTGCTCTACTTACTATCCAATCTTCAACACTTAGTCAATTTTTAATCTTTTCATCAAGTACGCTGACTCTAAAACATCATATGACTTTGTTGTCATAATGACAACACTATATAAATTCATATACACCAGTATAGTCAACTTTCAAACAATCTCCCCCTTTTTCATTGATGGCAACAAAGGAATAGGGCACAGTTACTAACTATTCTCTTATACAAAAAACTTTTATTATATTCTATCTTATATCTCCCTTATATATCTTCTTTATATATCTATAACTCCATATTCTATACATACTCCCCCTTTGACATTAATGACAAAGGTGCTTCAAAACTGTATCTACAAATACTTATAGTAAGAGAACATCTGGATAGGCTATCTGTAAGTTTTGAATCTCTTTCTTCCGAAATGTGATCAATGAATTAACAATCTAGAGATGGGCGCATAGAGTATAGTGTAGCTTCTGGATCTTCTCCAAGTTTGTGCTAGGACCTTGATCATATGTCACCATGGTGGCATCAATCTCCTTGATATTCTGATTAAGTATATCTAGTGAGGGTGCAAGAGCATTTCTAAGTTGAGTCTGCCTAGCCCTTATTTTTGACATCTCCTTTTTTGCCTTCTCAATTTTGTCAATTTTTCCTTGATATACATTATTGCACATATTTACATCAATGGATGGGTCTTTCACTGATTTCTTTACTTTCTCTATCATAGCTTCTACCTCTTGGATCTTCTTGAAGTGGTCATCGGTTAACTTGTCCTGATCCATACAATTTGCAATGATCTTCCTTCCATTTGCTGCAAACTCCTTCAAAGATGCTTGACCAACTTTTAGAGAACTTAGGTCAAGTTCAAAGTTACTAACCAGTTCACTCAATCTCTTCTTCTGATACTTTTCTTCTACAACTTGAGATGTTGACTCTT
The DNA here is from genome assembly GCA_027943335.1 of Chamaecyparis obtusa. Classification (NCBI taxonomy): domain Eukaryota; kingdom Viridiplantae; phylum Streptophyta; class Pinopsida; order Cupressales; family Cupressaceae; genus Chamaecyparis; species Chamaecyparis obtusa. The sequence goes on along the minus strand of BSBK01001598.1, from coordinate 1,232,589 downwards.
CCAAGGTAGAAAATTTTGTTTTGAAGACTATGAGGATGTTGCTAACATCATCAACTAAATGTACCTTAGACACTTTCTTTTCTGAAGGTAATAGACTATTCAATATGTTGACTAATTCAACAAATAGTGGGTTTCTCATTACCTATTTCTCTTTGGCTTTCTCCATTTCTAAGACACTGATCTTGATCAGGTCTTCTTCTCCCCATGAATCCAAACTAGTTGTGTCAGGTGTCAAACTTGACAACAATGTTGCTAAGGGTAGTGGAGTGATAGGAGTACTATCCATTACTTCCTCTTTGACTCTTATTTCAATGGATGACTTATCTATTGGTTCATTTTATTTTATCTCTATTTCTCCTTTTTTTTCTACTTCCTTTTCTTTTTCTTCTTCTTTCTTTCCTGTTATATCCTCAATCAGTACATCTTGTTGACTAGCAGGAGTGTTGCTACATAGATTTTCAGCCTCTTGAGTGCTTACAAAGGCTTCTTCAAACTTGTCCAAATCAATATCTGAGGCAGCCATTGCAATCTCAACATTGTCAATGAAAATTGTTTCATCCTTGTGTGCTTCTGACATGGGCGTAGACTTTTCTACCTTTGTCGATGCCTCAATTGCATGCATTGAATCTTGTGGACCTGTAGATGGTATATTAATGAACTCTGACTCTTTTGTAACCTTTTTGGGTAATTGATCTGTGGGCTCAGTAGCTGGATACATGTATCTATTCATGAAGACCTTCTCAAAGGCTTTCTCTATTTCCTTTGCAACCAATTCATAATTCTTGTCCATTATATGTAAAGTCCTTGACTTGGTTCTAAGATGTGGCTACACCAGATCTAACAATAAATTTTTCTCTTCTAGCTCGCATACTAGAAGGGTTTCATCTAAGGTCTTTTCCCTTGTCCTTAGGTCCTCTTCAATGGCTTGTCTCTTTCAGAATTCTAGGATGTTCCACACATTATCTGGAATCATAGTTTTCAGTTCTAGGACTATCTTTTTGAACTTCAGCATATGTTTGACAATCATTCCATGAATTTTTGACATTTTAATTTCACTATACTTTTCATAGAACTTCCCTACTTGATCTATCATGCCTTCATCAATGATCCTTGTACTCAATACACTTAGACTGGGTTTGAAGCTTACTTCTGGGCGTGCTTGAGTGTTCTTCCTATTTCTTGTTACTTGCAAGGATGGATGACTAGTGCCAATCTCTTTCTTCCTCTTAGGCATTGCCTTATACTCAGGAGGAGCAGTAAGGTCAATGGTTTCCTTTGGCACAGAAGGAGTAATATCAATTTTATCCTTCTGAACATCAGATTTCTCAATTTTCACCTTCTTCATCTTTGGGTCATCTGATTCTATCTTTGTTGTAGCTATGCTCTCTAATTCCAAAGCAATCTTCTCTTTCCTTGCTTTGTCTAGCTCTACTTGAGACACTCCATGAATTCTCAAAATCTCCGAAGTCACCTTGGCAACCTTCCTTTTTGTTGTTGTGCTACTCAAAACTACATCAACTTCTCTTGTTTTCTCTTCATAGGTTCCTCATCTTGGCTCATTGAGGTCTTTAGGGGCTGATAACAATACTTGTGCATATGCTTTTAGGACTTGTTCATCAACCTCATATCCAAGTGGATGGATCCACTTTGTTCTCGGTTCAATAGCCTCCATGCATGTTGTATCAGTCTCAACCATGAAACAAATGCTATCTTTGTATTTCTCTACAATACTCTCTGGTATTATATACCTCATCTACATCTTAACCTTGAATGTTTTCAATTCCAGTGTTATATAATCCCTTAGTGTACTCTCAGTAGTTGCCTTGAAAGATATATGTGGCATGGTAGGAATATTCTTGTCTAGGTATAAATCTGACACCTTTCCAAGAATGTGGAAGTACATGTATATGATTAAAGTCCCAAATCTGAATATCTTGGTCTTGTCATGTTTAATAGCTCTTATGTTGTCTATCAGCTGTGCATGCAAGATCTCACACAGATTAAACTCTTATTTATCTCTCACCAATCTTATTGTTGCTAGAATGGTGTCTGCGGACACACTATTTACTCTACTGGTGTGTTAAAACCTATATCCCAGTATCATGGACATCAATTTGATGTCTTTCTCCTCTATAGGCTCAACTGTCATTCCGCGCCTATAACTTCTTGATTTGCAAGCCTGTTCTACAAGTTTTCTGGTGTCCTTTCCTACTGGAAGAATGGTGCCTATTCTTGAGAGGCCTGTCATCTCATGGATTAGGTCTCCAGTAATCCTTATCGGCACTTCACCTATCCAAAATAGGTCATCATGGATCCTACTAGGTATGATTTTGATCCATTCTGACTCGTAGAACTCATATGCCATAGCATATTCCACTATAGGATGATTATTCCACTATGCATACTCATCCATCAAGGTTTTATCAGGTTTCATCATGGTTTCCATGTGCACTCTTATTCTGTCCAAACCTACTATTTCCTTTTTGCAATGTATTTATGCCCTAATGTCTTCCACATGCATAATGCCCATGGGAGTGCAAGAGAATGCACCTTCTAGGTCGTCTAGTGTGGATTTAAATGGATGCCTCTTAAACACATATCTCTTCTTCTCCGCTACATCAAATATAATGGGAGAAGCCATTACTTGTATATTGCTTTCCAAATGATCTTAAAGACTTGAATCAGCGCGATGAACTAGGGTTTTCGCAACCGATCAAATACACTACAAATCACTGATGAGTCAATCTACAATCCTTCACAATTAAATGTTAGGGCTCTTCTACTCTTCAATCACTTTGAATTTGAATGCAATGAGAGATCTACAAACTTATGTGTACTTTAAAGTAGAAATTCTACCATTAACGCTTACCGCGTAAACCAGGTTGTCACTGAAAAAAATTTAACTTTCATTCTGCAAACAATCAGCTAGTGCGCTCTTGCACATAGGATATGTTAGTCTCCAAAAGCTTAAGTCCAAAGGCACATACTCTGAGGGTGAGTATACCAGTTGCGCAAGGGTCTAGGGATAAATTAGCTCCCCCTATGACCCTGAGGGCCATTCATCCTGATGTAGAGGGTGCATCCACTGTGGATGCATCCAATACATTCTCATCAACCTTATCATTCTTCACCTCTGACCAAATCAAGCTCTCATCCTTTGAATCTTTCACAAACTTGACTTCTCCTTTGGTATCTAATACTGGTTCTTCAAGATTTTTAGGGCTTTCCTGACCTTGCGACCTTGATCTACAAAACTTTGAGATGTGTCCAGCCTTGTGACAAGAGTGACAAATGACTGGAGGCCTTATATTCCTCGGTGCATTGACATGGGTCACCATTTTACATTGTCTTGTAGAGTGACCATTATAGTTACATATCTGACATGTAACATTCTGAGAATTTCTTACATTTGTCTAATTCTGATTTCTCTGATTATGTTGAGTTTTGTTCTTTTGACTTGTCTTACAATTCATAGCTCTATGAGCAAATTTATTTCATGAATAACAGTAACCATTGAAAGGTCTTACCTTTGTACAGTTCCTTGCTATATGTCCATGCTTGTTACATGCATAACAAGTTTGATCTACTGGCTTGCGCATATTCTTGGATGGTTCAACATGATCTTTAGTCTAAATTTCAGTCTCCTTAGCATCTAAGGTGTCTTCTGGTGCTTTCATTCTTGCTTGCATGTTGTAAATCTGATTTTGTGCTTCATTGTATCTAATGCAGCAAGTATCTCCTTTAACTCTTCTTGCATACAACTGAGATTCTATCAAATTAGAACTGGTGTGTAATTTATCAATGTGATTATTTGCCTCTTTCAATTCAGATTCCAAGCTTTCTTTGTTGTTCCTTAGCTCCAGGATTTCCATGTTTGCTTGCCTCAATTCTTCATTGAGTTGAAGGTTTTCTTTGATTTGTTCATCGTAGAATTCATAATTGTTAGTAAGCTTATCATCCAATTCTTCAATCTGTTCTTTTAGAGATGAATTTTCTTCATTCAACTTCTTGATCATTATCACTAAATCACTGGTAGAGCATTCTTTCAAATCCTTTCTTAGCCTTTTGATGACTACTTGAGCATCACTGACTTTTTCTTTTAGTTCTTCAATTTCTTTTTCAGATCTGTACAGGTCTTCAAGAGCAGCTTCAAGATTTCTTTTCAAATGTTTCATTTTTGCTTTGTCCATGATCTCCTCAAGTGGTTAAACTTCTTTACTTAAGACCAGAGCTCTGATACTAATTGTGAGGAATGGGAACAGTGAGAGGGGGGGTGAATCAGTGTTCACTGTATTTTATCTTTTTGCTTTATTCTTTAAATTGAACTTGAATACTTAAATATTGAAATGAACATCAACATAAACATGAAACATGAAATCGACACATAACACCAATATGGTTACGAGGAAACCCAAATAGGTAAAAACCCAAGTGGGAATTGACATTCACTAATATTCTTTACTAGTGTTTTATGATCCTTGTTAGAAGATCCTTAACCCTATTAGGAGTTGCTTTACAATATGTTTAGTACAATGACCTGGTCAAGGGTCCTGAGTTATTCTATTGTCCTGTTGTTATTGCAATTCAGAGCCGCTAAACTTGAATTTTAACCTGTCACAGAGTATCTTTCCTATTCTTACTCGACCCTGGTTTGTTATCTGCCTATTTAAGTCTATTCTAGACTGATAAAATGAGTTAAAACTATTGGATTTGATTTTCTCAAATGCTACTTTTGATCACTTGTCACATTATGGTTACCTCTCTAGCTACTTGCTAATAGAGCTTCTTGCTCATATCTCAGCTTGAGTCAATTGATTGCTATAAGATCTTGAGCACTTTTGGCCATCCATCTTTATTGTTCTATCTTGACAAGTGATCATCTTTGGCTTTGTTTATCTCAAAATCTAAAAAATTTTGTCTCATTTTATTAGTCAACCAACATTCCTTTTTTATACCGATTTCAACTCGGTCTCAATTCGAGAAAGGGAGTCACCCTCCATTCAACTATACACAGTTACCATCACCCATAAGATGCTCACGACCGCTAGTTAGTAACAACAGTTCTACTCCTAACCAATCTAAAGATTCTAAGGTCACCCCATGGTACAAATGAGGCTTCCTCTTTTCCGCATTCAAAACCCCCAAAAACACAGACAATGTCTCACTTACTATGAGCGAACAAGAGAAATATCATCGTATGCAAGACCACTTTGTGCAAAGAGATAACCAAGCACTCTTGGATAGAGATTATAGTAAAAGCTTAATGGAAGCTGCTAGGCACATGTATTCAAGAGGGATGTCCCATGAACAACCCGGGACTAGTGGCTATGAAAATAGACCTTTCTTTGACAATAGTGGCAACAATGGTAACAACACGCCACCTAGATCTCCTCCAAGAGAAACTTTTGCTATGCCTTCTGCACCTCCTAGACATCCTCCCTCTCATCATGAGGAAGAGGCTGCTGATGAAATTTCTAGTGAGGAACTTTTGAGATTCGAACAAGATGAGTCTTCCCAGCGTTTGATGCACAAACTTTTAGAGCAAAATGGAGATCAATACTTTCAATACATGACTTCTCGGGGATACAAGCTCCCTCCTGGCTATGATGTATGCTAGATTATTCAAGAAAGAGTACCAACTGAATTGGAAATTCTTAGAGATGAGTTGCAATGAACAAATCAATGTCTTGCTCAACTTGCAATAGAAAAGGAACCTCCAAAGGTTTCTTTCATAGAATCCATTTGTGCTCTTCCTTTTGATAGGAGTCTATACATGGTCCCATTTCCTAGGGATATTGAGGTTCCCAAATAAGAAAAGTATGATGGAAATGGTGACCCCCATGACCATGTGCATCACTTTTACACTCTTAGCATGGACTTCCTTCATGAGGACACATTTCTTTTGCAATTGTTCCCTAGAAGTTTGAGAGGACAAGCTCTAGAATGGTTTGCACAGTTGACACCACCTCTTAAAAATTTTCATGAGTTGGTTAGAAACTTCACCTAGCATTACTCATACAACATCCAACAGCCTATCACCATGATAGATCTCAGTGCTCTAAAGCAAAATCAAGGTGAGCAATTTGCCACTTACTTACAATGTTGCAGGTCATTCTATTCTCGATATGCCCACCCGCTACCTGAGAGGGAAAAGATTGACATTTTTGTCAACACTCTTGTGCCTGAGTTGTATTATGATATAAGGAAACAAATGTTCTCCTCTATCAACAACATGGTTGAAAGTGCATATCAGATTGAGGATGTGGCCATAAGAAAGGAGGATATTGTTATTAATAAAGATACCAGAGGCAATGGTAAAGACAAGAACAAACCATGGAACAGAAACAAGTACGTTGTCACTGATGGGGTTGTAGATGTCCCAAAAGCTAAAGAGTCTACTTTCAATCTCTCTAATGCTATCTATGCAGCAAAACAACAAGAGGCTGCCAATGCTCAAAATGCTCCTAAACCTCAGTATGTAGACAAGCCAAAGAAGCAATACCAACGACGGGTCTACACCAAGTTGGCTAAACCATACGATGTGATTCTTAAGACTTTGGTGGCCAACAATTATCTTACGCTTCCTGCCAATCCTCGTCCCTACGATCCACCAGTTAAGCCTAATTGGTGGAGGGTGGACCATTACTACCACTATCACAAAAACAAGGGACACAAGACTGACAATTGTTTCATGCTTAAAGATGCTATACAAGATCTCATAGATGGAGGCATAATTCTCACAGATGGCTTAGTTAAAAATTCTGATCGCCAAGCTTTCAAAGACCCTCTACCTAAGTATGACAAGGGGGAGTCCTCTCAAGCAAATAAGAAGAATCCTAATGCTAAGATCAACTACACATATACTTCTGATATGCCTGTGATCAACATGGTAGAGCCCATCGAGAGTGTTCTTATGATGAGATCTCAAGATGATAATGACACAAATCATGGTAGGCCAAAGTTGGTCTTGCAAACACTAGATGGTTCGTCTTCCCAAAGTGAGACACTGAATACTATTACTAGGGGGCAAGCCAAAATTGTCCTTAAAACTACACCTGATCCAAAGAAAAGCTCTTCTTCCAAACCAGAGGCTCCTTCAGTCTTGTCTGGCTACGATCTTGTACACCAATTGCAATGAACACCCACTCAGATATCCATTTTTGAGTTTCTTGAGTTATCCCCTTTGCACAAGGAGTTCCTTGAGAAATCTCTGCTTATAGCAAATGTCCCCAATGACATTGATCTAGATTAGTTCTAGGCTATGGTCAACCATATTGCATCTCCCCACTACCTATCCTTTTCTGTAGAGGATGACACATCTCTTAGCCACCCCCATAATCTTGCTCTACACATTGAAGTTCAACTCTACCATACCCGAGTCCACCGAGTCCTGATAGACAATGGTGCAGGGTTAAATATTGTTTCTTTCAATGTGGTGCAACAACTGGGATTGTCAGAATTTGTTGTAGATCCTAAGTGGAAAATTACTATAAAAGCATACGATGAAGTGGAAATATCTTCTAAGGGTCTTGTCACGCTACCTGTTTGAGTGGGCCCTATCACAAAAGATATTAGGTTCCAAGTGTTGGACATCCCACTCGCATATAACATTCTTCTAGGTCATCCTTGGATCCATGACATGCAAGCTGTCCCTTCCACTTACCACCAGTGCATCAAATTTCCATACAATGGCACTGAAGTTGTGATTCTTGGAGACCATACTATTGCTATCAATACTCTTGCTGCTACTGAGATGTTTGTTCCTCACAATAAACCTTCTAATGATCCTAGTGCATCCTTGATTGAGGCTAAACAAATATTAAAGATGATGATTATTGGTATGGGTGAATACACACTAGACTCTCTTGCTACTATGCCTACTTCTCCTAGATCATATGGTAGACCTTCTGACAAGATGAAGCCTACCGCTTCTGCTATGACAATCTTTGATACCTTTGTTCCTTCATCCATTCCTCTAGAAGCAGAAAGAGAAGAAAAATTTGTTTGAGAGTGGATCTATAGAGAAGAAGAGGATAGTATGACAATTGCTACTCCTATTTCCCCTAACCACTATGGTAAAGGCTATAAATTTTTGCAGCAAATGGGCTATCAAGGTCAAGGACCTATAAATGATAATAGGCATGCCCTAGTTGAGTCTTTAAGTCATAACAATGGTAGACCCTCTAAGGATACAATAGGTCTCGGATATGGTGTCGAGGATGACCTCCCTGACTGTTCTACAAATGCTCCCATGATCAGTGATTCAGACACAGATAAAGATGAGTCACCATAGCACACTATGGCTCAAATGGGAGATGATCTTCCTTCTACTTCACTCCTTTGGGAAGGAGAATGTATGCCTAACAATGATTCAGCTGACACTTCTATGTCTAGAGATAATGAATTTGATCCCAGAGCTAGACAACGTAGGAATATTAAGTGGTTACTAGAAAGAGTAGATCTCACAAACAATGACACAAGTGCCTCTACTTCTAGATGTCCTAAACCTTCTTGGTGCAAACATCCTAGTAGAAGTTCAACAACAGATTCCAATGAATATGAATGGGATACCCTCTCAGATGGATCCTCCATAGTAGATATGGATGTTGATGCGATTCATACCTATAGTGCCCAACCCGACATAGTTGATGAGTCTCACATAGGGTCTGATGAGTTCATTCCACGTGTTGCTTTAGTGGACCACACTAGTCCTTCTATGACAAATCTAGATCTTGACACTTTTGGAGCTGACCTTATAGGCTCAACCTCTCTCGTCATCAGAGATGACATCCCTCGCATAAATGCTCTTGCACTTGTCACTCTGCTCTCCTTCATACATTCAGATTTCATAGCCATTGAACCTACTATCTCTTCCACCAGTGAACTTGCAACAAACATGCTGGAATCAGATATCAAGTATCTATGTCATACAATCAAGTGAAAAAATAATGGTCGGATGGTGAAAACCACATTGTGGCGGTATCCAAACCTAAAAAGATTACAAATCAAGAACAATTTGCCACATTCTTTCTAGAGAAAATGATTCTAAGGGTAAAACCTGTCAAGCAAAAGCTCATAAAGATGCCTCCCCATATGGCATTTTTGGTTAAGGTTGATATTGAGAAGCACAAATCTAAGAACAAGGCAGCTAATGTCATGACTACTTTGGCATCCATTCTACAAATGGAAGAACAAGAATCATACTTTGCATTCCTAGTGAAAGAGTTTCCTTATCTTGCCTACACTTCCCTTGCAGATTCATCCCCCTATGCCACCATCTTTTCCCATCTCCCAGATCAAGTTATCCCTGAAAATCTACCACGCCATGAGAAGCACCACCTCCTCCGCAATGCCTTACACTTTACCCTTGTCTCTGGTGACTTGTATGGGAAGAGTCTAGATGGAACTCTCCTTAAGCATCTAGAAATAGAGGAGTCAGACAAGGTGCTAGCTGAAATCCATGATGGCATATGTGGATCACATTCTACCGGTCTTACGTTAGCTCAGAAATTGCTTAGGGTTGGTTACTATTGACCCAACTGCTTGGGGCCTTCTATCATCATAGTAGCAGCATTTGGGTCTAGGGCATATCAGTTATCTACATTAGAGGAAGTAGAGCTTACCGAGCCTATCAATGTTCTACAATTGCAAAAGTTCTATGCCTAAGGTTCTTGAGCTCTTTTGTACATATTCTTTATTGATCCTGAAAAAATCTCAAAAAAATTCATATATGATGCTGAAAAAAATCCTAAAAAGCATAAAATATCTTGAAAAAATGAGCATCCTAGTAAAAAACTAGCAATAAGTGCTTTAATGTCTAACCAAAAAAATCAAAAATTGCAAAAAATTCAAAAAAATAGAAAAAGTACCCTAGTGAAAACTTGGAAACAAGCGCCTTGGTAGCAAAATACAAAAAAAATTGAAAAAAGTCCTGAAAAAATCTATCAAGTGGTGAAAACTAGGAAACAGGCATTGCTTGAGACCCTTGCACCTATGTCTATCAATCTTGTGTGGCACTCATTCGCTCCACTTCTCGCTTTGCCTCTCCTAGCCTGGAATTGACTCTTGTCTTAGTCTAGGGGGCATATGTTGTTCTAAGCTTATCTTGGGTCTCTTTGTGCATTCGGGTTTCTTGGGCCACTTAGTTCCAATGGTGTTTTTCAACACCACCCCAATTGTGTTTTTCAACACTTCCCTAGCGTCGAGTGTTTCTCAACACTTATCAGATATCCTACCCACAGTCTAAAATGATACGATATTTCTCACTGGCAGATGCGATACTCAAAGTTTGACTCTCTGACCTACACACATGCACTTAAACACTTGACTTGCTGAGATTTGTTTGACTTTATCTCTTTGTGTGCTGTCTATGATGAATTCTTTGATGAGTGTTCTCTCCCTAATAGTTTTTGATGATGTCGAGCTAGAAGACTAGGGGAATGAGGACATGTTTTATTTGCTTTCTGCCTGTGGATATATTTTGTTGATCTTAGCTATCATTAGCATTTATGCTTGTTCCACTTGACACTAGGATCTACAATGTACTATCCTTGATTGTTTTTTGCAAGTGCATACTTATAGTCATCTTGACATCCTTGTGTCTTGATGTTAGTATAATCTTGCTATATCAAACTTAGGGAACCTCATTGCACTAGTCATCTTGACCTATATGTCTTTGGTGCCTAGGTGGGATTCCCACATTCCTATCTAATATAGATCATATTCAAATTCACATAGTTATACTAGTGTGCATTATATGATCTTATGACACTACCAATAATGCTCGATGATGAATATTAGAGACTAATAGCTTTGTGACCTTGCAAGTAAACCACTTTTCATAATAGCTTACATTTTTAAGTTCATGATAGGTAGTTTTGCATCTTGCATATGGAGAGAGCTCTCCTTTCATCTTTCATGGACTTATTAGTCAAACTGTGCTCACCTTTCGCTTCTTCCCGATCATGTCTTTCACTTCTTGTCTTTCATATCACATCATTTTCTATTCATTTCAGGATCGAAACTGAAATCTGAGTTCACCTTGATCATCCAAATCACTTTTCTCCTTCTTCCGCGTAGTTGGTTAACCTTTTGAGGCCTGATCCTTCGATCTTCGCTAGGGCATCCTTTCTTTCTTCATCTCCATCTCTCTCACCCTTCTAGTCTTTCATTCATTTCATTCATCTCTCTCTGTAGTCTTCACTGGGGCATGTCTTCACTGCTTGATGGTTATCCTATCATACTTCATCTCTTCGATTATGACTTCTAGCGATTTGATCATGTTGCTCTTGCTTCTGCCTTCCCTCTACCTAATTTTGATTTTGATTTTGATCCCGAGGGGGCAGACACATCACATCCTATTGGCTATTCTCCAGATAATATGCTTGACCATTCCATTTGCTCTAATTGATCTATCTTTGTGCTTGACATGTTATTTCTCGTCTTGAGTTTTGATACTGTCCATCTCTTTCCTAAGTGTTCAGTATTGTCGCTACCAAGTTGACCATGCAAGATTTGCTATCTCTGTGCACTTCATTCTTTGTAGTCAGATCTCTATCTATTCACCTTCTTGGCTGATGTATTCTTTGATGTAATGTGTTCCTAGATCGATCACACATTAGTCAAAAAGGGGCAAATGTAATCACCCAAAAATGGTCACCTAGACTATTAGCCCCCTACTAGCATTATTTGTTAAAATTATCAATTGCTTATTCTTGATCAAATCCTAGTTCTATCATTTATTTGATTATTTCCTATGGGCTAACCATCTCATCCTAAGTCTTTATTTAATTAAAAGGAGTTTCCTCCTCTTTTAATTAAATAAAAAAGCCCCCCCACTTTCCTCTTATCCTAAGTTGCACAAATAAAGCATTATTCTTATTTTATAAAATAAGAAAAGACCTTTTTGTCTCAAATGGGACACAAAAGTCAACACTTATTTCTCATTGGAGGAAACTTGTGCACATGGATTGCTCCTCTTTCACGCTCCACCCTTGATTAAATATTTTGCCTCTTAATCTCCATGGTCCGTTCTTTCTCATTTCTTATAAAAGGAGAGTTCTCTTCTCATTTTAGGATGAATCTTTTGAATACTAACTTTATGCTACAGGATTTCTTGGAGACATTGGAGCTTTTGAAGACATTCTTGCATCTATCCTTCATTTCTTGCATCATAGCTTCATATTCTTAAATTTTTAGCTTAGTTTCATATTTATGCTTTCCTAGTTTAGATTTCATTTTTATGCTCCAGATTAGCTCACATAGATTAATTAGTTTGGATTGTAACACTTGCATCTTTCTTTTCATAGCTTAGCTTGCATTCTCATTTCTAGCATAGTTGCATTTCATTCTCATCTTGATTCTTGAGGATATTGGCATTCTTGCCCTTGTCTCCATTGAATCTCCCATTGCATGGTTTACTAGCAAGGTCATAGGCTTAATAGTTCTAGCTGAGAGCATTCTTAAGACCCTTGCACTCCATGCCTAGGGAGCTCTAGGTTGATTTTCAAGTTTTCCCATTCATGGATTCCCTTGGAAGGAATGGCTTAGAGAAGTGCACATCTTAGTGTGTACAGGACCCTATTAGGAGTCTTTTACTATAACCCTATTAGGGGTGTGAACTCACTATCCTAGAGCTCACTGCTCAAATGGTGAAGGCTACAACCTTTTGATCTCAGATACACACTGTATATGTTGGATGAACTATCACTATGACACTTCTTGTCTGATCAGTTCCTTTGATGCGATGATGCTTTTTCCTCTTGCAAAGCTCCAATACATCCTAACAACTCTTCACACACTTCTTCTCTTCTTATCTCAACTCTCATACCAATTACAATGGGCGCATCTAATATTTATATGTGCATACATAATAATTAACTAGGTCAGCCCTTTAACTGATTACATACAACACTTCCAATTGAATTGGCTCAAGCGTATTTACAAACAAACATAATTACATGTCGGCAACCTAATTACAATAGCTACATAGCCTTTACAACATAATAATATAACCACAAACCAAAATACCAACAGTCAGTTGCTTGCTATGTTCTTCTCTATCATTCACTAGTTGTGTGACTTCAACTACCTATAACTCTATTGTACCTTCACATCTTATCATGTGCTCATAGACTAAGCATGAATATACTCTAACCAACTTATCTTCTAAGGCGCATACCATAAATAGGTTGTATGCACATGCGCTGATGCTCTAAACTACTAGTGCTCTACTTACTATCTAGTCTTCAACACAGTCAATTTCTAATCTTTTCATCAAGTGTGATGACTCCAAAACATCATATGACTTTGTTTCCATAATGACAACACTATATAAATTCATATACACTAGTATAGTTAACTTTCCAACAATAGGCACAACTCAAATTTCATCAAGAAAAAATAATGACACTTCTCAGAAAACCTCAAAAATATCCCAACATCTCCTTGATGAAGCAAGTCAAGCATCCATGAATGGTATGAAAATGAATACCAAAAGAATAAATAGCTTTAGGTGTCAGAATCAAATCTTTTGAATCTCTTAGCAAAGTTAGCATCCCCCCTCTCTTTTGGAATGTTGAAGGTCTCCACCTCTAGAATGTCTCTCCCATGGGGAAACATAGATGTGCTTTGAGTAATGAAGAAGAAGGCATTGGTGGTGGATGGATGGATAGAGGAGAAATTGGAGGAAATTAGGGATCTGAATCCATCCCAAAATTGTACAGTGCTCACAAATTTGTCAATAAAATTGGTAGTTCAGAGAATTTTTTAGCTTGGGAGAAGATAACTTGGTTGAGACAAAAATTTTGGGAAACAAGCTTTACCAATTCTTGAAGACCTATTACACCAATCTTTTATTCAAAATCAAAAGAAGAAAGCAATTGGTTAAGGTCTTATATGATTATAAGATCGAGGTCTGGGGTCCAATGGACCAATTCATTGCATTCATTTGTGAGGTGACATATGCACCAAATCCAGTGTGCCTAGGTATTTTCACCCATGTTGATTCTTTACTGGTTAGATTTGATGAGAAAGATGATGCACAATTTCGTCCCTTGAGAAATTTTGATGGCTCAGTTCTAGGAAGGCTCTCCCAACTGATGTTGAAGGCTCGTGATGCCACCAAGATAGCTTCCAAAATAAAAAGAAAAGTTGAAGATGCAAGAGACTATCTCTAAGAATCCATAATTTGTACAAACTTCCTAAAGGAGGTAGATGAGGAAGATGTCACTAAGATACTAGAGGCCTTCTATAAATTTTGAGAATAATAAATTCTTCGAGTCCCAAGACTTTTTCTCTTGTGAACCCATACTCTTTTATTTATCATTCTTTGAGTGAAAACTCTCAGATTTTGGAGTTCCCATTTTTTGTATTCTTTATGGTGGTTAGTGTTGATGTTTTCTCTGGAGCCGACCGACCACCATCTTTGATTGTTTTTAGAGGCATTATCAAAGATTGGATAGGCACAGTATGGCCCAAAAGTGACAAGGGAAAGATAAAAGATTGCAAAAATTATCCTGACTCTCCAGGCATCAATCCAGCATTTAATACCTAGCATACAAGAAGAGTATTTGGAGACATGGAGTTGTCGCTACATTTATGGAGCACACTACTTGAAGCACCTGAACTACACAAGTCACATATGCACACTTTAGTGGTGTCATCCCAATAATTGCTTCCCCTAAATCTCTCATTCTTCTTCCCCTTTCCTATTCTTTCATTTTTGCTTATTGTAACATGATGGGATATTTTTTACAGTGCAGGTAGTACCGGCTATAAATATTTTATTTTATGAGAGAAATTTGGCTATAGATCCTAATGTAGATAGCAGGATATTTATAAATAAGAAGTCTGACACCTCTCCAAGGGTTGAAAAAGTTGATTATTTTTTTGTCCATACTATTATTGTGTTATTTATCAGTCTAACTGTTAGTGTTCTCATTATATTAATGCTCCCTATGATCCATGAATGTATCAACCAATGATGTTGGCGCTCTTAAACTAATGAAGGAATAAATAATGCTTGTGGTGTCATACTTCATGTTTTTATTCATTCTGGATTCAATGAATCTCTTTCATATTGTATGCTTCCTTATGTATTTTTCTCAAAGTTCTTTAATAGATAACTAAAATGTTTTTTCTTTCACTACTAATGTATGTTTTTGTTGATGATTGTATATATGCTTAGTATGGTTACTAGTTTTTTGTTTGAGCATTATTAATGTTTGGGAGTTTACACTATGACTAAAGATAGATTTCTACTAATGCTGGTCCATCTTTTGGTATTTCTTTACTAAAAATAATGATTAATTGTAGGGAACCCCACCCATTCTAAATCTCTGATATTCAATGAGCACAAGACCATAAATCCCCTTAACATAAAAATAGTCACTTTCCCAACTGACCCATCCTTGTACCATTCTAACCTGACTACCAGGTGTGTGGAGGCTAGGGGAGTTTTCTCTTTGGTAAACCTTTTTAGGCGAAGTTGGTCGGTACCCAATGACAACTCTCACCCTATTGGTGAGGTTGTCACAAAGACCTATCAATAGAAACTTGTGCTAGGAGGGAATGAGCTCTTCCTTTTCAAAAGGTTTTGAGGTTGCACCTCTAGAGGGTCCCCCGAGTAGTAGTTTTAGGAGTAAATCTTTCCACCATTTAGGTTCATTCTCACCCTTGAAATTTGAAAGAGCTCTTTGATCGATGCCAAATCCCAGAGAGTTTGTTAAACTCAGACCTCCTATCCAAGGAAAAAGTATCAAAAACAACAAGTCTCAAGCTCTGAGCCTCGATATACAACTTCTCAGAGTACCCCATTTTCCTAGCCAAGTACAGGGATAAACATTTTCCTTTCCAATCCAACAGTCCCAATGGCTACGTATTTCAACAAAATTAGCTCTCCAATGGGACAACTTCCCAATGCGGTGAATGATCTTATTCCACATCTGAAGCAAATATGCCCGAAATATGAACACCTAGGTTCTTGGACCATAGAAGAACACATTCAAGCCTATAAGGATGTCATGAATAGGCATCGCATCCAACACAAAGATGTGGTACGTAGGATATGTACATTTTCCCTTAGGGAAAATGAACTTAACTAGTATTTGAACCTCCTTGCTAACTCCATTAATGGTTGGAAATACATGGAGGATGCCTTCCTAATCACATTTTGGTTTCATGTGGACCCATCTTGGTCCCAAAGCTAGTTTATCTCCATAAAGAAGGAACCTAATGAACCGTCAGTTACCTTCAACCACTAGTTCTAAACGATATTGAAACGATGCACCTTTTTTTTCATTCCCTCCATGGAGGTGGTGATTCAGGATTACCTTATGCCTTGGATCCATTTTTTGTGACCCTTTGATGGAGAACCACCATTGCAAATGAGAGGGACATTTTAGCCAAAGTTTACAACCTCACCCTCATTTTATCCTAAAAGCTTAACCAAGATCCTGGTGGAATTGGGAAAATCATTCCCTATAACACACATCCTAGGAAAGGTTCTTGTGTGGGCGAATACAATCCCTAACATGGAAGTGGGTGCCTTGATGATGAACTTGGTACTCCGTTATGTCCATCTCACTCATGTTCACACCCTTTTGGCTTTGAGTATGTCCCTTGGGCCCAGCCACAACATTCGAAGTCTCAAGAGCCTAGGGTCCCCTTATTTCTAATGGCCTCGCTGACCAGACCATCACACAAAGGGACCTATTTCTTCTTAATGGTTGGGCCCAATGAATAGTCTTCTACAACTCTAGCTATCATGACAAAACTGCCACCCCAGTCATCACATTGTGACCAAACCACCCAGTTGTCCACCAAGATCAAATCCCTCAAGAGACTCATGTCCTTTCACTATGGACATGGGACAAGTAAAGATGGGACACTCAACATCCCATAACCCTGGCTCCTCTCAAGAAGGAAATATATTCTTGGGACAATGGAGTTCCAATAACTCTGAGCCCCGAAACTTCTTTAACAACAATAGAAACTATAGGAATTTTTGGCCTAACAATCGACAGTAGAGAAACACACTAAATAAAGGAGGTTTATCCCCAAACTAGTCTAGTACTCAAGAGAGTGTGGGTTCTATTCATTCCGCACATATCATTGAATTTCATCCCTTGACTACATCGTGTTGACTATATGATACTAGCTCACATTCTGAGGCAAATTGTGCCACCTTGGATAAAATCATTCATATCTCACAGTTGGATTTTCAACCACATGCTCATTAGACTCCTCTAGAACCTCTAGTGGAACCCCATAATTTTTTCTTTGTTTGTGAAACTATCTTCTTTGGAGCTGGTGGAGAAGATGAGGAAGAACCCAATCTAGAGAGGTTCTTTGATGGATCCATCCAAGCCTTTGAGGCTAATGTCTTCACTAGTTCACAGGCTCCTTGTTCACTAGTTCATGGGCTCCTTGCAACACAAGGAGCCAATCTAACAAAGGCCCCTTCACAACATTGATTCCCTCAAGGAATACCAACATCCCTCCAAACCTCCATGCAAATTTCAACTCATCCCCTCCAAAGGGACCCATATTCCATGCTACTCGTGAGTCTATGATAAAGATCCTAGGAATTCCGAAAGGATGGTTCGACATTGCGAGGGTGATGTAAAACTCTACTGCCACCATGACCCTGATGGAGGTATTTCTTAGCCACCCTAAGAAGAAGGCCTTCTTTCAACATCTGGAAAACTCAAAAGCCCCATCAAAGATAGTCACTTTTGAGGATGCTAACACACCTGTGTTATAGGGAAATACAAAAGACCCTCCCTACTTGCTCAGCCTTAAGATTTATGGTAAAAACCTACATAATTGTCTGGTGGATTCCAGAGCTTCAGGCAATTTCATACCCTTATCTATCTACAAGAAGCTTTGGTTGGTCCCCATGCCATCCAAAGGTGCAATGATTCAACTTGAAAAAATTATTGTCAATATGGTGGGTGAGTTCAAGAATGTTCAAATATAGCTGATCTAAGATGTTCAGCATCATCGACATCCAAGTGGTCGACATCCCCGAAACCTATGGGATGCTTTTACATTGGAACTAGTCCAAGGATCTTAATAGGTATATCTCGACCGAATTCTCTTACTTATGGCTTCCTTGGACAGGGGAGGCTAATCAGATTAAAGTGGATGATGAACCTAGGATTAAACAAGCCCTCACCAACTATGGCCAAGTGAGAGAGGTATCTTACACTCAACTCAAACCCATCATGTATCAAGACAAAGATATCACTCAATGAGGACCCCATTATCACTCAAAGAATTTAGGATCTTATTGCGATATTGAAGCATGATGTTAGATTTCAAGGTAGTGACACCTCCATGGCCACTCTCTTGTCTGATACATGATGTAGGGTGCACTATTAGGAGCATTATAAGTTAGAGTGTAAACCTTTTGTGGATGGTGCCATAATCCATCTTTCAAACCTCCTAGAGAGAGAGAGAGAAAGGAAGAAATTTCCATGCAATATAGTTTGCCAATGGACATAACTTAAGGATTTCTTGTTGGAGAACCCTTGATAGTGTCTCCTTTGGAGGACATTCTAGCCCCTGCATCTGTTATCTTAGAAGACATGTTAGAACCCCCTCTTTTTCCCAAACCAATACCACAAGCTACCCAGCCTCCCAAACCCTAGTGTGATCATAATGACTTATGGATCCTGATACATGGTTGTGGAGCTAGGGTATAGTTGATTAACCCCTAAGAAAATTATTTCCTTGCATCTTACAGACTTAAATATTACTATAGACCGATTAAGAGGTTGTGGTCTTAGGCCTCCTACTTGCACTGAGAAAGTTAGTCACCCACCTTCGGACCATGGGTGATTCAAAACTAATAGTCAATAAAGTCTAGAGTCAGTATATATGCCATGACAAATGAATGGCAACATATCACAATGGATCATGGTGTTTAATAGAATACTTCAATGCTTTTGGCATTGAGGTAATTCCTCAAAAATGAAACTATGTTTTGGATGCTCTTGTTGTGTCTGCTAGTACTCTTGAACCCATGGAAGGTTCCCAGATCCAGAGGTTTTTGGTTGAAATGGTCCCACCCCCTCTGTCCCCAATAACATAACTCACCTTTAGTTATTTGAAGATGATAAGAACATCCTTGCCTTCTTGGAAAACATCAGTGTCTTTGAAAACCAGATTATAGAGGAAGAAGAACATGATGATATAGAACAAGAAAGAGATAAGGATGGTATCCTCAATCTACCAACCAACACCATCCCAAAGGGGATGGTTGTGCTTGAATGAATATTTAAATCAGATTCTTGGGTCAAAGATAGAATCCCCCAATCTTCAAAAGAGGGAAAATATTAAAATATTAAAATCAGAATAGGCACTAAATAAAAATGTGTCTACATAGGTACCTCTTGTTCCTTGGAGGAAAAGGAGAAAATCCTCACGATTGTTTAGGAGTATATTGATTTGATTGCCTAGGGATATGAAGACCTCATAACTTAAGATACATATATCATGATGTATACCATCCCCCTTCATGCTGATGTTAAGCCTTTTTAGAAAAAGCATTGGTCAATCAATCCCCTGATGGAACCCCTAATCTACTAGGAGGTTCATAAGTTACTATCTATGAGAATAATCTTCATGATCCAGCACACCACTTGGATGGAGAATTTAGTCCCAATTCAGAAGAAAAATGGGGAAATCAAACTTTGCATAGATTTTTGGAACCTGAATAAGGCTTTGAAGAAATATAACCATCCCTTTCCCTCACTTGATGAGGTACTTCAGATCATCAATGACTCCCAAATTATGTTTTTGTACGGAAACTTGGGTTACAACTAGGTTATGATGAAATTCAAAGACTGGGTCAAGACCACGTTCACCACCAAGTGGGGGACATTTTCTTACATAAGAATGTCCTTTGGGTTGATTAACATTAGTGATATTTTTCAGAAGGCAATGAAAATTGCCATCAATGGATTGGTCAACAAATGCATAATCATCTACATACATGATTTGATATTTTTCTCCTGCAATAGATATGATCACCCCACCCACCTCGCCAAAATTTGAGAGAGATTTCACTGATTCGACATTTCCCTTAACCCTAAGAAATATATATTCATGGTCACAAAAGGGAATTTTCTAGGACATATCATCTCTAAGAAGGGTATTTCCATTGACTCTAAGAGAGTAGAGGCATTGTTGCATTTACAAATGCTAGGTAGAAAGAAATAAATGTGATCTTTCTTTGCGAAGATCAACTTTGTCTAACGCTTCATCACGGGATTCACCAAGGTATTTTAGCCTATAAATGATATGATGAAGAAAGACGTGAAGATTGAGTGGATTTTGAAAGTGAAGGAGGAATTAACTCAGATTAAATAGGCTATCATGAAAGCTTCGGTCTTGACAAGCTTAGACTACACCCTCATGTTTTATAGATATGCATTCACCTCTACCCACTTCATTGCCATAGTACTAACCCAAAAGGTCAAAGGGGAGGAATGACCCATCTCTTTCATGAGTTCCCCTTTCAAGAATACCAAATTATAGTATTCATCCCTTTAGAAGTAGGCATTCGCCCTTATTTGGGTAGTAAAGAAATTATGGCATTACATTCTCCAGAGTAAGGTACATGTGATTGTGCCAAACTAGGTTGTGAAATCTTTTTTGATGCAAAGTGAACTAGGAGAACATCGGGGGAAATGGATGTCTATTCTGCAAGAATTTGACTTAGAGATGAAACCTATGAGTTTAGTCCACGGATAGGGATTGTGTCAGAGGGATTGTGTCAGGCCATGGTTGAGACTAGTCCACAAATCAAATGTCAAACTTACACAATGGAGCCTCTCACCTAGGATCGCATGTATGCTGACCTAGCGTACCTTCTTCTGAATAATCGATGCCCTGAGAGACTTCCTTCCAAAAAAATTTGAGTGCTCTAGCTAAAGAGTGCATATTTCATCATTAAGAATAGGATTCTGTTCCACATGAACTACAAAGGCATATATCTTTAGTTCCTTGACCGATAACAAGTTGCACAAATGATTGATGAATTTCATAGATAGTTTGGGACCAAGCATGGCTTAGCTAATGCCATCACCCATCAAATTCTCTGAGTTAGGTACTATTGGCCCCATATCTTTAAGGATATCCATGCACATTTGAGGAAGTGTCACAATCATCAAAACGTTGCCTCCCAAGAGCAAAGCTCGGCATTGCCTCTCAAACCTATTTTTGAGGTCAGACCCTTTGCCTAGTGGGCATTCAATTTCATCAGGAAAATAAACCTCAACTCATCTATCGTACACTAGTACATCTTAACTGCCACAAACTATTGCACCTGGTGGTCTGAATCCATACCATGTAAAAATAACATAGCGAATGTGGTAATCATCTTTATTGAGGAAAACATTGTCACTGGATTTGGAATGCCCTCTTCCCTCATGTGTGACAATGGTTTGGCATTTTCCTCTACCCAGCTACTTGAGTGGCCTTACAATCGGAAGATTTCCCTAAAATTATTGAGCAATTACTATCCATAGGGAAATGGAGTAAAAGAATCCACAAACAAGAACATCTTAAAGATAATCAAACAGCTTCTTAAAATAAATCCCCAAGATTGGCACTAGAAAATCAAGTTCTCCTTCTAGGTAGATCACAGCGGAATCAAAGTCACCTTGGGGACTTTCCCACTCTATCTGGTATATGGCCAGAATCTAGTGTTTTTGGTGAACCTACAGATTTTGGTCATGCAGTTCATGCAACAATTTGATAGGAGGGATAACATTGGTTGGCTTCCTCAACCTAGTCTTCTTAGAAGAACAAAGAGACAGTGCCCTTGAGCATTTTGTGAAATATCAAGTAGTTGTCAAACATTGGTTTGACAAGAGAACCCAATATAATTCTTTCTAGATCTAGAACTTAGTCCTCCTATGGGACAAGGCTCAAGAGAAGAAAGGTAAGCACACCAAATTCCAAAGGCTCTAGCTTAGACCTTATCAAATATATGAGATCTTTGGGGCTAATACTTAACACCTTAGTTCCTTAGCTGGAGAAGTTGTCTCATTGCCTATCAATGGAAAGTTGTTCAAGCACTACTTTGAATGATGCAAAAAGAAGGGTTTTTGGCCCTTTCCATCAAACCTTGTCCCAATAATAACATGTCCCTAGACTCTATGCCCAATCTTTGTAAGTTGTACATTGTCATTGCAAAGAAATTCATGTCGAGTTATAGAGATCACCTCAATCGTGAGGTCAAGTTTGTAAGGCCAAAAATAGTCATTTTTTTGAGTTACCCTACATTTTCACCATGCATGCCTTAATGGTGGCATATTCTCACAAGTGAGAATTCAAATTTTATCCAAGTTTTCCATTAATTCCTAACTTGTGTGCCAGCTATAAGATTTAAGTGTCTTAACTTTGTGCGTGTGTGTGTACGTATGTCCATCCTAGGAAATGACTTGTCATTAAGAAAATATCACATCAACTAGTAGTTGTACCTTTCATCATTTCAAAATCAAATTCCCTAGATATCTTGATAGTTTTGGGCACTCGTGCTTTTTAAAAATTTGTGGTTCATCAAGTCTTCATTTTCAAACTCCGGTCTTCTTGGTCATGCTTTATGTTTTTCACATCTTACTCATGTTTAAATACATCTCCCCCAATATCCATTATTACTAAAATATTTTATTTCTCAAATAATGAAATAAGTGGTCTCTCAGCCCTAGGGTCTGGCTTTTTCCTTAAGGCTTGTGTCTTATATATCATTCTAATGGTCCTATGGTCTTGTAGGTGATAAACTAGAAAGATGGCAGCAGGATCCTCTCCCAAAAGTCCAGAGCTCCTGAGCTCATAACCAGCTCCGACCAAGAAATCAAAGGCAGAAAAGGCCTTGGTAAAACTCTCATTAGTGATTAAGTACAAGAAAGATGAGTCAATCAACAAGTCCCAAATTTAAACCATGCTTTGTGAAATCTCATATATAGATTTTGACACATGGGCCAAACTGAAGGGCTTACAATAAATAATACACCAATAGAGGAGGGTCAATGACCCATTCTCAATCAATCTAGCCACCTCTAGGAGTTGCGTTCTTCTTTCACTTTGTGCAGGTGCTAGAGTTAATATTTCTCATGGCCAATAATTTCAATGTGGCCATTAGAGTTGATGTTACATCCTCTGAGGTGCCCATTTCCTCCTTGGACAAAGACCATTTCCATGCCCTGGATGATCCCATTCTTTAAGGATATAGTTATTATGACTCAGGCATCTTCATTTCACAATTCATAGTGGCGAGAGATGCGGCCTAATGTCACCTAAATACAAAATGGCTGAAGAGCCCTAGCTGGGACTACAAAAATATGAAAATGGATATCGTTCGCATTGATTTCAAGGAGCCGATTCAAGTAGGAGTCATATTTTTATGCAAGGTTTTCGATGAGTCTCATGCCTAAGAGTTCTCTTTGTGGATGTATTATTTCTTCTACTATATGACTGCAAATAAGTAGCATTTTGATTGGGTTGCTTTTATCTCCAACCACTTGGATGCCCAAATAAGGAAGGCAGAGGGAGATAATAAATTTTACATAAATTCTTTTGTTTTGTGGTCACTAGCCTGAAAACACGGAGGAATCCAGGGATTGGACACAATTCATGTCCTCATAATAGAAATGAGACAGTCTACCCCATAGGATTATTTTCCCCAAATCCAATGGGATGAATTTTTTTAAAAAATTTGCAAAGTAAATGATGCCTTTGTTTATCACAGAGTTAAGGTGCTAACTAGGGATGTAGGTTTCAGGTTGTCTCGAGAGGAAATGGCTATGATCAGCTCATGGGGATGTTATTTCATCCAATTTTCATATTTCACCTATATTTGGGTCACCGGGTTCACAAGGAGCTCATTTTTGTTGCCCAAGCATTGCGGAGATAAAGTTGTTTTGTTAGAATTTTGCTCGTAGATTCTTGAGGTACACGCCCTATTGGTGACAAAAAAGATTACCTCGATGTCCTTCCCCTTCACCGGCAAAAAATACATGTGCTCCCTTATAGCCACCCAGGAAGAAGAGAATGCATTAAATGGTTTTGAATTGGCCATATTTTCACTTAGGCACCACAACTATGATCTACATGTCCACCTCGAGAAAGAAATGTCTCGGGGGTCTCAACCCCATGAGCTACACTTGCAGGATTTTTGTGAGGATTATCAAGATGATTTTGACATCTGATATCAGAAACATGTAAGAATGTCAAAGGTTATGATGGCGCATCTTGGCCTTTTGTCATTCTCATGAAATTTTTCAAACAACAGGTTCTTTGAAGACCTTGTGTTTAAAGAAACAGGAATTGATAAGTTGGGTCTCCCTCCAGTGGAATGGGACACCCCATAGATTTTGACAATTAAGGTCATAACTAGGACACTAATTAAGCGAATCCATAATCATTTTGAAAAGGCATGTCCAAAGAGCATCCTCTTGGACGCCTACCCAAAAGGAGTTGTCATTTTTGGACCCCAAGCAGCAAAGCAATCCATATCTCACAAGAAGAAAAACATTGATGAGTCATCCCAACCATTCAACCCGGTACCATATCCTCTTATAAGGTAATTAAATGATAAATTAGAGTAGTCCCAAAAATTCAAAGAGGCAGCTAAGGCCAATGTAACCTTTGGCCTTGGAGCCATCTCTATACGCTCCCAACCCTCGGATGCCCCAACACCCTCTGTGGCTACCTTATTTGGTCAGCCATTTGTCGAGGAGGAAGATGAAGCAGAGATACAAGTTGTTGGGGCACTTCTCTAGAAGTGGAAGAAGAAAGAGACCAACAAATTTCCAAATAATGACCTGGACCTAGAACTTGAAAAAGAGGTTGAGGTTCAAGAAATTCCCTCCACCTCCTCCCCTAAGATAGACAACGCTCTAAAGAATCCACCAGAGATTTCAAAAACCAATGTCGATGATTTCATTCATGTTGATGAAGAGGGAATCCTACATCATAGAGCTAAGGAGGTTAGGGTGATCAAGGAGAGAGCCTGAGAGAAATATGCATATATCTTCCAGGAAGTTGAAGAAATTGAAGAAGCGTAAAAATGCACTCAAGAATAGGTGGAAGAGCTCTGGCAAAGAGAAGAAGAAGAAAATATTCTTGAGGATTCTCACCTCTATGCCGAGGAATCCATTGAGAAGCAAAGGCCGAAAGAAGCTGAGAAGACAGAAAAGGAAGAAAGAAAGAATAGAGAAGAAGAAGAGAAAAGACAACAAAATAAAAGGGTTGAGAGGCAATCTTTGGTTGAGGAAACTGGACCTTCGGGATTAACCATACCCTCAATAGTCATGTCCTTCCAAGTGGATATTTAAAGAGCATTTCCTATTAATACAAGTGAAGTGGAGGCCCCTTCATAGTTCCAAGAAGTTCACATTTTAAAAAGTCCTTTGGTTGCTCCACCCATAGAGGATACCCCCGAAGATAATGTAGGGACAGAAAAAAAAAATATAGAAGTTAATACCAGAGATAACATCAAGGAAGTGGCCATATAGGGATCGAAGAAAATACTCACGGGCAACACCACAAGTCTAAAAATGATAACAGGTAATGCCCAAGGCCTACCCCAATGGCTAGTTGAATATCAGAGGAGAAAAAGAATCATAGAAATATCTACTCCCATTTCACTAGAAGAGATGTTGGTGGAACAATAGACTCTTAAAAGGTAGAGATTTAGGTAACAATCTGAAGTAGTTGTCTAAGAATATACATAATAGAGATTCCCTTGGGTCAGAGAAACCAAAGAGGATAATTGGACCTCCTTGATGATGCAATATGGATCATCCATGAATGGTATGAAAAGGAATATTGGAAGAAGAAGGAGCTCCAGACATCAAAGTCAAATCTCTAGAAGCTCTTAACAAAGTTAGCATACCCCCTCTTTTCTACAATGTCGAAGGCTTCCACCTTTGGAACACTGCTCCCACGGGGAAACATAGATGTCTTCAAGTAATAAAGAAGAAGGCGTTGGTGGTAGATGGGTGGATAAAGAAGAAATTGGATGCTATTAGGAACTTTTTATCCAAATCTCTCCCATTTTTATATAGTGCTCACAAAGTTATTAGTAAAATTGGTAGGATTGTCACTACATGGTAGGTCGAGGAAGAGAAGTATGAGAATTGGAAAGAACACCTCAGAGAATTTTTGAGCCTGGGAGAAGACAACTTGGCTGAGACAAAAATTTTGGGGAACGAGCATTACCAGTTCTCAAAGACCCAGTACACTAGACTTGCATTCAAAATCAAGACAAGAAAGAAACTGGTTAAGGTTTAGATGATTATAAGACCAAGGTTCGCGGTCTAATGGACCAATTAATTACATTCATTTATGAGGTGACATCTACACCAAATCTGGTGTGCCCAATTATTTGCACCCATATTGATCCTTTATTGATTAAATTTGACAAGCGAGTTGATGCACAATTCTGGCCCTCAGGATATTTTGATGGCTTAGTTATGGGAAGGCTCTCCCAACTGATGTTGAAGGCTCATGATGCCACCAGGGTGTCTTTCGAAATGAAAAGAAAATCTAAAGATGCAAGAGACTATTTCTAAGAAGTCATAAGCCACATGGACTGCCTAAAAGAGGTAGATGAAGAAGGTGTGACTAAGATACTAGAGGCCTTCCATAAATTCTAAGAACAATAAATTCTTTAGGTCCCAGGACCCTTTTTCTCTCGCAAACCCATACTCTTCTATTTATCATTCTTTGAGCGCAAACTACCAAAGTCTGGAGTTCCCATTTTTTTATTCTTTATGGTGGTCAACATCGATGTTTTCTCTAAAGTTGACCAACCACCATCTCATATTCTTGTCAGAGGCATCATCAGAGATTGGATAGGCATAGTATGGCCCGAAAGTGAGAGGGGAAAGATAAAAGATTGCAAACGTTAACCTGACTCCCAAGGTGTTGATCTAACATTTAATATCTGGTGTATAGGAAGATTATTTGGAGACATGGATTCATCGTTGCATTTATGGAGTGCACTTCTCAAGGCACCTGGACTGCACAAGTCAAATCCACACGCTTTGGCAGTGTCTTCTCGATGATTGTTTCCTTCAATCTCTCATTCTTCTTCCTCCCCTTTTCTATTCTTTCATTTTCAATTATTGTAACATGATGGGATATTTCTTACAGTGTAGGTAGTCCCGACCCTAAATTTTGTATTTTATGAGCAAGTGAGTTGTAGATCCCAAAATAGATAGTAGATTGTATATAAATAATAAGTCTGATGCCTTTCCAATGGTCAGAAAATTTGATGATTTTGATATTCATACCATTGTTGCACTATTTTCTTTCAATCTAGTTGTTAGTGTTCTCAGTAGATTAATGCTCCCCAAGAGCCATGAATGTATCAACTAGTGATGTTGGACCTCTTAAACTGAGGAAGGAATAAATACTTCTCTTTGTGGCATACTTTGTGTTGTTCTTCATTTTGGATTTAGCAAATCTCTTTCATGTTGTATTCTTCCTTATGTTTTTTCTCAAAGTTCTATGATAGATAACTGAAATGATTTCTCTTTCACTACTAATATATGTTTTGGTTGATGATCATATGTATGCTTAGTATGGCTACTAGTTCTTTTTTTGAGAATTATTGATGTTTGGGAGTTTATAATATGACTCTAGGTAGATTTCCACTAACTTTGATCCATCTTTTGGTATTTCTTTGTTAAAAATAATGATTACTTGCAAGAAACCCTACCCGTTCTAAATCTCTGGTATTCGATGAACACAAAACCAAAAATCCCCTTAACATATAAATAGTCACTTTCCCAACTGAACCATCCTTGTACTGTTGTGACCTAACTACCAAGTTCTTGGAGGCTAGGAGAGTTCGCTCCTTGTTAAACCTTTTTAGGTGAAGTTGGTTGGTACCCTGGTACTTGGTGACAACTCTCACCTTATTGGTGAGGCTGTCACAAAGTCTCGTCAACATATGTATGTACATGTCGAACTAAAACCCAAAAAAAAAAAGATTTATTGAATATGTGTACCCAAACTTGTATGGTGGGTTTTCATGGTTTATCTTATGTTATCTTTATGTAAAGGTTTTTTGGTCCCTTCAAAACATATTTTTACTTTAATCAAAAAGATATACACATGTATATTTACTTATATAAAAAGTCTAATACAAGGCTCAAAGAAAATAAAATAAATGTGAATAATAAAATGGAAGTAAAGAAAGTAAAACCTTAAAAATTTAAACACAAAAATAATTGGCATTTAAGAGAGGTCAAAAGAAAACAAAAATCTAAGATAAAAAAAGGCCAAAAAGAAAACAAAGGCAAGAAAACTAGAGGGAAATGAAAAATAAGTCTATATATATATATATATATATATATATATATATATATATATATATATATATATATATATATATATATATTTACGAGGAAACTAGGTCCTAGCAAAAAATCCAAAAAGACTAAAACCTACTAAGACCTACTACCAAAACACTGACTAAACACAAAATAAAAATAAAAAATCAAGAAAAAGAAAAATGAATTTAAGAAGAGAAGGATGAAAATTAATCAAAAGTAAAATAAGATATAACTTTGCATTATATTTTAATATGGATTCATTAATTAAAAGATCAAAGGAAGGAGAACAAAAAAATAAAAAATAAAAGGACAACAAGAACCACAAAAGCAACCACCTACTAAGAACTAGCAAAACTAAAAAATAATAAAACCTACTAACTCCTATTACTAATAGGAAACAAAAACTCAAACTAATAAATAAACTACATGAAAAAAGAAAAAAAAATACCAAAAGAACCGAAATGAAAAAAAAAGCAAACCCAAAGCTCACTAACAAATAAAAGAAACCAAAAGGGGGTGGGAGAGGCATATGGACCACCCAAGGAGAGGAGGGGAGAGGAGGGGGGATCTTGAAACTATGAAATAAAGAATATGGACAGGAGGAGGGGGGCGTACAGAGGAGGGGAGATCTTGGAGCTACACAAGATAGTTAAGGGAAAAATCAAGGCAAGGAACGAGGAGATAGAAAGACAAAAAAGAGGTTAACAAGATAGTCTTAAGGACTATGGAGGTTATTGAGTGTAGATAATAGAGGTTTCCAAGATAATCTTAAGGTCCAACCTTCATATCGATTGAGATTAATGGGGTCGTTGTTAATCTTTATGGTTTTCTTAATGTTTCTCTTGAAATAGTTGTCCTCCTTGAACATGATTTGAGTTCTTTCCAAACCAATATAATGTTTGGTAGTAGAAAAGTGCTCAGAAAAGGCATATTTGTGGACACTATTGTGTTTTATGCCAGTATTGTGCTCTATGATTTGGGTGTTGAAAGAGGATTTTGTTTCACCTTTATAGGGTGTGCCACAGGAACAAACCACCTCATAGACTCCTAAGTCTAAAAATGTGTATTTGGAGTCTTTAAGAGGGAGGACTCGATTTGTTAACCTATAAAGGGTTTTGAAGGAACCATGACCTTTTTTGATAAGGATTTTGGAGATATCTTAAGAGATGGCATCCATAAAAGGGAGGCATTCAGAACTAGCGAGGGTGTGGGTGGGGAGGGTTTGGGATTCATTATGGAAAGGTAGTAGGATTTGGCTTCATTGACGGCCCTCTAGATTTGGCTATCAAAATAAACATTCAACATTAAGACTTGGAAAACATGGGTTAACTCTTGGTTTAATTTTTCATCATCGCAAATTCTATGGGCTCTCAAGGCTAGGGTCTTAAGGATACCAACTTTTTGGTTAGGATGGTGGTACGATGATGAGTGCATGTATAAATCAATATAGGTAGCCTTCTGAAATACATGACGACTAATGATTCCATTAGGTTTCCTAATGAGTAGAACATCAAGGAAAGGCTATTGTTTATCAGACTCGAGCTCCTTGGTGAAGGGCATACAAGGAGTAATATTGTTGATGTGCTTGTGAAACTTTTCTAACTTGTCACACCCATGAGGCAAACAAACATTGGTGCCATCTACATATCACTACCACCATATTGTCTTAAGGGGGAAATATTGGAGGGTCATCTCCTCAAAATGCTCCATATAAAGGTGGGCTATGATAAGGGAAAGTGGGGAGCCCATATCCACCCCATCAACCTGTTCATAGATGACATCTTGGAAGGAAAAGAAAGTGGATCTTAAGAATGGCTCTACCAAAATGGTGATCTCAACACTCACCTTGTGCTTCACAATTTCAATAGAGTCTTGAATAGGAACCTTCATGAAGAGGGAGATCGCATCAAAACTCACCAAGATGTCTTTACTCTCTAATTTAACATCCTTGATATATTGAACAAAGCAAGTAGAATCCTTGACGAAGGAGTCAACATTTCCCACCAAGGGAAAGATTAATTTGGCAAGGTGAGAGGCTAAAAGGTAAGTGGGAGAACCTATGGTGTGAACAATGGTTCTCAAAGGAATGCCTCCTTTGTGAATTTTCAAAACCCCATTGAAGTGAGGGTTTACTTCTTTAGTTATTAAAATTATTTTCTTAGTAGCATCATCAAAAGAGGAGACAAACACTACTTTGAATTTTTCAAGATTTTGGTGCAAGGGTTGCAGGAGAGTATTTCGTAGCTATTAGAATTGAAGAGAGGGTCTAACATTTTGGAGAAATAGTCTTTCCTATTCATAATTAAGATGGTGTTACCTTTGTTAGATTTTGAAATTATTAGGTCATTATTGCTAATAAAATTGTTGAAGGCAAGAATCTCAGCTTTAAGGATGTTGTGTATCATCATTTTGGCATGTCTAAGAGCCATGGCGTAATCCTAACTAATTTCTTCGGCAACACGAGGTGGGATAGAGAAAATAGCATTCTCAGTCTCAATGAGAAAGTCAACAAGAGGGATGGAAGAAGGGGCCAAAGAAAAATTAAGTCCTCGCTTCAAAAGCTGAAAGATAGGGGATCTAGGTTGGATTTTGATAAATTGACCACCAACTTTCTCTCCCAATTACACATAAAGTAAGGATGGGAGGAAATCGAAAGGTGGATTGAGGAACCCATACTCAAAAAGAGAGGGTGATTGGGAAGTTCAGTGATAAAACTAGAGTAAAGAGAGGAGTATAGAGGGATATGATGTTCTTGTTGGTGTAATTAATTATTCACTAATTACAATTTACTTAATTTTACTTAGGATAATGCATTTGTATATTAGTTTTTATTGAGACACCTAGGAGTTTGCATTTTATTTTAGCACATGGTTAAGAGAGATTCCACTTTAGATGGTGATAGTTATCATCTCATACCTCTTTGTGTGTGAGATCCACCTTTAGTACTCTTATCACATTATCATCCTCTCATTGTTGCACATACTTTGATGTACAATGGAGGATGACCCACCTTGGGTAGGCATGTGATTCCACCTAGTGTGGTTGATGTCTTATCATCTCCTTATCATGTAGTCTTATCACATTGCCTATATATTCATGCACTCCTACTTTGTATTTATTCATTATCATTTGATCATCTTGTCTCTCTTGTGCTATCTCTTGAGCTTCTAGATCTTGGCATTTTATTATTTTCCTTAGGCAAATTCTTACATAGTATCAGAGCCATAGAAGATTTCATCGCATAGCCATTGGAGAGCTTTTTGCTTCAACTTTTGGAGGGCCATGATTTAGATCTGGAGGTGCAACAGTGTGTGAGAGCATCTAGAGAAAGATTTGACCTCGTCATTGCATCTGGATGGTTGTTTCCATAAATTTTGACTATAAATTTGCCTACCTTAGGCAAAAGTCAAATATGAGGCAAAAACATTTTGCAAACCAGCCTTGGACAGCCCTATTTGCACAACGAGGGTATGGATCTAAATTTTCTTTTTTGAAAAATTAATATTTTTCCCTATAGGATCTGCAATTTTTTTATTTTCATCAATCTATTATTGGCAAAAAATTTGGAGTTGATTTTGGGGTCCCCACCCCTTGTACTAGTCAAGTTTTAATCTGTAGGCATCAGAAAATTTTGTATAGTACAAGAATTAGGTTGTCAGATCCCAGTTGTCGCAACAGAATCTTGCAACACAACTGTCAATATCAAGACACATGCTAGCATGCATATCAAGGAAGAAAACTTCAACAAACACCCGACAAGGCGTCCCAAGCAACCAAGTCTCATGAGCTTCTTTACTTTTATGTAGCGGAGTATTGTTTTTAAATGACAAAGCCAACCACCCCACACTACATGTGGGACTAAATTTGCAGCCCACAATTAAAAAAATTTGCAGCACAATATTCTTCCCAAAGGACACGCAACACAATACTTTGCCTAGGGACACATGACATCAAACATCAACCCCAAGGCATCCTCATTAGCGCTCAAAGGACTCTCTCTTTCAACTTCAATGAAGCATTAGTGTGTTTTCCTATATAAAGTGTTGAATCTTTTGTTGTGCAATGCATGTGGGATAATTGTTTTGGTCGCAACTATCATGGATTGGATTTTTGGTTTGGGAGGCAATTTTCAAATGCCATAACTCACACATCTGAGCTCCTTTTTAGATGATTTTTTTATTTGGGGTAGAATTTCATGTTCTTTCCATATTTGTAATTATTTTTTGGTTTTGATGTACAGATTTTTCATAAAATTTAATTTTTCACAGTTGTAGATGAGCAATCCTCAAATTTGCAACTTCAAAGCCTTCGTTCAGGCTCATACAGACACATTTTTAGGTGCCATTTTTTTAACGTGTATAATTTTTTGAATATGTTACATATTTTCTATCAGATTGTAGCCTTAATTGGCCAAAAATATCACTTTCAGATTTAGGTCATTTTTGGCCTTGTATGATCATTGTAATGCTTGGATCTTGTTTTGGATTCTGAGCAATATTGATTTGAGTTTTATTTGGCCTCATTGAGATAGTTGTAAACATCAAAATCAGAAGTCCACTTTGGCCCATTTTGGCAAGCGAAAATTGTACACGCACTACATATAAAGTGCCAAAAGCATCAATTTTTTATTTTTTTTTATTTTTTTATTTTTTTTATTTTTTTTGGGCGGGGGGGGTTCTTTGATTGAGTGAATTTCGGGGGATGTCTTATGTTCTTGTGTCTCTCTCTCTCTCTTGTTGTCTTTCATTTTTGCATCATGGGTTCACCTAGATGTCCATTGTTAACTTCACACAACTATGCTACATGGAAAGATAAATTATGGAGTAAACTAATGGAAAATGGTTTAAATATTTATGTCAATGGTAAAATTAAAGAGCCTATTGGTCCTAATGTGGATGTTAATGCACAAACTGACTGGGAAATCAAAGACAATGTGACTTTAGAAATTAAAAGGAGTTGTGTTCATGAAGATGTCTTCTTCCACATTTCTATCTTTAAGGATTCCAAATGTGCTTGGGAAAAATTTTAAGATTTGTATGGTAGAGTGGATGAGGAAAAGGGGTTCACAATTGAGGATGATCTACTTGTCTTGGATCTTAGGAATTTTGACACAATTCAAGACTGTGTCAACAAAGCCAATGGGTTGGGAACACTACTTAAGGATTGTGGTAATCATATGAAGGATGAAAGGTTGATTCATCACATCTTGAAGAGACTACCTTTAGAATATGTAGCTTTTGTATCAAGTTACAATACTCACAAGTTGACCATGGGAAATGCCTTCACTAAACCTTCATTTGATGCATTTATAGAGATGTTGATGTTGGAACAATCAAAGTTAATGGATATGGGTATTCTCAAGTCTTCAAAGTCTATGGCATTGGTGGCTAATAATGAGAACCAAAGAAGTCAAGGTGGAAAAAGTTTCAACAACAACAAGTGTAAACCAAAATCACAATTAGAGACACAACAATCTTCCTCCTTACAACAAGGCAATTCTTCTTCCAACAAGAAGGATAAACTATTTTGTGCATATTACAAGAAACCAAATCATGATGAGCATCATTACAAGACTAAGAGGATTGACGAGTTTGAAAACTTACTCAAGAAGAACAAAATCAATGTGCTAAATGCTTCCAACTATTCATCTCCATCCACTTCAAAGGGAAAAGGGAAAGCATTTATGGGGGGTTCTTTCATTGAGTGAAGTGTTTCACAACTAGGGGTTCATCTCCATGTTGGACAACAAGCATTTATGGGTGGGTTCATCTCCATGTTCAACAACCAAATACTCTAAAGTGTTTCAAAACTAGTTTTCTTCTACACCATGCCTCAAAAGGACTCATTCCATCTAAGGCATTATGAGGAGATTTATTAAGGATGTGATTGGCACAACTTATAGCTTCTACCACAAGTGATGGATCAAGAGACTTGGCTTCAATCATGCAACTTTCCATTTCCTTAAGAGTTCTAATCTTCATTTCTGCAACTCTTTCCTTTTGTGGACTAAATGCAACTAGATTCTGAAGACCAATACCCTTAAGTTCACAAAAGTCTCTAAGTTTTGAGTTCACATATCCTCTTAAATTGTCTACATGAAGAACCTTGATTGCTTTACTTGATTGCTTCTCAATGACTCTTGAAGGTTAGAAACTAATCAAACACTTCATTCTTGTGACCAATAAATTAGTGTTAGGAATAGTCCCAAGAGATAACTGAGGGGGGGGTGGGTTGAATCAGTTATCTACAAGTTTCAATTCTTTATCCAATTAAGTATACTTAAACATAAAGCATAAACATAATGAAAGAACACTTGAACTCAACACAATATTTTGGTTATGGGGAAACCCAAATAGGTAAAAACCCTAGTGGAAATTGACACCCACTAATATTCTGCACTAGTGTATTATGATCCTTGTTAGAAGACCCTTAACCCTGTTAGGAGTTTCTTTACAATATATTTAGTATAGTAGACTTGATCAAGGGTTGGACCCTATTAGGAGTCTTTTACAATAGTCCCTATTAGGGGAGAGGACGCACTGTCCAAGAGCTCACTGCTCAAAGGGGTGAAGGCTACAACCTTCTGAATAACAAATACACACTATATTTGGATCTTGGTGAACTACGCTTAGACCTACTATCTGGATCAGTTCCAATGTATAGAAAAAACACTTTACTTGGTCACATAGACCTTCTTCTGATGGCTCAACACTTTGCACACTCGTCTATGCTCTTCTCAATCAACTATGAACCACACTCGAGTAATCACAAATGACTTCCTATAAATATCTTTCCTCTAAATGATATAATCAAGTTGGCCTATTAGAAACAATTGAAATAATATTAGAGAAGTCATAACAAACTCCGATAATAATTCAGTCAGCTCTACTAAGCACACAACACATTCTGGGACCTGTTCAATAAGATAATTGTAGACGTACGCTACACACTGTCGGTTCTACCAAAATAATTGGATCTTTCTCCTCAAGATAAATTACTTTATGTGCTTTTAACTGAACATCAATAACTCTCCTCTAAGCTTAAACCCAAGGGCACATACCCATAAGATAGGTGCAACTCCAGAACCAATAAAATCTCTGTCAACTCTTCTGAATAAACATAGGAAACTGCTACTAGCGAATAGTGACTACATAACTTCACTTCTACTAATCAAAAGACTATGTGTCCATGATTGAAACATCACTAACATGTCTTCAACATATATCCAAGCACGCAAGGCTCCATGATAACTGTACGGACAACCATACACAGAACATTGTATGTTACTGTGTTAAGAACACTGCTGACACAAGTTGCTATATAGCTATCTGTACTAATAGTTAACCTCTGCGCCCATGATATCATGCTGATATCATATCCATGCTACATATACTGAAAGTGTTAGAATTTAATCTTTCTTTGGTAAAATATGTATTTAAAGGATAAACCAAGGTATCCTATTGTATTTGTCCTCTAGTCCAAGTGGGAGGACATGTCATATTTGTAATTCCTTTATTAAGGAAAATAGATATTCCTCCTTATGAGGAATCCTACATTTGTCTCACACACTAGTGAAATATGGCATACATAGAAATGGGAGTTACAATGTAACTCTTTTCTTCCATATCTATTAAAAGAGATGGGTCTCCTTCTCTCTTTACATGAGATACTTCTTCTTCTTGAACACTATTGTATGAGCTAAGCTCTCTCTCTCTCTCTTTCTCATTCTTAGGCATTTTTTCCACTTTCATTATATCACGTGGGTTTTTTTATGCTTTTCCCCCTTCAAAATATTGTCTCCTTTGTTGCTTTTCTCTTTGGTGAATGCTCCTAGTTTTGTGAGTATTCATGGTAAATCTTCTTACTCCTTGCTCATTGCGTTAAACAATTTTATGTCTCTCTATATTTTGTTATTATTTTAACATGGTATCAAAGCAGGTTGGTTTAATCATGTTTTTAGTGTAGGTAAAGAAGCTACCATATCTTGGTGTACTCCAAATTCGGAGATGTTGCTTAGAGAGATTTGATTCTCATTTTAGTTCTTACAATTAGTTCTTTGCAATTAGTTTAAATTTTAGTTCATGCATTACTAATTTAGTTTCTAAGTTTACATTTTTTTTATCATTGCATTGTAATTTTTCATTGCATGTGTTTTCTTATTATTATTATTAGAGTGATAGCCATTGTGGGCATTAAAATCCATTCGACGCTTATAAATCAAGTGGAAAGCTACAAAGTGAATGGTAAGATTACACGTGAAAAACATAGTTGAAAGGCATATCTTTCCAATCTTTACTTTTTTGAAAGTAAGAGTGTGTGTCTACTGTCCAATTTGAGAAACGCAAGTTTGAATACTTTTTATATGTTGCTAAGTATACAAGGCCCACGAGGGTTTGGTCAAGTAGTTGAATAGGATCTCAACTTCATTTTTTGTTTCGTAGTGTTAGGATTTCTTTCTATTGCATGCGGTGTTTTTTCTAACTATACTAACTTTAGATTGGTTGAGTATTTGCATGTTGTAAATGAATGCGGTAATGCCTTCTAGCATTATCCTCAAACTAGGTATAACAGAGGCGTGCATATTGACAAGCAAGGGGAAAATTTTCAATTGTAAAGATCATTGTAGGTTATTCACACATTTTTTGTATCTTTGCATGCATTTTTTTGTGTATCATTGCATGTGTTTATTTCCCTTATTGCATGCTCATACTTGCTTCTACAATAATTGTCAAAAACTCATTTGATTTCTGCATGCATTTTTTATTCTGAGGTGCTTTTATTGAGGTCACTTAAACTTGAGATACGGCAACTATTTTTCAAAAGCTTTTTGTATACCCTTTGCTTTTGTTTTATACTTATATTGCATGTAGATTACTTGACCTGGAATTCATTCTCCTTTTCTTGTATTGCTTTGCTCTGCGAAGCCTCCCATAACACCAATGGTTCCATGTGCTATTTCTTCTGTAGAGTTAAATCTACAAAGATGTGATTACTCCATTTGAACTGTGCACCATTTCTCCCTGCATATTTCATTCTCTCTTTATATGCATTGTAAGCAGGGTTTTCTCTTTTTTTTTTAAAAAAAATTAAACGGATTTCTATTGCGGTATATCTGTTAATGCTTTTGTTTTTTCGAATTGATTACCAAGATCTTTGGTATTGTACAGGTGGATTTTATTTTTCTTTAAAGAAAGTATATGAAAGATAAGTTGTAACCCCTTGATATAAGATACTCCACTTTTTAAACCATATCATATGCAAGTAGGAACTTTAAAATAGTTGCATTTTGCTATTATCTTGTCTGATCTATGAATGCAATCATTTAATGAAATCTATGTATTCTTCTTACAAGGCTCTCTATGAATGCATTGTTGTTTGTTAATTTTTTACTTGCTTGCGTAGTTTTTTGATATATCTTGTTTAGATGACTCTCTTTTGCTTCCTCTCTCCGGCCCCCTGCACCTCCACACTCATCGCACACAGTGATCTAGTTCCAGGAAACCTCCTTTCCCTCCATTTCATCAAAAGCACTAAAAGTTGTCTTGAAAGCTCCCTTTCCAAGAACCTCCTTGTATCGGCCATAGCATTCCCACCATCTGATTTTTTTTTGTCCTCTTAACCCTTCTTCTGCGATCAACCCACGCCTTGACCAAAGACAAAGTTGGGTGTCTTTTATCATCAGCACTTTTTATCACATAATTGCAGAAGGGGAAGAAATCAAGGAGCTTGTGTTCTTATTATTTTCATCTCGTCAAGCAGTTTCACTTGCGTCACTTGTGTTATGCGATTCTAATGAAAGTAATGTGATCTTTCTTTTTTGAGATTCTTGATTATTGTTTTGCAGAGTATAGTATCATTGAGGCTAGTGTAGCATTGTTTCCTAGAGGCTATCATTTTGGTAGATTGTGGTTGTTGATCAGCATTGTCAAATTTTGTATTTAGTATGTATTTGCAAGAGATAGTGTGAAGGTTGTTTCATTATTATCTCTGTGTGTAGCTTTCTTTCAATGTGTAGTTGCATATTCATATTTAAGTAGATGTGTGTACTTCAGAAAGATTTTTTAATCTTCTTCATATTCTTTTATTGCTATAGTAGATCATTTATCGTGTCTTCAAATTTGGCCCATTTTTATGTATTTGGCCTCTAGATCTTGTAATTCTAAAGATATCTCTATCTATTGTCTTTGGTTTAGCTAATGTTTCATTGCAGGTTTGAAACCTTTTATTAACTTTTTTAGTATATTTTTTTTCCTAATGTTTCTTTGCAGGTTCGAAACTTTTTTGTATTTACATTTTTTTTTATTGCATGCAATAGATTTAGTTTTTTTTCTTGCATGCAATAGTTTTTCTAGAGATTGTAAACGGGCTTCATTAGATTTAGTTTTTTTTTTGTCTCCTCTTTGCATGCTTAAGTGTATAGCTTTCTATTTGCATGCAAGAGATTCTTGTCGTTATCTGTTAATCAATAACAGCTTAACCGAGATCTGTTAACTCTTAAGTGTTCTTGGTTTCTGCTTCACCTCTGGTAGTTGTTTTTTTTCTTTCATGCCTCCTTGGCGTAAGCTCTCATAGCTTTCTATTGTTGCATGCGAGTGTATATTGTTCCTTTTGCATGCGTTTGATCTAAGTTTCTTTTTTGAGTTCTGTTAAAGGTTTTCATTTATTTATCTCTAGTTTAAAACTTTGTATTTAACGATGACCACCCTGATGCCAAAAATAAAGTTAACTAGTACAAACTATCATGCATGGAAAATGCACATGACCTTCATCTTTAGATTTAGACATATTTTAGATATTGCAACTAATGCCAGTTCAAAACCAGCAGCCTCTGCTCCTCAAGCTAACCAAACTAGTTGGCAAACTAAAAATGAGGAAGCACTTGGTTTAATTGGGATCTCCTTAAGTCCTGAATTGTATGTCTTAATTTCTACTTGTACTGAAGCCCATCAAGCTTGGGACATCCTAAAAAATACTTATGACAGTGCAGATGAGACTCAAAAAATCCAGCTTCAAGACCAACTTGAAGACCTCAGGTATACCGACTTCAACTCTGTTGATGATTTCTTGCTCAAGTTTGATTCAATTAAAGTTTTACTAACTAGTTTACAAGTTCCTCTCTTTGATTTAAGGATAATCCACATAATTATTCGTAAATGTTTGCCTAGATAGTTCCAATAGTTTATTACAAATATTTACTCTCAGTTAGCTATTCCTTCTTTAACATCTCAATTAACTTATGTCATCTTTCAAAATATGTTGCATCAAGAGGAAGCAAAATTGATTCAATTTGGCATACTTAAAACTCACGAACATGCATATGTCTCTCAAAGTCACAATAACAATAGATCTTGTAACACTAATCAAAATAACCAAAATTATCAAAGATCTAACAATACTAATAATTCAAATAATAATTTTAGGCCGTCCAATAACTATCATAATAGTAATCACTCAAATAGGCCACATTGCACCTATTGCGGTAAAGATGGTCACTTAATACATAACTGTTTTAAGAAACAAAAGGATGATCAATCTAATTCTCAAAACTACTCAAATGGAAAATCTAATGGATTATTGATAGTGGTGCATCTCAACATGTTACATCTCATAAATAAGTCTTTGATTCTTTGTGACCTGATTCTATGAATATTCCTATTTCTTTAGCTGATAATTATTGCTGTCAAGTTGAAGCAACTGGTAATGTTTTTGTTCCAAATGGTAAATTACATGATGTGCTTTATGTTCCCGATTTGAAAGCTAACCTTATTTATGTTCCGCAATTATGTCAAGATTATAAGGTTGAGTTCCATAAAAATATTTTCCATATCATTGATCCCAATACTGATCAGATATTTTCTAATGCTAAATTAGATGATGAGAATCTCTTTATTTTTTATAAATTTGCCTCTCCTAGATATTCATTACTTACTACTATTGATTTTCACATTTGGAATGAGAGGCTAGGACATTTAAATTATGATTATATCTCATTAAAGAAAAAATAAAATATGGTAGATGGGCTACCTAAGTTTACTCCTGAGTTTGATTGCAATGGATGTATGAGTGGTAAAATACATAGAGAATCTTTTCCCCATAAATCATCTTGGAGGGCTAATAATAAGTTAGTTCTCATTCATAGTGATCTTTTAGGTCCTATGGAAAATACTTCTATTTTAGGTTCTAAATATGCTTTAGCTTTTGTTGATGATTATTCTCGTAGAACTTGGATTTATTTCTTACATGGTAAAGATCAAGTCCTTGATATTTTTGTTGAATTTCATGTTTTTATGGAAAGACAAAGTGGTTGTAAAATTCAGATTCTTAGGACTAATAATGGCACTGAATATGTTCATCATGCTTTCCATTCTTACTTAAGATCTTTTGGTATTAAACATGAGCTTACCGTTCCTTATACACCAGAACAAAATGGTGTGGCAGAACGGAAGCATAGAACAATAGTAGAAATGGCTAGATGTTTTTTACATGCTAGAAATATAGATTATAAATTTTGGGTTGAAGCCATGGCATGTGCCACCTATATTCTTAATAGAACTCCTACTAAGGCCCTACCAAATAAAACTCCTGAAGAAGCTTGGTCAGGAAGAAAACCCAATTTGTCTCATTTACGGATTTTTGGCTCCACTGCTTATGTTCACACACCTAAACAGAAAAGGAAAAAGTTAGATCCTAAATCCTCACCTCATATATTTGTTGGCTATTCTGAGAACACTAAAGGTTATAGAGTTTATGATCCTCTTACTAATAAAGTTCAAATAGCTAGAGATATTTGCATTTCTGAAAATGGTGTCCATGACTGTTCTCAAATTTCAGATTCTGATTTTAGTCACAGCAACATAGTTCTTGTGGAGGACCAACCTCCGTCTCTCAACCCTATTCCTCAAATTTTTGCTCCTAATGTTTATGTTCCTTCTATTTCTGCTCCTAACACTAAGGATAATACTAATACTCTTCAAAAGGATAATGATGAACATAAAGATAGAAATGATACTCCTAATGATTTTGTTCCTTCTAGTAGTAGCAGTGATGATGATGATGATAGTAATAATTTGTTTACTCCTAGTAATAATTTTGTTAATTCTAGGAGAAATCTTAAATGGTTTATAGATTTACTTAATGAAGGTGATGATTACATTGCTAGAATAGGTGGACTTGAACCTAGAAGGATAAACTACTGCAATTATGCTCTTATGACTTCTCTCTCTAATTCTAATGATCCTCAAACTTTTTCTCAAGCTAAAAATCAACCTCATTGGAAAACTGCTATGCAAGAAGAATATGACTTTGATTTCTAATAACACTTGGGATCTTGTTCCTTTACCTCATGGTAAAAATTTGGTTTCCTATAAATGGTTATATAAAACTAAGTTAAATTCCAATAATGAAATTAGTACATTTAAGGCTAGACTAGCTACACATGGTTTTTCTCAAGTTGAAGGAATAGACTATAATGAAACCTTTGCTCATGTTGCTAAAATGCCTACCATTAAAGTTGTTCTTGCTTTAGCTACAAAAATGAATTGACCTATTCACCAAATGGAGGTTAAAAGTGTTTTTTTGAATGGTGATTTGCATGAACAAATATACATGTCTCAACCTCCTGATTTTATTCAACAAGGTAATGAATATTTAGTATGTAAACTCAAGAAGTCTATTCATGGTTTAAAACAATCTCCTAGATAGTGGTATTCCAAAATTAATGCTTTCTTTATTTCTCAAGGTTTTGAAAGAAGTCAAAATGATCCTAACTTGTATATCAAGCATAGTGAAGATGACATTATTATTATTATTATGTATGTTGATGATTTGATTCTAACTTCTAGTTCTAACCAATTAATTTCTGATATTAAGTTCCAACTCAACCAAAAATTTCAAATGACAGATTTAAGATTTTTACATTATTTCTTAGGAATGCAAATTTGGCAAACCCCTAAGGGTATTTTTATCTCTCAAAGAAAATATGTTAAAGATCTTCTAGATAGATTTCATATGAATGATGCTAATCATGTTTCAATTCCATGTGATTTAGGAACTAAGTTAATGATAGATATGGAATCTCCTTTCATAGATGCTACTCCTTATAGAGAACTTGTAGGTAGCTTAATTTATCTAACCCTCACTAGACCTGATTTATCTTTTAGTGTTGGTTTAGTTTCAAGATTCATGTCCAAACCTCAACAAACTCACTTCAAAATTGCTAAAAGAATATTACATTACATTAAAGGTACTATTAACTTAGAATTATTTTATGATGCCAATTCTGATTTTTCTTTAAAAGGTTTTACTGATTTAGATTTAGGTGCAGACCCCAATAATGGGAAATCTACTTTTGGGTATTGTTTTTCTCTTGGTTTAGGTTCTATATCTTGGAAAAGTAAAAAAGAATAATTTGTGTCTCTATGTTCTACCGAAGCTGAATATAAAAGTTGTACTCATGCCTCTAAAGAAGTTCTATGGCTTAGAAGAATACTTAAAGATTTGGGTCTACCTCAACAAGAACCTACACCATTATATTGTGACAATCAAAGTGCAATAGCCTTGGCAAAGAATCCAGTTTACCATGCAAATTCAAAGCACATTTCTCTCCACCACCACTTCATTAGAGAGCACATTGCAGAAAAGAAAGTTTCCCTCATCCATTGCAAAGGTGAAGATAAAGTTGCAGATATTTTTACAAAACCTCTTTCTAGAGAGAAATTTGAATTTCATTGTAACAATTTGGGTTTGATACCCCTTGATGTAATTACCCCAAGAAAATATTAAAGGGGGGTGTTAGAATTTAATCTTTCCTTGGTAAAATATGTATTTAAAGGATAAACCAAGGTATCCTATTGTATTCATCCTTTAGTCCAAGTGGGAGGACATGTCATATTTGTAATTCATTTATTAAGGAAAATAGATATTCCTCCTTATGAGGAATCCTACACTTGTCTCACACACTAGTTAAATGTGGCATACATAGAAATGGGAGTTACAATGTAACTCCTTTCTCGCATCTCTATTAAAAGAGATGGCTCTCATTCTCTCTTTACATGAGATACTTCTTCTTCTTGAACACTATTGTATGAGCTAAGCTCTCACTCTCTTTCTCTCATTCTTAGGCATTTTTTCTACTTTCATTATATCATGAGGGTTTTTTTATGCTTTTCCCCCTTCAAAATATTATCTCCTTTGTTGCTTTGCTCTTTGGTGAATGCTCCTAGTTTTGTGATTATTCATGGTAAATCTTCTTACTCCTTGCTCATTGCGTTAAACAATTTCTTGTCTCTCTATATTTTGTTATTATTTTAACAAGAAGCTTG
The DNA here is from genome assembly GCA_027943335.1 of Chamaecyparis obtusa. NCBI lineage: Eukaryota > Viridiplantae > Streptophyta > Pinopsida > Cupressales > Cupressaceae > Chamaecyparis > Chamaecyparis obtusa. Next base: position 1,188,911 of record BSBK01001598.1, on the reverse strand, counting down.
CTGCATTATACTTTCACACATGCTACTTTTCATATGTTGTCATCAATGACAAACATACAGTCAGTACTAGCCTCCTGGCAAATCTCCAACAATCTCCCCCTTTGGCATTGATGGCAACATGTGGAATGAAAAACTACCACCAATCCAAATGAATATTTCTATTATAACATTCTCCATTTCCTCTTCAAAACTCCCCCAAAGATGAGTCCTCCATCTGCTGCAATATTTTCCAACATTCTCCATTTCCTCAGCTGAACTGCTGTCATAATAGAATACTACTCCCCCTTAGTATAATACTCCTCCTTTTTACTTCTATTTTTCATGACTATATATTACTCCCCCTTTGACATCAATGGCAAAGGGCACCGTATATTTTAAGCATCGATACTACTCCTGAGGTAGAGTAGTTAACCTTCCATCAGTCCCTTAGGACTGATGCCTTTCCTTCTTTCTTTTAAGCAGAATCAGGGAAGGGAATTACTCCCAACTTATCCCTGAGATACTCAAAAGTATCTTTAGGCAAGGGCTTTGTGAATATATCTGCCAACTAATCTTTAGTATTCACATAGTCTAACTTGACTTCTTTCACTGCCACTTTCTCTCTTAGGAAGTGATACTTGATCTCAATGTGTTTTGTCTTTGCATGCATCATAGGGTTCTTAGACATATTGATAGTGCTAGTGTTATCACAATGAATAACAATAGGATAATCAATCTGAATTCCAAAATCTTTTATCGTCTACTTGATCCAAACAATTGTAGAACAGTTCAAGGCTCCTGCAACATACTTTGCTTCTACTTGTGACTAAGAAATACAATTATGTTTCTTGCTTATCCGGGTGACAAGTCTATCACCAAGAAACACTGCTCCACCTGATGTACTCTTTCTATCATCTGTGCATCCTGCCCAATCAGCATCAGTGTATACATGAAGCTCAACATTTTCTGAATTAGGATACCATAGACCATAATCTATAGTGCCCTGCAAGTATCTGAATATTCTCTTTACTGCCATGAGGTGACTTTGCTTAGGTTCTGCTACAAATCTTCCAACTATGCCAACTACATTGGAAATATCAAGTCTAGTCTGAGTAAGATATATGATTTTACCAATCATAGACTTGTACAATGTTGTATCCACTGCTGGTGAGTCATCTTCTTTTGTAAGTTTGCATCCAGTGATCATAGGTGTTCCTACTAGCTTGCAATCATCCATCTTGAATTTCTTCAGTATCTCTTTCACATATTTGGACTAATTAATAAAAATTCCTTTTTCTGTCTGTTGCACATTAAGTCACAAAAATTATTTGATAGGATCAATCATACTCATCCCAAACTCATTTTGCATTTTTTTGGCAAATTATGCACTTAGTTTGTCATTACCTCCAAAGATAATGTCATCGACAAATATAGCTACAAGTAGTAGACCTTTAGATGTCTCTCTAATGAATAGATTACAATCTGCCACTCCTTTCTTGAATCCAATCTTTTTTAGATATCCATATAGTCTCTCATACCATGCTCTAGGGGCTTACTTAAGTCCATAGAGGGTCTTCTTCAATCTGTATGCCATATCAGGTCTATCAGATAAGGTGAATCTTTCTGGCTACTCAATGTATACTTCTTCTTTCAAATCTCCATTTAGGAATGCTGACTTGACATCCATCTAATATACTTTGAAGTTTTTGACTGTAGCATAGGCTAGAAACAACTTAATAGTTTCTAATTTGCTCACAAGTGCAAATGTGTCTGAATAATCAATGTCTTTTCTTTGCACATATCCCTTACATACTAACCTTTTTTTATTTCTTACTATTGTACCATCTTCATTCATCTTGTTTCTAAATATCCACTTTGTTCCAATCACATTCTTATCACTAGGTCTTGGGACCAGTTCCCAAGTGTCATTCTTAACAATCTGATCAAGTTCTTCTTTCATAACATCATGTCAATCTAAATCATTACATGCATCTTCAACACTTAAGGTTCAATCTAAGATAGTAAACATACCGCTTCACTGCTAGCTGAGTTCTTTGCTTGTGATCTTGTTAAGAATTTTTTGCTCTGATCTCCAATGATGTCTATCTTGGAATAATTTTTAGATGTAAACTTTGGAACTTTAGGTGATACTGACTCATCAACCTTAGGATTTTCTTCTTCACTTGTCTTAGGGTCATTGAATAACACATCAATATTGTCAAACATTTCTTTAATAACTATCTCACTAGTGGAGGGTCTGGGTTCTTCAATCATGGGTGAGTAATCATGATATCTTTCTAGAAATATGAACTTTTCATCAATCTTAACATGAGCACTTTCAATATCTTTTTCAATCTTAAATTGAAACATCTATAAGCTTTACTTTTAGTAGAGTAACCAAGGAAAATACCTTCATCACTTCTTACATCAAATTTCCCTACTGCTTCATCACTCTTGATGTAGCACTTTCTTCAAAAGATTCTGAAGTATTTTACTATGGGGACATTACCAAACTATAGCTCATATGGTGTTTTGTCAGTGCCAGGCCTCAATTGAATTCTATTGATGGTGTAGACTGTTGTATTGACCGCATCTCTCCAATAGGTGTGTGCAACTTTTTCTTCAATCATGATGGTGCGCGCTGTATCAAGGATGATCCTATTCCTTCTCTCTGTAATTCCATTCTGCTAAGGGGTTCTAGGTGCACTTAACTGTCTCTTTATGTCATGTTCTTCACAGTACTCATAGAATCTATTAGAGGTGAATTCTCCTCCTCTATCCGATCTCAAACATTTTATCTTTAAACTAGATGCATTCTCAACCTTAGCTTTAAATATTTTTAACTTCTCAAATGCTTCTGACTTATCTTTTAAGAACGCAACCCACATCATCCTAGTATAATCATCAACAAACAAAATGAAATACCTTTCACCATAGTATGATCTTGTTTGAGTTGGACCACATAGGTCTGTATGAATCAGATCCAACTTGTTCTTTGTTGAATTGTGCTTGCTCCTGAATAAATTTCTCACATGCTTTCCCATCACACATTCTCTACATATAGTATCAACTGGCTTTGCTATGCTAGGTGGATCTTGTACTACCTTTACATTGCTTATCTTTACTATGTTATCAAAATTGATATGACATAGTATTTTATGCCACAACCAACTATCATCAAGTTTAGCAACAAAACAACTTGCTTCTAAATTAAGTTGGAAAACATTACCTTTAGTCTTTAAGCCTGATGCAATCATAACACCATCTTTGTTGTTAATGATGCATTTGTCATCTTTCAGCTCTAACTGATAACCTTTTCCAAGTAACTATCCAATGCTAAGAAAGTTATGTTTCAAACCATCAACATAAAGAACATAATCAGTACTCTTCTTTCCATCCAAGGTGATGACTCCTCTACCAACTATGGGTTTAGGAGTGTTGTCTCCAAATCTGACCATGCCACCATTGTATTTGTCTAGGTGAAAAAATCAATTTTTATCACCTGTCATGTGATGTGAACAACCACTATCTATAATCCAGTCTATCCTTATGTCATCTTGTGAAATCAATGCTAGCTCTTGTTCCTCTTTCTCATCTTTATGATTTGTCTTATTATTCATTTTTTCTATAATAGAAATGAATCCAATTTCTTCTTCACCTGATTCATCATCTGAAACTCCATCTCCAGCATAGTAACATTTCTTAGAGTACTTAGGCTTATAATCCTTTTTGAATTTTTTAGCTCTAGTAGGACACTTAGATGCAAAGTGACCGATCTTATTACATGAAAAGCACTTAAATGGAAATTGACCTTCATATTTACCTTTTCCTTTCTTTTCTCTTTTGGCAATCATAGCAATGAAATCATCTAGAGTTTTCTCTTCATCATCATCATCAAAATTACCAGAAGTGTTTGTAGATTTCTTACCATGAAGTGTTGCTTTGAAGGTTGTCTCACTTTTAGTTTTTGTCTTCAATCTTGAAATCTCAAAGGCTGAGATTTTGCTGATCAAGGTTTCTCTCTTGAAATTTGATGTAAGCTGCATGGTCTCATCAAGGATGTTGATCTTGCTTTAATATTCAGGAGTGAGAGTAGTCATTAACTTGTCCATAATGTCCTCCTCTGAAATCTCTCCACCATTGTTTCTGATTCCAGCAACTACTTCATTTATCCATTGATTGTAAGCTCTAATATTTTCTTCAAGCAGTATCTCTAATGCATTGTATCCTTTCTTCCATGTCTTTTTGCGCACATCCTTTCCTTGTTTGTCTCCTTCAAATATGTCTTCTAGATGCTTCCATATTTTGTGGGCTATATCTACCTTTTTTATTTCTTAGAACTCACCATCAGATAGAGCACTAATAAGAGCTTCTTTGGCTATTGCATTCTAATGAAATAATTTCTTTTGCTTATCAGTAGCATCATCCTTTGCAAGGTCTTCCAAGGAAGGGATCTTGATTGCTTTGATAGTTACATCAAAAACTTCAAAAGCAATGCACTGCAAATGAGTCACCATCTTGTTCTTCCAATCAAGATAATTCTCTCCATCAAACTTAGGACTTTCTTTCCTGAAGTATGCCATCTGATCAACCTTAAGCTATTAAAATTTCTCTCTGAGGCACTTCACTCTGATACCAATTGTTAGGAATAGTCCCAAGAGATAACTGAGAGGGGGGGTTGAATCAGTTATCTACAAGTTTCAATTCTTTATCCAATTAAGTATACTTAAACATAAATCATAAACACAATGAAAGAACACTTGAACTCAACACAATATTTTGGTTACGAGGAAACCCAAATAGGTAAAAACCCCAGTGGGAATTGACACCCACTAATATTCTGCACTAGTGTATTATGATCCTTATTAGAAGATCCTTAACCCTGTTAGGAGTTGCTTTACAATATATTTAGTATAGTAGTATAGTAGACCTGGTCAAGGGTCAAACCCTATTAGGAGTCTTTTACAATATTCCATGTTAGGGGAGAGGACACACTGTCCGAGAGCTCACTGCTCAAAGGGGTGAAGGCTAGAACCTTCTGAATAACAGATACACAATATATCTAGATCTTGGTGAACTGTGCTTAGACCTATTGTCTGGATCAGTTTCAATGTATAGCACAAACACTTTACTTGGTCACATAGACCTTCTTCTGATGGCTCAACACTTCACACACTCTGCTCTGCTCTTCTCAATCAACTATGAACCACTCGAGTAATCACAAATGACTGCCTATAAATATCTTTCCTCTAAATGATATAATCAAGTTGGCCTATTAGAACCACCTTGAAATCATATTAGAGAAGTCATAATAAACTCCAATAATAATTCAGTCGGCTCTACTAAGCGCGCAACACATTCTGGGACCTGTTCAATAAGATAATTGTAGACGCACGCTACACACTGTCAACTCTACCAAAACAATTGGATCTTTCTCCTCAATCTGAATTACTTCACGCGCTCTTAACCGAACATCAATAACTCTCCTCTAATCTTAAATCCAAGCGCACATACCCACAGGATAGGCGTAACTCTAGAACCAATAAAATCTTTGTCGGTTGTTCTGAATAAACACAAAAAACTGCTATTGGCGAATAGGGACTGCATAACTTCACTTATATTGATCAACAGACTATGTGTCCATGACTGAAACATCACTAGCATGTCTTCAACATATATCCATGTGCGCAAGGCTCCATGATAACTATATGGACAACCATACACAGAACACTATCTATTACTCTGTCAAGAACACTACTGACACAAGCTGTTATATAACTATATGTACTAACAGTTAACCTCTGCACCCATGATATCATGCTGATATCATGTCCATGCTACATATACTAAAATCTTACTGCATAATACTTCCACGCATGCTACTTTCCATATATTGTCATCAATGACAAACATACAATTAGTACTAGCCTGCTAGGAAATCTCCAACAATTAGACCCATGTGTAGCGGGAAAAGTTATCAATGAAAGTGAGGACATATAAACCCTTGTTGACTGATGTCACTGGAAAGGCACCTACTAGAACACTATCAACCAACTCAAGAACAACTGATGCTCTCCAAGACTTTCCTTTTTCAAACTTCTCTTCAAGATGCATATCCATTGAACAAGTTGAACATTCACCCTTGGAAAATTTGATTGTAGGTAGACCTTTGACCATTTTATTTGAGCTAAGCTGCTGAAGATAGCAAAAATCAAGATGTCCAAACCACTCATGCCATAATTTACTTTGTGATGGAGTATGTGTCAACAAGGCATGTGAAGGAGACTTAGGCACAAACTGGGAGAAAGAATAAAGCCTTGGGTCATGATTATCTTTCCCCACTACAACCAATCAATCATCCTTAATATTTCGCACCATGACTAAATCAAGAAGGAACTCAACTTTATTTCCACCTCCATAGTTAGTGATTTGATAAATTGAAAGGAGATTGGTGCTAAGGTTAGCAACATAGAGAACACATTTTCTTGGTACACTTAAGGTTGAGGATACTCCATCATCATCTTCCATAAGACCTCATTGGGTTAGACAGACTATTGATTCAGAAGGTTCACTTGTGGGGGATCCTTCAAAAATTCATAGGACAAGGTCACAGCATCAGCACATTCCACATGCATACATTGCTACAATGATAGGTCCATATGATTCAGAAAAGGAGGGTACACCTTGTCTTCTAGTTACAACAACAAGGGATGACTGCTTGAAAAACATTTTTAGTTTGTTTGTGGAGTCCTACATTGCCGATATGGGAGACTATTGGAAATATTCAAGAATTAACCAAGTTACTGAGAGGGGAGGGGTGAATCAGTAACTTCAAATTTTCTTTCAATATCAGATGTATTAACATATAGTTCACTTTATCCTTTTGCATATAGAAAGCATGAAACATAAAAGCATTCACAACAATGACACATAGATTTGGTTACCCAGAAACCTTCCAAAAGAAAGTAAAACTGGGGTGGGGATGAAAGCCACAAAGCTTTAATACTGCAGTATAAAGTTGGCCGGTTAAGGCTTACATTGATCACTTCTGATGATCTGCCCTGCTAGGAGCAATAAGGACTGCTAGGTCCACCTTGTTAGAAGTTTTACAAACATATAATGAAGTATGCACTCGGTTAAGAGATTTTAAAAAGACTGTTAAGTCTACCTGGTTAAAGGATTTCAAGCTGATTCACCTGTTAGGATGAAACAGTAGATCTCTTACTTTGCAACTGGATTGCTGAATGAGATTCGCTGATGTACTGATCACCTTCTGTGATGAATTTGTCTCTGCTACTTTTTATGTATAGTAGCCCTTTGTAATTCACTAGTTTCTGCCTTTTTTTTCTTTCTTTCTTTTTTTTCACTCATACTTCTTGATATTTGTACAACATTGTTTATATACAAGTCTAAACAATTAATTACAATTACAAAGTTGGCTTGACAAATAAACATAAGTGCTACTAAGTCGGCCCAAGTATGGTTACACGGTTCCTACAAACTAACTCAGTGACTTTCTGATACTCGGCGTCCACTGCATTACTCGGCATCGTCATGCACTCGATAGAAGTGAAGGCTCGGTTCATACTAACCACTTGGTAAGTTTTGAACTCAGTAAATACTTGTGACTCGGTAGACATAATGTCACTCGGTTTACACTGTCCTGCTCAGTTTGCACTGTCCTACTCAGTTTGCACTATTCTACTTGGTTTGCACTGTCCTGCTCGGTTTGCACTGTCTTGCTCAATTTGCACTGTTCTGCTCAATTTACACTGAGGATGCAAATAAGTGTTGTCACTAGTGGCAATCCTGCTTAATGCCAACAGAGACATCATTGATGATATACATCTTTTTGATGTGGAAGATCTTTCTTTAGTTGTTGTGAGGGAACACTCTAACCCTCTTGTCCATTCTCTACATGATCAGTCTTTCGAGGTTGATGTGATTGTGGATCATTGTGTACAGTAGTTGCAAGAGGTCTATTTATCATTGGGGAAGACACTTGGTTCTTTGGAATACATTCTACATCCATCCTTGTTTCATCCTGACTTTTTCTTTTTAGCAGTTTTGGAAGGGGCGGCCTTCAGCATCGATATAGGGATAGTTGTGAAGTTCTTAGAGACATCATTCATCTTGAGGTCTCTTCCTATAGATTGGGGAGACATCTCTTATACACCTGTGGCATTGTTTCTTCCTAAGGGGAGGAACGTTGTTTGACATTCATGGACCATCTTCTACATTCATCCTGGAGTAGTTATCACTGATGGGCATTCTACATTGAGGGGGGGCTACCATGTCTCTCTTATACTACTAATTATCTCTTATGGGGGGCCTTTTCCTCACATGGGGTTTTGTCCTTCTCATACTTCTATATTGTATATACATGATTTATGTCATAATGGGGGGTCTTGATTACTCCATCCATCCATCCATCTTTTTTTTTCATCTCTCTTTTTGGGAGAGGGTTTTTCCCATGAGGTTTTCCATCTTTCTCTATGTTATGAGAGATTGCATTGCATTTCTCTTGCATATTGTACATGGGTACCTAACATGGCCTAGTAGATGGGACCCATCATAAATTTTCATCTAGCATTGTGAGCTTAAGTGCATTCCCCTAAGTTTCACTTAAGGGGGGTGTGTGTGTGAAAATTGTACCTGATCTATAGACACAACACTTCAGTAAAATATTAGAGGTTAGTGATAATCAAAATCGTGCAAAATTGAAAACTATCTAACCAAGCGATTTACTGCCTTCTAGTAGGTGCGAGATTGATGTTCTCATATTGTAATCGAGATCAGTGACCTAGACGACACATAAATGAAGGACTTGAATGCAAAAGATGGATATGAAATTGAATGCAATTAATCTATATTTTTGATATTTTTTATGCAATAAGAATGATAAAAAATTGATATGAATCTATGAATGCTATTGAAAATTGATATGCAATGCTAATCTAACAATGATATGCAAAGCTATGAAATTCTATGCTATGATATGAAAAATATGCTATTGAAATTGATCTCACAAAGCTTTGGATTCGCAAGTTGATTCTTTCAAGCTCCAATTGTGCAAATTCTCCAAATCTGATATGCTATGATTTTTGTAGAGTAAGTTTGCAATTTGCGAGATGATTGGATGCAAATTTGAGAGATTTTAGAGAGATGATTGAGAGATGAATTATCAAGAGCTGAGCCTTGTTTTTATAGAAATCCAGGGCTTTGGAGGTGCATGGGAAAAAAAAAACCATAAATCACTCAAATAACTCAGGTTGATTTTTGAGTTATTTTTAAATAAAGGATAATTAACTCACAAAAACATGCAAAAGCTAAGCTTTAACTCAAAATAGAGTTTAGCTTTTATTGATAATTGATAGTTGTCTGCTTTTATGATTGTGCATGTTTTATTTATGAATTAATTTAATAATAAAGCGATTTATTTCCAACTTAATTGCTTTTAAAAATAAAATAATTGATTTATGAGTTCATCAATTATTTAATCAAACTTTTATTAAAAACTATATTATTAAATAATGACAACTTGCTTTAATTAATTAAATAAGAATTTAATCAATTATTCATATGATATTAGATTTATTGTCAAAATTAAATAATACAATTAATAATAGATAGAATTAAATTTAATTACACAATTAAGTGGCAAGATATTAAATCTAATTAATTAAATATGAAAATATTCAATTAATCAAACTTTAGAATAAATGTGATTTATTGCCAAATAATGATTAAATTAAAGATAATTAAGATAATTAAGAATATTGCTAAGAATATTCCCCGATGCAGAATTTAAGATAATCAATTATGATTCGATGATGTTTAGATGTGCCTTAGATTAGGACTTTGATGTCGATTTCATTTGATTTGTAGATATAGAAGATTAATGAACTTATAGCCCATTTTTGGGGTATTACATTTTGCCCCTCTTTGAATTATTGTGCGAAGCGCAGTGGTTCAAAGATAGTCTGTGTTTGATAAAGATATGAAACTGATGTTTGAAATTGATAATTGATATGAGACAGAAGCTGATTGATATTGATTTGATATGGAGATAATAGGTCCTGAGTGACCAAAGATAATGTTCACTATAATAGAAAATGAACCTATGATTGCAAAAAAGTGTCAAAACACCTGATTCCAAACCTTAGGATTGCAAAGAAGTGAGTGACCCATTCTAGACTCGATTGTCTTAGCAGAACTAGCAGGTATCACATCCAAACCCTTCAGTTACCGAAGAACCAAGGAAAGAACACTATGATCTGATGGTTGCAAAAACTGATACAGTTTACAAGATTAGGAGAATACCAGATTGATATGGATCTTGATGAATCTGATATGCCCCAAGTGATGATAGATTTGCCTTGAGCGATGAGGACTTTTGATGAATCAGTAACTAGACGTGATTGTTTGTCTTGATTACTGATAAAAGATATTGATAGATAAGAAAAGATATGATTTCAAATTTGATTACAGACTTTGAATGATGTGCAATACCATGCCCCCTTTGGGATTAGAATTAAAATCTGACAAGAAAAGTCAGCGTTGATAGTTTAGAAGCATGTTAATTGATTGGAGAAGTGGTTATACACGTTCAAGAATGCATTCTGCATCGTTTAGAAGGTCTAGACGACCAAGTTTGACTAGGTTTGACCATGAGTTGACCATGGTTGACCAAGTTGAAATTTCAATAGTTTGATGTTAGATAATCAGTTAAGTTGAATACTAGATTTTTGTGATGATTGAAGGTCTAATATGCAAGTAGCTAATAATATAAATGATCTCAGATTTGAATTTTGATCCCGAAAAAGGATTCTACTTGCTGTTTCATTGGAGGAACCTTTGTGTGGGATTCAGCTCTTGTTAGATTGGAAGAGGTGATTGAAGAATTGTTTAAGCATTGAAGTTTATTTAGTCATTGTGAGATCATGCAACATGCAAAATGCAATGAGACATGCAAAATGAAATGCAACCTAAGACCTAGGACCTAGTCACTGATCATATGTCGATTTGTTATCATCATTGAACTTTTAGGTAACCAGATAAATCAATACAATGCCCACTAGCTATGAAACTATAGATATATGAATATCGATTTGTATGTGCAAGAATCAATACAACACCCACTGGTCAACAACCATGGATATATGAATATTGATTTTATTTTCAGAATATCGGATTAGATATAAGCATCAAGGCACAAACACCAGGATGACCTGAATATCATGTCCATTTTGATATAGCAATTTGTACAAGCATCAAAACATAAACATCGTGATGACCTGAGTACGCCTTGCGTTTAACATACACATCAAACAATCAAAAGATCATTCTAAATCCAATGTGAATTACCCGTAGTGACCCTTTATCGTTCACCTCCTTAGGCAAGATTGCGTTCCACAGTAGGAGAAAGAACTTACTTCAAAAAGATAATAGTTAGATCAAACGTCCTTGAATTTGCCAGGTATCAATGGTCGAGGTACGAATGGCCATCCAATTCGAGATAGAGGCTCTTACAGTCGGACACCATTTCAATCCAAAATTTCTAAAGACATTAGATTTTCACATATAAGTAGAAGACAAAGAAAAGATTATGCCCCTAGTCATCACTCTCTAAATCCTATAAAGGACATCATTGAAGAGCTCGAAGGGACACAATATGCAAAAATCTCAATGCGAATCAATAAGCATACAAGGAGATAAAAGCATGTAAAAAAATATAGATTGTTTTTAGTTGAGTTTTGATGTTTGATTGCGTTGTTGTAGATGCAAAATCCTTTCTGGAGACAAGACTGACTCACTCACTCACATGAAGCTTCAAATAATTCTGACTAGATATGATCCATCTAAGATACATGAGAGACCATAGGATATGACATTGATTGCCCCCAAGTGTTAAACATTGATAGGATATAGACGCTTGAGCCGATTGGTGTACAGACTGACTTATTGAAAACTGAAAATGTTGAAACAAACCGGGAGATATGTACAAACTGAAGCAAGACTGAAAGCTAGGAAAGACCAAGATTGCACTAATAGATGGAGCATTTGGAACAAGTGGTGCCTGTTTGCTGGGTTTTCACCATCTTGGTAGAGATTCTATTTTTGCTACCAAGGCGCCTGTTTCCAGGTTTTCACCAAGGCACTTTTCTTTTTTTTATTTTTTTTGTATTTTTCATTTTTCAATTTTTTTTAAATTTTTGATATTTTTTTATTTTTTTGTGAATCATCAAAGCGCCTATTGCTAGGTTTTCACCAAGATGTTCATTTTTTTCAGGACCTTTTCCGATTTTTAAAATTTTTTCAGGACATTTACCAAGCACTGAATGCCTTAGGCATAGAATTTCTTCAGATGGAGAACATTGATTGGTTCTCGGAACTGTTCTCCTTCAGTCATTGAGAGTTGATAGGCACCAGAGCCAAAAGTAGTAGTGATAACAAAGGGACCTAGCCAATTGGGTTCGAACTTCCCCTTGCATTCTCGATAGGATTGATTTTTAAGATTTTCTCTCAAGACTAGATCACCAACCTGAAATTCTCTATGTCTGACTTTCTTGTTGTAGCCTCTAGACATTCTCTTCTGCTATACTCTGAGATGATCATATGCTGCTTGCCTGCACTCATCTAGTAATTCAAGTTCTTGTAACCTAGACACTCTGTAGTCTTCATCAGTGACAAGTCCATGCATTCTGATTCTAAGTGATGGGATTTCAACCTCAATAGGCAGTACCGCTTCAGACCCATAAACTAAAGCGAAAGGTGTAGCCCATGTAGGTGTTTTGATACTTGTTCTGTAGGCCCATAGAGCTGGATTAATCATGAGATACTTTTTCTGATACTTGTGCTGATACTGGTTCTGATACTGATTCTGATAATTGTTCTGATACTGGTTCTGATACTTGTTCTGATACTTGGTATACTTGATAGCATCTTTTTCCATTGCAAACTCCCAAGCAAGCTCATATCGTGCAGTCCCAATGTCTAGCAAGGTGGAGAACAAGAGAGATTGGCAGGCTGGTGGAAGAGATGGAAGACAAGAGAATGAAGAAGAATGAAGGGAAAAAAATCTTCAAGGGAAAACTCCTCAAGAATACCCAAGCTAGGGAAAAAATTTTATGTAAAACGCATTTGGACAAGCAATGAAAGGCCAGCATAGGATAAGTCACAAAAGTGTAATGCCAGAGTAGGAAAGGATGCAGTCCAAAGGAGTAGACATGTCAAGAGGCTTCATAGCACTGTGTTTTAATCTCTCTTTTATTAGATCAAGACCAAAGGGGAAAAGGATAGCGACAGTTGAAAATGAATGGAGGAAGATAGACATGAAGGCTAAACAGGAAGGAAATGAAAGCAAGATCATCATAAGATAGCTCACAAGATAGCCAAATGTTCGTGTATAGATCAACATTGTCAAGATCAAAGAGAGAAGATGAAATGGATGAAATATGTAGAAGAACTATGCATGATGTCTGATTGTCAGGTTTTCATCATGGTACTTATCCAAGGTGCCACAAGGGAGTGGTTTTCACCTTAGGATAAAAAAAAATTTCTCTTTACTTTTGCTACCAAGGCGCCTGTTTCCAAGTTTTCACCAGCGCACATTTTCAATTTTTTTTTATTTTTATTTTTAGTTTTTTTTAGAAGAAGGCAAGATTTTTAGATAATGCTCCTTGAAAGGATAAACCAAGATATGCCAAGGAATCAAAATGATATGCTCAAAGATGCTGATAGGGAAAGGAGGATGGAAGAGAAAAATGGAGGATAAAGTTTTATGTAAAGTGAGTGAGGTTGGAAGATAGGAGGAATAGGCAAATGAGAAAAAATGATAGAAGATAGAAGGATAATGCATGGAAGGATTGTGAAAGGTTAGATGGAAAGAAAGGCAAGCTCAACATCAACACATACCTTGAAGGGTGGCGAGAGGGTGGAGGAAATGTGAATGAAGAAATACGTGAAATAATATGGCGAATGGATAGCAGAGGTTGAGGTTTGGGCGCATGGAATGGAAGAATATTTTTGGAGGGAAATGAAGTGGAAGCCTTTGGAAGCTTGAATGTCAATTTCACTTTTTGCTCAACACTAGACTCTTTCAAAAGAGACTTTGAAATCCATATAGCCGTAGGCTTCTTATTTCCTTTTGATGATCTAGAGAGAATATCTTTAATGATGGATTTTGGAACCCATACTTGTCTTGTAATTTTTTTCTTAGATATCTCTTTTGACTTTATGTTTCCATGTCTATTAGAGGAGACATGGTGATCTTCTTTTTTTTATGGATTCTTGTATTGCTTATTTTTCTTGTATTGAACATTCAAGTTACTTCCAAAAGACTTGGGACTTGTGGAAAAAGGAGGATATGACTAGTTTAGATGGGTGGGTGGATGAAAAAGATTCAAGGGTATGCATCTATGTTGATCTTGAGGAAAGATAGGAGATGGAGGTATGTAAGGACCTAAGATGGATGGCAAATTAAGAGAGTTAGGAGGGGAAAGTGAAGGGACATAAGGACCCAAGATGGAAGGCAGACATGAAGCCCTTTGTAGTGGTGAAAGAGGTCCAAGGATGGAAGTGGAAGATGCAAAAGGATAATCAATAAGTTCATCAGCATCTATATGACAACCAAGGATGTCAGCATCTTTAGAGTGAGCATTAAAATTTTTAATAGAATCATGGACATCTTGAATATGAGCACCTTCTTTGATAGGATTGTTCAAAGCTTGCAAAGACTTAGGAAGAGTAGAAAGTGGAAGTGAACATGGAGTGGTAGAACAAGAAGATGGAAGACTTTGATCTTGACAAGGATCTTTAGATAGCATAAGCGCATAATTTTTCTCTTGACTTTCAATAGGCTTAACATTGGAAGTAACAACACCATTTTTAACAACCTTAATGGAAGTATCATCTTTAGAAATTGGAAGTGTAGTAAGGTCATTTTGATTGTCAATAAGCTCAACAGTGTAAGTAGTAGCTTGATCTTGCTTAGGAGAAGACTTAAGACATGGTGGAATACATGAAAAAGGGGGTGCAGGATCAAAAGAACCCTAAAGCGGATAAGAGACATCATGAAAAGGAGTGGACGACATGGAGGGTTCTTGATCTTGATCTTTCTTTATGTTCTTTTCTTCATCATTTTTAGAGTCCTCTTGACATGGAGCCACTTCTAAGGACAAGGAAGCATGTTGGGATTGTACGGATAACTTTGGAAGAGATGGTGGAGGACTAGCTGAAGTAGGGATTATAGCATATGAAGGCTTAGGCTCTTTAGGTTTATCATTATTGAAAGTCTTTGTAGCCAAGTGAAGGTTAGCTTGAGTTTCTTTAAGAGGTAGCCCTGGAGGATAACTATAGGGAACCGCATGAAAAGTATCAGGACTTGTGTTGGATGAAGGTTCTGTGAAAGATTTGAAAGAATCGAAAGCTTTAAGAAATGTACGGGTATTGGAGGAAGTAGGGGATGGAAGGGAACCATCACCAGACAAAGGTTCAGCATTAACATGATCTTTCTTGAGAGTGTAATCTTTATTTTCAGCCTGAGAGTTCTTAGAGGAGAGATCCTTATAGTATTGACGTTTCAAGCTAGCACGATGTATTTTATAATCCTCAGCAGTAGTAGATGGATCATCATCAAGGTATTGTCCACAAAAGCCATCAAAGTCTCTTTCAAAATCAGAATCATATGGATCACCATCATGATCTATCCAATGTGATGGCCCATTTGTAGTAAGCAGGAATGAATGATGAGGAGGACTCTTAGGAACAGAGGTGTCATAGGTATCATTACATTGTCTGTCGTCATAGTCATCATAGTCTCCAAAGCTAGATGTGTCACTCTCCGTGGAAGAGGTATCATATTGCTCAATTTTTTTTCGGGGGCGTGGTGACATGTACAAGTCTTTATCAAATGAAAAAGGGCGAAGGGCCTCCATGGAGAACTCTTTAGTCAAGCTGGACTTGCATAGCATGCAGCTGTTTCCTCATAGCAGTGATTAGAGCTTCTTCCTCTTGTGTATTGATTCTTTGAGACATGTGTACTTATTCTCAATAGCTATTGCTCTATTTTTGACACAATGATTTGTTCGACAGATTCTGGAATTAGGCTGAAAAAGCTAAGTATCTGGCAATTTTGACAATTTCTGACAACTCTCTCAAATTTTTCCAAACGACACTCTGCAGACTCGTACGACACTGGGTAGTCTATGAAACGACAGTTGCTAAACTCGTACGACAGTTGCGTA
Source organism: Chamaecyparis obtusa (assembly GCA_027943335.1). Lineage (NCBI taxonomy): Eukaryota > Viridiplantae > Streptophyta > Pinopsida > Cupressales > Cupressaceae > Chamaecyparis > Chamaecyparis obtusa. The sequence goes on along the minus strand of BSBK01001598.1, from coordinate 1,172,685 downwards.
GAAATGAAACGACAGTTGACAAAACTCATACGACAATTGCTAACAGGGTTTTGACTTCTTGAATTTGCTGGTTTGAAAACTCGTACGACACTATGTTCTCAATCATACGATAGATGGGCAATACTGAAACGACACTTGACAAAACTCGTATGACTTTTGACTTCCTAAAATGACTTTTGACTCCAGAAAAGATTTTACGTCAATTTTTTGCAAAATTTAAGGTCTTCAGTTTTGGATTTGTTTGCAAATTGTACTGTTCAGATTTTGAAGGTTATACCAGATTTGATCATTTTTAATAGCCAAGTAGATAAACAAGCACGCAGAACAGCAAGCAAGTGATTTCAAGCATGTCTGAAAATAATGAACAAGGGCAAAAGCAACCTTGCGCATGAACAATCAAGTGACCAAATTGTGCTAATCCCTGAGAGTACTAATTGTGTATGTTCTGAAAAATTTTGCAATAACACACATATATCTGAGAATAAAAAATTGGCCTCTCTAGGGTTTTTAGTAATGGTTTGACTCTGCAACTTTTATGATTCAAAGGGGTGAACTCCAATCCCGGTGCACCAAGGTTTTGACACAGTCCGAGAACTTAATCTTCAAGAGCTGCTAGGGAGATCTGACAACCCAACAATGAACCATACCCATGGAGATTTCTTCCACAAGGACATTTATATAGCGGCTGTCACTACCACGGCGAAAATGGCTATGACCGCTTGAGGTTCCGTCAACACAGTTTGCCCTGTGAAGGGATTGTCTGCTACGGTTAACCCTCTCTAAAGGTGACTCATAGATTTATACCACAAGGGGACTTGGCTCCAGATCCAAAGTTTTTGACACCTTTTCACTTTTAACCCAAACAAAGCAAGCAGATTAATCCGACACGCTAAGACAAAGTTTTGTTCCACCAAGGTCTGTGATATCAACTCCACATGATCTATCAACCTCTCCAGGGAGAGAATGTATCAATCAATAAGAGAAGATGCACTAACCAATTTTGATTCACCAAAGCTCATGATATCAACCCTACATGATCTATCAACCTCTCCGGAGAGAGAATGTGTCGATCAATAAGAGAAGATGCACTAACCAAGTTGAATGTGAAACGCACTAAGTATCCTCCCTACCTACAAGGATTTCATCATCAAAGAAGGATTTCTCTAGGAATCTAATCTCTCAAAAATCACGAATAGTGTTCATAGGGCCTAATTACTATGTGAGCACAGATATATTCCTAAAAGCAAATCTACCAAAAGTACCCAAAAAGCAGAAAGAGGAACACTTAACACTTAAAGCGAATATGAGATGAGTCCACAAGGTGGAACACTTAACACCTCACACAAGCTGAAAATGAGTCCCCAACTTAGAAAACAAGTGAGTTCCTAAAAGCACAAAAGGGTTGCCAAGTGGAACACTTAATGCTTATGTCCTGTTGACCCCTCCCCTTTATGGCGCTGAGATTGCAACCACGGGGCGGAAATGAGGGGCCAGCGGATTAGCGAGTCCAATAACCCAAGATAGCAATCAAGATCAATCACAAGTATTCTAAGACTACTTAATGAATCCTTAAGGGATCACAACCTAGTATCAAATTATGCAAGTGTGTAGAAATAGATCAAAAGCATGAAAAGATGCACACAAGCTTGACACATAAGAGATTTATTTTAAGTCTAAATCGAAATGTTTTCAGAACAAGGAGAATACCTCATGATCTTCGCAACACGCTTAGTAGATTCTACCTGATTTTTAGCAATTTTTGTTGAGCTTTTCCATGGAAGCAAGTGACAAACTCTCTAACAAGCAAACAAGCAAACAAGATATGCAAAATATATTCAACTTATGAAAACCATAGCGTTGGCTCTAAAAATCAATTGTTAGGAGCAATAATAACCATAAATTAATCCAAATGACAACTCATATCATGCATTGAATCATATGAAAAATAAGTGCATACCCATCATAAAAAAAAAAAAAAAAAATTTGCACTACATTTGACCTAGTCAACAAGATCTGATTTTTTTGATATGATTTTGGCCACAAAAATAGAAATTAAGAATAAAGACCCCTACTAAAAAATAAAGAGCTTTCCAAAAATGCAAAAATTTTAGAAAAATCTCTTCATTTGTGCCCTAGAGATGTATTTTATCAAAACAAACCAATTTTTGTAAATTGACTATTTGAGCTATTAAATTGCATCCAAATTTAAAACATAAATAATAGACCCCTTGTAGAATTTGAAGAGCTTTCCAAAAATGTAAAAATTTTAGAAAAATATGCTGATTTACGTCAGATATTAATTTTTTATGAAAAATCAAAAAAAAATTATTAAAAATTTAAAAAAATTCAGAAAATTCTGAATTTTTTTTCGAAGCTTCCCTGATATGTCTCCAACCTGCAACAAAAATTTCAGACCAAAAATCTAAACCGTTTGGGAGATAAAATTAAATTTTTGAAACTTTAGGGTTTTAGCTCCAAGAATCAAAATCAGCATGCAAAGGTGGGTTGCCCCACGGTGGGCACCAGAAATGTGTGTGTGAAAATTGTACCTGATCTGTAGACACAACACTTCAGTAAAACATTAGAGGTTAGTGATAATCAAAATCGTGCAAAATTGAAAACTATCTAACCAAGCGATTTACTGCTTTCTAGTAGGTGCGAGATTGATGTTCTCATATTGTAATCGAGATCAGTGACCTAGACGACACCTAAATGAAGGATTTGAATGCAAAAGATGGATATGAAATTGAATGGAATTAATCTATATTTTTTATATTTTCTATGCAATAAGAATGATAAAAAATTGATATGAATCTATGAATGCTATTGAAAATTGATATGCAATGCTAATCTAATAATGATATGCAAAGCTATGAAATTTTATGCTATGATATGAAAAATATGCAATTGAAATTGATCTCACAAAGCTTTGGATTCGCAAGTTGATTCTTTCAAGCTCCAATTGTGCAAATTCTCCAAATCTGATATGCTATGATTCCTGTAGAGTAAGTTTGCAATTTGCGAGATGATTGGATGCAAATTTGAGAGATTTTAGAGAGATGATTGAGAGATGAATTATGAAGAGCTGAGCTTTATTTTTATAGAAATCCAGGGCTTTGGAGGTGCATGGAAAAAAAAAAGTCATAAATCACTCAAATAACTCAGGTTGATTTTTTGAGTTATTTTTAAATAAAGGATAATTAACTCACAAAAACATGCAAAAGCTAAGCTTTAACTCAAAATAGAGTTTAGCTTTTATTGATAATTGATAGTTGTCTGCTTTTATGATTGTGCATGTTTTATTTATGAATTAATTTAATAATAAAGTGATTTATTTCCAACTTAACTGCTTTTAAAAATAAAATAATTGATTTATGAATTCATCAATTATTTAATCAAACTTTTATTAAAAATTATATTATTAAATAATGACAACTTGCTTTAATTAATTAAATAAGAATTTAATCAATTATTCATATGATATTAGATTTATTGTCAAAATTAAATAATACAATTAATAATAGATAGAATTAAATTTAATTACATAATTAAGTGGCAAGATATTAAATCTAATTAATTAAATATGAAAATATTCAATTAATCAAACTTTAGGATAAATGTGATTTATTGCCAAATAATCATTAAATTAAAGATAATTAAGATAATTAAGAATATTGCTAGGAATATTCCCCGATGCAGAATTTAAGATAATCAATTATGATTCGATGATGTTTAGATGTGCCTTAGATTAGGACTTTGATGTCGATTTCGTTTGATTTGTAGATATAGAAGATTAATGAACTTATAGCCCATTTTTGGGGTATTACAAGGGGTATTGGTATAACTAATAATTAACTAATTACATTTTACTTAAGTTTACTTAGGATAATGTATTTGCATATTAGTTGTAATTGAGACACCTAGGAGTTTGCATTTCATTTTAATACATGATTAGGAAAAACTTCACTTTAGATGGTGATAGTTATCATCTCATACCTCTTTATGTGTGAGATCCACCTTTAGTTCTCTTACCACATTATCATCCTCTTGTTGTTGCGCATACTTTGATGTACAATGGAAGATGGTCCACCTTTGATGGACATGTGATTCCACCTAGTGTGGTTGATAGCTTATCATCTCCTTATCATGTAGTCTTATCGCATTGCCTATATATTCAGGAACTCCTACTTTGTATTTATTTATTATCATTTGATCCTTATTGAGATATTCATTTGATCATCTTGTCTCTCTTGTGCTATCTCTTGAGCTTCTAGATCTTGACATTCTATTCTTTGCCTTAGGTAAATTCTTACAGTTCTCACAACACCATCAAGGTGATTGACAAGAGGATGGGGGTTAGTAGGATGGGACAAGGTGGAGGACATAGACTCTAATGAGGACAAAGGGAGGTAAGAGTGTGGGTGGTTCTTAATGGAGGGGTCCAACATCCATAAGGAAGCCAAAAGGGACAAGGTAGATTCAAATGAAAAAAAGGTAGGGGCTAAAGGGGTGATATGCTTCAAGGATATGTAATCAAAACAATTAATGATAGGTATAAAAAGCACATAATGAGAATTGGTGTACATACCGAGCATCACTGATGAAGATTCGTTGAGATGAGAAGACATTGGGAGCCTATTGGTTGCGTGTAGGTTCTAGACTGGTCATGTCGTGTAGGAGAATTTTGAGAAAATAGCTCCCTCAAACTATTGCTACCCAAGGACAAACAATTCAAAGTGTTAGAAGATATTCAATTGTGTGGTGACAAGAGAGAATAAGGTGACAGAGCTGGGTGAGCTACTTTGAGAGGACTCAATAACCATAGATAACTATTGTGAGGTTTTCACACTATCGCCCCATTACAAATGGTGACCCCTTCTTTTTTATTTGGCAATAGGTTAGTGGTCTTAGGTGATTTTAGTTGGGAACATTTCCAAGCCTCCCAATCAAAAAGACAAAAAAAGAATGAAGTCAGTCAGGTCTCTAAGTTGAAAGGTGAAGTCTTCCTCAAATAAGTTGACATAGAGAGAGAGAGAGAGAGAGAGAATACACAAGTGTGTGATACCAACATTTAGATCAGGAATTAGGTGGATGGCAAGTGGAGGCCAAAACAATAGCATTTCACAACTCCATTTCAAATAAAGGATCATCATGCATGGAGAAGGTTTATAGAGGCATTAAAAATTACTAAGTTGTTACAAGTAGTGGTTGTCGTTGCACCAAAAGATCGACCTATTAATGCTTGATACAACCACTAAACTTATAGAAAAAATAGGAGGTTGTTAAACCATGTCACCGATCTCGAGGGAGCACTAACTATTTTCCAACAATCTCCCCCTTAGTATTACCCAAGGGGATTTGAACTTGTGACCAAGCTCTAATACCACTTGTTATAAGTAGTGGTTGTCGTTGCACCAAAAGATTGACATATTAATGCCCAATAAAACCACTAGACTTATAGAAGACACGGGAGGTTGTTAAACCATGCCATGAATCTCGAGGGGAGCGTTGAATATTTTTCCAATATAAGTATGGGATGATGAACTACTAAGGTAAAATCCCAAGGGTGGGCAGAATCTGCCTGCCCCTTGGGTTTCAATCCCAACATATCCTAAAATTTTTCCCTCCTCCCTTAATGTGAAATCCCAACACACCTTCAATCTCCACTCGAGTTTGACTACCTTACAAGATAAAGGAGTGAAATTGCATGGTATGAAGGTCAAATCCTTAGGAAAGATTATAAATCTGATTGAGGCTTGATAGAAAAATTGCATATTTTAGAGAAAAACATGAGAAATCATATTTCAAAAAATGCACAGTTAAAATCATATTAAGAATTAAATATATCTTTGAAACCAAAGTAAAAGTATTGATTAGGATGAATGAGTTTGAAACAAAGTGAGGATGAAATCATGAAATGAAAATTTATCCCAAGGAAGGGGCAAAATCCCCTCCCTTAGGATTTTCATTCCCAACAACTAACAAATTTATGTCACTCTAATCAAACTTTAAAACATCAAATCAATTGGGTAGGGGAGTTTGAAACCAAATGAACTAAGGTGGATTGAGCATGAAAAAGAGTGGTGAATCTACAAGGAAAACTTGAAGGTTTGAACATGACAAGGAAAAAGCCCAAAAACATAGAGGAATTTGTTTCTCTACTGGGAAAAATCCCAAGAACCATGGGATTTCCACCCTATGTTGGTGATAGAAATATCAAGGCATGAAGGTGATAATTTTTGTTAGCATAACAAATGTAGTGATGCTAAGTGTTGCATTGATGAAGATTGGTACATATTTAATGACAGATGAATCAGTTATGAGTTTGTCATTAATGGAAACTTAGTGATTCACACATGAGTTTCTGGATTTGATTGTGTGAGATTTTTTATCATCAACGTTTCGGATCACACTCAATGATCCATCATATTTTACTTTTCACTCCTTCATTCTCTATTCCTGATGATGGATCACTGAGTGTGATCTGAAACGTTGATGATAAAAAATCTCACACAATCGATCCAGAAACTCATGTGTGCATCATAATGGATTGTGGAAATCTGATCTTGTTAACTTAGTGATTGTTGGTTGATAGTGTTCATGTTATGATGAGATATGTTCAAGAGGTTAAATCTTGAGCTATGATATGATTTCATGTGTGTGATCATGAAGGAAGCTTATGTAATGTATCTAGATGATATATCCATGACCGCATAAGTTTATCTTATGTGTGTAGTGAGTTATGATTATTTGAAGCATGTCGGGTAGATAGGAAGAACAAGTTGAAGCCAAACAGTGGTGATTTGATTATTGTGTCACATTAGTTGGTACAATTCTTATGAGAGACTTAGGGTTATCTCTGAATGTCTAGTGTACGACTGCTAGTGTTAGTGTAGACTGGTAACTAAGTTATGATTGGAAGAAGGTTGGTAGTGTAACTACTAAAATAGTCAGTGGTAGACAGTAAGCAATTAGAATGTCATTTCAAATTGGTAAAGTATTTGATAGAGTGATCAGAGGATATGATTGATAACAGTGTCCAGATACTATGTGGAGGATTGTGAGTTATAATGTTGACAAGTGAAGATGGTTTACTTGACTAAAAGCAGTATTGACAAAATGAGCAGATAAACAAGACAAAGATCTTGAATGGGTAATGAATATTTATGAGCCGGTGAAGAAATCAGAAGTTCCAATGGGCTCGATGATGATTTTAGTGAAGTAGTAAGTGGTGCAGGAGCACCTAGGTTCTTGGCCAACCTAGCTCCTAGAAACCTAGTTTTGGCTTGTAGTGACCTTGGCCAAGTCAATGTCCTTTAAGGACTTTTGGTTTTGTGTCTTAGTATAGTGAGTGTGTTTGAGATCCAATAAGGTTCTTAGGTAGTTGAATTAAGTCCTAGTGATGGTCTTGTTGGACTCAGTAAGGACTCAAGGGATATGACTTGCATGCCATTCGATGTTGGAAATCAATCAAAGACATGGTTTGACTGTGAAAATGTGTTAAATAAGTGAAATTAAGTTAAGAAAGGGTCCTAGTGGTCTTAAAATAGTCTTGCGGGTCTTTTAGACCTCATGGCACAACTTTGACAAAGTTGTCAAGAAAAATGTAAAAGTTATCATGACAACTTTGCAATGACAACAATTTGTCTTAAGCCTCTCCAAAGAGTGAGAGTTAGTTATACATCTAAAACTGACTAAGCTCAGTTGACTAAGCCTATATATGGCTTGTTTCTATCAAGACCTAAGGCTGGACGTTGGTTTTTGTGAGTACTTTTCAAATTTTAATCTCCTATTGTTAATGTACCCGCTTTGATTGGAATAGAAAGCTTGGTCATCCTTGATCATAGATTGAACCAGAGAAAAGGTTTTACATGCATTGATTCTATGTGTTTTGATTAGTAGTTTAGAGCTTTACTTTGGTTTAATAGTTTTCTCTTAAGCTTTGTAGTTTAAATCCTCCTCTGAGACCAGCTTGTTGGATTGTTCAGAGTAGAGGAAATAAAAATGGCTCTAACTTAGGTTTCCATGGTTGGTTTTATACGACCCCCTGGAATATGATAGAGCACTGTAAATACTACGTAAATATGTATTTTTATGCTTTAGGTTGCAGGGGAAATAATTTTAAGAGCAAGCCCTAGGCAAGCTAGAGCTAGCCCGATTAGGGATCTTACTATTGATCCAGCAAATGGGAGAGGGCTCGGGGATGTGAAATGTCAATCCAGCTCTAGAAATGTGTTATATGATGATCAAAGACTCTATCCTGTGAAGGAGAGCTCTTGATCAATTTGGTAAGAGGTGAAACCATCAAACCCTAACTGCAAACCAATGAGGCCTAATTAGGCCTAAAAATAAGGCTAAAAGATAGGAAAGGGTTGTACGGAGAGCTTGGAGACATAAGGGTTTTGGAATCCTTTGTAACTTCGAAAAGGGTATTAGGAAATGTGATCTTTTTTACCACTTGTGAGGAAAGATTAAAAGTTAAGCCCTGAAATGTGAGTTGGAAGACCTGCAAGGACTTAGTAGCCTTTTGGACTAAGTTTAGGAGATCGACTTATAGGAGGAAGTTGCTACATGGTGGAACACCTCAAATTGAGTCAAACTAAGACAAATTGAGTCTTCTCTCATGTCTATTACCTGGAATCAAAAATTGGAGTGAAGGGATGAATTCCTTAGTTGAATTCATATGAAAAGTTATGGGATCAAGAGTGAGTTATAACCCTTGGTAGTGAGATCTTGTGGAGTAGAGTAGGAAGAATCTCTTAGTGTGAAGGGTCTAAAGAACCCTAAGATAGGTCAAGAAAAGGCCTAGGTAAGTCCTAGAGAAAGTAGGGCTAGTTTGAAGAAGATCTCCCTATCAAATTGGTATCAAAGCCAAGTTAAAAGGCTTGGGTAAAGGTGTATGTCAGAAAGAAGGGAATTCATTGGAGATAACACAATGGTGACCAATGCTGAGTTGGCCAGAGAAGTAGTTGACCAAAAAGAAAGAAACAGGATCCTAGAGGAGACTGTGGAAGCTTTGAAAGATGAGCTTGATGAAGTGGCAGTGACCGTGGGTAGAATGCAAGAGAAGATGGCAATTGAAGATGAGAAAAGTAAAGCCTTAGCTGATGAATATTATGTACCTAAACCTGATCCACCTATCCAAGAAGAACCTTTCCTAAAAGCCATCAAGGCATTGGGAGGCAAAGCATTAGAAGGGATACCCATGTTCACCGACAAGATGGATTCAAAGTTAGTGATGGAGTGGATTGAAGGGATGGAGAATAACTTTGAATGTGAAGGTGTCTCAGAGGCACAATGAGTGAAGGTGGCTAAATCAAGGCTAAGGGGACCAGCCCTGACATGGTGGAAGTTCCTTAAGGAAGAGAGAGAAAGAGAAGGGAAAAGACCCATTTCAAATTGGAGAGATATGGTCACAAAGATCAAGGAGAATTATCTACTAGAGGATCATGAGATCCAAATGCATAAGAAAAGGTAGAACCTCAAACAAAAAGAGATGGATGTGGCTTCTTACACCGAGGAGTTTCAAAAACTATGTTTAAGGTCCAAGGTTCAAGAAGAGAAAAGTATCAGGGTTTCTAGATACTTGGGTGGTTTAAGGTGGAGTATCCAAAAGAGATCAGTCTTTGGACTCCTACTACTGTCCATAGGTGCTTTCAATCAGCACTAATGGTAAAAGAAAAGAACAAAAAGAAGCAAGACTCTAACCCAAAAGGAAGAGGTAGAGGGAGAGACTCTAGAGGTCATAGAGGTGGCTATGGTGGTAGGAGAAATGAACCTAGAAGTCAAGGAGACTCCAAGATGGTTGAACAAATCAGTGAACCAAGTGCAACAGGGAATTATGACAGAGGTAGAGGATTCCAAAGTGGTATAGGAAGATCAAGTGGATTCAGCAGGGGATCACACTTTGCTAGCATGAAGTGTTATAATTGTGGATAGTTAGGCCATCCTTCCTATAGGTGTTCTGACAAGGCTTCTAGTTCTCAAGGAGAGAATAAGATAGCATATGCTCAAGAGGAAGAAAGTAGTGTGAAGTCACCTGAAGTGAACTTAGATTTAGAACATGGAGAGAACCTCATGTTTAGGAGAGTTCTACTCAAGGAACCTGTCAAAGAGGAACCGAAGCATAGGAGGGATCTTTTTAGGATCAAATGCAAGATCCTCGGTAAATTTTGTAAGGTTATCATTGATTCATGTTCAACTGATAACATCATATCAGAGGAAGCAGTCCAAAAACTCAAGCTTGAAAGGATACCTCAAACTCATCCTTATAAGGTGACTTGGCTATAAAGGGGCAGAATGTTCTGGTGAATGAACAAGCATGGGTAGACTTCATGATAGGTGGCTACCAAGACAAGATGCTATGTAACATCCTACCAATGGATGCTTTCCATTTTCTACTAAGAAGGCCATGGCAATATGACCGGGATGCAGTTTACCATGGAAAGAGAAATATGTATAACTTCAAGAAAGATGGAGTGCGAGGCCTCACCCTAGACCTATCATAGCTTTTCCATTATCATTATGGTAGACCTAGTAATTGGCTTAATGTTTTGATTAGTTTAGTAGATTCTACCCTTTTGACAAGGATTTGATTATAGTTGATGATAATACATTACATTTTATGATGCTTTCTATACTCACAATGTTGACCTTATGATACATTATGACTAACATTATGATAATTGAATTAGATGAATACTGAGATGTGCTATTAGAGAATTTATGTTGATATGAGTTGTTAGGAAAATAAAAATCAAGAAAGGAATTAGGTTGAGATGTGAATTTCATTTACGAATAAATGTTAGGTGATGAATTATGGATGACTATTTTATGATATAAAAATGAATTCTAATTTATGGTTATTTTGATTTATGAATGTTGTGATGATGTTATATGCTTACGTAAGTAACTAGGAAATGGAGATTTGATTCGATTATGATATGATGAGATTTCTATTGTGAATTGAAAGTTAATTACTTAGGTGAAGTTTATGAGTGTCATGATGACATTTAATTGTAGTTGAATTATATATGCAATGATTATGCTACAAGCTTAATTTAGTGATGAATTGAATATTTCATGATGAGTTGTATGTATGTTATAGATGAATGATTGTGTCATATGAATTATGATATTTCAGATGAAATATCCTGATCATTAATGTTATGAATTTACATGTATTTATTTCCTTGGACTACTGATGTTGGACTTTAGTGTGTAGGGAATTAGACCATGGTAAATTCGGGGAACCAAAACATAGACCTATGTGAAAATCAGTTTGAGCCAAGGTTGCTTCTAGTGAGAGGCAAAAAACCTCATTGTATCATATTTTATTTGTGAAATTAATGTGCATGAATTATTTAATTTATATGTTAAATTGTAATGTTATTTATTTGTGAGTATGCCCAAGTGGATATGCCACATGGCTTGCAATATGTCATTCTTGTTGTGTCACTTGACACTTGTGTGTGTACTTGTGGCCATGACATGTCCACTTGGGGATTGGATGTCCATCAACCTAGGATAGTACCATGAGGATCCCCATGAGAAATCTCTTGGATAGGAAGTTTGAGATGGTGTCATTTTATGAATTTCGAATTTGAGCTTTACATGGGTTTTGGAGGGGCTTAAAAGGTGCATAGGGGTGTGTTTAAGCCATTTTTAGTAAGCCCACTTGATATACCTATGGGTAAGGGGCATTTTTAATCATAGGATAACTCATAGTTGACTAAAAGATGCCTCCAAAAGTTAGATTTTTAAAATAGCCAAAAATCCACTTTTGAAGCAAAGTCTTAATTAGAGCTCTATCCAATTGAGATGTAAGTCTTTGGTCTATTTTTTTGCCAACCTTTTTAGGATTTCATATTCGAAAACCATGTAAGGAACTTGGGAAGACCACCCAATGAGAATGAGATCTTATCCTTAGGAGATTGTGTGGAAGCCTTTTTAGAGGGACTCTTCTTTTGGAAGAGTTTGAACACCCACTATGTAACTTAGAGACATTGTTAATTTGGAGAAAGGAGATTTAGGAAAAAGGAGGAGGCTCTTCATCAAATTACTTCCATAAGCTTAGATCTAGGTTGGTGGCATTCCTCATTTACTTGTTGATGTTTCTATATGAAAGAGTTCTCATGAATATTTTCATTCTTATATGCAAAAAACTAGTTGTGTTCTTGATGTGCTTATGATTTGAGAATCTTGTTATTGTGTGTTAGTAGTTGCATATGTGAAATCTTGAGCTTGTTGTAGTGCATGTTTTCTTTGTAATGTAAATGTAAAGTTTTGAGCTCTTGAAGATTTATCGTTTGTGTTGTTGTTGAGAGAGTTCTCAAGGTCATACTCACCCTTGGGAGGGAAGAGTAGCTTTGGGGGTGAAGGGATCAATTGGGACAGCCATGGGTGTAGACCCTCTCCTTGGAAAGGAGAAGGAAGTAAATATGGATGTATGGGCTCCATGTAGCCATTTCTCTTTTTTTGTATTTTGGGGGTCATAAGGGATTTGTATGGCTTGTAGCCTTGGGGGTCATAAGGATTTTTGTTGGGTTGTGATGTTGTGGAAGATGTGTGATGAGAAAGCTAAGTGTTGGTTTGTCTCTTATAATGAAATGTGTTTTCTCCCCTTGAGATTTGGTTCCACCTTCACCCCAAATGTTGAGTCATTTTGAGACTCTTTGTTCATAGTTTTGAATGGGAGTTTAAATGTGTTTAATGTGTTATTGTGATTTTGGTTTGCTTGATTGTGAATCCTTGTCTATGTGATGGTTCCCCAAGCTCGGGGGTGGCTTCATAGAAGCCTAGGTTGGGAGGTGAGCACTCCATGGCCTATATATTTTATTGTGGGATTGGAAGCCATTGAAGACTTCTTGTTTGAAGTTGTGTTCTTGAAAAATTTTGAGGATGTATTCAAAAGTTGATATGGATCCTATTTGTTTTATGTTTATTGTTATTGTAAGAGAATCTTAAAGATTCTTTGAGCTCAATGTATTTTTGTAATGGAGTTAACACTCCAAAACTTGTGTTTGTATCATAGTGATGTTGCATCAAAGTTTTGAAGAAATGTATGGCTTTCCTTTGATAGATTTATGATCTTATGAGAATATTGTATGATGATCAAAAGAATATTTTTAGTGTATTCATGTTATATACAATAAGAAATGGACAACGTATTATATCATTTGAAAAGTAAATTCTTGTTGGAATAGTTGTGTGAGGACATTGTGTAATTATTGAATGATAATCTATATGTAACAATGTTGAAACTTCTAAGGAATGAGAGCTATTGTAGTATCATTATAGTTTAATTTTACAGATTTCATTTGATTAAAATAATAGTGTTATGAAAGGAATGATTCAATACACTTGCTCTCTCTGTCAATGCAATTATTTTGATATTGCAATGGTAGTAGTTTTGTGTAGAAAACAATAGAATCAATTCATCTAGTGTATAATTAAAACTTCAAAGGACCCTATAATAATCTAGCAAACACAAATCAACACAAGAGTGAAAAAAGAAATTCAAAAAATAGAGTAGAAGAGAACACAAAAAAAAAATAACAAGTGCAAAGCAAAAAGTTGAGAAAATGAGACCTACAGGTCTCTGGAAAATGTATGGGAAGAATCCCATACATTTTCCAAAAAAAACCACAGTCATTAAACAATTAGTATCCTACATCTACTTGGCAATAAAGGAAATATAATAATGTTATGGTAAGAAAAAGAAAGCCTATTCTATCCAACAAAGAAAACTGGCCTCTTGGGGGACCCACCTGAATGGTCACCCCAAAAGAGTTCTCAAAAAAATATAATACATAAAAATAGTATTAAATATCTTATAATAAAATCCATTGGATAAAAAATTATATTAAAAAAAATAAGGAAGACCCACTTGACCAAATGCAAGTTGGCCTTATGAAAGGGCGTTTTAAATTTCTTTTTAAAAAAATAATAAACAAAAAAAAATTAAACAAAAAAATAAAATAAAATAAAAAATATTAATAAAAAAATTATAAAAGGGGAGGGGGAGGGGGAGGTCATGTGGACCCCACATTCCGTGGGACCACAGCTTCCCACGGCTCTCGTCCCACCGGCGGCAGCACTGTTGTCGCATGGCAGGAGGCCCTACCACGACTGGACTGCTGCCACATGGCAGCAGGGCCTACTGCCAGCAGTGGACCCCACAAGACAGTGCCTTTGGGACTTTAAAAGGTATGTGGGGGTATTTAAAATTAGTTTTTTTTTACTTATTTTTTTATTAATAACAAAATTAATAATTAATATATATTATTTATTAATATATATATATTATTTATTAATTAATTAATATATATTTATTTATTTTCTATTAATAATTAATATAATATTAATTAATTAATATTCTTTTGTAAATCAATATTTTAGAGTATTCAATACTTTATATAATTATTAATTAATGTTTCAAAATCATTAATTAATATATAGTTTATTTTATTTAGAAAATTATTTTTCTTATATGGCGTATGTTAGCTATTTTATAATGAGGGATTGGTTTAGTAAGTTTAGCTAAATTAATTTTGTACCAATAGGATTTATCTAATTTATTTTTTCTAGTGTGTTAGGTTAATTCTTTTAATTGATTTAATTAATGCAATCAAAATGATTTATTAAACCCAGTAAGATTATTTGGGTTGACTAGTGGAATAAATAACTTTGTTAATATCATTTTGGTTTTTAAATTAGAATATATTTAATTTCGGTATTGTTTAATACCATAGGAATCTCTCACCTAACCCTAGATAATTTAATAAGTTAAACTTTGATTTAATCCTAAGATAGATCTTAAGTTTAAAGGAAAGTTTTTTTGGAAATCATTAATAGTTGTAATACCGACAGTTAGAAAATTATCAATTTAATAAACTAAGACATCATAATTAACCCTAGAACTTTGTTGGTGTTTGAAAATGCTTACGCCACTTAGGGTTGCCAATATGCCTTGAGACTAATGTTAGGAGTGGTTAATTCCAAGTATGAGAGCTCTGCAAGACAACTGGACCAACTATAGGGTCTTAATATGCCCTCTTCTACTTTTGGCTCTGCAAAACCAAGGCGGGTGCACCTAATCCAGAGAAAACTCCACTCACTACACACCTTATACTTTTGGATTCATATAGTAGATTATAGTAAAGGATTACTAAATACTAACCAAGTATTCATTGAATCAACTCTACTATGCAGGGTAAAATGGTCTTGTGAAGGGTATTACTACTATCAACCAAATAATGAAAAAGACTTGAAATGGAGCTGCTATTCAAAGATGCAGGAAATAGCCAAAAACCATCAAGCATTGGACTGAACTGAATATACTAGTCCTTGATCAGTGCCATTATCCATTGGGTAACACTCAAAAATAAATATAGAACATGAACCAACTACTGTCAAAGACTCAAAGCCATAAATACAACTATTCCAGCCCATCCACTACTTATAAGATCCTTCTGTAAACAAATCTAATAAATATATGCCCTATCCAAAGTATTTTTCACTTGATCCTAGATCAAGAACTAAAGACTAGAACATATGCAAAGGTAACCCTATGCAATGGACCAGAAAATCCAAAATTCATAATACTGACACCAAGGAGAGACTTGAAAGCTTGAAACAGTTATTTTAAGTATGATGAATCATGTACATGTCTATACCAGAGATGAGGCAACCACTTCAATAACCTGCAAAAGATGCAAAAAATATTTATTCAGCCTCCTACAATGTGACAGAGTTTACTACTTCCCATAGGAACCAAACAGAATGGAACCCTTACAAAGTCAAAACTTCAACCATTTATACCACTAGCCACCTTGGGAATCTCAAAGAGATTGCATGAAGCTTAGGGTGACTAGGGTATAGGTTACAATAGCTAAATCTGAAAACTCACTAGAGGGAAAACCAGCACCAATCTATCAGAAACAAGAATGATCCACAAGAAAGATAAAATCTTCAAATCTGTACCCAGGATCACAAATTCATCATGAATAATAGTCTGACCAGACCATCAAAACACCTCGAGCCAACAAAAACTGTCCTCCCCCACACGGCAAAACATCTACAAGCAATCACCCAACTCACTGGACCACACTACAACAATCGATGCCACCAACCAAATCAAGAAACGGCCAGAAAAACCATAAATTTTGGGTACCTCTTGTCGCAAAAACCATCTGCAAGTTTAAATTTGAATTCCAACGGTCAAATCTTGGCGCCAGCAGTGAATTGGTGGTCATGATTCAAACTGAGATCGACATTAAATCCCGACCGTAGATCCTCCTATCTTCCTAGGTTCATGACTTTAACTCATCCAAGCACCTCGGGTTACTTTCAGCGAACACATGACAAAGGAAAATCCCATTCATGGAATGAAAGTCTAAACCCCAGTTAAATTTAGTGAACACACGACTGCACATGTCAAAATAACCCCTTAAGTTATCTGGCGAACTGGCGACTGAAGACATTTTGCCAGTTCGCGGAAATAATAGCGATGTCGCTTAAAACATCACGCGAACCAGTCACAAGAAGAAGATTTTGTTGGGCCACTACTTTTATCCACACTACCAAAAGCACCGAGAAACCCCATTGGGCCTGCCAAGGTAAATCGACAGCCAGTCTCATGTTCGCATAGGTCTAACACACTTCATAAGCTTTTATGCCAACCGTTGATTTTATACAGATGTCAGGTCCCATCGCACTTATCGGCCAACGGGCCCCAAGCGACAAATGTCAATCGGTCGCATGGTCGCATGTCAGAAATACCTAACATGCGATCATGCGACAACCAATAAAAACACTCACCTTCGCTTCTTTTCTGACACCGGGACCACCGCCGAAGAAACGCTTGTAGCAAACAAGATCAACGGTTGGCACATGATCTCATGACATGAGAATATTCTTTACGATCACACACCCATCGTAGATCAAAAGCCTCTTGAAGACCTGGGCCCGCGAGATTTCCGTGTCATTATTAGGCATCCAATAAGAAAACTCCAGCTCAGCAGCCTCTAATAGCGATCCCACGGTCTATTGCATCACCGAAGAATATCGACGGTTGTCGCTATACTGTGATCTTAAAAAATGAGCAGCTTTCCCTAGCGGTATAACAACAACCGCGAGATCTTACTGAAGTTTAACCCCTTGGGAAGGAAAAGGTCCCACCAACCGATCGCACTTGCGCAGTTAAGACCGACGAACAAAGAATGCCAACAAAAGGGAAGAAAAGCGAGGTCGAAAACATCCAAAGCTTTTACAATAGTGAAGGATCAAAAACATCCAGGGTTTTCGACGCCAGAAGACAAGCGTACAAAAACAAGAAGCACAAGGTTGAAAACAACCAGGGTTTTCATACAGACGACAGAAAACATCATGAGTTCTCGACAACACTGTGGGTTTTTGATACTTAGGCAGATTTTGAAATTGTTTCCTGCAAACCTTAAAACTTGAATCTCCTTGGGTTTTGCAATTCAGCAGGTGCAATTTGGACTAGAGCTTGGTGACACAATGAAGAACATAGGGCTAAGAGCGCAAATCATGAAACATTATGAATTTTCATTGCAAGATAAAATTGTGACTGCAGGCATGGCAGGACAGCATTACAAAACATTTGCAGGGAATAGGCCATTTTCATAGGATTTCACGTTGACTGGAAAATGGACTAACAAACTTAATGAGCATTTTGATATGCTTGGGGTGAGCGTTAACAATAACCCCTCAATCAAGTTAACCAACACCTTCTCTGTATCAATTGTACAACTATAGTCAATTGTTAACCTTAGACTTAAATTTTTAAACTTTTTTTTTAAAAAAGTTGGTGTGTTTTTGCATGCAAATTTGTGGGCATGACATGGAGCGACTTATAACATTCAGTCACCTGCGAAGGAAGGAGCTGCTAGTTCAGTTGATCCTAATGTACTCTTGATGAGTGGGAAGGAGTTCTTGCATGAACTCAAGGAGGAAGAAGTAGGACTAGCCATAGTCTTGAAACCTAAGGAGGAGACCAAGGTTCTACACTCTACATTGCCTAAAGAAGTGCAGCAGTTATTGAATCAGTTCAAGGATATAATAAGTGATGGAACACCAGCCACTCTTCCTCCTCAAAGAGTAATCAGTCATCAAATTGACTTTTTACCTGGAGCATCCTTGCCTAATAAAGCAGCCTATAAAGTGACCCCGGACCAGAACAAGGAGATTGCAAGGCAGATTCAAGAGCTTCTTGATAAGAAAAAGTATTAGTCTATGTGTTGTCCTTGTGGTTTTGGCACCAAAGAAGGTAGGTAAGTGGAGGTTATGTACTGATTCTAGGACAATCAATAGGATTACCATTAGATATAGGTTTCTTATTCCTAGAATAGAAGACCTTATGGATTGTCTTGGGGGGTCTCAATACTTTACCAAAATTGACCTTAAAAGTGGGTATCACCAAATTAGGATGAAGGAAGGGGATGAGTGGAAGTCAGCCTTCAAAACTAATGAGGTTCTTTATGAATGGTTAGTCATACCCTTTGGGCTTACAAATTCCCCTAGTACATTCATGAGGTTAATGAATGGGGTCCTGAAAGACTATATTGGTAGGTTTGTGGTGGTGTACCTAGATGACATTCTCATATTTAGCAAGACCAAGGAGGAACACATGCAGCACCTAGAGGTTGTCCTAATAAGACTACATGAGGAGAAACTAGCCATCAACCTAGAGAAGAGTGAATTCCTTAAACAAGAACTCGTGTACCTAGGTTTTGTGGTGTCTAAAGGTGACCTTAAGATGGATCCAAGCAAAGTGGAAGCCATAGTGAGTTGGCCCACTCCTAAAACAAGGACTGAAGTGAGGAGCTTCCATGAATTAGCTCAGTTCTATAAGAAGTTCATAAGAAGATTTAGTGAGATATGTGCACCTATGTTAAACACTATCAAAGGTGGAGCTAAAACCAAGTTTGTGTGGACCAAGGCAGCTCAAGAAGGTTTGAGAAATTGAAGGAAAGAGTAGCAACTTAGCCTATTTTGGTATTACCAAGCTTTGACAAGTTATTTATTGTTGAATGTGATGCAAGCAACATAGCAGTGGGAGCAGTCTTGAATCAAGAAGGGAGACTAGTTGCATTTTTCAGTGAGAGATTGAATGAGGCTAAGTCAAGGTATTCCTCATATGATTTGGAGCTTTATGCATTTATTCAAGCACTTAAAAAGTGGAGGCACTACCTATTACCTAAGGAGTTTGTAGTCTATACAAACAATCAAGCATTAAGCTACATTAACACTCAACATAAGCTAAGTCATAGGCACATCAAGTGGATGGAGTTCCTCTAAGCCTATACCTTTACTATCAAGCATAAGAAAGGCCTTAACAACAAGGTAGTTGATGCCTTAAGCTGAAGGTTGCTGACCGTCCAAGAAATCCAACTTCAAAGCATTGATGTGGAAGGATTCAAAGAACTCTACAAGGAGGATGAGGACTTCTCCAAAGCCTAAAATGTATGTGAAGATTTTGAGAATCATTTTCATAGTAAGTTTGCTGACTACACACCGCAAAATGGTTTTCTATTCAAGGGTAACCAGTTATGTGTACCTAAAGGTTCAATGAGAGAGAACCTTATACAAGAAAAACACAATGGCAGCCTTAGTAAACACTTTGGCTTGAACAAGACATTAGACTTAGTGCAAAGGTTCTACTATTGGCCCAAGATGCCAAGAGATGTAAGACGATATGTAGAATAATGTATTATTTGTCAAAAAGCTAAGGGCACATCTTCCAATGTAGGGTTATATCAGCCTTTACCAATCGCTGAGAGGCCATGGGAGTGTCTAAGTATGGACTTTATAGTTGGTTTGCCTAAGACTACTACTAGTTTTGATAGTGTCTATGTGGTGGTAGATAGATTCAGTAAAATGAGTCATTTCATACCATGCAAGACCACACATGATGCCAGCTATATAGCATATATATTCTTTAAGGAAGTGGTAAGCATTCATGGCCTACCAATCAGCATAGTATCGGATAGGGATGTAAAATTCATGTGGCATTTTCAGAAGACTTTGTGGAAGAGATTAGGAACCAACCTTGCTTTTGGGTCAGCCTATCATCCTCAAACAGATGGCCAAATAGAGTTTATTAATAGGGTGTTGGGAAACCTCTTAAGATGTCTTACCAAGAAGTATGGACATGTGTGGGACCAGGTGTTACCACAAGCTGAATTTTCTTATAATGATAGCATAAACAGGTCAACCGGCAAGAGCCCATTTGAAGTGGTGTATGGCATGCACCCAAGAAGTGTGTGTGAGATTAGAGAACTCAAAAATCAAGGCGGAGTGAGTGGACATGTTGAAGACTTTTCCCAATCCATGCAAGAGGTCCATAAACAGGTTAGAAGGACATTGGTAGAAGCCAACCAAAAGGTGAAAGCTAAAGTTGATGAAAGGAGGAAAGATATTCAGTTTGAAGTGGGAGATTGAGTGATGGCACATCTCAACAAAGCAAGGCTTCAGAATGGCATACCCATCAAGCTTCAAATGAGGAGAGTTGGACCTTGTAAGGTACTAGCCAAGTATGGCTCAAATGCATATAAGATAGGCATGCCTAGTGAACTATCTATCTCTCCGGTTTTCAATGTTCAAGATTTGGTCAAATACAAAGGGCCTAGTGTGAAATATGAAGAACACAGTCCATATGTTCATGCTGATGTTAAAGACCTCAAAATACCAGTCGAAGTGAAGCCTCAAGCTGAGAAGATACTCGACTCAAGGGTCAAGAAAAAAACTAGGCATGGAGTATACATGGAGCACCTTGTGAAGTGGAAGTCTCTACCTAAATCAAAGGCTCAATGGATTGAAGAAAATAGCTTCAATAAGTTAGGTATTGATGTGAGACTCTTGTCTCCTAATGGGACTTAGTTTCTTTTTGCAAGGGAGTATGGTGTAGGAGCACCTAGGTTCTTGACCAACCTAGCTCCTAGACACCTAGTTTTGGCTTGTAGTGACCTTGGAAAAGTTACTGTCCTTTAAGGACTTTTGGTTTTGTGTCTTAGTATAGTGAGTGTGTTTGAGATCCAATAAGATTCTTAGGTAGTTGAA
The DNA here is from genome assembly GCA_027943335.1 of Chamaecyparis obtusa. Taxonomy (NCBI): domain Eukaryota; kingdom Viridiplantae; phylum Streptophyta; class Pinopsida; order Cupressales; family Cupressaceae; genus Chamaecyparis; species Chamaecyparis obtusa. The sequence goes on along the minus strand of BSBK01001598.1, from coordinate 1,151,601 downwards.
TTAATTCCTAGTGATGGTCTCATTGGACTAAGTAAGGACTCAAGGAATATGGATTGCATGCCATTGGATGTTGGCAATCAGTCAAAGACATGGTTTGACTGTGAAAATGTGTTGAATAAGTGAAATCAAGTTGAAAAAGGGTCCTAGTGGTCTTAGAAGTGTCTTGTGAGTCTTTTAGACCTCATGGCACAACTTTGACAAAGTTGTCAAGCAAAATGTAAAAGTTATCATGACAATTTTGCAAAGTTGTCATGACAACAATTTGTCTGAAGCTTGTCCGAAGAGTGAGAGTTAGTTATAGGTCTAAAATCAACCAAGCTTGATTGACTAAGCCTATATATGGCTTGTTTCTATCGAGACCTAAGGTTGGACGTTGGTTTTTGTGAGTACTTTTTAGATTTTCATCTCTTGTTGTGACTGTACCCGCTTTGATTGGAATAGAAAGCTCAGTCATCCTTGATCATGGATTGAACCAGAGCAAAGGCTTTACATGAGATGATTCTATGTGTTTTGATTAGTAGTTTAGAGCTTTACTTTGGTTTAATAGTTTTCTTTTAAGCTTTGTAGTTTAAATCCTCCTCTGAGACCAACTTGCTGGATTGTTCAGAGTAGAGGAAATAAAAATGGCTCTAACTTAGGTTTCCATGGTTGGTTTTGTACGGCCACCTGGAATATGATAGAGCATTGTAAATACTATGTAAATATGTATTTTTATGGTTTAGGTTGCAGGGGAAAGATTTTTAAGAGCAAGCCCTAGGCAAGCTAGAGCTAGCCCGGTTAGGGAGCTTGCTATTGATCCAGCAAATGGGAGAGGGCTTGGGGATTGGAAATGCCAATCCAGCTCCAGAAATGTGTTCTATGATGATCAAAGACTCTATCTTGGGAAGGAGAGCTCTTGATCAATTTGGCAAGAGGTGAAACCATCAAACCCTCACTAAAAACCATTAAGGCCTAATTAGGCCTAAAAATAAGGCTAAAAGATAGGAAAGGGTTGTACAGAGAGCTTGGAGACATAAGGGTTTTGGAATCCTTTGTAACTTCGAAAAGGGTATCAAGAAATATGATCTTTTTGACCACTTGTGAGGAAAGTTTAAAATTTAAGCCCTGAAATGTGAGTTGGAAGACCTACAAGGACTTAGTAGTCTTTTGGACTAAGTTTAGGAGATTGACTTGTAGGAGGAAGCTGCTACATGATGGAACACCTCAAATTGATTCAAACTAAGACAAATTGATTCTTCTCTCATGTCTATTACCTAGAATCAAGAATTGGAGTGAAGGGATGAATTTCTTAGTTGAATTCATATGGAGAGTTGTGGGATCAAGAGTGAGTTATAACCCTTGGTAGTGACATCTTGTGGAGTAGAGGAGATTAGGAAGAATCCATCAGTGTGATGGGTCTAAAGAACCCTAAGATAGGTCAAGAAAAGGCCTAGGTAAGTCCTAGAGGAAGTAGGGCTAGTTTGAAGAAGATCTCCCTATCAGTAAGGCGGTTCCATGATTTGTGGAAAGTGTTTTGATTTCACATTGTCTGAGGTATGCATTTGAAGTGGATTCTTCAAGAAGTTTATTTTGGTTGAAGGAGTTTTTTAAGATGGTTCAATTTTCAAGGTGAAATCTATGTCGAAGCTGATGTAGTCAAAGAAAAGATTTTTATGAGTTGTTAGATACATTGTATCTTGCCTAACATGATATGGATCGTTTGTATTTCAGATCTAGGGTTTATTTTAAGTCGGTGGAAGAAAATCTATATATTGGAAAGTTGAAAAATGAGTTATTTGTTGATTGTGAATTGTAGAAGGATGCAGTGATAAAGCAAGTAAAGGGATCAAGTGTGATCAAGCCAGGAAAGAGTATAGTGTGTGGAGAAGATATTTAGAGATTAATAGGATCTGATCATGCAGCTGTAGTGCAATTTCACATATCATCTTATATGTTGCTTTCTAACCATTGTAACAGTGAAATCCCTTAACCAGGTAGATCCTAACAGATCTTACTTGTAAATCCTCTAAAAAGGTGGCATTCATATTCAATATTTAAAGTCCTCTAACAAGGTTACTTCTAACAGGGAAAAGATCCTAACATGTCTATAGGAAAATCCGTTAACTCGATAGCACCTAACAGTGCTTTTGTAAACCTTTAATCAGGTAAGCTCCTTACAGGGCATATTCTAGAAGAGTATAGTAGTGGGTACCAACTCCCACTGTGGTTTTTCCCATTTGGGTTTCCACAAGAAAAATATGGTGTCTTCATTGTGTGACTAATTATTTGTGGATGCATGTTTTGAAAGTTTATATTCATGTTAGTTGATGTTGAATGTTTTGGTGCATAGAGTTTGAAGAGTTTTACATCAGAGAATTTTTTTATTACTGATTCACCCCCCCCCCCCCCCCCTCTCTTAGTAATCAAACTTGTATTAACAAATTGCAAAGGGCATGATCAATCAAACTAAGAGGGTGAAGAAATAGTGAATTTGCAAGGCTAAACTTGATGAAATTAAATGATGAGAATGAAGAATTTTTCCAAGAAGAGAGCAGATCTACCCTCTTCTTGGGATTCTAATCCCTTAAAGGGCATGAATTTCATCCTTGTCAAATAATGGATCCTTCAAACTCACAAGTTCAAACTCCTAACAAATCGAGTGATACAAAACGAAGATAGAAGGTGTCTAATCAATGCATTTTTGGCATGAAAAAGTATAAGTTGATAGTCCCAAGAGGGACACAGAATCCTCCTACCTCTTGGGATTTTAAAATCCCAACCAAGCTCCGAATTATGCCCTTCAAGAATAGGAAAAATCCCAGCAACATTTTGATTTCCACCATAAAATCGGCTCTTAAAAAATAACCTTTTCTCTTAAATTGCATGGAGAAGAACAAGGAAGGCAAATGCAGATTAAAATTGTGTTTTGGACAAGCAAAGTGAATTGATTCAAGACTGAAAATGAAACAATGTGGCCCATTAATACTCCAAATTTCAACCCAAAATCGAAGAGGGAAGCAAATCTAACAAAGTGAAGAAATAAAGGGAGTCATTGAAATTTGATGAAGATGCATAGAATTTGTCCCAAAAGGAGGGTGGATTGTGTTGGGGGTTCCCTTTGATCTTCAACTTGAAGATTTATACTTTGATGGATAACTTTAATATAACTTTGACTTTATCACCACTCCAAAGTCTACAAGGAAGAGGGCCAATTAACAAGGATCAAGAGAGATCCTCCTACACTGAGCCTTAATGCTCAGGCGGGTGTACCCTTGACTCACTTCTCCAAAGGAGTCTCAAAACAATATACAACTATATCCTTTACTGACTGACTGAAAGATATTATCATTTGAATGTGTGTGTGTGATTGATGATGATGAACTGCCTCCAGAGAAGAGATCAGTGCCTTATCCCAGGGCAAAGAGTCACTAAATAACATATATCACCCTAAAACCTTAACTCAAATACATATGAACTCAGAGTAAGTGCTTTGCCTATTACTCCCCTCACTCCCAAACATGATCATCAAATTCCAATCTAACAATGAACTCACTGAAATCACCCTAAAGGCTTTAATCCTAACTTTGTTAGGAACTTCAAGCTGATCTCACAATACTCTTTATTTACCATATGCTAATCCACTTTGTGACCTTAACATATATGAATCCACAATCAGAAAAGAAGACAGTCAGAGATTTGAAACAGGAATTCAAGTGTATTCTCATTAATTTTCAAAAATCAATACATTACCAAGCAACAAAATACCAAAGGAAAAGACCCAAAATCCAGGCTCTCCTTGCTCAGTATAATACCATCAACAACAACCTTACAAAATAAAAAATGTTGCAATATATACCACCACTAGTCACCTTGGAATCCTCAAAGAGGATGCATCAAGCTTCGGGTGACTAGGGTTAGGGTTTCAACCACTAAACCCACTGAAAACGGTCACAAAATAAATGCAGGGGAAGAAAACCAGTCGGCCATGCCTGAGGAAGATTTGCACTCATGATAGATCTCTGGGAAAGTACTGCAAATCATGAAAATTCAAATTTGTCAACCCTTTTTGGCCACCTGCAACACGCCTCGAGCATAAAACCACACAGTACAGACCCCTATAGACGATCATAGAACACCCTAGACCACACTGCAACAGAAAGTGCCACCAAACAAATCAAATCTGGTCGTGAAAGCATTCAATTTTAGTCCTTCTGGTCGCAGGAAACCCTTCAAAAATTCAAATTTGAAATCAAACGGCTACTTTATAGCGCCTGTAGTAGATCGGCGGTCATATTTTAAAATCAGATCAACTTTAAGTCATGGCCATCTGATCTCTCTATTTCACAGTCTTTATGATTTACTTTTTAAAAAGGCCCCAGTCAGATTTAGCGAACTGGCGACTGAAGGTTTCCGCCAGTTCGTGAAACACTTTATAATACCGCCAGAAAGTTTAGCGATTACGCGAATGCTTGTTCGCTGAACCGCTAAAACATTTAGAGAAATGCCACCTTACTTTGCGAACGAGCGAACCCACTAAAATCTATCAGAACGGCTAAACACTTTTATCTGAACTGCTCAGACCTTTGATAACCTCGGGCCCGCCTGAAAACCTGCCACATGTCACCACATCATTCGCTGCAATCGCTCAGTCATCACTAACAAAGGACCCACCGCAAGCCTTCCCCTTTAGTGAAGATCAACGGTTATCGCTACACCGCTGACTTATCCATCGTGCAACTTCGATCAACGGTATCACAACAACCGTTAGATCCTACAGCGTATTAACTCCTTTGAGACCGGCAGACCCAGGACCCACTGACAACTGCCAACACACTATTTCCTTCAGCCAATAGGGAGACGCCATGTGTGCTTACCTGGCAGTGGACCCATCTGTAGAGAAAGGCAATGTCATAAAAGAGAATCAACGGTCATCGCAAAAGCGCAAGCCTCTAACACATCGCTTGTGCTTTAACGATGGCCGTTAGATGTAGATGTTGTCAAAGGGCCGGACCCAGGAAGATATAAGCCAAAACATAGGAAAAAATTAATGTTGAGACTTAGGCTTTTTGGGAAAAATTTAGGCGCAGAGGACTATAGGAAAATTAAAAGCCACTGGGGGAGAAACTTACGAAAAATTAAAAGGGACCCCGTCGGACATGAAAACCTAACCGCCAAACAGCTTAAAGGACTTTAATTAGCACATGCAGATTAGGATTTTAAGTGGCCCGAAAAAGTAACATGAAACTAGAACAAGGCCAGGGCATACTTAGGGTATTTGAACACAACAGCTGATTTTTTCAAAATTTCGAACTAAGGGCTTGAGGCAGAGACCTAAAATCAACTGCAAAGACCAAGGGAAAAAAGCTATGGCCATAAAAAATTTTGCATGTGCTAACAGATTGCACTTAATCTCTTGACACCATCCATTTCCACCCAAGAATTAGGCTGCGATGAACAAGTCAATAGGAGGTGATATGGATTTTAATCAAACAAAAATGCCCTCTTCCCCTCATTCATGTCAATCAGCCTGCAAGCAGGAAAAGGCATACAAATTAAATGTTTGTATTTGTCCAAAAAGACCAAGTTGACCTCCACATGGGATATGCCTCTTCATGATGTTGACCACCTATTTAGAGGGGGCAATGTTAGCTCATTCCACGCCACCAAACCAAAGAAAATTTATCTCTACTCTAAAATAGTCAACATCTTCTTGGAAAGGCAGTGATTTCCTCATTAAGGCAATGAATTGTCTCCCTAATTGGCAGTGAACTATCATGAGGAGGGAGTAAATCTTCTTAAAGTAATAATGTAACATTTTGTGAAAAGCAGCAACTTCATCTTGTGGGCAGTTTGGAGACTTAAAGCATCAATTTTGAGAATCTAAAAGGTTGATTTCTTTCAAAATCACAATATGATTTCATTTTAAAATTTGCAAGGACCTTAAATTTGAGAAAATGCATTTTTATCTCCTTGTTGATGTTGATGCAATGTAATTTCATGAAAATGTTAATATTTCTTTCATTCCATCATTTCATGAACTTAATGCACTTTTCTCCCTTATTTTGCAAGGTAAATATGGAGCAAAGAGAGACTTGGAAAGCGAAGGATGGAGGCAAGCTAAGCTCGAGGACTCCTAATGAGGAGGTTCAAATCAACTTATAAAAGTACATATTTAAAGATCAAGATAAAAATCCAGAAGGAATCCAAGAAAGCAAAGATACAATTTTCATCAACTTGAATTTCCCCTAGAAATCCAAGTTCATTTTGAAGGATCCAGCTACATGAAGACTTCAGCACTTCAAGAGGTTTAATATTCAAGTCTGCAAATACAATCAAGTTCAAATCATGGCAATGAGAAAATTTCCAAGAATGAAGATGGAGACAATTTGAGGATTCAAAGCAACTTGGAAATATGCTATCACAATTGGACGCTTTATAATGTTGAGTATCAAGAGATATTTTTTCATCACCAAAAGATTGATCAAGTCTACAAGCTAAGGATGTTGAGGTGGCACCCACTTGTCTTCTACCAATCAGAAAATTTAAGTTACAAGCACATTCAATCATATTTTTCTAAGTGTACAATTTTCTCATTGGCTCTCAAAAGCGTTGTAATTTTCTTATTGGCCCATAGGGTGGTGCCTTCATGTAACTGGTTGATAGGGTGGCAACCCTAATTAGGGTTTGTAGGCATTAATATTGTCCCTTGATCTTGAATTGATCTTTGCCCTCCATTGTAATTGAACACCTATAAAAGGCCAAGGCCTTCTTATTTGTAAGGGGGTTAGATTGTAGAGACATTAGAGAGAAGCTATTAGATTAGAGTAGAGTAGGAGGAGACTTGATGAAATTGTTGCCATAATGCTATCAAAATAATTGATGATTCATTGTTGATCTTCATGGTGGATTACTTAATGTTTCTTTGAAGTGTTGCAATGTTTCTTCGATTCCTCATTTAGGATTTCATTTCATGTTAAGTACTAGTAGAGGTAGATGAATGGAAGATATTATTGAATGGTGATTGATGGTGAATCTAGTGTCCATACCTTTTGTTAGTTGTTGATTATAAGTAAAGGTGTAAGGTTAGTATGGGTCTAAATTGCAAGTGTTTAACTTCTATTGGAGATGGTCATTTAGATTACACCATCATAGGGTATTTGGATAAGCATTGATAATGTGAAAATCATTCCTACATCCACAGAAGATAGCACCCTCCTGTTAGAATAACTGAGAGGGGGGTGAGTCAGTTATCCAGTGTCCCAAAACAAAATGTATAATTCAAAACTATTTCTTCCATTTCTACTCGTCGATAAACAATAATAACTTTCATTGTCTGTGCTTTTACCAATTACTAGTCTAATATTGTAATAGTTACCGATCAAATCTAACATGTAATATGTAAAGAATGATAACAAACAAATATCACAATCAACACATAACACAAAAAATTTAACGTGGAAACCCTGTAAAGGGAAAAACCACTTGGGACCAGCAACCCAAAATTGTTCACTCTTCTGAAGTGAGGTTGGTTAAGACCCAACCCTGTTAAAGGTTACAAACACACTGTCAAGTGTGACCTTGTTAGAGGATTTTAGACTAGAAGTTATCAGCCAACCAGCATTCACTATGGGGTTGACAGGATAACAATGTTCATTCTATGAATGATACATCATAAGACTTTCAGAGTCCACTCGGTTAAGAGATTTGACTGTATACAATGGTTAAATATGTAACAGTAAATGACCTACCTTAATACAACTTCAATTGTAGATTATAGATCAATATTTAGTCCATACAAATCCTTCTGATCAATATTTCACTTCAGATTCAATACTGTATCAACTTACTATCCGTTGGTAATTGCTCTTTGTAGCTCGGTAATTGTTTTGCAGCTCGGTTCTTACTAACCAGTATGATCAAAATGCATGAAACTTTGTTCACGCGATATTCCTGCAGCTTCTTCTTCTGGCATTTTTCATAAAGAAATTATGTTCTCTTATATAGATGAGTAAATCATTTTCTTCTCCACCATCAGATTTTGCCCCTTAACCACATTCATAGATTTTGCCGCTTCAAACTTTCTCGGTAATTGTGTCAATAACACGTTTGATTCTTCTCCATTAGATCTTCCCTAAATTTTGTCAGTCGTCGATCTGTGTAACAAACATTATCTATTACCTCAATGTTATACTCTTGCCAGTTCATCAATCTTATCGGCTAAACTAATCATTTAATTCATTCTGTTCCGCTCGGTTAACAAAGAAATGTGTCGGTGAACACTACTCGGTTAATACTACGATCGGTATACACTACACTCCGTCGGTGTATACTAGAAATGCTTCATTTACCGACAACACTACTTTGTGTTTTTCAGCTCTATACTTCAATCATAGATGAATGCAACATAATAAAGTCAATATCATCAAGTCATAGACTCATCAACAAGTTACTCAATGTGTTCCTTATCCTCATCTGTCATGTCCATCTTTCTCCATGTAGATTTCTCTGTCCTTCATCTCTTTTTCACCTTTCTTCAAATGTGTCGGTATAGTAACTTACAAGATAAGTGTTGTCAAGCTAGTTGACATCAATGACAACATAATACTGATTTAATCTTATTACATATCTAATCAGCAACTCCTTAATGATCTTGTAATCACAGATTCTTCAATCAGATTCCAAATCAGTTGTAGTCCAACAATCTCTCCCTTTGGCATTGATGGCAACTCAAGTAATATGAAATGTACCATACACATACCAAACATATATTCTACAACTTAGTGAACAAAATGCTATAAGTTGAATAGACTTAATATGTTTAATCACTACGTTACTAAGCAGCATTAAATAGTACAGCTTTACCATTCTGCAGTTGTGGTCTTTTCAGTTCTCCTGTTCCTGCTTCTATTCTCTGTAACTAATCTTCAATACTCTATCTCATTCAGATTGTCTCTCCCTTAGATAATTCTTGTCAGTGCTCGTTCCTTTTCATATTTTGTTTATCTCTCCCCTTTTAATTTCATATTGTTTATCTCTCCCTTTGACAGCAATGCCAAAGAAACAAATAAACAAATAATTTTGTCTTCCTCTATATCTCTGAATACTGATAGTCCAATCGGTTCAAGTTCTCAAACTTAATCACAACCTTGAACATGATTCAAAGTGTGAACTATGTTACATCAACATGAATAATCTTCTAATATAAGTAGGTTGATGCAACAACCAGATCACCTTAGTGACCGATATACAGGGGACGGACCCCAAGTCTAGTCCTCAAGTATTCAAATGTGTCCTTCGGTAGGGGTTTTATAAAAATATCTGCAAGTTGTCCTTTAGATGTAACAAATTCTAACTTCACTTGTGTCTCTTGCACTTGTTCTCTTAAGTAATGATACTTAATAGATATATGCTTTGTCTTAGAGTGCATCACAAGATTCTTTGAAATATTAATAGCACTAGTGTTGTCACAATATATAATCACTGGGTCAGTGATTACCTCATTTATTCCTTCCAACACTTGTTTGATATATGCAATATTTGAACAGTTAGTAGCATCAGCAACATATTCTGCTTCAGCTGTAGACTAAGAAATACAAGCCTACTTTTTACTTGTCCATGTTACAAATATTTCACCAAAGAAAAATGCTCCTCTGGTGGTGCTTTTTCTATCATCCACATTTCCAGCCCAATTAGCATCGGTGTAAACTTTTAGTTCAAACTTCCCTTCCTTAGGATACCATAATCCAAAATTCTTTGTTTTCTTCAAGTATCTTAAGATCCTTTTTGTAGCTATCATGTGTGATTCTCTAGGATTAGCAGAAAATCTTGCAACAATTCCCATAGCATGTGCTATATTTGGTCTACTGTGAACTACATACATTAACTTACCAATCATGGATCGGTAGAGTGTCTAGTTTACCTTTGTAGTTTCATCCTCCTTTGTCAATTTGCATCTAGTAGCCATCGGTATTCCCACAAGTTTAGCATCTTCCATGCCAAATGTCTTTAGTACTTCCTTTATGTATTTAGATTGTGTGATGAATATTTCATCACTCTGCTGAATCACTTGTAGTCCAAGAAAGAACTTAATCTCTCCGAACATAGACATTTCAAATTCCTTTTGCATTTCATCAGCAAATGCCTTGCAAACAAGATCTGAGCCTCCAAAGATAATGTCATCAACAAAAATTTCAGCAATGATAATAGTATCATCAATATCACCTTTCACATACAAATTGTTGTTTTCATTTGTTCTAACAAATCCAATACTTAACAAGTAAGTATGCAGTCTTTCATACCATGCTCTCGGTGCTTGCTTTAGACCATATAAAGCTTTATGTAATCTACATACCATGTCTTTATTGTCGGGATCAACAAATCTTTCAGGTTGTTCAATGTAGACCTCTTCTTCAAGTATACCATTTAAAAATGCTGACTTCGCATCCATTTGATAGACTTTGAATTTCTTATGTGCAGCATATGCAAGTAGCATTCTAACTCTTTCTAATCTAGAAATAGGTGCAAATGTTTCACCATAGTCAATGTCTTCTTCCTGTGCATATCCCTTGCATACCAATCTAGCTTTATTTCTTGTGACTTCACCATTTTCATTCAATTTATTCCTATATATCCACTTAGTACTGATAACATTTTTATCTTTTGGTCGGGGTACTAAGGACCAAGTTTTGTTCTTCTCTATTTGTTCTATTTCCTCCTTCATTGCATTAACCCATTCTTCATTCTCTAATGCAACTTTTACAGTTTTAGGTTCAAATTCATAAATTAAACATGTACCTTGTCTTGTTTTGCTTCTAGTTTGCATTCCAGCATGTCTGTCTCCAATGATTTGTGTTTCAGGATGATGTCTTCTGACAAAACTAGCCAAAACTTGGTTTCTCCTTTCTTGCTCATCCTGCTCAGGGTCATTATCTTTCTCGGTAGCTCCATCTTGTTCCTCGATCTGTGTTGTCTGTTGTCCTGCATTGTTTCCCTGCTGACCGGTTGACACAGTTTGCGGTGTCGGTAGATACTCTGGATGTTCAATATAAGTGAATTTATCGTAGTCTTATGGTTCCTTTGTACTTTCCTATGTGTACTTATCATCAAACTCATCAACACGAACATTACTACTTTCAACTATCTTGTTTGTAGCCTTATTCAAACATTTATATGCTTTACTTGTAGTGGAATATCCCAGAAATATTATTTCATCTCCTTTAGAATCAAATTTGTCATTTCTCTCATCTTTCAAAATAAAGCATTTACTTCCAAAAATTTTGAAATAACTTACAGTAGGTTTGTGTCCAAACCATAGTTCATAAGGCGTTCGGTTGGAGTCCTTCAGTTGTACTCAGTTAAGAACATACACAGTTGTACTAACAGCTTCCCTCTAATATGTCTGAACAATATTCTTCTATATCATCAATGTTCTAGCACAGTCAATTATAGACCTGTTCCTACTTTCAGCAATGCCATTTTGTTGAGGTGTCCTCAGTGCAAATACATGTCTTTTGATTCCATGCTCATTACAAAAATTGGTAAATTCATCAAAGATAAATTCACCTCCTCTATCAGATCTTAAACATTTTATTTCCTTTCCGGTTTCGTCTTTATACCACTTAAACATTTTGAAAGCTTCAGATTTCTCTTTCAGGAACATAACAGTCATCATTCTGGTATAATCATCAACAAAAAGAATAAAATATCTATCACCAGAATAGCTCTAAGTTCTCATAGGACCACATAGGTCGGTATGAACCAACTCAAGTATCTTCTTTGTTGAATAGTCTTTGCTTTTAAAACTAGACTTAGTGATCTTACCTTTCTGACATTCATGACACATGGCATGATCAGGTTTTGTCAAGTTAGGCAATCCTCTAACTCTTTTCTTTTTACTAATCTTGATCATGTTGTCAAAGTTCACATGGCATAACCTTTTGTGCCACAACCAAGCATCTTCATCCTTCATTAACAAACAAGAAGACTGATCCATATCAAGATAGAATAGATTACCTCTAGATTGTGTACCAGTTCTAGCAAGTCTTCCTCTATCATCATAGATTTTCACCTTTTTGCTCTCAAAAGCCAGTTGGTGGCCTGAATTGTTCAGCTGAGCCACACTTAACAAATTATAGTTCAATCCATCTACCCAATATGCATTTTCACATTGTAATCTGTCATTGATCATTAGTGAGCCTTTACCTCTTACCATACAAGGTGCATCATTTCCCATTCTCATAGATCCTCCATTATATTCAACAAGATGATCAAACTTCTCTACATCACCGGTCATATGATGTGTACAACCATTGTCTATGATCCATGTATCATTTCTGCTTATGTTTCTCTTCCTCTTCTGAATCATCATTCATAGAAACAAATACAACTTTTATATCATCATCAAAATCAGATTCAGTATCAATATCTTTGGCTATGTAACATACCTTTTTGCCTTTTTCGTCTCGGTTGTCTCTGTTAGAGTGTCGATAGCCTCTGTTGACTCTTCTCACATAGCTTCTTTCAGATCGGTCTTTGGATCTATCATCATCTTTCTTCTGTGGACATCTAGCAGCGATCTGACCGACTTCTTTACAATTAAAGCATGCTAAAGGTAGCTTACCTCTATACCTTCCCTTTCCTTTGGGCAATCTTCTGGCCATAAGTGCTTCAAGCTCATCAAGTTCATCATCGGTATTGTCATCACTATCACAATTCTTACTATTCCTACTAGACTTTCCAATCTTCAAAGAGGACATGAAAGCGAATTCAACAGAAGCAACAACACTGTTATCAAAGTTGTTTAATTCAAAGGTTGTAAGTTTACCAATCAGAGTGTCAAGAGTAAAGTTGGATGTAGCTCTTGTTTCATGAATTGCAGAAATCTTGATTGCATAAACTGGTAGCAAAGTTCTGAGAATCTTGTTTATCATTGTTTCATCATCAATTACTCCATCAGATGCTCTAATAGCATGTACCACCTCTTTGGGTCTATTTGAATATTGGACAATGTTCTTACCTTCTTTCATTCTCATATCATCAAATCTACCTCTCAGACTTTTAGCTCGGGCTCTTTTGACATTCAAATCTCCACTGTATATTTGTGCTAATTTATCCCACATTCCTTTGGCAGTCGTGCATGTCTTGATATCTTCAAATTCAGCGTCGGTACAGGCAGCAGCAAGTTCCATCATAGTAACATTATGTTCATGTTTGTCCTTCAATTGATCAAGAGTTAAGGGACCAGTGGGTGCTTGCATGTAGCCATTCTCCATCAGCCCTAGTGCTGAGTTCCCAATTCCAGATATGTGCAGCTTCATTTTGCTTTGCCATACTACGAAGTTCTCTTTGTTCAATTTCGGTACTTCCCTCTTATACATCTTGAGATCTTTATGCTTAAGTCCTTAAAACTCTGTTCCAAACAACCGAAGCTCTGATACCAATTGTTAGAATAACTGAGAGGGGGGTGAATCAGTTATCTAGTGTCCCAAAACAAAATGTATAATTCAAAATTATTTCTTCCATTTCTGCTCATCGGTAAACAATAATAACTTTCACTGTCTGTGCTTCTACCAATTACCAGTCTAATACTGTAACAGTTCCCGATCAAATCTAACATGTAACATGTAAAGAATGATAACAAACAAATATCACAATCAACACATAACACGAGATTTAACATGGAAACCCTATAAAAGGAAAAACCACCTAGGACCGACAACCCAAAATTGTTCACTCTTCTGAAGTGAGGTCGGTTAAGACCCAACCCTGTTAAAGGTTACAAACACACTGTCAAGTGTGACCTTGTTAGAGGATTTTAGACTAGAAGTTATCGTCCAACCAACATTCACTATGGGGTTGACAGGATAACAATGTTCATTCTATGAATGATACATCATAAGACTTTCAGAGTCCACTCGGTTAAGAGATTTGACTGTATACAATGGTTAAATATGTAACAGTAAATGACCTTCCTTAATACAACTTCAAGTGCAGATTATAGATCAATATTTAGTCCATACAAATCCTTCTGATCAATATTTCACTTCAAATTCAATACTGTATCAACTTACTGTCCGTCGATAATTGCTCTTTGTAGCTCGGTAATTGTTCTGCAGCTCGGTTCTTACTAACCAGTATGATCAGAATGCATGAACCTTGTTCACGTGATATTCCTACACCTTCTTCCGGCATTTTTCATAAAGAAATTATGTTCTTTTATATAGACGAGTAAATCATTTTCTTCTCCACCATCAGATTTTGCCGCTTAACCACATTCATAGATTTTGCCGCTTCAAACTTTCTCGGTACTTGTGTCAATAACACGTTTGATTCTTCTCTGTTAGATCTTCCCTGAATTTTGTCAGTCGTTGATCTATGTAACAAACATTATCTGTTACCTCAATGTTATACTCTTGCCAGCTCATCAATCTTATCGGCTAAATGAATCATTTAATTCATTATGTTTCACTCGGTTAACAAAGAAATGCGTCGGTGAACACTGCTCGGTTAATACTGCGATCGGTATACACTACACTCCGTCGATGTATACTAGAAATGCTTCATTTACCGACAACACTGCTTTGTGTCTTTCAGCTCTATACTTCATCATAGATGAATGCAACATAATAAAGTCAATATCATCAAGTCATAGACTTATCAACAAGTTACTCAATGTGTTCCTTATCCTCATATGTCATGTACATCTTTCTCCATGTAGATTTCTCTATCCTTCATCTCGTTTTCACCTTTCTTCAAATGTGTCAGTATAGTAACTTACAAGATAAGTGTTGTCAAGCTAGTTGACATCAATGACAACATAATACTGATTTAATCATATTACATATCTAATCAACAACTCCTTAATGATCTTGTAATCACAGATTCTTCAATCAGATTCCAAATCAGTTGTAGTCCAACACCTCTTATGCCTAATTGACATGCCAAAGAAAGGATTGGTTAGAGGCTCACCCCATCATCAACATTATCTTACATTCTTAGAGTTAGATAGCTTTTATCTCTTTGCAGTTAATTTGGTTGGAAGTAATTCAAGTGGTAATGTCAAGTTGATGTCCATTGATTAAACAGCGTAAGTCCCTTTGTGATCACCAGCATATCACATAAAAAAAACTGAATGAAGTCCACAATTAAGAAAGAACTTTGATGTTGTCTCATTGATCACACAATTCATCTACATTATTTAGCATTTGAGCATCCTTATTCAAGAGAGTTGGAAATTTTGTATTTCATCTTGGGATATCAAGCATTTGATTCTATATGTTGTAGTGGAACAAAACTCACATCAACAATATTATGCTAGCATAAGGAAGGAAATGGGGTGGGAGTCTAGGGAGGAGCTGTGGAATAGTTGGTGGTAGGTGGATAAAATGATACAAGGTTTAGCAAGTGGGAAAAAGGTGGACCGGCTTCTTGAGGTCAGGTTGGGATACAATTGTTGGGAAGGAGCTAAAGAAGCTTGGTTGGAAGATGGTAGCGAAGCATTTGACTAAGGGAGCAAGAAGGGTGATGCTTGATGGGTCGAGGAATGAGGGTGAGGAAGAGTTGAAGACTTAAGCAAAGGGATGAAGGTCGTGTTTCTAATGCACTAGGGCCAAGAACTACTACTTTTGTCAACTAATGCACTCCTAATGCCCCATAGCTTTGGCATAGGAGAACGTGTCAAGACAACTCCATAGGTTTGGCCACAAAGATGAGGCGAGCTCCAAATGAAGGGAAACGACCTTAGGCTAAGATGGTTGATCAACCTTCTCATAGACTTAATGACTGATCTAAAAAGGGAGAGAACTACCCAAAAGAAGATGTGCCTGGTCAATTACAAGAGTTGGTAAAGCTCCAAACTTTGTATGTGAGCTTATAGTAGCCATGTTGGCACACTATAAATTTTGTAATTAACTTTCTATAGTTGAATGGAAAGGAGTTGTTTTGTAAGATAGAGATTAACCTTGAAGGAAACTCCATGGTTAAGTGTGCTTGAGTTGGAGTCATACTTCGATGGGTGACCTCTCGGGAAGGCCCAATGCTTCACCATTGTGAGCATCATCTATATGCAATGAGTTCTAAGTGTTTCATTCATTCTCAGGAGAGATGGGTTCTTGTGAACCACTACTTATGAAACAAGGGTCCATAAGTTTGACTTGAAAAGTGACCTCCTAGGAAGGCCCAATGCTTCACCTATGTGAGCATCACCTAGATGCAATGAGTGCTAAGTGTTCCATTCATTCTCATGAGAGATAGGTTCCTATGAACCACTACTTATGAAACATGGGTCAATGAGTTTGACTTGAAAACTACACAGTTGAATCCTAATAGCAATATCACAAGTTGACTTGATGTGGAAAATATCTCCTACTCATCAAGCTAGAGATGTTTAAGTGTTTTCTCCAAGTAAAATCGTGTTTCATGATACGTGGGTGTTCATCGTACTTAATTCCACCAACATGTATGCTCAGATCTCTATTTATATGATTGGAACTATACATAGACAGTACTACAGCCATTGTTACTTAGATTTAGTATGAATTGTTGATTTATTATAGTCTTTGCATCAAATAATCCATTTACTCGTATCATGGTGTAGCATAGTCACTGACTATGGATCAATTACTTTGTAGATTTCTCTTGCATGATACTATTAGAAAAAATGATGCATAGTTTACAAAACATATTCCTTGCATTCTTTAGTTGAGGACATCTATCACAAACTAACAATTTTATACAAGCCAGGTCTACTTCTCATCTCTAAAAGAACAAATCAAATAAGATTACACATCATCACTCTCTATAGTGACATCATGTCATTATTTTTCCATGATAATATTTCGAATGGAAAATGCTTTACATCCTTCTCACATGATGAGATCATTTTCACATGATGAAACCTTTACATTCTTCTCACACAATTAAACCCTTTTATTATTCTTACATGACAACATTGTATAAGCATTCCTTATGTCCTCAAGCAGTGATATTTGACATGAAATTCCTTATAATAAATTCCACATCATCACTCTCACAAGACATCAAGCAATCACATTACATGATCACATCTTATATGGAATCCTTTATATTGATATTACATGATATTATATTCCTTACATCATTCTCCTATAATGATGCCTTACATTATTCTCACACAATGACACCTTTTGACATCATTCTCACACAATCACACCTTTCGACATCAATCTCACACAATGCTACATTACAACAATATTCTCACATGATGTGGCTCATATGATCATTCTCACAAGATGACACATTCATTATGTTGCCCATTCATAGTGATGTGTCATACCAAATTCATTAGTGTTAATGTTTGTAGCTTTGGTTAGAGTATTCTAACCGATGAAATCAAATGCATAAGTGGCCTATCGGCCTTGAGCATTTGATCTCTATCATTTTTTGTATACTGCTCTAAATTAATTGCTATGATTATGGTTATCATAGTGCATGATTAATAATTAGTAAATTAATAATCATGTGTGTGTATGTATTATTAAATATGTATATACATAATCGAGTTTAATATAATAATTATTAATCATGCTATGTTACGATAATGAGTATCGATATTATATTAATTATGTTGTGTATTGATAATGAGTATCGATATTATCTTATTTATACAATGTATCGATAGTGTTTCGATATGATATTAATCATGTTGTGTATCGATAATTAGTATCAATATTATACTACAACAACATGCTAATGTGTAAATCAATGGAGATTAGTTTACCATGTTCACGTAGAGATGTGTCCCTACAAGAGACATGTCTCCGCGCGCGCGCATAGATATATATATATATATATATATATATATATATATATATATATATATATATATATATATATATATATATATATATATATATATATATATATATATATATATATATAAAGAGAGAGAGAGAGAGAGTCGGATATCTTGCAAAGTACAAAAATTGATAAGTGCAAAGCAAGATACAACAATAACATAAAACATATTACCACGGTTTGATATTAACTCATCATACCTCAGCAACTTCAAAGTATCATTGTTCAATATTGATTCATAAGGAATTAATATTGTCATTATACAGATCATATTGATGTCGATATAAAGATCATTGCATATCGATATAAATTCATATTAAGTTTATATTGATATATATCCAAGTAATATTATTGAGATATTGTGATCAACATATCAAATAGAATATTGTTCAAATCTGCATATACATCTAGAGAACAGTGAATAAAATTAAAAAATTTGTAACCTATAAATCTAATCAAAATTAACATGGTATCAAAGCTAGCTTAAGGATGATCCAATCAGATTTATAAGGAGTCAAACCAACTACCATTAAATTCTCTAGAATTTCATATTCAGCAAAATGGTGAATGGTGTTAGATTTGAGGACCAACTTGAAGGAGTTGTAAATTTTGTATCTTGGAAATTTAAAATCATGCTTGCTCTAAGAGAACATGATTTGAACACATTTGTGGAGAAGGCAATACATGTACCTGATGAAGACAATGAAAAACTCCAACGGACGAAAAACAACAAGGCTATGAAGATGTTAATGGATGCAGTGAAGGATCACATAGTTCCAATCATCTCCAAATTAGATACAACATATATAATGTTCACAACCTTAGAGAACATGTATGAAATAAATAACACAAGCACAGCTCTTGCTCTAAAACAACTCCACCATGTCAAGATGAACAACGAAGAAACTATCACGTCTTACTTCATGAGGATAATAGAGTTAAGAGATCAACTATCCACCATTGGTCACACAATTGATAGCAAGGAGTTAATGATGTTGGGTCTCAACGGACTCCCTACATCTTGGGAAGCATTCATTCAAGGGATAAGTGTTTGATCTAAACTTCCTAAGTTTGATCGTTTAAAAACCGACTGCATTCACGAAGAGTCAAGGTTGATCACTAGAGGGATTGGTCTAAATTCCAACAATGAAGATATTCAAGTTCTAAATTCTCATTCTCACAAGAAAGGTAAGAAAGGAAACTTAAAAAGGAAGAGAGGCAAAAACTAATGAAAAACATTCATTCAAAAGGAGGGACATGTCTAAAGTACAATGCTTTAGATGTGACAAATATGGTCATCTTGCAATGAAGTGTTCGTACAGGCCTAAACCTCAAGCCCCATTGTTGAAGTTAGGAAGGCAAGCTTGGATAAGGACTCTGAAAGACTTGTATTTTATTCTACCCTGTCGAGTCAAGTGTCTACCAACCTTAATATTTGGGTCATAGACAATGGGGCATCTCATCACATAACAGGATTCAGAAACCACCTCGATACCTTGGTGGAAAATTCAAATGAGGAAGTTACCATTGAAGATGATTCCAACTACCCTGCGAAAGGAATCAGAACTTGCAGTATTCAACTAAAAACAGCCATCTCTCTTCAACTGACAGGTGTATTATTTGTGTCGGGTATCAAACGTAATTTGGTTTCCATTTCAGCCCTTGAAGACAAAGGATACCAAATTACCTTCATGGATGGTAAAGTTCTAGCATGGCTCAAGAATTCAAACATCAAGAAAGCTCATGCCATAGGAGTTTGATATGGGTGCTTATACAAGCATTACACTTCTCCTTCTCAAGCCTTAATTCATGAATTTTCAAATACATGTGAGATTTGGCATAGAAGATTAGGGCATCTCCATTTTCGTGTTTTACCTTCAATAGAGAAAATGGTGACAAGAATACCTAAACTTAATCAAGAACATGAAAGAATTTGCAAAAGGTGGGCCTTGGGAAAGAACACAAAAGGCGCATTTCATAGTAATGAAATTAGATCTAAAAATGTATTAGAACTTATTCATTTATATTTATGTGGACCTATGACAGTAACCTCTTTAGGAGGAATTTTGTACTATGTTTTTGTATATGATTATTCTAAGAAAACATGGATATATTTTTTGAAATTAAAAAAAGTCTAATGAAGTCCTTATGAGGTTTAAGGAATTCAAGGCTCTACTAGAAAATATGGCAAGTAAAAGAATCAAAATATTGAGATTAGATAATGGGGGTGAATACATCTCTGATAACTTCAAAACATTTTGTAATAATGTTGGGGTTAAGGGAGGAGTTTATTGTCCCTTACAACCCTCAACAAAATAGGGTGGCAGAAAGGGGAAATGGGACTATTGTACAAGCAGCCAAAGTCATGATGTATGACCAAAACCTTCATACCTCTTTTTGGGTTGAAGCCTCTAGTACGATTAATTATATTCAAAATAAATGTTTTCACTCTCTTTTGAATAACAAAACCCTGAAAGAAGCATTTACAGAGATAAAACCTGGCATAGGCCATTTGAGAATCTTTGGATGTCCTATTTACATTCACATACCCAAAGAGAAGACATCTAAACTAGAACCCTTAGGGAAAAAGGGAATATTTGTTGGCTATAGTGAAACAACTAAAGCCTATAGGATTTATATCCCTAGACAAAAATTAATTGAGCTAAATAGGGATGTAATCTTTGAAGAAGATGTTGCATTCAAAAGATCCAAAGACATTAATGAAATAGATATTGAAGATTGTGAGTCTCCTCAAAATATGGACGAGGATCATGATTCTGAGAATCAAAGGGAGCCCCATGAACCTATGGAAGATGATAAACACAATGAGCCTATGGATTTTGTTGATGACCCTAGAGACATTGTTGTGAATCGGAAAAGACCTCTACGGGCAAGGAAAATGATTCAAGAGGCTGAAAATTATGCAGCTCCAAAAGGAACCTTCAAGAAAAGCAAAAGACCTAATAGAAATTCCAGCTATGTTGCACTTATGAGTGAAATCATCAAATTAGAACCTTCTAGTGTTGAGGAAGCTTTCAAACATCAAGTTTGGAAAGATGTCATAACAGAGGAATACCAATCTATACTTAAGAACGATGTCTAGGACATTGTACCTAGACCAAAAGACAAATCAGTGGTTTCATCTAAATGGCTCTTCAAAATCAAACATGTAGAGGAGAGTATTGAAAAATATAAAGCAAGGTTTGTTGCCAGAGCCTTTTCTCAAAAGGAGGGAATTGATTATGAAGAAACATTTGCTCCAGTTGCTATATACCTTCGTCAAGGTTGTGATTGCTATTGTCGAATCAAAAGGATGGAAAATTCACCAAATGGATGTGAAGACTACTTTTCTTAATGGCATAGAAGAAGAGGAAGTGTACCTAGAGCAACCTGAAGGATTTGAAGTACATGGTAATGGTTCTCATGTTTGCAAATTAAAGAAGGATCTATATGGTCTTAAACAGGCTCCTCGAGCCTGGTATGAGAGGATAGATCACTATCTTTCAAAATTGGGCTTCTCCAAGAATGATGCAGATCTGAATTTATACTTCAAGGTAATAAATGGTGACATGTTGATTCTCATTCTTTATGTTAATGACTTATTGATTACAGGAGAAGACGGTCTCATTACTAAATGTGACCTAGCATCAGAATTTGACATGAAGGATTTGAGTCTTCTACACTATTTTCTTAGTTTAGAAGTGTAGCAACAAGCTGATGGTATTACTCTAAATCAAGGAAATACACTATTGACATTCTAAAAAGGTTCGGAATGATGGACTATAAACCTATGACTACTCCCATAGAGACAAACTTACATAAGTTAAAATTAGCGACAACAAACTTAGAATTAGCATGTGGATGTTTGGGTCCTTAATGTACTTGATCAACACTAGACTAGATATTTGTTATGCAGTAATGCACTCAGTTAGTTCATGTGTGAACCAAGACAGTTGCATCTAGTTGCAGCAAAACCCAATCTGAGATACCTATGAGGCACAAATGGATATAGTTTGAGATATAATAATGTAGATCTAAATCTGAATGGACATACTAACTCGAATTGGGCTGGAAGTATAGTTGATCGAAAAAGTACTTCCAGATGTTGCTTCAGCTTAGGATCAACCATGATCTCCTGGTTTAGTAGGAAGCAATCTTCAGTTGCACAAAGTTCCATAGAAGCCGAGTACATTGCAACATCTATGGAAGCTCGAGAAGTTGTAGGGTTAAGGAAACTTCTTATAGGATTGTTTGGATAATCTTTGAATCCCACTATCAGTCACTGAACCCCACTATCATTCACTGTGACAACCAGAGTTGTATAAAACTTTAAGTGAATCCTATGTTCCATGACAGGTCAAAGCACATAGAAATTCCCTACCATTATGTTAGAGACATGGTGGAGAGAAATGTTATCCAGTTGAGAAATATTAGTATAGGCGAACAAATAGCAAACATTCTCAAAATATGGACGAGGATCATGATTCTGAGAATCAAAGGGAGCCCCATGAACCTATGGAAGATGATAAACACAATGAGCCTATGGATTTTGTTGATGACCCTAGAGACATTGTTGTGAATCGGAAAAGACCTCTATGGGCAAGGAAAATGATTCAAGAGGCTGAAAATTATGCAGCTCCAAAAGGAACCTTCAAGAAAAGCAAAAGACCTAATAGAAATTCCAGCTATGTTGCACTTATGAGTGAAATCATCAAATTAGAACCTTCTAGTGTTGAGGAAGCTTTCAAACATCAAGTTTGGAAAGATGTCATAACAGAGGAATACCAATCTATACTTAAGAACGATGTCTAGGACATTGTACCTAGACCAAAAGACAAATCAGTGGTTTCATCTAAATGGCTCTTCAAAATCAAACATGTAGAGGAGAGTATTGAAAAATATAAAGCAAGGTTTGTTGCCAGAGCCTTTTCTCAAAAGGAGGGAATTGATTATGAAGAAACATTTGCTCCAGTTGCTATATACCTTCGTCAGGGTTGTGATTGCTATTGTCGAATCAAAAGGATGGAAAATTCACCAAATGGATGTGAAGACTACTTTTCTTAATGGCATAGAAGAAGAGGAAGTGTACCTAGAGCAACCTGAAGGATTTGAAGTACATGGTAATGGTTCTC
This sequence comes from Chamaecyparis obtusa, assembly GCA_027943335.1. NCBI lineage: Eukaryota > Viridiplantae > Streptophyta > Pinopsida > Cupressales > Cupressaceae > Chamaecyparis > Chamaecyparis obtusa. Next base: position 1,128,658 of record BSBK01001598.1, on the reverse strand, counting down.
ATGTTTGCAAATTAAAGAAGGATCTATATGGTCTTAAACAGGCTCCTCGAGCCTGGTATGAGAGGATAGATCACTATCTTTCGAAATTGGGCTTCTCCAAGAATGATGCAGATCTGAATTTATACTTCAAGGTAATAAATGGTGACATGTTGATTCTCATTCTTTATGTTAATGACTTATTGATTACAGGAGAAGACGGTCTCATTACTAAATGTGACCTAGCATCAGAATTTGACATGAAGGATTTGAGTCTTCTACACTATTTTCTTAGTTTAGAAGTGTAGCAACAAGCTGATGGTATTACTCTAAATCAAGGAAATACACTATTGACATTCTAAAAAGGTTCGGAATGATGGACTATAAACCTATGACTACTCCCATAGAGACAAACTTACATAAGTTAAAATTAGCGACAACAAACTTAGAATTAGCATGTGGATGTTTGGGTCCTTAATGTACTTGATCAACACTAGACTAGATATTTGTTATGCAGTAATGCACTCAGTTAGTTCATGTGTGAACCAAGACAGTTGCATCTAGTTGCAGCAAAACCCATTCTGAGATACCTATGAGGCACAAATGGATATAGTTTGAGATATAATAATGTAGATCTAAATCTAAATGGACATACTAACTCGAATTGGGCTGGAAGTATAGTTGATCGAAAAAGTACTTCCAGATGTTGCTTCAGCTTAGGATCAACCATGATCTCCTGGTTTAGTAGGAAGCAATCTTCAGTTGCACAAAGTTCCATAGAAGCCGAGTACATTGCAACATCTATGGAAGCTCGAGAAGTTGTATGGTTAAGGAAACTTCTTATAGGATTGTTTGGATAATCTTTGAATCCCACTATCAGTCACTGAACCCCACTATCATTCACTGTGACAACCACAGTTGTATAAAACTTTAAGTGAATCCTATGTTCCATGACAGGTCAAAGCACATAGAAATTCCCTACCATTATGTTAGAGACATGGTGAAGAGAAATGTTATCCAGTTGAGAAATATTAGTATAGGCGAACAAATAGCAAACATTCTCAAAATATGGACGAGGATCATGATTCTGAGAATCAAAGGGAGCCCCATGAACCTATGGAAGATGATAAACACAATGAGCCTATGGATTTTGTTGATGACCCTAGAGACATTGTTGTGAATCGGAAAAGACCTCTATGGGCAAGGAAAATGATTCAAGAGGCTGAAAATTATGCAGCTCCAAAAGGAACCTTCAAAAAAAGCAAAAGACCTAATAGAAATTCCAGCTATGTTGCACTTATGAGTGAAATCATCAAATTAGAACCTTCTAGTGTTGAGGAAGCTTTCAAACATCAAGTTTGGAAAGATGTCATAACAGAGGAATACCAATCTATACTTAAGAACGATGTCTAGGACATTGTACCTAGACCAAAAGACAAATCAGTGGTTTCATCTAAATGGCTCTTCAAAATCAAACATGTAGAGGAGAGTATTGAAAAATATAAAGCAAGGTTTGTTGCCAGAGCCTTTTCTCAAAAGGAGGGAATTGATTATGAAGAAACATTTGCTCCAGTTGCTATATACCTTCGTCAGAGTTGTGATTGCTATTGTCGAATCAAAAGGATGGAAAATTCACCAAATGGATGTGAAGACTACTTTTCTTAATGGCATAGAAGAAGAGGAAGTGTACCTAGAGCAACCTGAAGGATTTGAAGTACATGGTAATGGTTCTCATGTTTGCAAATTAAAGAAGGATCTATATGGTCTTAAACAGGCTCCTCGAGCCTGGTATGAGAGGATAGATCACTATCTTTCGAAATTGGGCTTCTCCAAGAATGATGCAGATCTGAATTTATACTTCAAGGTAATAAATGGTGACATGTTGATTCTCATTCTTTATGTTAATGACTTATTGATTACAGGAGAAGACGGTCTCATTACTAAATGTGACCTAGCATCAGAATTTGACATGAAGGATTTGAGTCTTCTACACTATTTTCTTAGTTTAGAAGTGTAGCAACAAGCTGATGGTATTACTCTAAATCAAGGAAATACACTATTGACATTCTAAAAAGGTTCGGAATGATGGACTATAAACCTATGACTACTCCCATAGAGACAAACTTACATAAGTTAAAATTAGCGACAACAAACTTAGAATTAGCATGTGGATGTTTGGGTCCTTAATGTACTTGATCAACACTAGACTAGATATTTGTTATGCAGTAATGCACTCAGTTAGTTCATGTGTGAACCAAGACAGTTGCATCTAGTTGCAGCAAAACCCATTCTGAGATACCTATGAGGCACAAATGGATATAGTTTGAGATATAATAATGTAGATCTAAATCTGAATGGACATACTAACTCGAATTGGGCTGGAAGTATAGTTGATCGAAAAAGTACTTCCAGATGTTGCTTCAGCTTAGGATCAACCATGATCTCCTGGTTTAGTAGGAAGCAATCTTCAGTTGCACAAAGTTCCATAGAAGCCGAGTACATTGCAACATCTATGGAAGCTCGAGAAGTTGTATGGTTAAGGAAACTTCTTATAGGATTGTTTGGATAATCTTTGAATCCCACTATCAGTCACTGAACCCCACTATCATTCACTGTGACAACCACAGTTGTATAAAACTTTAAGTGAATCCTATGTTCCATGACAGGTCAAAGCACATAGAAATTCCCTACCATTATGTTAGAGACATGGTGGAGAGAAATGTTATCCAGTTGAGAAATATTAGTATAGGCGAACAAATAGCAAACATTCTCAAAATATGGACGAGGATCATGATTCTGAGAATCAAAGGGAGCCCCATGAACCTATGGAAGATGATAAACACAATGAGCCTATGGATTTTGTTGATGACCCTAGAGACATTGTTGTGAATCGGAAAAGACCTCTATGGGCAAGGAAAATGATTCAAGAGGCTGAAAATTATGCAGCTCCAAAAGGAACCTTCAAAAAAAGCAAAAGACCTAATAGAAATTCCAGCTATGTTGCACTTATGAGTGAAATCATCAAATTAGAACCTTCTAGTGTTGAGGAAGCTTTCAAACATCAAGTTTGGAAAGATGTCATAACAGAGGAATACCAATCTATACTTAAGAACGATGTCTAGGACATTGTACCTAGACCAAAAGACAAATCAGTGGTTTCATCTAAATGGCTCTTCAAAATCAAACATGTAGAGGAGAGTATTGAAAAATATAAAGCAAGGTTTGTTGCCAGAGCCTTTTCTCAAAAGGAGGGAATTGATTATGAAGAAACATTTGCTCCAGTTGCTATATACCTTCGTCAGAGTTGTGATTGCTATTGTCGAATCAAAAGGATGGAAAATTCACCAAATGGATGTGAAGACTACTTTTCTTAATGGCATAGAAGAAGAGGAAGTGTACCTAGAGCAACCTGAAGGATTTGAAGTACATGGTAATGGTTCTCATGTTTGCAAATTAAAGAAGGATCTATATGGTCTTAAACAGGCTCCTCGAGCCTGGTATGAGAGGATAGATCACTATCTTTCAAAATTGGGCTTCTCCAAGAATGATGCAGATCTGAATTTATACTTCAAGGTAATAAATGGTGACATGTTGATTCTCATTCTTTATGTTAATGACTTATTGATTACAGGAGAAGACGGTCTCATTACTAAATGTGACCTAGCATCAGAATTTGACATGAAGGATTTGAGTCTTCTACACTATTTTCTTAGTTTAGAAGTGTAGCAACAAGCTGATGGTATTACTCTAAATCAAGGAAATACACTATTGACATTCTAAAAAGGTTCGGAATGATGGACTATAAACCTATGACTACTCCCATAGAGACAAACTTACATAAGTTAAAATTAGCGACAAAAAACTTAGAATTAGCATGTGGATGTTTGGGTCCTTAATGTACTTGATCAACACTAGACTAGATATTTGTTATGCAGTAATGCACTCAGTTAGTTCATGTGTGAACCAAGACAGTTGCATCTAGTTGCAGCAAAACCCATTCTGAGATACCTATGAGGCACAAATGGATATAGTTTGAGATATAATAATGTAGATCTAAATCTGAATGGACATACTAACTCGAATTGGGCTGGAAGTATAGTTGATCGAAAAAGTACTTCCAGATGTTGCTTCAGCTTAGGATCAACCATGATCTCCTGGTTTAGTAGGAAGCAATCTTCAGTTGCACAAAGTTCCATAGAAGCCGAGTACATTGCAACATCTATGGAAGCTCGAGAAGTTGTATGGTTAAGGAAACTTCTTATAGGATTGTTTGGATAATCTTTGAATCCCACTATCAGTCACTGAACCCCACTATCATTCACTGTGACAACCACAGTTGTATAAAACTTTAAGTGAATCCTATGTTCCATGACAGGTCAAAGCACATAGAAATTCCCTACCATTATGTTAGAGACATGGTGGAGAGAAATGTTATCCAGTTGAGAAATATTAGTATAGGCGAACAAATAGCAAACATTCTCAAAATATGGACGAGGATCATGATTCTGAGAATCAAAGGGAGCCCCATGAACCTATGGAAGATGATAAACACAATGAGCCTATGGATTTTGTTGATGACCCTAGAGACATTGTTGTGAATCGGAAAAGACCTCTATGGGCAAGGAAAATGATTCAAGAGGCTGAAAATTATGCAGCTCCAAAAGGAACCTTCAAGAAAAGCAAAAGACCTAATAGAAATTCCAGCTATGTTGCACTTATGAGTGAAATCATCAAATTAGAACCTTCTAGTGTTGAGGAAGCTTTCAAACATCAAGTTTGGAAAGATGTCATAACAGAGGAATACCAATCTATACTTAAGAACGATGTCTAGGACATTGTACCTAGACCAAAAGACAAATCAGTGGTTTCATCTAAATGGCTCTTCAAAATCAAACATGTAGAGGAGAGTATTGAAAAATATAAAGCAAGGTTTGTTGCCAGAGCCTTTTCTCAAAAGGAGGGAATTGATTATGAAGAAACATTTGCTCCAGTTGCTATATACCTTCGTCAGGGTTGTGATTGCTATTGTCGAATCAAAAGGATGGAAAATTCACCAAATGGATGTGAAGACTACTTTTCTTAATGGCATAGAAGAAGAGGAAGTGTACCTAGAGCAACCTGAAGGATTTGAAGTACATGGTAATGGTTCTCATGTTTGCAAATTAAAGAAGGATCTATATGGTCTTAAACAGGCTCCTCGAGCCTGGTATGAGAGGATAGATCACTATCTTTCGAAATTGGGCTTCTCCAAGAATGATGCAGATCTGAATTTATACTTCAAGGTAATAAATGGTGACATGTTGATTCTCATTCTTTATGTTAATGACTTATTGATTACAGGAGAAGACGGTCTCATTACTAAATGTGACCTAGCATCAGAATTTGACATGAAGGATTTGAGTCTTCTACACTATTTTCTTAGTTTAGAAGTGTAGCAACAAGCTGATGGTATTACTCTAAATCAAGGAAATACACTATTGACATTCTAAAAAGGTTCGGAATGATGGACTATAAACCTATGACTACTCCCATAGAGACAAACTTACATAAGTTAAAATTAGCGACAAAAAACTTAGAATTAGCATGTGGATGTTTGGGTCCTTAATGTACTTGATCAACACTAGACTAGATATTTGTTATGCAGTAATGCACTCAGTTAGTTCATGTGTGAACCAAGACAGTTGCATCTAGTTGCAGCAAAACCCATTCTGAGATACCTATGAGGCACAAATGGATATAGTTTGAGATATAATAATGTAGATCTAAATCTGAATGGACATACTAACTCGAATTGGGCTGGAAGTATAGTTGATCGAAAAAGTACTTCCAAATGTTGCTTCAGCTTAGGATCAACCATGATCTCCTGGTTTAGTAGGAAGCAATCTTCAGTTGCACAAAGTTCCATAGAAGCCGAGTACATTGCAACATCTATGGAAGCTCGAGAAGTTGTATGGTTAAGGAAACTTCTTATAGGATTGTTTGGATAATCTTTGAATCCCACTATCAGTCACTGAACCCCACTATCATTCACTGTGACAACCACAGTTGTATAAAACTTTAAGTGAATCCTATGTTCCATGACAGGTCAAAGCACATAGAAATTCCCTACCATTATGTTAGAGACATGGTGGAGAGAAATGTTATCCAGTTGAGAAATATTAGTATAGGCGAACAAATAGCAAACATTCTCAAAATATGGACGAGGATCATGATTCTGAGAATCAAAGGGAGCCCCATGAACCTATGGAAGATGATAAACACAATGAGCCTATGGATTTTGTTGATGACCCTAGAGACATTGTTGTGAATCGGAAAAGACCTCTATGGGCAAGGAAAATGATTCAAGAGGCTGAAAATTATGCAGCTCCAAAAGGAACCTTCAAGAAAAGCAAAAGACCTAATAGAAATTCCAGCTATGTTGCACTTATGAGTGAAATCATCAAATTAGAACCTTCTAGTGTTGAGGAAGCTTTCAAACATCAAGTTTGGAAAGATGTCATAACAGAGGAATACCAATCTATACTTAAGAACGATGTCTAGGACATTGTACCTAGACCAAAAGACAAATCAGTGGTTTCATCTAAATGGCTCTTCAAAATCAAACATGTAGAGGAGAGTATTGAAAAATATAAAGCAAGGTTTGTTGCCAAAGCCTTTTCTCAAAAGGAGGGAATTGATTATGAAGAAACATTTGCTCCAGTTGCTATATACCTTCGTCAGGGTTGTGATTGCTATTGTCGAATCAAAAGGATGGAAAATTCACCAAATGGATGTGAAGACTACTTTTCTTAATGGCATAGAAGAAGAGGAAGTGTACCTAGAGCAACCTGAAGGATTTGAAGTACATGGTAATGGTTCTCATGTTTGCAAATTAAAGAAGGATCTATATGGTCTTAAACAGGCTCCTCGAGCCTGGTATGAGAGGATAGATCACTATCTTTCGAAATTGGGCTTCTCCAAGAATGATGCAGATCTGAATTTATACTTCAAGGTAATAAATGGTGACATGTTGATTCTCATTCTTTATGTTAATGACTTATTGATTACAGGAGAAGACGGTCTCATTACTAAATGTGACCTAGCATCAGAATTTGACATGAAGGATTTGAGTCTTCTACACTATTTTCTTAGTTTAGAAGTGTAGCAACAAGCTGATGGTATTACTCTAAATCAAGGAAATACACTATTGACATTCTAAAAAGGTTCGGAATGATGGACTATAAACCTATGACTACTCCCATAGAGACAAACTTACATAAGTTAAAATTAGCGACAAAAAACTTAGAATTAGCATGTGGATGTTTGGGTCCTTAATGTACTTGATCAACACTAGACTAGATATTTGTTATGCAGTAATGCACTCAGTTAGTTCATGTGTGAACCAAGACAGTTGCATCTAGTTGCAGCAAAACCCATTCTGAGATACCTATGAGGCACAAATGGATATAGTTTGAGATATAATAATGTAGATCTAAATCTGAATGGACATACTAACTCGAATTGGGCTGGAAGTATAGTTGATCGAAAAAGTACTTCCAGATGTTGCTTCAGCTTAGGATCAACCATGATCTCCTGGTTTAGTAGGAAGCAATCTTCAGTTGCACAAAGTTCCATAGAAGCCGAGTACATTGCAACATCTATGGAAGCTCGAGAAGTTGTATGGTTAAGGAAACTTCTTATAGGATTGTTTGGATAATCTTTGAATCCCACTATCAGTCACTGAACCCCACTATCATTCACTGTGACAACCACAGTTGTATAAAACTTTAAGTGAATCCTATGTTCCATGACAGGTCAAAGCACATAGAAATTCCCTACCATTATGTTAGAGACATGGTGGAGAGAAATGTTATCCAGTTGAGAAATATTAGTATAGGCGAACAAATAGCAAACATTCTCAAAATATGGACGAGGATCATGATTCTGAGAATCAAAGGGAGCCCCATGAACCTATGGAAGATGATAAACACAATGAGCCTATGGATTTTGTTGATGACCCTAGAGACATTGTTGTGAATCGGAAAAGACCTCTATGGGCAAGGAAAATGATTCAAGAGGCTGAAAATTATGCAGCTCCAAAAGGAACCTTCAAAAAAAGCAAAAGACCTAATAGAAATTCCAGCTATGTTGCACTTATGAGTGAAATCATCAAATTAGAACCTTCTAGTGTTGAGGAAGCTTTCAAACATCAAGTTTGGAAAGATGTCATAACAGAGGAATACCAATCTATACTTAAGAACGATGTCTAGGACATTGTACCTAGACCAAAAGACAAATCAGTGGTTTCATCTAAATGGCTCTTCAAAATCAAACATGTAGAGGAGAGTATTGAAAAATATAAAGCAAGGTTTGTTGCCAGAGCCTTTTCTCAAAAGGAGGGAATTGATTATGAAGAAACATTTGCTCCAGTTGCTATATACCTTCGTCAGGGTTGTGATTGCTATTGTCGAATCAAAAGGATGGAAAATTCACCAAATGGATGTGAAGACTACTTTTCTTAATGGCATAGAAGAAGAGGAAGTGTACCTAGAGCAACCTGAAGGATTTGAAGTACATGGTAATGGTTCTCATGTTTGCAAATTAAAGAAGGATCTATATGGTCTTAAACAGGCTCCTCGAGCCTGGTATGAGAGGATAGATCACTATCTTTCGAAATTGGGCTTCTCCAAGAATGATGCAGATCTGAATTTATACTTCAAGGTAATAAATGGTGACATGTTGATTCTCATTCTTTATGTTAATGACTTATTGATTACAGGAGAAGACGGTCTCATTACTAAATGTGACCTAGCATCAGAATTTGACATGAAGGATTTGAGTCTTCTACACTATTTTCTTAGTTTAGAAGTGTAGCAACAAGCTGATGGTATTACTCTAAATCAAGGAAATACACTATTGACATTCTAAAAAGGTTCGGAATGATGGACTATAAACCTATGACTACTCCCATAGAGACAAACTTACATAAGTTAAAATTAGCGACAACAAACTTAGAATTAGCATGTGGATGTTTGGGTCCTTAATGTACTTGATCAACACTAGACTAGATATTTGTTATGCAGTAATGCACTCAGTTAGTTCATGTGTGAACCAAGACAGTTGCATCTAGTTGCAGCAAAACCCATTCTGAGATACCTATGAGGCACAAATGGATATAGTTTGAGATATAATAATGTAGATCTAAATCTGAATGGACATACTAACTCGAATTGGGCTGGAAGTATAGTTGATCGAAAAAGTACTTCCAGATGTTGCTTCAGCTTAGGATCAACCATGATCTCCTGGTTTAGTAGGAAGCAATCTTCAGTTGCACAAAGTTCCATAGAAGCCGAGTACATTGCAACATCTATGGAAGCTCGAGAAGTTGTATGGTTAAGGAAACTTCTTATAGGATTGTTTGGATAATCTTTGAATCCCACTATCAGTCACTGAACCCCACTATCATTCACTGTGACAACCAGAGTTGTATAAAACTTTAAGTGAATCCTATGTTCCATGACAGGTCAAAGCACATAGAAATTCCCTACCATTATGTTAGAGACATGGTGGAGAGAAATGTTATCCAGTTGAGAAATATTAGTATAGGCGAACAAATAGCAAACATTCTCACCAAGCCTCTATCCAAGACAAAGGTGGAATACTTTAGAGGTAAGCTTGGTATGGTAGAAATGTAATCTTATCTGAAATTGAGTCTCAACAATACTTATTTGTTGTACTAATATATTCTAAAGATGTTTAATGTGTAAACTCTTTTATTGTCATGTGTGCGACTCCATGACTTCATGGGCCCCTCTAAACATCATTGAGAGGTGACAACTTTTTAATGATGAACACTTGTACTTCTAGTTGTTATTGTAAGGTGACGACTTTACAATAGTTAAACCATACTATCATGATGGTTATCATGTGACTTGATATCCGTGGACATGTCATGATAGTTAATATCTCTTAAGTAATATTAATTAAGTGGTGGAAATCATGAAAATTGATATCTATGGATAGCCACAATGAGTTATATCACTGAGATATTCATGGTGGATATTATGTGATGTAATATTCGTGGATATGCCATGAACAGATATCCTTATGGTAGAAATCATGTGACTTGATGCATGTGCACAAACCATAACGGATATTGTATGGTGAATATCATGCGACTTGATATTCGTGGACATAGCATTACTCGTGATATCACCATGAGTAGATATCATTTATGGTGGATATCATGAGACCTAATTTATGTGGATATGCCATAACTCTTGATAACACAATGAGGTGATATCTCTATCACAATAAATGGATCTATTGTGTTTACAACAGGATAGAAATCATCCTCCCTAGCTAAGAGAAAGTGTTAATATTTGTAGCTTCGGTCAGATTATTCTAACCGATGAAATCAAATGCACAAGTGGCCTATCGGCCTTGAGCATTTGATCTCTATCCTTTTCTACATATTGTTCTAAATTAATTGCTATGATTATGGTTATCATAATACATGATTAATAATTAGTAAATTAATAATCATGTGTGTGTGTGTGTGTAAAATCCAGTTTAATATAATAATTATTAATCATGCTATGTATCGATCATGTTGTGTATCGATATTATATTATTCATAATGTGTATCGATAATGAGTATCAATATTATGCTATAGCAACATGTCAATTTGTAAATCGATGATATACATCTGGAGAACAGTGAATAAAATTAAAATTTCTATAACCTATAAAACTGATCAAAATTAATAATTACATGGTTCTTGCATGATAATATCCCGTACAGCATTCCATATACTTTTCTTACATGATTGCATCTTATACCATAGTTCACAAACTTGAACTCAGAAAGTACTCAACAAGCCTAAAAAATTTAACTCAGCGAAAAATTGATAAACACTTGACAAGAACTCGGCAACTAGACAGTACTAAAAATTAAAATTTCTTAAACATATTTTTTACCGAAATTGAATTACAAAATGTATTAACTTAAAAAAATTGACACCTCAAAAACGAAAATGCATAGTTTTATAGCAAAAAAAGATTGTGAAAATGCGTTTTAACCAGCATTTTACCCGCGTAGGATTTTTAACCACGTTTTTCTTGTGTCTATAAAAACTGGTGAGTTAAATTTGTAAAAACTCCAAGTAACTCAGCAACTTGGAGAGTACTTGCAGAGTTTGCAAACCATTTCATATACAATACTTCCTAAGCATATTATTGTAAGGATTACAGTTGAGAATCTTTATCAAAAAATGTAATTGGCTTCAGCTGTATTGAGATTTCTACCAAGATAATAAATGATGCAGGTTCCTGCACCTTATCATCTAATGTAATTGTTCCAACAGCAAAATTTGATGAGCCACTGAAAAGAAAAGCTAAAATCTGGATGTAACCTAAAAGAACAGATGCGGAAATTAACTAATCCTTCAAAGTTTGGAATGTCTCTTGTCGTTCATCTTCAATTCAAAATCTGCGGATTTTTGAAGCAAACAGTGCAAAGGAAAAGCTACATTACTAGAATCCTTTATTAATGCTTATATGAAGCTACGAAAGGCACATATATTTCATAGCATATACAAAATATTTATACAAAAATTCAAGTCAATATTCAATGACACTATAATAACTTCAATTTATACAAAATTTGTTTCACATGCAATAGTCATCAGCATGTGATACTATTCAAGAGAACTTACCTATTCAGCCATCATTTACTAATTTGACTGGAGATTGTTAATGCCCAAGGGAATGTCTGATATTGTCAGCAGGGTATGTATTTTACATAATATGTGTTATAAATAATCACTGTCCACTTGTTTCAACAATATATAGTAATTCAAAACATGTATCATGTTAACAAGAAGTTTCTATTGTTTTGAACAAAAGCATCATGAAAAATTACTTCTCCATCCTCAAACTCAACCCAAAATAGGTCCCTCATGTGGAAAAAGGGGTTCAGAGGGAAGCTACAAGGCAAGGTTTGAAGTGTTCCCTCCACAGGAAATTGTCATGTTGTCCAACCTAAAGTCACAAGAGCATTATCTATTGCAATCCCAACCAACCTAAGATCAAAGGATAACTACCGAGTTCATTCTTAGGTTGCAATATAATGAAATCTACCAAAATAGAAGGCTTCTTGCTTGGATCGGGTATATGCTGGCAAAGAATAGAAGGAGGCCCCATGGTATCAGATCATGTTCTTCTTGCAGGCTGCTGTACCTGGACATGTCCTTAGTTTCTGGGAGCAGACAAAGGTTGTGACAGTTGTTGCTTAGGTTGCATTTGCAGATTCTGGTGAAACAGCCGCTTGATATGGGACTTACAATTAAGGAAAATGATGTTTCTACAGGTCAATCTGTCCCGTAAACCTGTCTCTGATAACTTCCCAGCATTGATAAATAGTACAGACTAGAAAGAAAATAAAAAGGACCATGGAAACCATGTTGGGTAGTAAAAAGTGGGTTGGATAGGGTACATTGTTGTTGGTGGTAAGCCAGGTAGTTGTTCAGGTCATTCATAATGCAAAAACTTGGATCATTCCCTTAGGTGCTGAATAGTGTAGGTGTTGCTACATAGTTTTATTTTCTTTTGAAGTTGCTCTATCCTGTGCTAGAGAAGGCAACTCACTGTTTTAAGACCCAGTTTGCAGAACAACGAGATCTTTGCTCAATCAAGGAACATTCTTTGACAAAATGATTCGTTCTGCATTTTGGACAAAAAATGTCCCACAAACACTCTTACCTACCTGTTCTTTACCTGCAAAGTTTCAAATTTAGAGGCTAATGAAATAAGCATGTCCTGCTTTAGATCCTTTAAAGATAGCTCATGAAGCCAAATCCTATGAGTCAACCTTGAATATTATGCAGCAGATTTAGCCTGCCTGTGGGAAAATATTAAATAACTTTGACATATTTCTGTTAATGTGCCCCGAATTTGCCACTACATCAAAAGATTGAGATATCAATGATTGCACTGCCGGACCGGAAAGATTAGAGAGAACATGAGGAGCCCAAAGCCAAGGTTGAGGACCTCACCACCCAGCACTAACAGTTTAGTTCCTTTAGCCAAGAGGTTCAACAAATGGAACCCATTCAACCACAGGATGAGAGAGCTACCAAGGGCAAAAAGAGAAGCTCTCCCAAGTAAAGCTACCAGAATCTTAACACAACAATTTTGCCACCAAACCAAAAGCTTGAGCTGTCAATGAGTACACCACTGTCAAGGCTAGAGAAAACTGGTAGAGTCCAAAGGCGGGGATTGAGGGTCTCAACCATCAAGAAGTTCATTGAGTGGAACTGAAAGTGGAGGCTCATCTTTCCATATTGGAGGCATAGGTTTGAATCTAGAGTATACCTGCCCTGTAGTTTAAGCAGAGTCAAGTGCAGAAGGTAACCTCATATGCTGAATGCTACCCTTCTTCAAAAAAAGAGAGATTATATATGAAAATAGACTATGAACATCATCTCAAGCCCTATTCTACTTTAAAAATGTGCATTTCCTGATCAAAGTCACTATTCCCTAGACCAAGATTTTACATCACCCAAGCCTTTGCATAGGTTTGAATCTAAAGTATACCTGCCCTGTAGTTTAAGCAGAGTCGAGTGCAGAAGGTAACCTCATATGCTGAATGCTACCCTTCTTCAAAAAAAGAGAGATTATATATGAAAATAGACTATGAACATCATCTCAAGCCCTATTCTACTTTAAAAATGTGCATTTCCTGATCAAAGTCACTATTCCCTAGACCAAGATTTTACATCACCCAAGCCTTTGCCCATGTAAATCAAGGGGACAAGTAAAAAAAATGGATTATGTACCATTTTCAGTCAAAAATTATTGCTCCAGCCAACTAAGAAATCCAAAGAACAAAACAGATACTACATAACTAGATAGTCTATGCGAAAGTCACAAGGTTCAGGTTCAATTTCAAGTTTGGCATTCATAAAATTCAGATGAAGTTCGCCAAGGGTAAAAATTTGAAAAAAAATCTACATTAAATTTGCCCTATATAAATTTATTTATTTTTAAATATAAGTAATATATTGACAAAATTGTCAAAATAGTTTAACATTGCTATATAATTTAACTAAATAACTCAATATTATTTTAAAATAAAACAATATTATATTGGATATCATAAAATTCAGATGAGGTTTGGGAACGGTAATGGATAAAGTTCAACGAATAATGACTTAGGTGTATGCACACATTAAGATTGACTTCCTAACTTACAAAGGATTGCTTGAAGACAGTAGGGTCATTAATGATCAAAGCATTAAAAACTATAGAAAAAACAGGGCTAACCCATCTACTCCTCTAAAACTGTGGATAGCCATAACATCACACTCGGGATTTTGTTTCTCCATAACAGTAATGGTGTCTTGTGGATTTCATTCAGGGGCAGCAGCCATTTTGACAAGCCTGTATAAGGTGGGGTTCCATTGACTACCTCAAAGAGTGGCTTGAAAAGTCAATAGAACTATCAGGATGTATAGCTTGTTGTTTGCTGGTCATGTATCTTGTTGACAGACTTCTGTCCTCATCATCAACGTTGATGGGTTGGCTCACCCTTGAAAAGGAACTACTGAGAATTACAAACTTCCGTTTGACAAAGTTTAGTCACTGCCACTTTTTGTTCTCTCCTTTTTACTTTTAGGCTTCTTTTACCTTTTGCAAACTTGCAGTGGCTTGTGAGATGTAATAAAGAACTTGCGTTTGCTAGAGATAAAGGTACCTTTTATACAGTCTTCCAAGAGCCTAGGGCTTTAGCACCTCTGCATACTCATGATAATAGCAATTCCCAAAGCAAGTAGGCCTCTGAATGAAGTGCCCTCAAGAAGTAACTGCAATCCTTACTGGAAATTTCATAAAATCTTTTACCAAGTCACACCATCAAAAATTCATTGAAATCATTGTAGTTAAGAGGTTTGGATGTCTTGTGTCAGAAGAATGGTTCTGATTGGTGCCACTGATGGATTGGAAACAATTGCTCTGACCTCACTTTTTAATGGCAATTCCAATACAAACCTAAGCCCAATTGTCAATACAGGTCATCTTATCCAAATGATATGTTACACTATTAAATGATAGAAATATTGATCTGAAAATGTAATATCCCCTTCTCAAGCATAATCTGTCTGTGAACAGTTATCCTATTTTCCGAGTTTTCCTGTAGGCCAATTGGTGGGCAAGGGTCAACTCCAAACTTCTTGAAGAGCATAGGATTGGGTAAGCAATGGTTTCGTTCGTGGCAGTGAATTCAGATGATCTTGGTAAGCCGCATGATGCTTTCAGAATGCAATTCTGACCTATTGGAAACTCTCCAAACTTCATACTATTTTTTGACAGTCACCACATTTCTTCAGTTTACCATCCTACGTCCTCGGTGACATATTGGTATGGTCAAAATTTCATCTTTACCATTTTGATGCTTTCCACAACTTGGGTGATTAATTAAATTATTAAAATAATTTTAACATAAACTGTCCTGAAATATTAAAAAGACAACTAATTTAAAAGTGTTTTAAGTTGTGCCTACAAAAGGATGCCTATATTAGAATGTTTCTAATATTTGATAGCTTTAATGCTCAATCCTACTGTAGTTGCTATTCCTTTGCATCTATCTTTAGATCGTTGCTATTCTTTATATCTTGGCACTGTATATATGAGCATCTAAGCTCTTTGTAAAAACATACAATACAAACAATTTGTTCGTAATTATTATATGGTATCAGAGCTTAAATTTCTCTCTGCTTCCTCCTGTTTTGTTAACTCCCACGAGATCTCCTGGTATTTACGACCGGTATTGCAGTCGAGATCTTTCGAGTATGGTATTACAGTCGACTAGTATATTTGTTCAACCAAACGAGTTTGGGGCCTTCCGTATTCACGTCTGGCATTGATTGGGGTCTTCCGTATCCATTCTACGTCTGGTATTGGTGTCTATTTCGCGTCTGGTATTGGCGTCTGTAATACGCCTGGTATTTCGCGTTTGGCAACCTTGGCGTCCGGTATTGGCGTCTGTAATATGCCTGGTATTTCACGTTTGGCAACCTTGGCATCTATTTCCGCGACTGGTATTTGGCAATTTGTTTTAGGCAAATGCTATCTTCGTTTTCTGCTGAAACCTGCAACTACCTTGTCCTCCATAGCCGACTAGGGTTTTCTTCGAAAATCCTATTTTTTGCACTTGGAATTTTTTTCTAATTACAGATTCTTGGTGGGTTTTTCGAAAGCTCAACTGGGTTGTCGTCCGTTTTTTCTGGGTGCCTCAATTTTTGTGTCTCGATTTTCAAGCCAGCAGATCCAGATTTTGATAGCATATTCTTTCTAGGTTTTTCGAGCCCTCTTCTGGGTACTTCTCAATTTTTTTTGGGTCTTACATTTTTTTGCCTCAAAGAACATGTCAACGCCTCTTCTCTATATCTTCGTTTTCCGTGCATTAGGAAACATGCAAGATGGCGTCACTGACTAACCTGATGCTGGAAAACAGTCAGCGCTTTAATGGCAGCAACTATAACACTTGGAAGCAAGAAATGTTGACCATCTTCGAATACCGTCGTCTGGATGCACTTGTTCTTGGCACAGAGTCTCGCCCGACCTCCGTCCAAGCAGATCAGGATAAGTTCGATGATCGGAATCGAGAAGTTGTTATGCTTCTCAAGCTTTCTGTCACAGATGATCAATTGCCTCAGATTCCTTCTGGCAAGTCTGTTGCAGACATCTGGAAATATTTGAAGGAGTTGAATGAGACATCTGACAAGAGTCGCGCATTCTTTTTGAAGAATCAGTTGTTCTCCATTATGATGGATGAACGTATGTCCTTACAGGAACATCTCACGAAGATTAAGGACATTCGTGATCAGCTTGAAGCCATCGATCGGAAGATGGAGGAAGAAGATATGGTAGTTATTACCCTGAAAAGTCTACCAAAATCTTATGAGCATTTCATAGAGACTCTCAACATTACCTCAACTAATGTTGATCTGAAATTCCCAGAGTTGTGCACCAAACTCCTACAGCGAGATCGCTGGAAGCAGCAATTTGGTAACCATACTTCCTCATCCTCGTCAGAACAAGCCTTTGCAGCAAAATTTCAGTCTTCTCAGTCATCACAACAAGGTAGTTCACATCAATTCTCAAGCAGTTATCAGCAGAAGGGTGTTCAATGTCATTACTGTCATAAGTATGGCCACATGAAGAAAGATTGCCGTCAACGACTCGCTTCCGAACAAAAGAAGCTGGGAGGGTCAAATCAACAGGCAAATATTGCTGAACATTTTGAGAAAAAGGAGTGTTTTCTATGCTTTTATGGCTAAAAGTCCTTCTGATTTAGCCCGGTCGTCTGCGTGGTATATCGACTATGGTGCTTCACGTCATTTTTCTCATCAGCGTGACTGGTTTACAGACTTCTATCCCTACAGTGATTCAGTTGTGTTTGGTGGAGGAGAGGAGTTCAAAATTATTGGCAAAGGAAATGTTCAGATACAGTCTGGTGGGTGTCAACTCATTTTTCTCAATGTATGCTACATTCCTGGTATGGCACTCAATCTACTCTTTGTGAGTCAGATCATGAAAAATTCTCCTCAGTTAAATGTGGTGTTCAGTGCCCACAAATGTTCCATTATTGATCGAGCGACTCACCTTACTGTTGCTTCTGGTCTAGAGGATCATGGCCTATATCAGCTTACTGACACTGGTGATTCTCCTGAAATAGCTAAGGCAGCTCATGATTTATCGTTGTTGATGTTTTGTAGCTTCAGTCGAATAAACACTGAGTCAATACTAGTGAAGATATGTATATATATATTTAGTATATATGAGATGTATATATATACTTAATTATATATATATTATTATGTAAATATTAGAGAAATTAATATAATACTCGAGATATTTTATATATATATATATGTATATATATAATAATAATTGTCATTATATTAATTACATATTAATGAATAGACATGTCTCATGAAGGGACATGTCTCTTCTTGGCTCATTCTCAATATAAATGCAAGAGATTGTTGCATTTGGAAAACACATAAAATGAGTTAGTGCTATTACATTTGCAATGATCCTAAAACCTTAACAATCTCTCAGTACATTGTGGCATCAACAATACAGACACCTCAACATCCAGTATCTCTCTCAGCTGTCCCGGGAGGAACTTGTTTCTGGCCTACCTCCGATTCAAACGCAGCATTTTGGAGTATGCGACGATTGTCAAGCTAGCAAACAGCATCGAACTCCCTTCAAAGATGGCAATTCTTAGCATGCATCTCAAGTACTTCAATTACTTCATGTTGATATTTGTGGTCCTATGAATACATCTTCAGTTACTAGTTGCAAATATTTTTTGCTTATTGTTGATGATTTTAGTAGAAAGATGTGGGTGTACTTTCTTAAACAAAAATCGGATGCTTTTAGTACATTTCAGAATTTTAAGTCGTTGGTTGAAAACGAGTCTGGCTGCAGTATCATTTCTCTTAGAACAGACAATGGAGGGGAATTTTGTTCTACTGCATTCTCCGGTTTTTGTGCTGAACATGGCATCAAACACCAGTTCACCACACCCTACACTCCTCAGCAAAACAGTGTTGTTGAGCGTCGCAATCGTACGATTGTTGAGATGGCTCGTTCTATGTTACAACACAGGAGTGTTCCTAATAAGTATTGGGCAGAAGCAGTGTTTACTTTTGTTTACCTTCTTAATCATTCCCCTACTCAAGCTATCAAGAACAAAACTCCAGAAGAGTTGTGGTCTGGTCGTAAGCCCAAGATCAGCCACCTGAAGATTTTTGGCTCTCTTGCCTATGTTTGGATTCCTGATGCTAAACGTTCCAAATTAGATTCCAAGAGTCAGAGATTCATGATGACAAGGTACAGTGACAACCATAAGGCCTACGAATTGATAGATATCGACACTGATCATCTTATTTTTAGTCGTGATGTTGTTTTTGATGAAACTCGAGGCCCTTTTTTGTCTTCTTTTGAGCAATGTTCTGAGGAACAGCCTCACAGTGTTCCTCTTCCGTTAACACCACCTGATGGGAGGGATGATCCAGATAATGCTCGCCCTGGGGCACCTGATGCTAATCCTATTGAGGCCCCCGAACATGATCCTCTCCCTGCCTCTATTGCTGCTCCTGAACCTCCTCTAGCTCCTCCAGAGATTGGCTCGTCTACTCTTCGGCCCAAATGGTGGGTTAAAACTATTAGTGATCTTAGGGATGATGAGCTCATCGAAGGTAGAGTTTCTAGAAATAAGAGCAAACAGCATCCTACAGTTAATTTTGCTCTCATGGCTAACATTCATAGTGTTTATGAGCCCCAGACTTATTCTGAGGCTAAATGTATCCCTGAGTGGGAACAGGCCATGGAAGCTGAATTTCAGAGTATTCAGAAAAGTCACACTTGGGTCCTTTCTGATCTTCCTGCAGGGAAGAAGCCCGTTAGCTGTAAATGGGTCTACAAGGTAAAGTACAAAGTTGATGGCACTTTAGACAAGTATAAGGCTCATCTTGTTGCTCAAGGGTTCTCACAAAGGGAATGTATTGACTATGAGGAGACCTTTGCTCCCACAACTAAAATGAGTACCATATGACTTGTTCTTGCCTTAGTAGCTCAGTTTGGTTGGAAAGTTCATCAGATGGATGTTAAGAGTGCTTTTTTGAATGGTGACTTACAGGAAGAGGTCTACATGACGCAACCTTCTGGATTTAAGGTTGCTGGTCAGGAACACAAAGTCTGTAAACTTGTCAAAGCTCTCTATGGTTTGAAACAAGCTCCTCGGGCTTGGTACATGAAAATTGATAAATACCTAACCGATCATGGTTTTCAGAGGAGTCCATTTGATTCAAACCTGTATATCAAACATGTAGGTGATGATGTATTGTGTATAGTTGTCTATGTGGATGACTTGATCATCACTGGAAGTTCAGCATATTTGATCACTGAAATCAAACAAGATTTGTGTTGCACTTTTGATATGACAGATTTGGGACTCTTGCACTATTGTCTCGGAGTTGAGGTTTGGCAGACTGAGCACAGTATCTTTCTTTCTCAGTCCAAGTATGCTAGAAGTCTTGTGGACAGGTTCGGAATGCAGGATTGCAAACCTACTCCCACCCCTATGGAACCCGGGCTCAAATTATCAGCTCAGTCTGATTCACCTATTGTGGATGAATCTTTGTTTAGACAACTAGTGGGCAGCCTCATTTTTCTTACTGCCACCAGACCTGACATTAGTTTTGCGGTCAGCTACATATCCCATTTTATGACAACACCCAAGACTGATCATTGGACAACTGCAAAGCGTGTCCTACGCTATGTTAGTGGTACTCTTAACTATGGTCTTTTGTACACTCAAAGTTCTGATCCCACACTATGTGGCTACACAGATTCAGATTAGGCCGGTTTTGTTGATGATCGTAAGTCTACCGCTGGATGTGTTCAATTTGGGGTCCGGTGCTGTCACATGGACAAGTAAGAAACAAGAAGCAGTGGCTCTATCGTCCACCGAAGCAGAGTATCGCAAAGCAGTTAAAGCAGCTTGTGAGGTCGTTTGGCTTCGACAGATGCTTGCAGATATGCATGTTCCTCAATCAGGACCGACTCCTCTATTCTGTGATAATCAGGGAGTGCTCAAATTGGCCAAGAATCCGGTCTTCCATGAACGAACCAAGCATGTCGAAACACATTGTCATTACATTCGTCAGTTGGTTGAAGACAAGTCTATTCAGCTGCTGTATGTTCCTACTTTAGAGCAGTCCGCTGATATCTTCACCAAGTCTCTCAGTTCTGATAAGTTTGTAAAATTCAAGGAAGCTATTGGTGTTATTGACAGATTAAGCATTATGGGAGGGTATTAGAATGTTTCTAATATTCGATAGCTTTAATGCTCAATCCTACTGTAGTTGCTATTCTTTTGCATCTATCTTTAGATAGTTGCTATTCTTTATATCTTGGCACTGTATATATGAGCGTCTAAGCTCTTTGTAAAAACATACAATACAAACAATTTGTTCATAATTATTATAGCCTAGGCACATGGGACTCTTTTAAGCTCACAAAAGGTTTATTATTTAATTTGAAAAAAGAGTTTGTAGAGGAAAAAGTAAAGTTATTATATTATTATTATTATTTTCCCTCCAGATTGTTATATAAGGAGATTGAGAGCTCACATTAAGCTTCGCCATAATATGATTCTTCTACATTGAAGATAACTTATGTTCATCTCCATTGCTCGGCAACAAAAACCCTCTCGAAAATACTGATTTTGGGAACGAAAACCCCAGACTAGTTAAAGTGATTCATCCAAGAATCACCAGTGACCTACAAAGTGAAGTTAACAAGTGTTGTTGCAAGAATGGACGATTTTGATGTGTTTTGAGTTGCAGGATTTTGAAGTTATTTGCTGGAGTATATTAGTGGAGTTTCCAATGTTTGTACAGCAAGCAGGAAGCCATTGATGCTGGCCATACAGACCTTAGCAAGCCATAGCTCTTGTCTAGCCATACCAAAAAGAGTTGCAGGTACAAGGATGAGTTTATTTACAAATATTTTCTATTATTAACCTTGAATCTTCTCTCATATGCTGTCATAACATTGGAAATGCAAAGAAGATTTTTTGGGAGGTTGTACCAAGTACAAGCTGTACTATGCACATGGAGCATGTTAACATGGTGATAAAGTGCTGCATTTTTAGGTCTTCCAGCCTGTTTGGTGGCACCTAGTCATTGTAAGTGCAGATCAATCCCCTTTGAGATGGACTCTTGTGGCTGGCATGAGTTTCTATGACTTTGTTCCCTGCTGCTACTATTGCATCAGCTGCTAAAAAAGGTCCATTTTCAGACATGTATTTGGTTTGCTATCAATATTAGACTTGTAAGAAGTAATTTTGGTGTGTGAGGATTGATTTGAGCATAGTTTGCAAACTCTGCGAATACTCTCCGAGTTGCCAAGTACTCTATATTTTTTGCTTGGCGAATTTTCACAAGTTTAACTCTCGCATTTTTATAGACACAAAATAAACGTGGGTAAAAATATCGAAGAAGGTAAAACGCTGATTAAAATGCCTTTTAAACTTTTTTTGCTATAAAACCATGCATTTTCTCTTTTGGGTGTCAATTTTAATTTGATACATTTTGTAATTGAATTTTACAAACAAAAAAAACGTTTCGGTTAAGAGATTTTATTTTTAGTACCTCCTAAGTTGCCGAGTTTTTCCCGAGTTTTTGTCAGGTATTTGCCAAGATTTTGCCAAGGTTTTGTTGAGTATTTGCCAAGATTTTGCCGAGTAGAAACTTTTTGGCTTTCCAAGTACTCTCCAAGTCCGTGTCTGCAAACTACACTTTTGAGTAGTTTGGGATGCCCTGGGTTGCTGTTTCAGTTTGGGAGTGTTAATATGCTTCGTTTCAGCATTTCTTGAGTACTAGCAGCAGTGGATCAGTTCCGAATAGCAGATTACTAGCACAAGCAGAGTGCTACCAGACCTACATCAGCCACTAATATCATCTATCAAAGGTACATCTTTGTTGGATACTTTGAATACATTGATTATCTATAGACTATGATGATTCAGCCGATTATCGATTGTTGCAACAGTTATGCTGATTTGTAATGCATTCGATAAAATTTGTAATACGCCTAATGGAAGTAAAGGCATTGGCTCTGTCATGCATGTTCATGTATTTGGCCATCCCGCTGAATAAGTGGAAGTCGTTGTGTTGTGTAATTGTAGTCTAGTGAACAAACGAGAACTGCCTGTGCTTTGTAATTGCACTCTGCTGAACAAATGAAAAGTGTCTGTGCTTTTTAACTGCACTTGCAGAAAAAGTGAGTGGTGCCAACCCATTGAATAAGAAAAAGGTGCATGTGCTTGCAGTAGTTAAACACTCTGCTAAATAAGCATAGAAGTGTTTTCCTTTCAGTTTTTGCATAGCACACTCGATTGAAGAAGTGAAGATTTACCCAACAGTGCTGCCTAGTGTGTTCCTTTCAAAGTTGTATTTTAGATAGTTAATGAGGTCTTACACCTTATGCTCTCACCTTGCTCATCTTGGGAAAAGGTTGAGCAAAAGGTGAAAAGGATATTGCACTGCAGATTATTTTAGTTAAAGAATTTCAGAAAAAAGCATATTTATTGCAAAAGAGTTCCATGTCAAAGCACTATGATTGGTAAGTGGATGAAAGATTCAGCAAGGGCATGTGTGTAGTTTGATGGAGCCCTAATTTTTACAAAAAATCAGGGCTTCCATTTGAGAAACAATGAACTGGAAATGTGCTTCTAACAGTAATCTATTTCTAAAGCAGCAATGCTCGATATCAAACCTGTAGAGAGAATGAGAATGTTTGGAAGTTCAGGCAGCAATGGAGCTCTAAGCAATATATAATCAGTTTATATGGATGAAGTGATAATTATGTTTGTGCAGAGCTAATCTTACCAGTGTTTGAACAAATATTTCATTTCATGACGTAGTCTATGCTAGAAGAGAGGAGTATCAAAGTCAAAAGAAAAATCATATGCCATATATTGAGTTCCAAGTCAGCCATGTGAATGAATACACACAACGAATGAGCATAAAAATGGTGTTGAAAACAAGAAGACAATGATCTAAACTTAACAACGATCATAAAGTCTGGATACAACTGAATCTGTGTGTCAAAAGGTCCCAGCACTTCATATCTGAACGGTATTGAAATTTGTAATGATTCGTTGCCATTATTGCCAACGTATGGACACTAGTCAAATGAGCGATTACATTAAGAGGAGCAACGACTTGAAAGGAGATTATCAACAACATATATTTATACAAAAATTGTAATCTATGCAATGGAGACTTATGGCTGGAAATGTTTTCCTCAAATCAATGGCATGGAGCAATGAATTTTAAAACACTAAAGGTTGCGTAAATATGGAGTGTGTGTTATGTCTTCAAGGAGAATGTTGTCACAGATCTTGAAAGATCGATTCATATATAAGCGACGAAGGTTGCTTTAAAAAGATGAATGTTTACAGGTGCGCAGAACAAATAAGGGTCAATAACTGAGTCAGCATGGTTGGTTTGATAAAGAGCCGTCCCAGTATCTTCAATCGCTTAAGATAGAGTTCTAAGATCGTGTTTGCTGAAGGAAGAAAACCTCACCATTTGACTGAACCACTGGAAATACCAGCACTCTTAGCAGTGAGTAGTTTCAGAGATAAATGTATAGCATTTAAGTTGTAAAGAACGATACATCGCCTGAATAATGATAGTAAAGACAAAGTAAGAATTGATACTATCAAAGAATCAACGGCACGATGATAATATATAAATCCCGATAATCCTACTTTTGGTAATATTAAAAGCATGTAAACATTAAAAGTTAAATCAATGAGCAAGGAAGAAATGTTACTGTCATCGCTGCAAGCATTCAACAAAGTGATACGATAATCTAAAAAGGTATGGACCATCAGCAATTTGAGGTCTTGGATAAGCATAGTCTTATCAAAAGAGAAAAACGGTGTTAATAAGATATAATATAATAACTAGTCATGATTATTCTATTATCTTGATTGAAAGGATGCGTATTATGTAAAAGAAACCATACCTTGAAAAGTCACACCCTTAATTGAATAAGGTATAAATGAAGGATACTTTATTTGAAAGGAGGAGAAAAAAGAAAAAGGAGCATAGATATTTATTTGCATGGAGGGATAAGGAGTAGAATATATGGCTTTTTAATGTAAACTGATATATTATATTTTAATGATAAATAAAAGCCTTTTGCTTTTTGTTTATTTAAATGCAAAGAGATTACAATTATAGTTTGGATTCGTCCTTTGTGATTAATAAGATGATTATTGAATTATTCTGATAAAGCTTATGCATTGGATTTTTCCTGCCTTCTTTGTTCGACAATCAGAATAGTGTGAAATATAAATGTGTTTCCTTATTTCTGTCTAATCGGACTTCCAGCCAGAGAAGTTAAATTCCTTTTGGACTAACGAAGAATTGCATATAAGATTTGTCTTTTGCAGAGCACAGGGGTAATTGATGATATTTAAATAAATATTGTCTCATAAAGTTGTACGTAATAATCCTTGTTGTAGTTGACTTTGTTGCCCGGATAAGCAGAGGTACCGGTCTTTAAAATCATTGAAATATGGTTATTGGATTTATAGTTGAAGTCAGAAATCTATATCTTCCTTCTTGCAAGCATCAACTCCATTATTAAAAAACCTCAACCGAAGAACTCACCAAGTCTAAATTCGCTATAGAAAAGCCTTGAACAAGGTGATCAGGTTCGAGGGAAAGGTTTACTCGCCTAGGTGTAGCGAAGCCTGTGTAGGGGAATTTGGATTATTTCCGTTCGTTGGCTAGAACCGATTTGGAACCCTATTGGAGAATTGGCAAGCTCTTGGATTTCCAATCTGTGGTTTTGGGAACCAACATAGTTACCATGCTATCAATGTGCATGTTACTGCATTTCATTATCATATTACATTTGAAATTATATGCTCTCATAAATGTGAGGCAGATAGGGCATTAACCCCTATGTAAAAGGTGATTGACGTTGACTTTGATGGGAATGAGTAGGCACAGATAGAAAGCAATCTAAGATCATATGGTACACCATTTTATTTGATGATGGGTTACATGAATGGGCAATTAAAGATGGAGGTAATGTGAGCAATTATGAAAGGGTGTGGAATGATTAAAGGATGAAGAACTTAACATGGAGGGATCCCAAGGGGAGCAACTAGAGGTTGTCAAATACTACCATGTAGTTCAAGCACAATTGACACACATGGCATGTGGCACCTTAGATCTTATAAGGTACCTTTCTTCCCCTTCAAGTCTATAAGGTAGTCGTTTCTTTAGACTCGCCCCTAAGACCTATTAAGAAGATAGTCTTAGGAGATCTTTTCCTAGGCCATGATTTGGTGGCCACCCAAAGACATACTATAATCTTTAAACAATCTTCACTAGTCTCAAATTGTTGAGTAAATGTAAGGCTTGACACCTAAATGAGAAAGTTGTTTTCTTTTCTTAACAAGTCTTTATCAAACCTCCTAAGCCCATGATGATGGTCCCAACCAATGCTGAGAGGGGAGGGGTGAATCAGCACCCACTAAAACTTAAAAAACCAATCTGATATAATATAACTAAAATTGTTAAGCAGAACACATTCTAGCATAGAAATACTATCACAAAATTAAAGCAATAGACAACACTAGATGTATCACATGGAAACCCAAATCAGGAGAAAACTACAATGTGAGAAAACCTCACAAATTTTGCACTCTTTTGAAGTGCACCTTGTTAGGAGCCTTCCCTGTTAAAGGATAACAAACGCACTATTAGATGAGACCTAGTTAAGGGATTTAAGAAATAAGGCCTGTTAAAGCCTGCCTTGTTAGAGGACTTAAAACATCTACACAAATGTCACCCGGTTAGGGGATTTAATACAAGGGACCTGTTAATGTCCACCCAAAATACTGGAATTTTGCTATTGCAATTGTTAGAAAGCAATAGAGGGTTTGATCTTCTTGAAATGGTTTTACTGAGCCTGATAAGAATCTGCGCTTCGCAATTGAGAGTCATCACTAGGCACCACAAGTATGCTCTCCTCGAATGTTTGTGCTTCCTTGCACACTCTTCTCTTCTTCTTTTCACCTTTTTCATAGCTTCTCTCAGCGTACAGGTTCACTCTTTTTCTTCTTGGCAAAATGAAGGCAAACAATATTCTTCACAGGCTAAAGAATAAATAGTCTTCTTGCACTTCCTGCTTTTTGCATGCGCGACCTCTACAAAGCTCTCCTTTGGATCCATCACCCAGTTGAGTCTCAGTTCACTGTGGAAACATCAGATGCATGCCATGTGCTTTTTCCATTTTACAAAGGAAACGTCAAATGTGTGCCGCATACTTTCCTTTACTTGAGATTTCTCCATGTTTTAATGCCATAATCTCCGGCATTAAAACCTTCAATTGCGCCTTGCACCGATCTTCTTTATAACACAAAGTCGTCCGGATTTTGTGCAACAAATCCCGGTCAAAGAGTCACATAAGTGTTGGTCGACTGTGACTTTCACCGGTTCATCAGTCTCGGTTTCCATCCTTAGGCAGTGTGCAAGTGATAGACATCACCTGTCACTTTTCCTTTCTCTGTCTATACCGATTTGGTTCCTTGGTTCCGGTTATACACTTTATCGGTCACTGTTCTGAATCCTTGGTTACCAATTGCTCCTTCCTTGGTTACCGGTTCCATAACCAATCCCTTTTTACTATTATTGTCATTTGATTCTAGTTAGAACAATGTTAACCTTAGACATCAATGACAACACCACTTTGCCATATACCGGTTAGATCCTTACCGATTAATGCCAACACATGAACCATTTTTGGATGGTGTCCTCTAGTTTGACAAAAACAATCAATCACTACATGTGACTGCCAGGAGAACAGCCCTTCTAGCAACCTACTTAAGTATCTTCCAAGTGATCTCAACCCTCACTTGTTAGAGAATGAGAAAAAACATCTTTATTGGGTACTACTTGTAGCAGGGTCACTAGATATGCCACCCACACCTCACCTAATATAGGTACTAGTGTAGCCAAGATGGGTACAATATGGCCAAAATATAGTTTGGCTACCATGCCCACTTGTAACCAAAATGAGAGCAAGCTTGGAACTGCGTTGGATATATCTAGATTCAAAGATAGTCAATCATGTTGTATCTAAGTCAACATTTTAAAAAATAAAAAATCTATCCCTTAAAACATTTTGTTTTTGAAATCTCTTAATGTTTCTTGCAAGAGTCTAGTCACAAGCAAAGCTAGGCTTTGATTTGTTTTTTGATTTCCCAAATTGTTTTTTGCTTTCCATGTTGATTGCAGTTACCATTTTCAGAAATCTCAGAATCATACCTCAAAGGCAATGATCTCGAAACCTTTTGAACAATGATAGTATCTTTTGTGTCTTCTTCGAAACCTTTAATCACATTTATTATCTCATCAACTCTAAGAAGATAGTCAGCAATCTACTCTTCTTTCATCTTTAAGCCTTCAAACTCCATCTTGTATGTTTGTAACTTCGCTTGCTTCACTTTGGCATATAAATGCTCTTCAATTTATACCATATGGCTTTAGCTATTTAACAATGCATCACTTCAACAAACTCAATATTAGATAAACCACAAAGAATTGCATCCTTTGCCTTGGCATTATTTTCATACTATCTCTTTTCAGCAAGATCAGTTAAAGGAGTTGTAAGCATTGTATAAATATTTACTACAAACATCCATACATCAAACCCTAAAGATGACAAATAACTATCCATTTTGATACTCCAAAAAGCATAATTAGAACCATCAAATAAAGGTGCTTTATTTGACGAGAATCCTGCTAAACAAGCCATGTGTTCTCTGTCAAAGATCTACTTAAGTTGCTTAAGCCCTTTTCAAGTACCAAACTCTGATACTATTGTAGAACATAATTCTTCTACTGAGAGGGGAGGGGTGGTGAATCAGTAGAAGATATAATTTCAGATCCTAAACAATTAAAAAACTTTGATATTAAGCACAAAAATGGAAATGACGAGAGAAATCACACAAAGAAACTTCCAACACCTAATGTGTGTGGAAAACCTAGGATGGGTGAAAAACCACGGTGAGAAATGTTGTTGAATCTACTGTCCTAATCCAGCCTCACGAATTTCTTCGGACATGTAGTGTCGCGGTTTAAACACTTCATTGGTAAAGCAGGCACCAAGGTTCAAACCCCTACTGGGCCACTATGCTTGCGAGCTTGGTGCCTTCACTGAGCCATTGAGCTTGCAGGTTTGAACAAGTGTAGGGATGAGGTCCCCCATTTGTGGCCTCACCAGTTCATAGCTCCCGGTCGAAAGCGTTTGACATAGAGCCGGAGGGCATCTCATGCCAGCATCACCAGTCACGTTAAAAATTTTACCATGTAAAAAAATTCAGCCTCACGAATAGAAATGCGTACAATGTTTAAGGGCACCAACCCTAAGGAATCACCAAATTCCTTGCCTGAGAACACCAAATCCTACAAAAGCACCAACTTTTTAATCTGAGTACCAACTCAACATCCTTGAGGCACCAACCTTTTGGATATCACAAAACCTTGTCTTTTCAGACCTCTCTAATTTGCAAGTGTGATACATCCAATTCCTCTCAAAAATGTGACTGATAAAAGTCAGAATAGACTCACTTTCAGACTTTACAAAATGCTCTCAGATTTTACAAAACTATTCATTATCATTCTCAGATTTACAAACTCAGATGTTTGTATATGACAAGACATAATAACGCCTTTACATCTGCAGTCTTACCATTTGTCTTTGCATTTGACAACTTATCAAATGATCTTCACACCCAACACTCTGTCCTTCACCGATCCCTTAGCACCTTTAAATAATGTCTATATATCCGATCGAATAAGTAGAGACAGTTTGAAGCAGTTAAAAGGTGGTTTGTGGCTGCCTGAAAACACTTCCAACTTCCAACGATAGTTATGAACAAGACTTCATCACTGAAAAATAAATAATAGAGGCAACATTCATAAAATAAAACAAAGACTACAAATTAATCTGAAAACAGTTAGCAGCGGTTGTATCTGTATTAACCAATAACTGATCAAAAAACTGCATAACCAATATGGGAACCGATCAAAGCAGTTTAACATATGCAGACCAAAAATATAATAATTTGATTGCATTCTGAAGATAAGCCCGCCTGATCATAAATCTGCTGTCATAGCAAATTTTATGCTGTATAACAGACTTGATATACACATATCAAACATGTTCAAAAACTTAGTCTCATTCACCAAGATGCATTTGCAGATACAGAAGCATACAATCTGAAATCAGAGGAATATCAGAACATAGAACATACAGATTGAAATATCCCTGTCATCTGAAACTTCATTAATGCAAAGCATATTTACCTTTACAAGTGAAACAATTAAATATCAAAGGTCATTCACCAAGATGCATTTGCAGATACAGAAGCATACAATCTGAAATCAGAGGAATATCAGAACATAGAACATACAGATTGAAATATCCATGTCATCTGAAACTTCATCAATGCAAAGCATATTTACCTTTACACGTGAAACAATTAAATATCAAAGGTATGTCATATTTCTCCAATCTGCACTTATCAAACTAGAATTGCTGCAGATCACATGTATCTTATCGGATTATCTAATGTGCTTTCACATCAATGACAATTTTGCTAAAAAGGCATTTCTTGTGGCAACCCAAGGCCTTCAAGGGTTGGCTGTGTTATTTTTGTTAATGATATAGCGTCGGTCAGTAAATTAATCAATTAAGATTCATCTCTGGAAAATGATTAAGTGTATTTATTATATATAATTAAGTTATATATATGCGTATTAATTATATATATATATATATCTATATATATATATATATATATATATATATATATATATATATATATATATATATATATTAATGATAACAATTCTTAATATAATGATTGAGTTATCAACCGATGAACAAATATCTATTTGGAGATCACGATATCTATCGTGCAGCTGGTATTATGGTATTGTAACAATACATAACATGTACGTAATAGGTATCGTAACAAGTTACTAAACAGCAATCAAACTTCGGTGTTATCATTGCCACCAAGTATCATGAAGTGGTGTCTCCTGCAAAATATGAAAGGGCATGTCTCTACATTTGTAGAGGCATGTCTCTCCATGAGACATGTCCACATTATTGCATATTTATAATCAAAGAAATCTGCATTTGGAAAACACAGAAATAAATGGTAGTGTTCTTCCAAGTGCAGATTTGTTTATTCAGTATAATATATAACATCAAGCTCACAGTCTGATTTAAAATAAAAATTAAATATCAATCACATCAAAATAGGAATCAAACCACATTTTGAAGAAATTCTCTTAAAGTTTAAAGAATTTAAAGCTCTAGTAGAAAATGTATCTGGAAAGAGTATTAAAACATTGAGAACAGACAATGGGAAGAAATAAACTTCAGAAACTTTTCAGAATTTTTGTAAAACTACTGGGATTAAGAAGGACTGCACTATTCCTTACAACCCTCAACAAAACGGAGTTGCAGAAAGGAAGAACGGAACTATTGTTGAATGTGCCAAAGCTATGATGCATGATCAAAATCTAGAAACTCATCTCTGGGCAGAAGCTTCCAATGCTACCGTATATACTCAAAATAGATGTCCTCATTCTCATTTAGAAAACAAGACTCCTGAAGAAGTATTCACTTGAACTAAACCTAAAATAAGCCATCTTAGGATATTTGGATGTCCTGTCTATATTCATATTGCTAAAGAGAAAAGAACCAAGTTAGAACCCTCTAGGAAGAAAGGTATAGTAGTTGGATATAGTGAAACATCCAAAGCATATAGAATTTACATTCCAGGACAAAGAAATATTGAACTAAGCAAGGATGTGATCTTCGAGGAAGATATTGCATTGAAAAGATCCAAAGATGAAACTGAAATGAATGACGACAGTCAAGAAGATCTCTCTCCTAATATTGAGAGGGAGATACAAGAGATCCCTGAGGACAACAATTTCAGTGATCACATGGATACTACTGAAGAAATCAAAACAAACAAGAAAAGACCGCTATGGGCCAGAAAGATGATTGAAGAAGCAAGGAAATATGCAGCCCCTTCTGGTACATCCAGGGAAAGCAAAAGACCAACTAGATTTTCTAGTTATGTTGCACTAATGAGTGAATTAAAAAATTAAAACCTTCTAATTTTGAGGAAGCTCTTCAACATCTTAGTTGGAAGGATGCCATGACAGAAGAATACAATTCTATCATTACGAATGATGTCTGGGATATTGTGCCCAGGCCCAAAAATAAATCAGTGGTTTCTTCCAAGTGGTTATTCAAAATCAAACATGCAGCAGATGGAAGTATAGAAAAATGCAAAGCAAGGTTTGTTGCTAGAGGCTTCTCTCAGAAAGAAGGCATTGACTATGAAGAAACATTTGCTCCAGTTGCCAGATATACCTCTATCTGAATTGTAATTTCCATTGCAGCATCTAAAGGATGGAAAATGCATCAAATGGATGTAAAGACTGTTTTCCTAAATGGGGTCATTGAAGAGGAAGTATACTTAGAGCAACCTGAAGGATTCATAACTCACAATAAAGAGTCACATGTATGCAAACTAAAGAAAGCATTATATGGTCTCAAAGAAGCTCCTAGAGCTTGGTATGAAAGGATCGACCATTAGCTATCAAAACTCAACTTTTCAAAAAATGATGCAGACCCAAATCTCTATTTCAAAATATTAGATGGAGACATGTTGATTCTAATTCTTTATGTTGATGATTTATTAATCACAGGAGAAGAGCACCTGATCATCAAATGCAAACAAGACTTGGCATCCGAATTTGATATGAAAGACTTGGGAATTCTTCATTACTTTCTCGAATTGGAAGTGTGGCAACATAAAAATAACATATTTCTAAAACAAGGAAAGTACAAAGTGGACATCCTCAAGAGATTTGGAATGATGAACTGCAAGCCTGTGTCTACTCCAATGGAGACAAACCTCCTCAAACTCAAGGAAGCAGCTAATGACTCGAAGCCTACAAACCCTACCCTATACAGACAGATAATTGGGTCCTTGATGTACTTAGCAAACACTAGGCCTGATATTTGCTATGCAGTGAATGCACTTAGTCAGTTCATGAGTGAACCAAAGCAAATACACCTAGTAGCAGCTCAGCACATCCTCAAATATCTTCGAGGCACAATTAGATATGGGCCGAGATATAAGGATGTGGACCTGAACTTGCATGGTTACACTAATTCAGATTGGGCCGGAAACATCGTAGATCAGAAAAGCACCTATGGATGTTGCTTCAGTTTACGTTCAGCTAGAAAACAATCCTCAGTAGCTCAGCGTTCCACTAAAGCAGAATATATTGTAGCATCCATGGGAGCACGAGAAGCAGTTTGGTTGAGAAAACTTCTAGTTGGATTGTTTGGACAATCACTAAAGCCAACCATTATTCATTGTGACAATCAGAGTTGCATTAAACTATCCTTGAATCCAGTGTTTCATAACAGGTCCAAACATAATAAGATGCCTTATCACTACATTAGAGACATGGTAGAAAATAATGTGGTGGAGTTGAAATATGTTAGTACAGATGAACAAACAGCAAATATACTCACCAAACCTCTTGCGAAGAATAAGGTAGAATACTTCAGAGGTAAACTTGGTATGATTATAATTTTTGAGAATGAGTCTCAGTATCTTTGATCATTGTACTAATCAAATATTTATTCGTTATCATGAGTGCTATTTCATGAATATATATGTGTGTGTGTGTGTGTGTGATTTGTATGCATCATCAAGAAGTGACGACTTTTTAATGATTGCATTTGTATATCTGACAGTTATTGAGAGGTGACGATATTACAATAATTTGTCTTTATCATGATGGATATCATATTGATATCTAAGCAAATCATGATAATAATATCTCTATGAAAGGTGTACATTTACTTTCATTAGAGATATGAGTACTTGGTGAACATCATGAGACTTGATGTTAGTAGGCCATTACTCTGAGTACTTGGTGAATATCATGGACTTGATATTAGCAAGCCATTACTCTTGATATTACGAGATAATATCTTCATGACCCTTATGAGTACTTGGTGAACATCATAAAACTTGATGTTAGAAGGCCATTACTCCAAGTACTTGGTGAATATCATTGATTTGATATTAGTAGGCCATTACTCCGATATTATGAGATAATATCATTTATAATATTACATTGAGGTAATACTTTATTCATGTTGTGTATGAATCTTTTCATAAAACATCTTCCCTAGCTAAGAAGCAGTGTTAATGATATAGCGTCAATCAATAAATTAATCAATTAAGATTCATCTCTGGAAAATGATTAAGTGTATTTGTTATATATAATTAAGTTATATATATACGTATTATATAGATATATATATGATAACAATTCTTAATATATTGATTGAGTTATTGACCGATGAACAAATATCTATTTGGAGATCACGATATCTATCGTGCAGCTAGTATTATGGTATCGTAACACAAAGTGTTACGATACATAACATGTACCATAACACAGAAGTGTTACGATACGTAATACATACCGTAACACTTGGGTGTTACGATACGTATTATGTATTGTAACAAGTTACTAAAAGCAATCAAACTTCGGTGTTATCATTGCCGCCAAGTATCATGAAGCAGTGTCTCCTGCAAAATATGAAAGGGCATGTCTCTACATTTGTAGAGGCATGTCTCTCCATGAGACATGTCCTCATTATTGGATATTTATAATCAAATAAATCTGCATTTGGAAAACACAGAAATAAATGGTAGTGTTCTTCCAAGTGCAGATTTGTATATTCAATATAATATATAATATCAAATTCACAGTCTGATTCAAAATAAAAATTAAATATAAATCACATCAAAATAGGAATCTTAACAATTTTGGATCACGAGGGAAAGGTGCTAAAAGTTGCTGCAAAAAATCTTAGACCAAGAACAAACAACAAAGCTGAAACAAATGATATTTTCAAATGGTCAAAGCTTGTAATATTGAGAACATAATCATTGAAGGTGATTCAATGGTTGTCATTCTATGTCTAAGGAATAAGCATTCTAATAATTGGAAAATAAGAAAGATTTTGATAGGTAAACGGGCCTTGTTGATGTGAGTTTTATTCCCTTATAACATAGAGGATAGAACATTCAATGTCTCAGGATGAAACATTGAATATTGAATCCTATCTTGAACAAAGACACCACTTATGCTAAGACTGCAATGAAAGATCATAAGGTGACTCCAAGGTTCCTTCTTAATGCTCACTCAGTGAAATGATTCGCTATGCTAGTATCACGAGAGGACTTACATTCACTAAGATTTGTCAACATGATTCAATTGATATGGCTTCACAATGTGCAATGAAAATATACTTTTGACTTCCAACTTACGAAATGCAACTAAACTTAAGCTTACGAATCTAGACACTTTCTACCTAAGGATGCAAGAAAGAGTGAATATCTTTGGACTCTACTAGATGCAATCTTGTCATCAACTCCACTTACCTAGTGCAAGCTTCTAAGGTGTGTTCAAATGATGTTCAAATCAACACCCTTTCTTGAATCTCATCTATGGATGCAAATCAAAGATCAAGTATGGATTGAAGTTAAGTGCATATAAATGTCATTTGACCACGCAAGGCAAGACTCACAATCAATAAGCAGCTAGTGGTTTGGTCTATGATTGAGTTAAGAGAGGATGTATTCACAATTACTCTTATCCACAAAATTACTTAAAGCAAGTTTTACTTAACAACTTGAAATCAAATCTATTCTACGGGAGGAATGCAGATCACCATGCAATACTCCAAATAAGATCACAATCATTCACCATGTAAAAACACAACAATGAATAATGGAGCAAATTTGGTAGTAATATCAGCAACAATTCTCCAACAAACCTCTATTTACAAATGAGAGGGTGGGGTTTATATAGGTGCCCCAATTACAATGAATGGCCAAGAATGATTTGAAATCAATGGCCTAAATTAATCCATTACAAACCCTAATTAGGGCAACCACAAATAGCCAATGAGAATGAAGCACAAAATGAGCGAATGAGAAAATTCAATGGCCTAAGAATCAATAAGAATCAAGAAAGTTGCCTAGTCATCGCACAACTCATCGTCCAAGATATGCACTCCCTTTTCCTTCTCCCTTCTAGCAAACTCAATGAACTTGGCCAAAATTGCACTAAGTTCCTCTGTGTCAATATTGGGAAGGCTTATATGTTGTAATTCCACGACTTCTAACTTTTCCATGCAAGTATCCAATGTGCTATCCCAATCTGAAATGTGCCTCTGCAAATCATTTATGGAAATCATAAGTGAGAGAAATTCATTCAATTGACTCTTCTTGTGAGAGTCCATATCTCCGAAATAGACTGATTCCATCTTTTATTTCAACTCGTCCAAATCTAACTCTCTAGAAGCATTAATGTCATGACCAAGCAATTCCTTGATTGCAACAAGGACCTTTGAGCCTATCTCCAAGAAAGAACCCTCAATATTCAGACACTCTGACTACGCATGCTCATATGTAGTCCTCCTCATGACCAATGAAAGATTCCAATGAGCAAAGTCATATACACTTCCTCTATCAATCACTCCCTCTTGAGTCAGAACTAATACAAGGATTCTTCTCAATGCCTTGACACAAGGAATCACTTTGTATTCAATGGGTTGAAATTCCTTCCATATCTCATCCAATCCTTGCACTTTATTCATCAATACTGTGGTCCTCTCATGTTCTTGAACTATCCTTGTCAGAAAAGCCTCTGCTTGTTCCCCGATATCACTTGCCCATCTCTTCACAATGCCATAAGTACAATGTGAATCCTGAGAAGTAGGGACATATGGAATAAGTGTTGCACTCTCCTAATGGATTCATATGTTTGTTTACGAACTCCATCATCAAGTTCTCCAATTCTAGCTCATCTTTCTCATTTTTCATCTTATCTATTCTTTCCTCAATTGCATCTGTAGTGTCCCTCAATTCTTGAAATTCTTGTTTCTTAGTTATTGGCCCAATGTGGAATGAGAAGATATGATAGTCATTAGGAGTAATCTCATCTCTAGTCTTGTCACGAACAACAACAACCATGTGCAAAGTGCAAGATCTTGACTCATCTTTAGTAATCTTATGAATTTGTTTTTGCTGGTTTAGGTTCTTTCACTTTGCCAATCTTGTTCAAGAATGCATCAATGTCATCCACAGGGAGAACCTCTTCTACTCTTCTTTGTTTCTTCACGCTTGTTGATGTGAGTTTTGTTCCACTACAACATGCAGAATCAAATACTTAATATTCCAAGACAAAATACCAAATTTCCAACTCTCTCTTGAATAAGGATGCTCATACGCTAAACAATGTATACAAATTGTGTGATAAAATGAGACAACCTCAAGGTTCCTTCTATTGTGACTTTCACTCAGTTTTAATGATGTGATATGTTGGGTATCACAAAGGGACTTATGTTGTTCATTCAATGGATATCAACTTGACTTTAACTTCTTCCAACCAAATGACTTGCACAGGATAAGGGTTTAGAGAGCTAATCTACTCCTAGAATGCAAGAAACTGTGGATGTTTTTGTAACTCTACTTGACTTAGTTTAGCCATCGACATCAACCAAGCTAGTGCAATCTCCTAAGGTAAATGTAAGATGTTCAAACTACCACCATTCCATTAACACTATCCATCGATGCATATCAATGTGCAAGCAATAATCAAAGTTAAGTTCATATAAATGTCATTCGACCACGCAAGGCAAACTTACAATCAGCAAGAAGCTAGTGGTTTGGTCCAAGCGAATTCACCAAAGATGCATTCAAAATCACTTTCATTCAACTAAACACTACTTCTAAACAACATGAAATAAAATACTAATCTAAGTGAGGAAATGAAGAAACTATGTAATACTCCAAAGCAACACAAGTAATCCACCATGAAGACCAACATTGAATTAGCAATTACTTTGATAGCATTATGGCAACAATTTCAACAAGTCTCCCCCTTACAAATGATAGGAGTAGGGTTTATATAGGTGCCCCAAATACAATGAACGACCAGGATCAATTTGAAACCAATGGCCCAGAT
Source organism: Chamaecyparis obtusa (assembly GCA_027943335.1). NCBI lineage: Eukaryota > Viridiplantae > Streptophyta > Pinopsida > Cupressales > Cupressaceae > Chamaecyparis > Chamaecyparis obtusa. The sequence goes on along the minus strand of BSBK01001598.1, from coordinate 1,090,937 downwards.
TAATCCATGACAAACCCTAATTAGGGTTACTACAACCATTAAATAAATAGCCAATGATAATGAGGCACCACCCTATGGGCCAATGAGAAAACTACATGCCATATCCCCTTGAGGATGAACCAATGAGATAATAATTTGTTCCACATGTCCATTTGTGAATGATTCTGATTGGATGATCTTGGAGATGTCAACTTGGAGCTCTCTGATTGGTTGAATGATGACTGGACGCCACCTCAACCACCTTTGATCATTGTTTCCATTCTTCATCCTCTTTATTTAGAAAATTCTCTCATTGAACTTGTCCTTGAAATTGCTCTTGATATCTCAATTTTCTTGAAGTGATGGATTTCCCTGTATTGATCATGGACTTGTAAGTCTTCATATCCTTGAACCCTTGATGATGGTTGTCTTTCTCATTTGGAGACCTTTCTTGCTTGCATAATTTGGTCATCCTTGTGTGGTGAAGACTTCCTCTTTCTTCATCCGCTTACCTATGGTGGAAATTTGTTTGTCATAGAGATTAATTGATTTCACGCTCCTTGTTCGATCCTTTCTTTGATTCTTGCTCATCCTCTTGGTGGAAAACTACTAGGGAAAAATGGTAGAAAAGGATAGAATGAAGTCCTTATAAAATATCCTTTACTTTGTCCTTGGTTTTGACACCTTAGTCTCTGAATGAAAGATCAACTTGAATAGAGATTTTGTGATTTACTCAAGATTGTTCCATCCTTGTACTCCTTGCTTATCAATGTCTCGCGCAATCACCCCTGCAAAAGAGAAGGCATGAAGTTAATGATCTCATAAGGAAATCTGATTAGGAAATTAACTTTAGACCCCTTAATCCCTTGATTTTACCACGAGTTTGGAACTTTATGACTTAGAAAAATCATATTTGAAGGCTGCAAATGGAATCCAAAACCAAGTATGTGAGTCCTAAAGTCTGAGGACAAATCTGGAAATTAAATCTGAGGACTAAGTCCAGAGACTAAGCCTGCAAATAGGCACCATCAAATTGTTAAAACATTAAAATCATGATTAAATTGACTTATTTGAACTCCCAAATGCACAGATCAGACCCCCTTACCATTTCATAAACTCTGATTTTCTGAGGACAGACCTGCAACATGTCCAAAAATTTAGAAATCAATGCACCACTTTGCTAAATATCACCCCAAACGTGCATTTTGAGGTCTGATAATGGGGAATATGTCTTAGGATCAGATTGGTTTTTGAGACAAAGTCTGAAAATAAGTCTGAAGACATCCTTCCATTCTCAGAATTAGTGACTCAGACTTCAGCAAATCATATTACTAATTGACTAGAGCATATTCTAATGAAGGTTTAAGGATTAGAAGTGCAAAACAAACCCTCTTACCAAAAGATGTAAATCTGATTTCTAAAGCCAAGTCTGAAACTTACCTTCTCCGGATGAATTTGACCTTCAAACTTGTTGTTTTTTGCACAAAACACCTTCCAAACACTCAACAATAGCCTCTCTAATGATTTGGCAAGTGGGTGAATTATGGGGATTTTTCTAAAAATTACCCCTGTTTTGGTGTTTTCAGATTTTAATCTGAAAACAAGACATGTTTCAAACCCTTCTTGGCCTTGGAATGGGCTTAGAATCAATCCTATAAGTCTGCAGTGAAAATCCATTAGTCTTGAGGGAAAGGAAAAAACTAAGAAATTTTTTTTAAAAATCAAACTTCATGGTGGAATTTTCAGACTTCGTCTGAAAACTTACGTATGCAGCCCCTTTGATGCTTCAAATCAATCCTAAAAATTGTGTTTTAACCTTGCAATCAATCTATAAACACGTTTGGGGGGGGTTGAGGGCTTGGTAATTTTATATGATTTTTTTTCAAGAAAATCGCCCCATATGGAAAGATCTTCAGACTTGGTCTGAAAACATTCACCTTCATCCCTCTAATGTCATTAAAATGACCACAAAATTCAGTCTTTCCCTTTGCAAAGCCCCTCCAATCAGATTTAACCTTGTTTGATTGATGAGAAAATCCATGGATTTTGCAAGAAAATCGGCCCTCATGGAAGAATTTTCAGACTAAAATCTGAAAAGAAAATATTTTTGTCCTCTTACCTTGTGAATTTCCTTGTTGGAGGCTGAGAAAAAAGTTTTGATTTTGCCTCCACAATCAGATTTGATGGCGATGGTTGATGCCCTTCTTCCTTTTCTTGGATCAATTTCCAGCCTTGCTATGGCTGGGCGATTTCTTTTCAGCCTTCAAGTTTATAATTTTCACCAACTTTGATCACTTAATCAATCCTTTGTTCTTTCTCATGGTTGCTTGTTCTTTTAAAGTGGATTTTGGTAGAACTTTCACCCACACAAGCAATGTGGGATTAAAACTTGCCACCTTGAAACTTGTGCAACTTATATTTAATTTCTTTCCCTTTATTTAATAGATTTTATTTTATTTGCCTTTGAGGGAAAATCGATCCAACTTGGGATTGCAATTATTTCATTAAGTCCACCTTTTGCCCTCCCCAATGGGGAGAATTCGAACTCCGTAAGGAATATCCATACTTATTTCCATCCCTCCAAGTGGGGAAATTCGACCCAGGTAGGGATAAAATCAATCTCATAGTTAGAAACTTTTTGCTCATCTTAAGTATCCTCAAGGGGAAAATCGACCCGTGTCTAGATTTTCCCTATCCGTAGTATCCAGATGGAGAAAATCGACCCATGTCTAGATAAATTGCCCAACACTTTGATTTTTAACGAAAATGCCTCTTTAAGTGCGGAAATTCATGCCATGTACGGATTTTCACTATTTTGAGTGGGGAAATTCATGCCATGTCCAGATTTTCACTATTTTAAGTGGGGAACTTCATGCCATGTCTGGATTTTCATCATTTTTATAAAGAAAATTTGATTTTCCTTAAGATTTTGACCATTTTAAGTATGGAAAATCAATTTTCATAAGAATTTTAAGGCCCTTATGCATACAATTTGCCTTTATAATATATTTTGGACTATTTGATTAGCCAAAATATTAATGCACTTAGGATTTTTGGCTCTACCCCCTACAACTCAACCCCAAAGGACTTTAATTTTAAAACTCCCACTTTAAATTGCAACTTGACAGCTTGACTTTTCAATCACCCCTCAAACTCTTAAAGCTCTAAACTACTACCCTAACTACCAAAACCTAACAAACCTAACAACTACGAGCGGAAAGAGGGGGTCCCCATTTGTAACAAGGCAACGGTGTGAAAACCTCACAACAATACTCTCCCTCAATCATTCAAGAATTGTGGATAAATCCATATCATCTTCCATCTGCTCATCATCATTAAGTCCATTTAATGTTGAAATGATCTCGTCATCCATCTCTAAGTATTCAAACTAGGTTGTCTCATATTGTGTCTCAAATCTACTACCAACTATACAATAAGAGATGCTGGCAATATCTCTATACCCTGTTGAACTGATTGTGTAGATGAAACTGCCTCCTAATTATCCTGAGGTAGAATCTCTATATCTCTGCCCTATACTGAATCATAATCCATATTATGTGTCTCTATTTCCTTTATTGATGAAGAACTCGCAGTGGGAGTAGGTGTGGTAGACTTATGCCTTTTGCTTCCATATTCCCTACCAATAGTTCTATCACTTGCTGCTTGTGATGTTTTTGCCACATTACCCCCTCTCTCTGTAGTGTGTCCTTCATCCTCAATGTGTAATCCTTAAGTGTTGATGGTCCTATCATCTCCTTTTGAAGAAGAGTCATCACTCTGCATCCTTACATGAGTGAAGATAACACCTTGTTTCCCTAACATGTTACCTTTCTTATCAATTTGTTCTCTTGATCTATCCATTACTTCTCTCATCAAGATGCCCAATTTTGTGAGCTCTTCCTTTTGGGACCAATTGGGTGGCTTGATTGACTTGTCATTTTCATATTCATAATGAGGATGAGCGAGATTTATGTTGTCTTTAACCTGATCAAGAATAGGGAAGACACTAGATTTTCTCATGAAATCAACTGACATTTTGGACCACTTCTTTCTCCTTATAGCATGTTCATCCATTAGATTTGCCTAATAGTCCTCAATGTTGACCCTATGTCTATATCTCCTTCCCTCGTAGGTGTGGATTTTCTGGAATGGATTTCCTTCATTGCCTTGTATGCCCCAATTTGATAGAACTGTAACTCTACATTGATTGTCTTTGTTGCCTGCAATGAAGGACATGGCTCAAGCATTTTCCCCAATGTGATAGAGGAAGGCATTCTCTATTTGTGTTTCTCCTTTTGCATAAAACCAAGTTTCGATAGTTGCCTGAACACCTCTAACAAAACCATCTTATCTGTAGGATATTTAGGAAGTTTATAAGGCTCTAAAGAAAATCCCTAGATCCTAATGTAAGTAAAAGTGGGAAATTGGATGTACCAATATCCATGTTGCTCAATCAATGCTATGGCCTCCTTCGATAATCTCTTATGTAATCCTTCCAGAAGTGTGTGTTCATATTCATGGTGAAGATGTCATCAATCCTCCTATAACTTTCCCTCTCATGCAATTGTAACTCAGGAGCAATCATATACCTTGAATTGCTCTTTACCATTTTCAATCATGCACTTACGTATGAGGCCTGGATACCCAATATTTCTTGCTAGCAAATAAATCACATAGATGCTCATAAAATTGTTTTGTTTTTCCCAAGTTCCTTAGTTGAGTATCTAGATTGTCACTAATCATCCTAGCCCAGTTCATCATTGCATTCCCTGTTGTTATCTCTTCAATGAAGTAATACATCCAAGTCTAGAAAAAAGCTCCTTGGGGTGTTCCCATGATCCTGTTTAGCATAAAGATCAAATCACTATACTCATCCTTGAAGTCCACACTCACAAGCTTCTTAGGCAACTTAAAGTGATGTTTCTTTGGTTCACTAATCCAGTTCTTATTGATGATATCTGCACAAGTGTCAAGTCTCTTGTCATACAATGCTTTAGCTTCTTCCTTAGTTCTGATCTGCATCCTAGGATAGTGTGGGATTCCAAAAGTCTTTCTTACGGGCTCCTCATTTAGGAATGCAAACACCATTCCTTTGGCTATGATTGTCCTGGTACCCGGGTCATAGTTCTTTGCACATTCCACTAGGAGTTCACTGCACTAAATAGTTGAAGGAATCCCAGTTGCATGATAGAGGCCACTCCTCATAGTGCTAACTGCTATGCTCGAAGAGAGACAATCTCTAATTTTGAACATCCTCTTTAATCTCTTCATATCTAGGTGCTCCATATTTGTATCCGCAACTTTCCTCCACTTAGAAACCATTGAAGACTCCGAATAAAATCTTTTGGATAGTTTCCTTACCAACGCTATCCTTTCTGCTATCCCTTTACCTTCCGCCATGTCCCCGCTTGAAGCTCAAAGTAAGTATAATCTTTAAGGGACTTAATCATAATATTAAATTTTCAGACCTTTAAATCCTTGAATTCAATGCAATGACTTAGAAATATATCGACAAAAGGTTGTAAATAGAATAGACATTTAAATTAGAATCTTAGGACTAAAAACAATGATCAAACTTAACCATTAGAATGATAAAATCAGACCCCTATCAATAAAGAAAAAATTCTGATTTTGTGAGGACAATTCATGGCAAGTCTGAGAATAATCTAAAATCAGTCCTAACACCTTGTCAACTTCATTGCAAATTATGATCCATGGTTCTATTACGAATTATAAGTTAAAATACAAACCAACCATGGTCAAAATCCATTTTCTTCATAATGACAAATTTAGATTTTCTGAGGACAAACCTGCAACTTACTTCTTCTGGATGAAATTAGCCCACAAATTTAGTGATTTATGTACAAAAGGACCCTCCAAGCACTCAGCAACAACCCCCTTTATGGTTGGATGAATGAACTAATTATGAGAATTTTCTTCAAAATCGCCCCTTTCTGTGGTGTTTTCAGACTTGGGTTTGCAGACCAGATGTGTTTCAGACTTGTTTTGGCCTTGAAATGGGCCTAGAATTGCTCCAATAATTCTGCAATGAGGATCAATTAACTTTGGAGATCACTAAAAAACTCATATTTTCTCAAGAAAATCGAATTTTATGGGGGAGTCTTCAGACTTAATCTGAAAACTCACATATTCAGCCCCCTTTATGCTTGAAATCAGTCAAGGAATAGGTGTTCTAATCTTGCCATTAATCCACAATCAAATCAGGAGTGGTTTGGGGCTTTGTGGATTTTATATGAATTTCCAAAAAAAATGCCCATATAGAGAAAATTTCACTCTAGTCTGAAGACACTTACCTATCAGCACCCTGATCAGCCTCCAAATTGGTCATAAAATCTGAAGTTTTTGCCTCCCAAACAACCTACAATGAAACTTGAATGAATTTGCTTGCTTGTGATTTTCCAATAAATTTGCAAAAAATCGCACCGTATAGGGCAATTTTCGGATTTTGGTCTGAAGATACCTTACTTGCAGCCCCTCCTTGGCCTCAAATTCATCACATAAAACTCAGAAATTGCCTCCCCTATCGCCTGTAATCAGTTTTGGCATGACTTGGTGGATAGAAAAAAATCTATTGACTTTTGCACTAAAAAAATTGTCACCCCCCCATAAGGAAATTCTCAGAATTAAGTCCGAATACATAAGCATTGTGGCCAACTTACCTCACTTTTCCCCACTTGGGAGTCAAGAAGAAAAGTCTGATTTCACCCAGCAACTTTATTAGATCAAATTTTTAAGTGACGATAGATGCCTCCCATGGTTCGATTTTCAGCCCCTTGGACTTTCTTTCTATCTCCCTTGACCACTTAGTCACTTGTTTGTTCTTTCTCATGGCTGTAGCTTGTCTTTTTAAAGTAGTTTTTGGCTTGAGTTTCACCCACACAAGCAATGTGGGATAAAAACTCCTACCTTGAAACTCGTGCAACTTATTTTATTTCTCTTTATTTAATTTATTTTATTTTTAAAGCCTCCAAGGGAAAACCGATCCATGTAGGGATTGCAAATATTTCATTAAGTCCACCATTTACCCTCCCCAAAGGGGAAAATTCGAACACCATAAGGAATGTCCATTGTTATTTCCCTTTATCAAAGTGGGGAAAATCGACCCACATAGGGATAAATTCCCACATTCCATACTTAAAAATTTCTTACCTTTATTTGCTCAAAAGTGGGGAAAATCAACCCAGGTATGGATAGATTTATTCCCACACTTAGAAATTTTCTTGCTCATCCTTAATTATCTCCAAGGAAAATCCGACCCATGTCTGGATAAATCCATGATCTATTGAGATATTCCTTACTTTGGGACCCCAAAATTTGTCAAGTGTGAGCCCAAGGGGAGAATTCCTCTGCATCTGGACTCTTCATCACATTTCTTATCCTTAGTATCTAGGTGGGGAAAATCGACCCATGTTTGGATTAATAGTCCAACACTTTAGAATTTTTATTGAAAATGTCATTTCAAGTGGGGAATTTCATGCTATGTCCAGATTTTGATCATTTAAAATTGGGAAATTCATGCCATGTCCATTTTTCATCATTTAAAGTGGGGAATTTCATGCCATATCCGGATTTTTCATCATTTAAAGTGGGGAATTCCGTGCCATGTCCAAATTTTCATCATTTAAAGTGGGGAATTTCATGCCACGTCTGGATTTTATGTATTTTAATTTTTTATAAAGAAAAAATGATTTTCCTTAGGATTTTTCACATTTTAAGAATGGAAAATCAATTTTTATAAGGATTTGAAGGCCCTTATGCATAAAGTATGCCTTTATAAAGTATTTTAGACAATTTGACTAACCAAAATTTTAACACACTTAGGATTTTTGGCTCAACCCACTACAATTTGACTCCAAAGGACTTTAATTTTAAAATCCCCACTTTAAAATTGCAACTTGACAACCGGATTGTTGAACCACTCCTCAACTCTTTAGCTCTGAACTGCCAACCTTACCACTAAAACTCAACAACTACGAGCAAAAAGAGGGGGTCCCCATTTGCAATGGGGTGATGGTGTGAATAGGTCACAACAGGTCTATTCCTTACTCCACTTTCCAATATAGCTATGGTGCACTGCCTCTCCAATAAAGGTATCAATCAAGAAGAGGAAATTGTGATGATTGAGGACACTTCTCAATGGCCAAAGCTGCCCCTACACCCCTCATTATCTCTAATGATTCCCCTTCAAGTTAATTCTCACCCCCCACATGGCAATGGTTTGTTTCCTTAAGATTGAGCTTTCATTGCTTGTTATGTACAGGTAGGGAATATTATTCCTACTTGTGTGGCCTTCAATTTATGGTGACACTTGTTTGTCTCCAACACATGGTTCTATGGAGTTTCCTAACGGGGGGGGCCAAGGGCCTAAATTTGGGGACAGCGAGTAGATGGCAGGTTGACAACAACGGTGCATCAGTGTGGTGGTGGTGCTGATATACAAATCAAGGTGAATTGAAATCTTCAAGGCAAAATCAGTAATATAACATCTCTCCAAGTGCCCCATGAAAGGCAAACTAGTTTTCACAAAGTTAAAGGTTGTGATCAATAAGTAATGGCAAGTGCCATATAGCAAGCAACTTGATGGCAACACTGTGGAGGTGCCTGGGGTGGTGTTGTGTGTGTGTGTGTGTTGGGGAGAGGGGGAGGGGGAGGGATCCCTACGGCTATCCTACAGGGTCAGCCCTACTATTTTAAGGACCCGGGAGCGTTTTGCCCAAGTCTCCAAGCCTCGGATATGTCCTCATACACAAGACATGGGGTTTTTTGTGGGAAGGATGTTTCGTCGTAGAACTCTATTCCAACATCATTCTACGCGCATCAATTTGGTTTGGACATGTTGTCAGGTTGCCTAGGTTACACCTACAATTGTGGATTTGAAGTGGCAATGTTGAAGCAAGTGTTCTTCTTCCGACAAGAAGTATCAAACACTATCATTGAGATGTTAGATAGAGATTTTGTCAAAGATGAGGCCAAGCATCAAAAAAATACTTGAATCTCCTTTATGCCCATCAAGAATTTGTTAAGATTAACGAGGGATAAAGAATTTACAAAGGCTCTAGGCAGATATTTTAATTGGGAAAAGTTTAGAGTTTGTTTGGAGTAGGAGGTGGATAAAATACCACTTGAAAATCTTGTCTCTCTTTCATTCTTGGGTTATAAATTTTGTGGCCTTGCCTTTTGGGGCTCTGTCAAGAGCATTAAAAGAAAGCATTGAGAAGTTGGTTCTTGAGGTGCCAAATATTCAAAGCCTTCTCATTTTTACAAACGAACTACAGGATTACTGACCTTGTATCGATGTGCTTGAGCCCCTTCAACCTATTAAAGTCTCTCCTTGATAGGAAAGTTTCAAGGTGGCCAAGGCTGATAATCATATTTTTGGTCAAGTGAGCAATCCTAGCAAAGATGGAGAATGGTTCTTCTAGGGCTGCCATCGGTGGTGTTTTTAAGTTTGTTGGGTGTTAAGTGTTGCATCAATTTTGTCTTACCGGTTTAATGTTTTGTAATCCTTTGTATGGGATCACTCTAATGTACATTGTCCTGTTGGATTTGTAGTTGTTATTCAGGTTGATATCCTCACTAGTCTACTCTATCTCCTACTAGTTGGGACAAACTATGTAATCTTCTTTTTTGATAAAATATATGGGAGGGACCCAAATCCCTCACTTGAACAACAAAAAAAATATAACTTAGTTATTTATTAAGTTTATTATCAATAATAATTTATAATTTACGATCAATATTAATTTTATTTATATTTAGTATTTAAATTTAATAGGTTTAATATTTCTTATTAATGAATTATAATATCTAGGTATAAAATAATAAATTATATATTAATATAATAATATACTTTTAATTTTCAATATATATACTAGAATATTATTTTATTTTATTTTTGTGTATAATATAAAATACCGTATCCAGCCATATCCGCATTAGGGGTCTTGAAAAATAGCCATATCTGTATCCAAATCTGTAAACATGTCCAGGAAACTTTGAATTGCAGGACTTTATATGAAGAATGTTACGAATTCACCTTCACCATTCAACCAGCCTTCTCTACTTATAAAAAATATATATATGGAGAAAGAACACAAAAGGTGGTTGTTAAGTGCCCTAATTTAATGTCTTGTCATATACGTATTTTTGTTAAGTGCCCTAATTTAATGTCTTGTCATATTAGCAATGAAAGTTCAACAATAACATGTGTAGGAGACTATCACCAACAAGAAGGCCTTGATACAACAAACAATGAGCAAATCAAGCCTTTTTTGCCTCAACGATGAATTTCTAAAATGCGAGTTCCCAAGCCTTCCAAACACTCTTCAAAAAAAGATGCCTGTGATTTTAATGGAAACAATCACAATGTGAAACCCAAATCCCCTTATGCAGCCATTAGGGCTCCTAGATGAAATACAGTGCTTAGGAAACAAATTACATACCACAGACACTTCCATGGCACACACAACCCACTTAGCATGGAGTGCAAGACCTTGTTTATAGACATCTGAAAAGCCTGTGCCTCCAACCTCTTTAGGTCTCAACACATTCCAGGAGACTCCATGGAGGCCCTTCTTCCCTTAAAAATTGGCCAACAATAAGTCTCCTTAGAAGTTTCTCTAACCTGTTGTAGGAAGTTTTGGAAGGAGCTCAACAAGGAAAGTACTACACATGGTTTTCTGAGAACACCTTGGAGCAAATTTGGAGTCTACATGCAAGTAAGAGTCATGATCTAGAAAAAAAAATCTTTTCAATTTGTTGAATAAAATAGTTTTAAATTATGAGAGGCAAGATAGAAAAGTAAAATGGGATACCAGAATCATCTAGCCATGGGCTACCAATTCCCAAGCAAACTGATCCAACCATCCAGAAATTGCCTATATCACTGGATTTTAGCCCATTGTGTGCTTACAAATAAAGCAAGTTAAAAAAAGCCAAGGAATTTCATAGCATAGATAAGAAAGTTCCTCCTACTTAAATAAAATAAAAGGAGTTAAAGCAAAGTAGTCATTAATTAGCTGAGAGTCCAATGTCCTAGATCTCCTAGAAAGGTGACACCTAGTTAAGATTGTCTATAGCACTAGGTTTTAGCTTATTGAATGCTAATACCTCAAAGGAAGCCAAAAATAGATAAGGAATTCCAGAATCCATAGCATAGAGCACCAAGTCCTTATCCTTAGCAAGAGATCAAAAAAGAGATATCGGCAACATTGCCATTAAATAGCTGAGACCTTCCTGGACGAATGATGCTTTGACTAAGCTACAAGAAGCATGGATCCTTAAAAGATAATGAAACCAGTTTTTAGCTAGGACATATAGGGAAGGAACCAAAGGTCGTCCATTTTTAATAAGGACAGAGAGATGAAGCATAACTAAAAAAGGGTTTGAGCCATGTCCACAAATTCGGGCTCAAAGCCCACAGCTTGCAGTGTTGCTAATTTGCTAGGATTAAAAGGTCATTCACTCCCATTGGATGCGATTTCAAAGTCAGATTTTTCAATCCTTTTTCAAAACCTGCTGCAAACGAAGCTCAATTGTTCAACGAGGGCATTAAGTGAAATCTTTGGCAATGATCCTGTTATTAACATTGAGAAAAGTGGTAGACCTCCAACTGGTTATGAGCTCAGGGTCAACTGCTTTGGTGGTGAACTTAAAGTTGCCAATTTTAGTTTGCTTACCAAATGAGTTTGTTCAGATCGTGTCTAATTAAACTTTGGGCAAGGTGTCCAAAGAGTTGATAAAATGTGAAAGTTCTGTCCTGCACTAGAAATATTAAGTTTCAAGCTAGCATCAAGCAGTTAAGTATAAGCATACACCAAAGCCACACTTAGCACATAATCATTGAAATCCCATCGCATGCATTAAACGATCAAAGAAACCTAACAATCAAGATAAGTCAAAATAAGATATAAATATATCATTGAAATTGCCAATGACTATCATAAAAAGGAAAATTTAGACTCAGTTCAGTTGTAATATAGAAAAGGTTAGCCTGAAATCCTTGGATATAATGATCTCATTTACCTTAGAATTCTATCACCCAAATAGTCACTAATACACCATATACAACAGGTTATGCATGAAAAAGGAAGAACTAGAAACAAAATGAGGTTAAGGATGACAAATTACTGATGTGAAATTTCCACTTTCCTACAAACATGTCAAATAAGTGGCATTAATGGCCTCGGCACTTTCAAAGAAGATCAACTCAAATGTGTTTTTTTGCTTAACAAAGGCCACACACCATGTCAATTTGAGGTAAGTTTACCATCTACTATTTGTTTGTTCAATTTCCTTTGCACTTTTTTGGGGTTTTTTTTTTTTAAATTCCAAACACATGGAGTATATATTTTTTTTCCTTCTATTTGCAAGTGCAGTTTTCTTTTAAACTCTTAACCGAAAAAAAACCAAGCAGAAGTGGGAGTAGTGAGAATGAAGACATTGAATTTCAAATGCAACAAAGGACTAGAGGTCACATAACTATGGCTACCACTAGTAATTCTTTTAGGGGTGTAGCAAGGTCTGCAGGCTCAACTAACCCATTTGGATGTCCTTTTGAACTCCTCAGAGCCTATGCAAAAGGCCCATTTAACCCCAAAAAACCTCTCTTACAATTTGCAATAATATAAGACACAAAAAATAAATTCAAGAGGTAGTAGAACATGGCTATGTCATTTGTGAAACAAATGCTAGAGCAGCAGCTATAATACAGTTAATTGTCATCTTTTATGCATAGGTGGACAAGGGAAGGTTGTGAGGCTATAACTCTAGCTTAAAAAGATGAGGTAATTAGGTTGCATATGGAGGGGGAGGCAAGAAAGAAGGGAATCCATTGGAGTATGCAGCCTAGTATCTCATTCCCTATAGGAACCATGGATGTTGGAATTCAATGAGAAGAGGACTTTACTTAAACCAAGAGAAAGAAAAGAACTACAAGTTTGCAGGTTTGTTTAATATGTAATCACAAGAGGTGGCTAAGTATTCTATTGCGAAGTTTTCTTATGCTTATGATATACCATTTCATATGGCATGTTCTCTCTATTTCAAAAGAAAAGTTCAAAAATGTGATAGCTTGTGGTCCTTCATTTGTCCTACCTGGAGAACATAAGCCATGCACCACTCTCCTTTATTAAGAATATTTGATAAGGGATGGCTTATACATCATCATAAATGGGTGGGCAAATATTAAACATTTTGGCCACATCAATATCATTGTCACGTGTTTAGTTGGCTTAGAGCTATTGATTGTTCATGGAAAAGAATGGATGCAAATTTCCAATTTCAGATTTTGAAGGATGTCATAGAAGTTGGAGAATCTAATATTGTACAAGTGGTGACTGATTCAACCAGTTTGTGTTAGTTGGCTTGATGATGTAGAGTGCGCATATTTTCTGGAACCCATTTTGCGTTTGTGTGTTGTACAACACATTGAAAGACATTAGGAAGATATATTTGGTAAAAGTAATGGTGTTAGAAGCTAGAGGCATATAGATGTTCATTTGCAACCATTACACTCCACTTGCTTCGCTCAACACTTTTCCAAGAAAAGAGTTTGTCAATATAATGGATACTAGATATGTCAACTACTTCATTTTGTTAGCAAGGATGGTTGAGATGCAATACACTTTACAATTAATGGTGATTAAATTAGAATGGTGTAGATGGTCAAAGGCAAGAACACCTAAAGGAAATGGGCATCAAATCTTGCTTAGGCAAGCGGGATGCATCTATTCAACATCTAAAGTGTTGGAATCTAACCAAAAATAAGAGCAAGCACTAGTAGCATTGCCCTTTGATCAAGTCACCATAGAGCAAAGTGAGGATGTTGATCAAGAAATCCCCTTCCTACTCTACATTCTAGTATTCCCGAAATTTTGACAGCAACCCACCACTTTGTGGCCATACTGAAGAACTCACTCGCAAGAGAACAAAGGAATCATTGGAAAAAAATCATTTAATAATTGTTAATGTTTGAACCAGAATACAAGAGCACAATATGGGGAAATACAATACCAGAAGACACAAATATTTACCCTGGGAAAACCCTTCTACTCGAGGTAAAAACCCAGCCACACCAGAAAGATGTTAATATTTTCCAGATTTATCTAGGAATAATCAACCTATAGAGATCTTTCAATACTAAGCACAGGATATAAGGAAATGATTAAGAATAAGGTAAGATAGTAACCGGATTGATCTCTGAATTTATCTTAAGATCAGTCCCTCTTCGGTGAATGAATGTAGCTTAGGATAACATCAATTTGATGTAGTCTAAGATCTGCCTTGAGATCTGCTTCAGAATTCTGCTCCAGACCTATGTATGCTGCAATTAGGGCAAGGGAATCACTGCAATTAGGACTGAGATTCGCTGTCCTTCTAATGGTGAAGTTGCTGCTCTTCAAAGGAAGATTCGCTGCCTTTCGAAGGAGAGATTGCTTCCCTTCACCGCTTCTACAATGGCCGAATTAGCTACTGCTGAATGGTATATGCTGCTGCCTTATGAATTTCGGAATTTACTATAGCCTTAAATGATTTCGCTGCTGCCCTAGATGAGATCGCAGCTGCCCTGCTGCCTTATGCGATTCTTGAGAGGAAAGAACACATTATGTCTTCTATATTCTTCTCTCAAGAATCGATCTCCTATATGTAGGAGCCAAAGGGAGAATGCCAAAGAGGCCGACCTAAATGATTAATCCAAGAAGGCCGACTCTTGGGCCCAAACAAATAATACAAAGCAAAAACCGAATTCCATAAAGAATAGATATTAAATATGTAAGACATTTAATCTCATTATTTATATATCGATATATATGCTCTTAAATTAAATCTATTGTTTGGCGTAATTGATAGTTGCCGTCAAGGCCATAATATCAACACTCCCTCTTGGACTTGACGCAAAGATCAACTCAATGATCTCCCTCTATCAACCCTTGATAGAGATGCCAAAGACATAATCAACATGGATTCCATATCCAACAGAATCATAGATCTCATATCTATGATAGGTAGAACACATATGTTCTTACATCATTTCCAACCATAGATTTCATATCCATATGAAAATCATGGTAACAAGATGTTTACCAACTGGATGTGGATTTCCTAAATCCATGAGTCTCTGAGACTCCAGACATAACAAAAATGGATTCCTAATCCAATGAAGCCATTAATCTCTCATCTATGATAGTAGATCTCTATCTACAAGGTATAATGAGAACACAATTGTTCTGCATAGCCATATATCTCATATTCATATTCATATGAGAAACATCATATCATATGATGTTTACCATCCAAGTGTGGATCTCCTAGATCCTCTAGTCTCAATGACCCAAGAATATCAGTTCATGATATAAGTGCTATCAAGTCCATGATATCAAATATCCAATCAATTTGTGAATTTCCTAAATCCACTAGTCACCTTGACTATTTTGAATATCAAGTCCATGATATTCAAGGTAGTATCAAGTCCATGATACTTTCCAAACACAAGTTATCATCAAATCCAATTTGTGAATAACTTAGATCCTCGAGTCCTCTTGACTTAGCCAATAGAATACAAAGTCCATGATATTCATGGTATCATCAAGTCCATGATGTATACCATCCAATTTGTGGATAACTAAATCCACGAGTCACCAAGACTTAAGAAATGTCAAGTCCATGACATCATACCAACATCAAGTCCATGATGTTAAGAGCATTGGTCTAACGAATATCAAGTCCATGATATTCACCAAGTGCTCAGAGTAATGGCATGTCGACACCAAGTCCATGATGTCCACCAATTACTCAGATGTGGATCCCTAATCCACAGGATATCAAATCTATGATATCCTCGAGTCTTGGTCTAACGAATATCAAATCCATGATATTCACCAAGTACTCATAGCAATGGCCTCCAGACATCAAATCCATTGATGTCCACCATATGTTGAGAAGTGGATCCCTGATCCACCCGATATCAAATTAATGATATCCTCGAGCATTGGCCTAACGAATATCAAATCCATGATATTCACCAAATACTCGAAGCAAATGGCCTCCAGACATCAAATACATGATGTCCACCATATGCTAAGAAGTGAATCCCTGATTCACCAGATATCAAATTAATGATATCCTTGAGCATTGGCCTAACGAATATCAAATCCATGATATTCACCAAGTGCTCGGATGCGGATCCCTGATCCACGAGTCCCCTGGACTCGAAGAACATCAAATGATATTCTTCAATTCATAAGAATAACTTAGCCAAAAGCATAAGTATATCCAAATGAATAATCATAACCACATGAATCTCATAAACAAAACCTCATCTCATGAATCCACATAAGTATAAGATTAACCAATATGATCATAAGATTCAAGTTAGATGTAAAGTTCACATATAGAATCATATGTAATATAATCTCAGCTATAATCAGTAAATATAAACTCGGCTATGAAGGAAAGTATGATCTATTCATACACAATAATTGAAGTATGCTTCACAAGCTATACAAATGGTGTATGCCCCATACAATAATATTAAGTAGTCAATATCCAAATGCAGCTCTCTCATAGAGTCAGCACAATTTGTCTAGCATCTATGCATAAGAGTAATCACATAAGTCTTCTCCACCTAAAGATAACCAACATCTAACCAGGTGTAATGTGACCACAGCAAGATGCAATATAGTTCTCTATATATATGCATATATATATATGACTGTTCCCATGCAGATAACAACATTAACTTTAAATGTATGTTTTAAGAGGTATGCCAATGTAAGAATGTTCCAACCAATAATGTATGCCCCTATGCATAAGGAAAAACAGTAACTAGCAATCAACTGTGATTTCCCATAACAGAGACAATGAGGCAAAGAAGATATACAAATCAATGCTAACATAAACCAAGAGATGTATTTACTCATAAAGTTTCCTACTATAGAGGAAATATGTTCACACATGAACACAGCATAAACAAGGTAAAGTGAAAAATATGCCAATCAGAATATTGTAATGTATGTTCCTATACATAAAATATACCAAGTATGCCAATAGTTATGCATGTTGCCACCCATACATCAATGTAACTTAGATATGCCAGTAGCATACAGAATATACATATATAACAAAAATATGACAGAGCTGCAACATAAGGTATGTTTCTCATAAACAACATATACAAGGATGCAGATGTAAGTAACCAGCAAAAGGAGTTTATAACTTAGATAATTTCACACGTGAGCCCATATATAAAACTCTCTCTCAAATTGCAACTCCCTCTCAAAGTGCAAAGTGCTCAGATTCGGGTACCTTTACCTCCACAAAGGATGCTTGAAGGTTGTTCCTCTCAGGACAATTTACAGCTATATGACCAAACTTCTCACATTTATAACATTTAGTTTTAGAGAAGTCCCTCTTGAAAGGTTTCCTTTTCTTAAAGTACTTCTTTCCCCTTTTGTCCTTTGAACTTTCTTCATTTTCGTTCCCTTGATATTCTCTCTTCTTCTTGAATTTCCCTGCCCCCCCCCCCTTTGAGTTTTGGGAGAAAAGAACTTGAATGTCTTCCTTGAAGATTGAGCCTCTTGATATTAATCTTGCTTCTTCTTGAAGGCAATTGGTCTTTAGTCTATCAAGAGTAGGTAATTTGGAACGAGCACTAATCCCCTGAATGAATGCTTCCCAAGTAAGAGGCAATCCGCTGAGAGCTGTCACAGCAAGCTCTTTATTATCATAATTGAACCCAATTGATGATAGTTGATTCCTTAACTCATTGATCCTCATGAAGTATGAAGTGATATACTCCCCTTGATTCATCTTTATTCGGGAGAGGTTATTTGTGAGAGCTAGGACCCTATTTGTGTTGTTGATTTGAAACATGCCAAATAATGAGGTGAACATCTCATATGCATTCTCTAGATTTGCAATAGTTGGCACAATGTGGTCTTTAACACTATCAACAATTATCCTCATTGCTTTATAGTTGTTTTGGTTCCATTCCTTCTTTTCATCATCATCCATATTATCTTTAGGAGGACCTTCAATGACTGAAATAATTTCTAATTCCCTTAGAATGATTAATAACCTCATTTTCCAAGATGTAAAATTAACATCTCCCTCTAGCCTATCTTCGGGTCTAATCCCAGTTGACATGATCACCAACTTAGTTGAAAGAGTTAGTTTGAATTCCTAAATCTGAAATGGATCTTTTCTCTACCTAGGCTCTAATACCATGTTAATATTTTCCAGATTTATCTAGGAATAATCAACCTATAGAGATCTTTCAATACTAAGCACAGGATATAAGGAAATGATTAAGAATAAGGTAAGATAGTACCCGGATTGATCTCTGAATTTGTCTTCAGATCAGTCCCTCTTCGATGAATGAAAGTAGCTTAGGATAACATCAATTTGATGTAGTCTAAGATCTGCCTTGAGATCTGCTTCAGAATTCTGCTCCAGAATTCGCTCCTATGTATGCTACAATTAGGGCAAGGGAATCACTGCAATTAGGACTGAGATTCGCTGTCCTTCTAATGGTGAAGTTGCTGCTCTTCAAAGCAAGATTCGCTGCCTTTCGAAGGAGACATTGCTTCCCTTCACTGCTTCTACAATGGCCGAATTAGCTACTGCTGAATGGTATATGCTGCTGCCTTATGAATTTCGGAATTTACTATAGCCTTAAATGATTTCGCTGCTGCCCTAGATGAGATCGCAGCTGCCCTGCTGCCTTATGCGATTCTTGAGAGGAAAGAACACGTTATGTCTTTTGTATTCTTCTCTTGAGAATCAATCTCCTATATGTAGGAGCCAAAGGGAGAATGCCAAAGGGGCCGACCTAAATGATTAATCCAAGAAGGCTGACTCTTGGGCCCAAACAAATAATATAAAGCAAAAACCGAATTCCATAAACAATAGATATTAAATATGTAAGATATTTAATATCATTATTTATATATTGATATATATGCTCTTAAATTAAATCTATTGTTTGTCGCAATTGATATTTGCCATCAAGGCCATAATATCAACAAAAGATAGATCCTTTATTTAGATCTCAAAACAAATACAAGTATTCTCGCTTATGATTGAAGTCTCCAATCAGTCAATCAATAAGCCTGACTTTTCTCTTATCAAAAATGTCTCACAGACTTCTAAAACAACTGATTACAAACATAAAAAATCACATACGCTGCTCAGTGATCCCACACACAGATCATAAACAAATAGACAATACAAACACTGAGTCTCAGCACATATACACTAAGTGCAATTATTCCAAAACTCACAGCACACTGAAATATATATAATAACTGCAGATACATTGAGATTCATGTATCCTCAGAGCAGGATAAGCAGGCAACTCAATACCATTATATATTGAATACTCGCACACTGAAAACATAACTCTGAAACACACAATTATAAAAGCTGATATTGTTGCTAAAGACACAGAAAATAAAAACAAAATTCCCATCTAGAATAAGTCGCGACCACACCAAAAAACATATCTTTCACGTGAGTGCAAAATAATATATGTCATCGGATGGAGAATGATCCCAATCACCTTTAGTAGAGACGCAAACTGACCAAAGATGAAAGATTGCCCATTCTCACCAAGCAACAGCAATTACCAAGGACATCTGGCATCGTTATAATGAGAACCGACAACCTCATAAGAAGGACGTTGCTTTACGTAAATGAACGGACATCTGACATTATAACTGCCCAGTCAACAAGTTTATGGTGCCATGTCACCATGTGAAAAACAACTCCAGCCGAGCACACTGAATGATAACGCTTGCACATTTAAGTCTGAGCAGTGACGGTCGAGACAAGTCAGTTCACAGGAATATGAAGCATCTCCATATGCATTGGCTTCTGAATGATATCCCTCGCAGCTACAAAAATATTAACAATAATGACTCTTGAGATATTGCCAATCACCACATTGCTAAATGCCTCTATGCAAACAAGTAGTCTTTCAAACTTGTTCAATTACCATATTGGCAAGAAATGATAAGGAAAATGAACAAGGCTCCAAAAGGGTACAAGGGTCCAAGTCTTAAGGTGTGTGCCACCTTATTAGCAAAAGAGTTGAAAATGCAAACAATCCATAGCAGCACATTAGAGATTCATGGATTGCAATAGGGGTATTCAATTTTCTTGATGGATGGAAAGATGCCAAACTGTCCCTTGATCAATATGATTGTAGTGTCCCTTAACTAACAAGGTTTTTGAATGTCATGGATTATGAGGGGTAGGTGATCGATGCACAATCTATTTTAGGCATCCTTATCAAGTCATTGACAAAGTGGATCCTATAAACATTGTCCAAGTCATAACAAATATGAAAAATTGCAGAAGGACAGGTTTGTCGGTTAGGGCACACTATTCACACATCTTTTGGACCTAACGATGCAAAAAGTGGAAAGACAAATTGAGCGGATCAAACATGTGTATGACAAGGCTAATAATGAGGTCGAAATATTGATCACCAACCACATGTCACGGGCCATATTCAGATCCAACATGGCCCTTAATCATATTTGGTCTAAATAAATGTAATCCAACACTAAGAAGGCAATGAATGTTAAGCAATTAATTCTAGATGACACTTGATGGAATGGTGTGTAATATCTCCTTGGTTTTTACAAGCCCACTTTGAAAAAGATCTATTTTGCTAAGATGGGTAAGCCACGCATGGAAGAGATATATGATGGTTGTGATCTTAGTATGATATTTTATTGTAAACCTTTGCAAAAGGTGAATGTGGATGCCCCTATGTGTGTGTAGAAAAGTGTTTATTAATATTTTATTCTTACATATAATTTAAATGGCATTTATTACAAGAGTTACAAAGAGCTCATTCATAAAAGAGGTGGAGTGGATAGTTGCAATTACAAAGTCAATGTTTGGCATGTTTTCCTATGCTAAGCACATGCATGAGCACACACACGCACACATCATTGTTTGAAGACTCTCCAAGTATTTTGTAGTCTATAGGATTCTACAAACTCCTAAGTTCCTAAGCTGAACGGGCCAAGTCGACCAAACTCCTGCACCAAGTTTGACCGAGTCTTGGAGAGTCTTGGAGACATGCACACATCACACATCATAGTTTGAAGACTCTCCAAGAACTCAATAGTCAATAGGACTCTACAAACGCTTGAGTCCCTAAGCTGACCAAGCCAAGTCGAAAAAAAACTCCTGCACCAAGTCTGACCGAGTCTTAGAGAGTACTCAGACGAGTCTTGTTCCAATACTCTCCAAGTCCCAAACTCGGACTCACGAGTCTTGCTCCAAGACTCTTCAAGTCTCAATCTCAGACTCATGAATCTTGAGCTTAGGCTCTTCTGTCTAGCGCTTAAATATAACAGTCATGATTTTAAAGTAAAGTTTCAACCTTTTCTTGTCATGTTTTGCTCTTATTCACCCATTCAACCCAGTGAAGCATCAACAAGGCAAGAAGAGGATTTCAGAAAGGATTTTAAGCATTCAAAGTTGATCAAATCATCAAACAGAAGCAGCAGATTTGGCTGCAATGGAGGAAAATGAAAGCACCTTTAAAAAAGCAATCTATCATCAATTAGATATTGGTTTACCTTATAGTTATAGTTCAAATCTTGAAAAACAAAGTTATACTAGCAGTGGAGAGAAGAAGTAGATTGTACTTATTTTTTTCCAATTTGACACATCATTATATGTAAACAATTACAATGTTGTTATACATTTATTAGTACTATTTTGAAGGTAAGAAATTTCAAATTTTGAGAGTTTGACGATCACATTGACATGTGATGTTTTAATCATAACAAATTGATAGTCAGATTAGACTGATGTGTTCTCTAAATGCATTAAATTCTTTTTTAGTGTAATTATGAAGTTTTCTATTGCCAATTTTGTGTCAAGTTTTTTGCTGAGTTTGTCCCAAGTCTAAGTCAAAATTTCAGGCTGCCAAGTTGAATCTGAGTCCAAGTCTTCAAACTTTCACACACACACATATAAGAAGACATATGAAGCAAACTATATATATATATATATAAAGAGAGAGAGAGAACTTCTATGCATATATATGGTCTTATCTTCTCACACACACATGTAAAATAAGACAACTAATATGTACATATGTATAGGTGTGTATGTGTGGGTGCACGTGTATATGTATATGTGTGTATGTGTGTATGCATATGTTTGTGTTTGTGTGTGTATGTGCATGTGTGTGTACATACACACACACAAATGTATAGATACATATATATCTATATGTACATACATATATTTATATGTATGTATATGTATATATGTGCATGTACATATTTATATACATATATATTGTATGTGTGCATGCATATGCATTTGTGTGTGTGTAGTTATATGTGTATGTAGTCAGATATATTTGTGTTCGTGTGTGTATTTGCTGTCTTCTTCTGAGCAACAATATTCACATGCGCATATATGTATCTTTGTTGTCAACACATGCACACTCTCACATACATATGTATCTTAGTTGCCTCGCACATGCACATGTATCTTAGCTCTCACACACATTCACACACCTCTCTCTCTGTAAAGTAAGACAGCTAAGATATATATACAAATATAACAACTTAGATATCTTTATATGTGTGTAAAGATTGTCATACAAAAAGCACCTAACATGTCTTTACATGTGTGTAAAGATTGTCATACAAAAAGTACCTAACATGTCTTTACATGTGTGTTAAATATTGTCATTTAGAAGACTAATAGGAGCTCTCTCTCACACATCAATATAAGATAACTAAGATACATACATATGTGTGTGTTTATACATATATATAAAGATATTTTATTTGTCTATAATCTTTAGATACATGCATAGCTGTCTTCTTCCATGTGACAATCTTTACATAAATGTGTGTATGTATATCTAAGCTGTCTTCTTTTATGTAACAGTCTTTGTAATGTCTCTCTCACACATAAAATGTGTAAAAGGCAGTAAAGATATCCATATGTATTTGTCTTAGTAGTCTTCTTTAAAACTGTCTTCTTCCACGCAGAAAACAGCTAAGTAAAGTAACCCATATAATTGTGCCTTCTCCCATGTTTAGAAGACAGCTAAAAGAAACCATACCTGTAGAGATTGTTATATATAAGGAAACAGCTTATGCCTGTAGATAGGCAATGTCTACGTACTCGCATGTTCCCCGTTCCTATCCATGGCTGCCAGTTACTATGGATTAACCGTTGTACTGTTTAAGCTGGCATATAAATCTAGTAGTAGTCTATACGATTACTAGGGTTTAAAATTTTTAATGCTCTACTGAAAGTCAACCAGTCAGGCAGGAGTGAAGCTGTCAAAATCCAATTTCACTTAACTCTTGGTTATATTGCTAGCATTACCGTACTGGAGTCTAAACGGGGGAGCTAGTTTTAATGATCGAGGAATTTCTGGATGGATTTTAAACAGAATTGTGACCATCTCTGGTATCGTTTCACAACATATGGTACTGGAACAAAGCTGTTTCAAAAGCATACATAAAGTTTTAAGATCTTAAGCCAATATACTATAATTTGTTTTCTTCAGCAAAATATATACTGTAAAAATGAAATTAAAATGCATATTATCTGTTATCAATACATAATCTTACAAACGTAAACAAAACATTGCTAAGACAAGCTTTTCTAGTAAAAGTCAAGATGGAAGAAATTATGCGTACATAGAGATTCTGTTAAAAGGAAAATAAACAAGACATCGTTTTGAGTACGGTGGTTAAAAAGCATAAATAGCTACTTTTGAATTGTTATTTTTGAGCATGTAGTAAAATTAGATATTTACTTTATAAAGCCCTTTCTCATAAAATACTATCTATGAATTACTCCAAAGCAATTCAATGGAATCGTGGGCAACTAAAGCACTAAAACAGCACCTGTATATAGATTCTTCAATCAGTGGCTTGCTTCTTAATACTCTTGGCATCCATCATTGCCTTCCTGGCTGCTCTGGCATTCTGATACTCAAAATACAGCACATCTGGTATATGGGAAGAGTCCTTAATGCAAAAGAATTCACAAATGGGTGTACTTTCAAGCATTGGGAATGTGTGAACAAGTACAGAATTCACAAACCAAAACCAAACGGTGCCCAAGAAGAGCCCCAAAAGCCCTCCTGCAAAGACCTGCCCTACCGTATGGTACCCCAAATAGACTCTCGAAAACATAGTAAGAAATGCAAAGGGCCAAGGCAGGAGACCAACCGTGAGACTAGTTCCTTTCCCTGCAATACCGAGACCTCTGTAAGCAAGATGAGCGAGATACACGGCAAAAAACATCATGAACTGTGAATGGCTGGAGGGCCATCCATGGGAATCACACATATCCAATGCTAGGCATGTCTCCGGCCGAGATTGTTGCACTGATTTCTTTATAACTTGATTCAGGAACTCTGAAATGAGCATGCCCAAAGCAAAACAAATGACTTGAAGCTCTCTTCTGAATAGGAAATGTGTCACAAAGCCGCCAAGGCCGATAAATACAGGGAGAAGAGAAATCCAGGCCAGGAAATGACCCAGTTTGTCCCCTCTCTCATACATTACATGGGTCAAAGTTATTGCTTTCAACGTCATTGTTCCTTGAAAGCGAAGAGCTGCAAATCTTATGGCCACAACTCACAGAACTTGAGCTCCGCCTAGTTATAATCAAATACAATATCGCAGATCAGATGCATACGGACCAAATAACCAGTCCAGCCAAATTTGTCAATTGGGTGTTAAACCTAGATCTCCGTCGATGTGGACAAATGCAAACTGACCTTTGAGGTTGCACAAGTTCTCACGGAATCGTGACTTCCGTCTTGTGGACAAGAGAACAGCAGGGGCGTCGCAACCACAGTCATCAAATAAAATCGAGTGGCTGTAGACACCACTGAAACTCCTCCGACTACTTTTAAGAGAGTACAAGAGAGATGCAACCTCTACGGAATAGGGACATCCAGCAAAAGGAAAATTATTAGATAAGGGAAACATTTGGAAGGAAGAAACTAATTAGTAAATATTATAATTTTGTAAAAAGTCAACGTATTTTCTTAATTTCTATGTTAGTAAATATTATATATATATATATATATATATATTTACAAAATTATAATATTTCTATATAGATATTAAAAATAAAGCTTAGATCATATTTAAAAAAATGGAAGGACAATAAGGGTATAAAGGAGGAAAATAAAGTGTTATCAAATTTTTAATTAATTTCAATTAAAAGTTTAGATTAAGAACAAAAGATTAAATATGGTTTTTAAAAATGTTTTATTAAAAAAATTATGTTTATATTAATGAATAATATAATTCTAAAATATTTTAATATGCAGTACAAGAATGGTGTGGAAAATTTTGTGCAAGAGCTCTCAAGAAGTTCAATAGTTGTATTTCATTATTTTCTCTTGGTGTTCTTGCTTTTAATGCAGAAACTCAAATTGGATGTCTTCCTCGCTATTGCCAATAATTGTCTTCTTTGTAATCTCCTTCCAATAACTTGATGTTATCTTTGTTTGATTCATTTCTTTTGAATGTCCTTTCATGTGTTAAGTGTGTTCTTGTGTAGGGTAACTTAGTGTTAGCAGTATGTGTTCAATCTTGTCATTGATGTCAACATGTTTTGCGCTTTAATGTCCACCTAATGAAGAGATATACAAGAATGAGTATTTAAAGTCTAATAAGCAAGAAAGAGTATTTGAAGTCTGATATGCAAGAAAGAGTATTTGAAGTTTGATATGTAGGAAAGAGTATCTGAAGTCTAATATGCAAGAAAGAGTAATTGAAGTCTAATATGCAAGAAATATTAATTGAAGTTTGATATGCAGGAAAGAGTATTTTAAGCTCACATGATTAATCTGATGAATGTTAATGATAATAATGCAGTATAAGGTGTATCTAGAAAGATGGAAAGCTAAAATATGAAAGAAAATGAATTTGAAGTCCTTATGAGAGAGTGCTCTACATTTGTATACATAAGAATTTGTTGGCTTGTGGTGTTGGTATAATAATGTGTGATTGTGAATGTTGCACCATCATTTATTCAATCCATAGTAATTCATAGAAAGAAGGTGTGGTGTGTTATTTATTGGCAAAAATGATGGCTATCATTAATAGTCAAGACAACCTTAGAAAATGCTCTACATTGGCATCTTAGTGTATGCGATTTGGGGACAAGTTTCTAATATCAGTGTAGTGTTTCAATTTGAGTATTTTATGTTGGTTTGTTTCATAAGTGAAAGTATATTGTTCTAATTTCATTATTGCTCTTGTGTGTGTGAATTTTGTACCTGATCTGTAGACACAACACTTCAGTAAAATATTAGAGGTTAGTTGAAATCGAAACCATGCAATAAATGAAACTAAACTAACCAGGCGATTTACTACCTTCTAGTATATGTGAGTATGTATTCTCAGATTATACCGAGATCAATGACCTTGACGACACCTAAATGAAGGATTTGACTACAAAATCTAGATATGAAATATGAATGCAAATTAATCTTCTTTTTTGGTTTTCTATGCAATGATATGATCAAAACTGATATGAATCTAGAATCTAAGATGAAATTGATATGCAATGAATTGATCTAAGATGAATTCTAAATGATATGCAATACTCAAAAATAAGAATGATCTCACAATAGCTTAGATTCGCAAAGATGATTCTTCAATCTCCAATTCGACAGCGTGAGGATGCAAAAATATGAGATGATTTGAGATGAGCTGAGCCTTGATTTTATAGAAATCTAGGGCTTTGGAGGTGCATGGAAGAAAGCCATAAATCACTAAAATAACTCAGGTTGATTTTTGAGTTATTTTTAAATAAAGGATATTTAACTCACAAAAACATGCAAAAGCAGAGTTTAACTCAAAATAGAGTTTAGTTTTAATTGATAATTGATAGTTGTCTATTTTTCTTGAATGTGCATGATTTAATATGAATTAATTAATAATAAACTGATTTATTTCCAACTTAACTGATTTTAAAAAAATAAAACAATTGATTTATAGGTTAATCAATCATTTTTCAAACTTTTATTCAAAAACAATACTATTAAAAATTGACAACTTACTTTAATTAATTAAATAAGAATTTAATCAATTATTCATAGGATTTTGGATATATTGTCAAAATTAAATAATAATAATTTAGGAATAAATAGAATTAACTTCAATTAAATAATTAAGTGGCAGAATTAAACTTAATTAATTAAATATTTAGAATATTCAATTAATCAAAGTTTAGGATAAATAAGATTTATCGCCAAATAATAATTAAATTAAAGATAATTATGATAAATAAGAATATTGCTAGGAATATTCCCCAATGCAGAATTTGAGATAATCAATTAGGATTCGATGATGTTCAGATGTGCCTTAGGTTAGGACTTCGATGTCAATTTTGTTTGATATGTTGATATAGGAGATTAATGAACCTATAGCCCATTTTGAGGGTATTACATTTTGCCCCTCTTTGAATTATTGTGCGAAGCACAATGGTTCAAAGACAGTCTGTGTATGATATTGAAACTGATGTTTGAAATTGAAATTGATATGAGACAAAAACTGATTGAAAGATTTGAAGATAATAGGTCCTGAGTGACCAAAGATAATGTTAACTATAACAACAAATGAATCGATGATTGCGAAAAAGTGTCAAAATGCCTGATTCTGAACTTTATGATTGTGAAGAAGTGAGTGACCGATTCCAGACCTGATTGTCCTTGTATTGAATCACATTGGTATCACATCTGAACCCTTCAGTTACCGAAGAATCAAGGAAATAACACAATTGAACCGATAGTTGCAAAAACTAATACAATTTACAAGATTAAGAGAATACCAAATTGATATGGATCTCGATGAATCTGATATGCCCTGAGCGATGATTGATTTGCCCCGATCGATTAGGTCTTTTTGATGAATCAGCAACTAGACGTGGTTGTTGTCTTGATTACTAAGGAAAGATATGATTACAAACTTTGAATGATATGCAATACCATGCCCCCTTCGGGATTAAAATTGAAATCTAACAAGAAAAGTCAGTGTTATGGTTTAGAAGCATGTTAATTGATTTGAGAAGTGGTTGTACACGTTCAAGAACATGTTATGCATCGTTTAGAGGTCCTAGAGACCAAGTTTGACTAGGTTAAACCATGAGTTGACCATAGTTGGCCAAGTTGAAATTTTGATAGTTTGATGTAAGATAATCAGTTAAGTTGAATTCTAGATTTTTGTGATGATTGAAGGTTAATTATGCAAGTAGTTAATAATATAAATGATCTTAGATTTTGATTTTGATCCCGAAAAAGGATTCTACTTACTGCTTCATTGGAGGAACCTTCATGTGAGATTCGGCTCTTATTAGATTTGAAGATGCAATTTGAAGAATCGTTTAAGCATTGAAGTTCGTTTAGCCATTGTGAGATCATGCAAACATGCAAAATACTAAGAGACATGCAGAATGAAATGCAACCTAGGACCTAGTCACTGATCATATGTCGATTTGTTATCATCATTGAACTTTTAGGTAACCGGATAAATCAATACAATGCCCACTAGCTATGAAACCATAGACATATGAATATCGATTTATATGCACAAGAATCAATACAACACCCACTGGTCAACAACCATGGATATATGAATATTGATTTTATTTTCAAAATGTTGGATTTGATATAAGCACCAAGGCATAAACGCCAGGATGACCTGAATATCATGTCCATTTTGATATAGCAATTTGTATAAGCATCAGAACATAAATATTGTGACGACCTGAATATGCCTTGTGTGAGAAACACATCAAACAGTCAAGAGATCATTCTAAATCCAATGTGAATTACCCATAGTGACCCTTTATCGTTCACATCCTTAGGTAAGATCGCATTTCACATTAGGAGAAAGAACTCACTCAAAAAAAAAATAATAGTTAGATCAAACTTCCTTGAATTTTTTGGGTATCAATGATCGAGTTACGCATGGCCATCCAATTCGAGATAGAGGTTCTTACAGTCGAACACCATTTCAATCCAGAATTTCCAAAGTTGTTAGATTTTCACATACAAGCAGAAGACAAAGAAAAGATTATGCCCCTAGTCATCACTCTCTAAATCCTATAAAGGACATCATCAAAGAGCTTAAAGGGACACAATATGAAAAAATCTCAATGCGAATCAGTAAGCATACAAGGAGATAAAAGCATGTAAAAAGCATAGATTGTTTTCAGTTTGTTTTTTATTGCATTGTTGTTGATGCAAAATCCTTTCTAGAGACAAGACTGACTGATTGACTCAATTGAAGCTTCAAAGGACCCTGACTAGATACGATATGTCTAAGATACATTGGAGGTCACAGAATATGACATTGATTGCCCCCAAGTGTTAAGCATTGATAGGATATAGACGCTTGAGCCGATTGGTGTACAGACTGACTTATTAAAAACTGAAAATGCAGAAACAAACCGGGAGATATGTACAAACTAAAGTAAGACTGAAAGCTGGGAAAGACCAAGATTGCACTGATAGATGGAGCATTTTGAAACAAGTGGCACCCGTTTACCAAGTTTTCACCATCTTGGCAGAGATTCTATTTTTGCTACCAAGGCGCCTATTTCCAGGTTTTCACCAAGGCACTTTTTCTTTTTCTCATTTTTTTTGTATTTTTTCATTTTTTCAATTTTTTTTATACCTTCCATTTTTTTCATTTTTTTCTTTTTTTTGTGAATCATCAAGGCGCCTATTGCTAGGTTTTCACCAAGATGTTCATTTTTTCAGGACTTTTTCAGATTTTTAAAATTTTTTAGGACATTTTACCATACACTGAATGTCTTAGGCATAGAATTTCTTTAGATGGAGAACGTTGATTGCTTCTCGGAGCTGTTCTCCTTCAGTCATTGAGAGTTGATAGGCACTAGAGCCAAAAGTAGCAGTGATAACAAAGGGACCCAGCCAGTTGGGTTCAAAATTCCCCTTGCACTCTATGTGATTGATTTTTAAGATTCTCTCTCAAGACTAGATCGCCAACCTGAAATTCTCTGTATCTGACTTTCTTGTTGTAACCTCTAGACATTCTCTTCTGATATACTCTGAGATGATCATACGCTGCTTGTCTGCGCTCATCTAGTAGTTCAAGTTCTTGCAACCTAGACACTCTATAGTCATCATCAGTTACCAGACCATGCATTCTGATTCTTAGTGATGGGATTTCAACCTCAATAAGTAGTACCTCTTCAGACCCATAAACTAAAGCGAATGGTGTAGCCCCAATGGGTGTTCTGATACTTATTTTGATACTGGTTCTGATACTTAGTATACCTGATAGCATCTTTTTCCATTGCAAACTCCCAAGCAAGATCATATCGTGCAGTCCCAATGTCTAGCAAGGTGGAGAATAAGAGGGATTGGCAAGTTGGTGGAAGAGGTGGAAGACAAGAGAATGAAGGAGAATGAAGGGAAGAAATCCTCAAGGGAAAACTCCTCAAGAATACCCAAGCTAGGAAAGATTGTCATGTAAAGCATATTTAGACAAGCAATGAAAGGCCAGCATAGGATAAGTCACAAAATCATAATGCAAGAGCAAGAAAGGATGTAGTCCAAAGGAGTAGACATGTCAAGAGGCTTCATAGCACCGTGTTTTACTCTTCTTCTTCTTTTTTTTCTTTTTTTGGAAGAAGGCAAGCTTTTTAGATAATGCTCCTTGAAAGGATAAACCATGATATGCCAAGGATTCAAAATGATATGCTCAAAGATGTTGATAGGGAAAGGGAGATGGAAGAGAAAATGGAGGATAAAATTTTATATAAAGCGAGTGAGGTTGGAAGATAAGAGGAATAGGCAAGTGAGGAAAAATGATAGAAGGTAGAAGGATAATGAATGGAAGGATTGTGAAAGGGTAGATGGAAAGGAAGGCAAGATCAACATCAACACACACCTTGAAGGGTGGCGAGAGGATGGAGGAAACATGAATGAAGGAATACGTGAAGGAATATAGCGAATGGATAGCATAGGTTGTGGTTTAGGCGCATGGAATGGAAGAATATTTTTGGAAGAAGATGAAGTGGAAGCCTTTGGAAGCTTGAATGTCAACTTCACTTATTGTTCAACACCAGACTCTTTCAAGAAAGACTTTGGAATCCATATAGCCGTAGGCTTTTCATTTCTTTTTGATGATCTAGAGAGAATATCTTTAATGATAAATTTTGGAACCCATACTTGTCTTGTAGTTTTTTTCTTAGATATCTCTTTTGACTTTATACTTCCATGTCAATTAAAGGAGACATGGTGATCTTCTCTTTTTGATGGATTCTTGTATTGCTTCTTTTTCTTATATTGAACATTCAAGTTACTTCCAAAAGACTTGGGACTTGTGGAAGAAGGAGGATATGACTGGTTTAGATGGGTGGGTGGATGAGAAGTATTCAAGGGTATGCATCTATGTTGATCTCGAGGAAAGATAGGAGATGGAGGTATGTAAGGACCCAAGATGGATGATGAATTAGGAGAGTTAGGAGGGGAAAGTGAAGGGACATAAGGACCCAAGATGGAAGGCAAACGTGAAGCCCTTTGTATTGGTGGAGGAGGTCCAAGGATGGACATGGAAGATACAAAAGGATAATCAATAAGTTCATCAACATCTATGTGACAACCAAGGACATTAGCATCTTTAGAGTGAGCATTAGGATTTTCAATAGGATTGTGGACATCTTGAATATGAGCACCTTCTTTGATAGGATTGTTCAAAGCTTGCAAAGACTTAGGAAGAGTAGAAAGTGAAAATTAACATGGAGTGGTAGAATAAGAAGATGGAAGATTTTGATCTTGACAAGGATCTTTGAATAGCACAAGTGTACAATTTTTTTCTTGATTTTCAATAGGCTTAACATTGGAAGTAACAACACCATTTTTACCAACCTTAATGGAAGTATCATCTTTGAAAATTGGAAGTGGGGTAAGGTTATTTTGATTGTCAATAAGCTCAATGGTGTAAGTAGTAGCATGATCTTTCTTAGGAGAAGACTTAAGACATGGTGGAATGCATGAGAAAGGGTGTGCAGGATCAAAAGAACCCTGAAGCGGATAAGAGACATCATGAAAAGGAGTGGATGAAATGGAGGGTTCTTGATCTTGATCCTTCTTTATGTTCTTTTCTTTATCATTTTTAGAGTCCTCTTGACATGGACCCAAATTTAAGGACAAGGAAGCATGTTGGGATTGTATGGAAGATTGTTGCAGAGATGGTGAAGGACCAGTTGAAGTAGGTATTGTAGTGTATGAAGGCTTGGGCTCTTTGGGTTTAGCATTATTGAAAGTATTTGCAGCCAAGTGAAGGTTAGCTTGAGTTTCTTTAAGAGGTAGCCCTTGAGGATAACTATAGGGAATCATATGAAAAGTATCAGGGCTTGTGTCAGATGAAGGTTCTGTGAAAGATTTGATGGCTTGGGAGTTTTAGGAAATGTAGAGGTGTTGGAGGAAGTAGGGGATGGAAGGGAACCATCACAAGATAAAAGTTCAACATTAACATGATCTTGCTTGAGAGTATAATCTTTATTTTCAACATGAGAGTTCTTAGAGGAGAGATCCTTGTAGTATGCACGTTTATAATTAGCATGATAAGCTTTTTCTTCCTCAATAGAAGTAGATGTATCATCTAGATATTGTTCACAAAAATCATCAAAGTCTCTTTCAAAATCAGAATCATATGGATCACCATCACAATCTATCCAATGTGACGTCCCATTTCCCATAAGCATGAGCACACGATGAGGAGGACTCTTGGGAACATAGGTGTCATAGGTATCATTATATTGTCCATCATCATAGTCATCATAGTCTCCAAAGATGGATGTGTCACTCTCCATGGAAGAGGTATCATAAGGATTGTCACATTGCTCACATTCTGTCCGAGGGCATGGTGACATGTACAAGTCTTTATCAAATGGAAAAGGACATAGAGCTTCCATGGAGAACTCTTTAGGTTCCTTTTCTCTCAAGTTTGTTAAGTTTGACTTGCATGGCATGCATCTGTTTCATCATAGTTGTGATTAGAATTTCTTCCTCATGTGTACTGATTCTTTGAGACATGTTAGGAGTTTTAGGACTCCCTAGAATAGATTGATGTAGAGTTTTTTGATTGACTCCTTGAATTGATGGAGGAGGAGGAATCGAGCAAGGAAGTGACAGAAGAGATGAATAGAAGAAAGAAGACCAGATAATAAGAGGAAAATAATCAAGAAAACGTGAAGATTTTTATGAAGAAGAGGAAGAAGCGTGAAGGAATAGGAGAAAGGATGGAAATGGGAGACTAGGAAGACATGAGAGATGTGGAAGAAAGAAGACCAAGAGTCATTTTGTGAAACTTGATACCATTTAAGTTCATTTGGATGTTGAGAAACATGTCATAGCACCTAAGATTTGACCCAGACCGACCACAGATGACTAGAAATGACAAGAACCAGTTCGCTATTTTGACAGAATTTGGGAATAGGCTGTAAAAACTAGATTTCTGACAAATTTGACCAATCTCTGACAACTTTGACTTTGGCTTTGACACAAGTTTTGAAATTTTAGGATGACTTTTGACACTAAAAAGGATTTTTGCTTCAGATTTGCAATTTTTTTAGTTTTTCAGTATCAGTTTGTTTACAAAATTATCTGTCCAGGTTTGAAGATCTATGTAAAAGTTTGTCTCAAGTAACCAAGTAGATATCAAGCACACAAAATAGCAAGCAATCATCTGAAAATAATGAACAAGGGAAAAAGCAACCTTGTGCATGAACAAGCAATAGAGACTTATTGTACTAATCCCTAAAAGTACTACTTGTGTATGTTCCCAAAAGTTTTTCAATAACGCACATATTCCTAGAAAATGAAAATTTGGCCTCACTAGGGTTTTTAGTAATGGTTTGACTCTGCAACTTTTATGATCCAAGAGGGCGAACTCCAATCCAGGTGCACCAAGGTTTTGACACAGTCTGAGAACTTAATCTTCAGGATCTGCTAGGGAGATCTGACAGCCCAACAAGAGACCACACCTGTGGAGATTTCTTCCAACAGGACATTTATATAGCAATTGTCACTACCACGATGAAAATGGCTATTACCGCTTGAGGTTCCGTTAACATGGTTGACCCAATTAAGGGAATGTCCACTACGGTTAATCCTCTCTAAAGGTGACTCACAAGATATGCCACATGGAGACTGGTTCCAGATTCAAGGATTTGGGTTTCTAGTACTATCCAAAAAGAAAGTAGAGCATAATCCCCTAGCCTTTTCACTTTTAACCCAAACAAAGAAGACATATTGATCTGACATGCTAAGACCAAGATTATCTCACAAAGATCTATGACGTCAACCCCTTATGATCTATCAACCTCTCCGGAGAGAGAATGCCTCAATCAAAAGTTGAAGACACACGAATCTAGTGGAATGTGAGACTCTCTCAATATCCTCCCTACCTACAAGGGTTCCTTCATTGAGAAGAGTTTTGCTGGAAACTCACTCTCTCAAGAGCCACGAATAGTGTTCATAGGGCCTATTTACTATGTGTAACAAAGATGTTAAAAACAAATCTATGTTCATTTTTTAAGAGCCCAAAATGAAGTCTGTGATATGAAAGCAAGAAAAGTCACACAAGCTTGACACAAGAGAGTTTGTTTTATGTCCCAAAATGAAGTGTTGTCAAATGTAATAGAATACCTGAGTTTCTCATAACGTGTTTAGTAGATTTTACCTATTTTAGCAATTTTTGTTGAGCTTTTCCATGCAAGCAAGCCACAAACTCTCCAACAAGCCAACAACCAAACAAGCAAACAAGATATGCAAGGTATATTCAACTTATGCAAACCCTAGGGTTAGATCTAAAAACCAATTGTTAGGAGCAATAACAACTAGCAAATAATTCAAATGACAACTCATATCATGCATTGAATCATATGAAAAATAAGTGCATACCCATCACAATTTTTTATTTTTTTTTGTTGCATTTAACCTAGTCAACAAGATCTGATTTTTTTGATATGATTTTGGCTACAAAAATAGAAATGAAAAATAAAGACCACTGCTAAAAAATAGAGAGCTTTCCAAAAATGTAAAATTTTTAGAAAAATCTCTTCATTTGTGCCCTAGAGACCTATTTTACCAAAATAGACCAATTTTTATAAATTGAGTATTTGAGCTATTATATTGCATCCAAATTTAAAACACAAAGAATGGACCCCATGTATAATTTGAAGAGATTTCCAAAAATGTAAAAATTTCCAAAAAATATGATGATTTGCACCGAAAATGAATTATTTATGGAAACTTAAAAAAAAAAAATTCAAAATTCAAAACATCTCAGAAAATTCTAAAAATTTTATCGAAGCTTTCCTAATATGTCTCCAACTTGAAAAAAAAAATTTAGACCAAAACTCCAAGCTGTTTGGGAGATAAAATTAAATCTTTAAAAATTTAGGGTTTTAGTCTCCAAATAAATCTGCACAAGGGAGTTAGCTCCAAAGAAATAACGAAAACCAGCATGTAAAGGTGGGTTGCCCCATGGTGGGCACCAGAAATGTGTGTGTGAATTTTGTGCCTGATTTGTAGATACAACACTTCAGTAAAATATTAGAGGTTAGTTGAAATCAAAATCGTGCAATAAATGAAACTAAACTAACCAGGCGATTTACTGCCTTCTAGTAGATGCGAGTATGTATTCTCAGATTATACCGAGATTAGTGACCTTGACGACACCTAAATGAAGGATTTGAATACAAAATCTAGATATGAAATATGAATGCAAATTAATCTTCTTCTTTTTTTGTCTATGCAATGATATGATCAAAACTGATATGAATCTAGAATCTAAGATGAAATTGATATGCAATGAATTGATCTAAGATGAATTCTAAATGATATGCAATACTCAAAAACAAGAATGATCTCACAATAGCTTGGATTTGCAAAGATGATTCTTCAGTCTCCAATTCAACAGCATGAGGATGCAAAAATATGAGATGATTTGAGATGAGTTGAGCCTTGATTTTATAGAAATCCAGGGCTTTGGAGGTGCATGGAAGAAAGCCATAAATCACTCAAATAAATCAGGTTGATTTTTGAGTTATTTTTAAATAAAGGATATTTAACTCACAAAAATATGCAAAAGCAGAGTTTAACTCAAAATAGAGTTTAGTTTTAATTGATAATTGATAGTTGTCTACTTTTCTTAAATGTGCATGATTTAATATGAATTAATTAATAATAAAGTGATTTATTTCCAACTTAACTGATTTTTAAAAAATAAAACAATTGATTTATGGGTTAATCAATCATTTTTCAAACTTTTATTCAAAAATAATATTATTAAAAATTGACAACTTGCTTTAATTAGTTAAATAAGAATTTAATCAATTATTCATAAGATTTTGGATTTATTGTCAAAATTAAATAATAATAATTTAGGAATAAATAGAATTAACTTCAATTAAATAATTAAGTGGCAGAATTAAACTTAATTAATTACATATTTAGAATATTCAATTAATCAAACTTTAGGATAAATAGGATTTATCGCCAAATAATAATTAAATTAAAGATAATTATGATAAATAGGAATATTGCTAGGAATATTCCCTGATGCAGAGTTTGAGATAATCAATTAGGATTCGATGATGTTCAAATGTGCCTTAGGTTAGGACTTCGATGTCGATTTCATTCAATATGTCGATATAGGAGATTAATGAACCTATAGCCCATTTTTGGGGTATTACAACTCTTAGTGTTGGTTCCTACCTGACTCGCCTAATTTTGGCGAACTAATATGACTTATTTGTCTAGATATGCATTGGAGGAAAAGTTAACTGAATGAACTTGGTTCCACAGTAGCGAGTTATGCTTTGCATGGTGTCATAGGAAATTGGAGAATGTTTGTAGACTAATGAGTTGGTGTGCTTTAATACTTGTCTACATGAATCATTTGGGTCTTGTCTTAAAAGTGGTTGCAATGATAGTGATTTATTGAATTCATCTTTAAAAAACATGTTATGAAGGATCTGGGTCCCCTTCATCTCTTGGTGTGGACTACATTGAATATTTATGCTCATAATGGCCAACTTTGTAAAAGCATTGTTTATCTTTCTATGGTTAGCCCAATTGAATTTCCAATGATAAAATAGGTATATACAAAAGGACAAATTGAGTGTGGAATTGGTGTGTGAATAAAGTATGGATCAAGGGTGAAGATAGAGTAATGTGAGTGAAGAAGCATAGAGGCTAGTGAAAGAAAAGTTGATAGAGTATCTACAAAAGTTTATAAGAAGATCCTATATGTTTTCATCATTTCCATATACCCTCTAGAAGATAGTACTTTATTTTGGTAGCTTGTGTAGATGTGTGTTTAGTACTAAGGTAGTCATTTTTAGTTTGTAAAGTTCTACATCAGGAAGTGGTGTTCTTCCATGGCAATGTGCCTAAAATAAATATTGTAAGCAACTATTCATACAATGAGTAGATTCTCATTGTGGATTTTCCCATATTGGGTTTTCCATTTAAATTTCGTGTTCATGTGTATGTGTGTTCATTATTATATCTTGTATTGATGATTAGTTAGTTTTAAAGGTAATTGCTAAAGGTGTATAACAAAATAAGTTTAGTTGTGCATGTTGATTCACCCCAGCATCTGGAAGCGTTCAACACTTAGTTCTCTTATTTTAAAACTAAATTTGTAATTTTTCCCTCCATTTTTTACATTATCTCAAGGTTTGTTGTTCTTGTCCCAACTCTTGGACTAATGGCCTAACAAGTCTTTAACCCATTTAAAGTATATTCCTTGCTTAGAAATTTATTTAATCATTACTCTCATACTACTGTTAGATAACTAAGAGGGGGTGAATTAGTTAAGTCTAGTTATCCTACAATCCCAAATACTCCCAGATGTATATAACAAAAATTTCAAATCAATTAATCAACTCAGTAATATATCAACTATGCATTTCTCTTCATCTATCAATTAGTAGTAAATTAAATATTGTGTTTACCAATCAATCTCGTTATAGTAAAGTGTAAAGTAAAATAACAATTCAACACATCCATACACATATAACACTTTGATTTTAACATGGAAACCCTGTTAAGGGAAAACCCACCCGGGACCGGTAACCCAAAATAATTCACTCTTCTAAAGTGAGCTCGGTTAAGAGCCAACCCTGTTAAAGGTTACAAAACACACTATAAGGTGTGACCTAGTTAGAGTATTTATCACTAACAGTTCTCCCTTGACCAAACATTCACTATGAGGTCAACAAGAAAATAATCAACATTCAGTGAATGTCGTATTGAAATATAAAAGACTGTTAAGTCCACTCGGTTAAGAGATTTATCTGTAGTAATGGTTAAACTATTACAGTAATGATCTAATTTAAATACAACTTATTTTGTAGATTCAATAATCTCAATTCAATCTCTTTGTATCCTCCAACTTTGATTTGCTCGGTAATTCCTTTTCTCTATCACTTGGTTTTGTCTACAGATTTGCTTGGTTATGTCTTTAACTAGTTTGATCAACTCGCATGAATGCAATCTTCTCGTGTACATTCTAGAATTCAATCTGAACCTCTTGTCTTTTTTATAGACTTCATAAACCATTTTATTTTCAACCATAGATTTTGCCTCTTAATCTTCATTGTTGATTTTGTCGCTTTAAGCTTTCTCGACAGTTGTGTCATTAACAAGTTTCATTCTCCTTCATCTGATCATCCTTGAATTTTATCAGTCATTTGATCATCATAACAAACATTATCTTTAACCTCAGAATCATCAACAATTGTCTAGCTCATCATCTTTAGTCTATAGTTATTAGTTTCATTTATTTCTTTTACTTGGTCAATATCGTATTGCGTCGGTGATAACTAACTCGGTTAACACTGTACTTGGTATACAATATACTTACTCGGTGTATACTAAATTCTTTATTTACCAACCACATAAACTTGTTCATTCTTGATCTTTAATCTATAACAAAATTGTGTTATACAATCAAATTACTAACATAATGTCATAGACTCATCAATAAATTACCCAATGAATAATATATCCATATCTTTCTCATCCATCTCATCTTTATGCAGATATCTCATTCCTTCACCATTATTTCCTTCTTAAGATGTTTGTAACAATCATGATAAGTACAATCAAAATTAGTTGACATCAATGAAAATACATTAACTGATTCAATGTCTTACATACACTTTAGTAGCTCGGTGATCATCAATCATTATCTTTCAAATATCCAATCAATTTTCAAACTATCCTTCAAGATATTCAATCAGTTGTAGTCTATCAATATCTCCCTTTGGCATTGATGGCAACACGATATGAAATATCCCATGGAATACCAAACACCTATTCTACAACTCTGTATGCAAAATGATGTAACTCGGTGAGCTCTCCCTAGCTTAGGTATTTAATATGTTTAATCACTACACAAGATTAGTGTCTCTCCCTTTCGATTAGCTTCCTGATATCTCTGTTATTCTTTCTCCCTTGCTTCAA
Source organism: Chamaecyparis obtusa (assembly GCA_027943335.1). Classification (NCBI taxonomy): domain Eukaryota; kingdom Viridiplantae; phylum Streptophyta; class Pinopsida; order Cupressales; family Cupressaceae; genus Chamaecyparis; species Chamaecyparis obtusa. The sequence continues at coordinate 1,051,399 of BSBK01001598.1, read as the reverse complement.
TCATCTCTCCTTGTAGAAATATTTCATGTAATTCCTCTCCCTTTGACAACAATACCAAAAAAAAACCAGCTCTTTAATAGCCAAATTAATATCTCTGGTGTTCGGTTCAAATTCAAGTACCTTGCATGTACTGATATGCATTTTTAGTATGTCTTCCATCTGTTGATTTTCACAGCCTTAGGAATCCCAAAGTGTGAACATTATGCATCAACATCATTTGATATTCTGATAAAGTATAGGTTGATGCAACCTTCTAATCACCTTAGTGACTGATAGGCAGGGGATGGACCCCTAGTCTACTTCTTAAGTACTCAAATGTGTCCTTTGGTAAGGGTTTAGTAAATATGTCAGCAAGTTGCTCTTGTGATTTCACATACTCCAATTTTACTTTTTTTTCATGTACTTGTTCCCTCAAGTAGTGATACTTTATAAATATATGCTTTTTTTTTTCATGCATCACTAGATTCTTAGAAATGTTAATTGTACAAGTGTTATCATAATATATTATCATTGGGTCAGTGATCTCCTCATCCATAACTTTTAAAAGTTGTTTTATCCATGCAATGTTCGAACAATTAGCAGTAGCAACAACATATTCTACTTCTGTAGTGGACTGAGAAATGCATCATTGTTTCTTACTTATCCAAGTAACCAATTTTCACCCAAAATGAATGCTCCACCAGTGGTGCTCTTTCTATCATCAATGTTTCCAGCCCAATCTGCATCTGTGTAAACTTTTAGTTCAAAATGGTCATCTTTCTTATACCACAAACTATATTTTTAGTGCTTTTCAAGTATCTAAAAATTATTTTCATAGCAGTCAAGTGTGATTCTTTAGGATTAGTAGAAAATCTTGCCACTATTCCAACCGCATGTGCAATCTCTGGTCTACTATGCACAACATACATCAATTTGTCAATCATTTATCTATACAAGGTCTGATTTATCTCAGTTGTCTTGTCATCCTTTGCCAATTTGCATCCAGCGACCATAGGTTTACCGATTGGTTTTGAGTCCTCCATACCAAACGTTTTCAATACTTCTTTGATGTACTTTTATTGTGTAATGTATATGCCTTCATTATGTTGTAATATTTGCAAGCCAAGAAAAAAATTGATTTCACCTAACATTGGCATTTCAAATTCTTTTCTCATTTCATTAGCAAATGATTTGCATAAGTTATCATGTCCTCCAAATATGATATTATAAACAAAAATTTCAGCAATAAGAATCTTGTCATCAGTTTCACCTTTCAAATACAAATTGTTGTTGTCACTTATTCTAACAAATCCAATACTAATGAGATAGGAATGCAATCTTTCATACCATGCTCTCGGTGCTTGTTTCAGTCCATAAAGTTCTTTGTGCAACTTACATATCATATTCCTCTGATTGGGATCAACAAAACCTTCAGGTTGTTCAATGTATACCTCTTCTTCAAGTATCTCATTCAGAAATGCAGATTTAACATCCATCTGATAAGCTTTAAATCCTTTGAAAGTAGCATAAACAAGAAATATCCTTACTCCAAGTCTAGCAACGGGTGCAAAAGTTTCTCCATAGTCAATTCCCTCTTCTTGTGCATAACCTTTGCATACTAATCTTGCTTTGTTCTTAGTAACATCTCCATTCTCATTCAATTTGTTTATGAATATCCATTTGGTTCCAATTACATTCTTGTCTTTCAGTCTCGGTACCAATGTCCATATTTGGCTCTTTTGTATCTTCTCAATTTTTTCATTCATATCCTTAATCCATTCATCATTTTCAAGTGCATCTGTAATAGTTTTAGGTTCAAATTCACAAACTAAGCATGCATTGTTTCTTAACTTACTTCGTATCATCATTCCTTCTTTCTTATCTCCAATTATTGTATCTTGTGGATGATGTATTCTTACATATCTGGCAAGTATAGGTTTAGTTCATTGTTCTTCAATATGTTCTCCTCTCGGTGCATGATCATGATCTTCATCGGTAATCGTTTGATGATTCTCAGTCTGTATAGACTAATGCTTAGTAGCATTAGCTTGTTGCTCAGTAATGTCAAGCTGTTGCTTGAGTAGAGTGTCTAGTTCCTCAATGTAAACAAATCTACCATAGACTTCTAGTTCCTTTTTACTTTCTTCATCATTCTTCTCAACAAATTCATCAACTCCCACATTTGCAATTTCAATCATTTTGGTAGTAGTCTTATTCAAACATTTGTAAGCTTTTCTCTTAGTAGAGTATCCTAAGAATATTCCTTCATCACCTTTTGAATCAAATTTCCCATTTTTATCATCTTTCAGAATGGAACATCTACTTCCAAATATTCTGAAATAACTCACATTAGGTGTGTAACCATACCATAATTCATAAGGTGTCTTATTTTATTCTTTCTTTAGTTGAACTCGGTTCAATATGTAAACAACAATACTAACAAATTATCTCTAATACATTTGTGCAACATCATTTTCAATCATTAGTGTTCTAGCACAATCCACAATAGATCTATTTCTCCTTTCAGCAATTCCATTATGTTGGGGTGTACTCAGTGTAGAAAATTATCTCTTGATTCCATACTCATTACAAAAGTTAGTGAACTCATCAGAACTAAATTTACCACCTCTATTTGATCTCAAGCATTTTAATTCTTTACCACTTTTTTTTTCCACTTTTGCTTTATACCATTTAAACGTCTTAAAAGCTTTAGATTTTTCTTTCAAGAACATAATAATCATCATCCTAGAGAAGTCATCAACAAATAAGATAAAATATTTGTCTCCATAATAACTCTGAGTTCTCATAGGTCCACACAAGTCAGTATGAACTAACTCCAAAATATAATTAGATGAAAAGTGTTTTCTTTTGAAACTAGATTTTGACATTTTTCCCATTTGACATTGTTTGCACATAACATGGTCATTTTTAGATATGCTCGGTAAACCTCTAACTCTCTTTTTCTTACTGATCTTAACCATTTTGTCAAAATCTACATGGCATAACCTCTTGTGCCATAACCACACATCTTTAATTTTAGCCAACAAATAAGAAGTTTCAATATTGTCAAGATAGAACAGATTACCTTTAGATTGTTCACCAGTATCGACCAACTTTTCAGCTTCATCAAAGATCTTCACCTTTCTATTTTCAAATGCAACTCAGTGACCTATATTATTCAGTTGTGCTACACTCAATAGATTATAATTAAGTCCTTTCACCCAATACACATTATTACATCTGATCTTATTGTTCAACAATATAGACCATTTTCCTTTTACTAGACAAGGTGTATCGTTTCCCATTTTAACAGATCCCCCATTATAACATTCAAGGTATTCAAATTTCTCTTCATCAGCATTCATATGATGTGTACAACCACTATCAATAATCCAAGTATCATTCTTGCAAACTTTAGAAATAAGTGATGTTTCTATTAGGAATGGGAACACTCAGAGGGGGGGTGAATCAGTGCTCACTATATCTTTGCAATTTCTTAACTCTTGAATCTTAACTTGATTACTTAAGTACTGATATGAACATCAATGTAAACAAGATAAACAATCACAACACATAAAACTAATATGGTTATGAGGAAACCCAAATAGGTAAAAACCTTGGTGGGAATTGACACCCACTAAGAACTGCACTAATATTTTATGATCCTTGTTAGAAGATCTGCAACTTTGTTAGGAGTTATTCTTTACAATGCTTTTAGTACAGTGACCTGGTCAAAGGTTAGACCCTTTTAGGAGTATTTTACAATAACCATGTTAGGGGTGGGGACACACTGTCCTAGAGCTCACTTCTCAAGTGGTGAAGGCTACAACCTTCAGATCTCAGATACACACTATATCCGCTAGATGAACTGGTGTTGTGACACTGCTTGTCTGATTAGTTTCTTTTGTGCGCTAATGCTTTAACCCTTTGTAAAGCTCTAACTTATTCTTTCTTAACTTTGCATGTCTCTGCTCTACTTATCTTATCTCTATATCCACTTCCATGCTTTATTACAAAGGTGCATCTTATATTTATATGTGCTAACAAAATAATTAACTAGGTCGGCTTATAACCGATTACATACAATGCTTCCAAGTGAATTGGCTCAAGCGTGTTTACAAACAAAGATGTTTACATGTCTACAACCTAATTACAATAGGTGCATAGCCTTTACAAAACATTATTATAACTATGTGCTAAAATGTTGTCACACTTGTATGAGTCATTAAATCCAAGATTGCTCAAGAATGAGGTCTCAAATGGTGACACATAGCTCTTTATTCATGGAGTGCAAGGGTTTGTAATGGAGGACCTCATATTAGACCTAGTTTGTGCCCATGCAAGTACACCACAAAATGAGAGATTCAAAGAGGAAAAACAAGAATGCTAGTCTCCATGATTCATCAAGTATGCATGCAAATGAAAATGGAAGCTATTCTATATGATAATAATACATGAAAGCAAACTAATCTATGAAAGGAAATGCTTATGCAAGATTATGCTATGAAAAAAAATATGAATCTAATCTAATATGCAAATGCAATATTAATCTAAATGGATTGTCATGGAGGCATGAGAGAAGAAGACAAGAAAAGAGAAGTTGCAATGTTCAAGCTTAAGTTCTAAAATTATCCTCCAAAATCGCTCTCCAAATTTACATAACAATAACATAAATCTTGATCTCTAAAATCTCCATGCATAAATGAGAAGGAGAGGGCTCCTTATAAAGGATTTTAGAAATGAATGGATGATCAAGATTAAGAGGTAAAAAGAAATGAGCAATGATGGAGATTAAATCTTGGTTGATCCATGTGCTCAAGATTCTCAAAAGACAAAATCAATGGACGTGGTTAAGAGGTAAAAAGATGTGTGAAAAAGATTAAGAGGAAAAAAAAGATTCCACTCATCATGGAAAGTGTGCATTCAATGTGTAGACAAAAGGTCTTTTTCTTTTTCTTTTTATTTTATTATTTATTTATTATTTTTAGCAAAGTGGTTTCCATTATTTAATTAAAAGATTTGTATTTATTTAAAAAAGATTTGTTCTTTTAATTAAATGTGGCTTAGGATAAAGTTATTTTATTATTCAATTAAAAGATTTATTTTATTTAATTAAAAGGGATTTTTATTTAATTAAAAGGGAGCATGTTCTCTTAATTAAATAAAACTTAGGATAGAATGATCAAACCTTAGAAAATATTAAAATATTGAATAAAAATCAAGGAAATTGATTTGAATTGAAAATATTGCAAAGCATTGATTTAGAAAATTAATAAATTGATGAATGGGGGCCCAAAGTCTAGGTGACCATTTTAGGGTGCATACATTTGCCCCTCTTTGGGTAATGTGTGATCTTTATGTGAACACATGTAGTCAAAGAATGAAGTTGAAATGTGAGATCAATTTGGGATCACAAAACAACCCAAATATGTGATCGACGAACAGAAACACATCAGGACAAAGATAAGCTGATTGAAAAAGACAAGGTCAACACCCCTGTAATAGGTAATTGTCAAGTCTCAAGCAAGGTTGCCCCAAGTGAAGCAATTGATAGGATTGATAAATCTAAATCAAAGATTGAATTTTGATAGGTACCGCCCCCTCGTGATTGAAATCGAAATGAGATAGAGGAGAAACAGTAAATTGATAAATTTGATCAAATCGAACTAAAGATAAGATTCTTGATGTAAGATGAAAGATATAAGGATCATAGAACCAAGGTAGATCATTAAGCATGAAAGATTATGACCCAAGGTTGAATTAGAAGAAAATAAGTGGGGTGAAAGTGAATGAAAGATAGAAGTTTGGAAGAGGTGGAAAGAAATGAAGAGAAGAAAGAGAATTTGCCTCAAGAAAGAGAATGCCTCAAAATCAATCAACTGTTAAGATAGAAAATTTTGATTGAGATCACAAAAGAAGATAAGGAAATGAATATCAAAACGTGATCATAGTTGATTAAAAGTCTAAAAGAAAGATGAAGGAAAACCCTCTCAAACTCATAATGCAGCCTAAAAATGCAAATTAACATGAAGTCTAACAATGCAAGCTACATGAAAATGCAAAGGTGTACTTGCAATAGAGCAACTGTAACATAGGATCTTGTGTTCATCATTCATTACAGAATGTTAAGGAACCTATTTTCATCATTGGGCCATTATTAACGGACATCAAAAAATCACACAATCATCACTAGTCACAAGCGCAACTATGAAGATATGAATGTGATTTATATCAGATTGGAATGTGGAAAGATTCTAACATAAGCATCAAAGACATAAAGGTCAAGATGACTTCGATGTTAGCTTACCCAATTTAATGTAGCAAAACCACGCTCGCATCACGACATAGATGTTAGGATGACCATAAAAATGATTGTGCAAAAACAGTCAAGGATGATGCCTCAAATCTCCTAAGTGTTTCAAGGGAACAACAAGAGACACTGAAGAGTTTCAAGACCACACCCACAAGCAAAAAGAAAATAAAAACATGCCCCATGTCCCAAGTCCTCTAGCTATGCATCTTGAAGAGACTTGTTAGACAAGGACACTCAATGAAAATCAATAACAGTCAGCACACAAAGAAAAGATCATGACATAGCTAAAGCATTAAGTGTTGTGTTTAAAAATTTAAGTGTGTTCACTGATACTAAGTTCTGAGGATAAGGATCGAATGCTTGCAAATAGGTAAGATCACATGACAAAACTGGGTAAGACCAAACTGATAAGTGTTGAAAAATAATCGATGCTAGGGGTTGTGTTGAAAAACACAGTTGGGGTGGTGTTGAAAAACACCTTTTGTGAGGTGTCCTAAAGACTAACACATCCAATAGACCAAAGCTAACACGGCTATGCCCCCTAGACAAAGACAAAGACCAATTCCAAACCAAGGCAACAAGGACAAGGTATGATGGAGAAAGGCTAAGTGTCGAGGACACGTGTTGAGAAACAAGGGTGCAAAGGCATCAAGTAGCGCTCGTTTCCAAGTTTTCACCACTTGGATTTTATTGCAAATTTTTTATTTTTTATTTTTATTTTATTTTTTGCAGGACTTTTTATATAAAAAAATTTGTATTTTTGCTACTAAGGCACCTGTTTCCAGGTTTTCACCAAGGCACTTTTTCTATTTTTTTAATTTTTTAAATTTTTCTAATTTTTTTGGTATTTTTGGAATAAAGAATTTTTTGAAGATACATCAAAGCGCCTAATGCTAGGTTTTCACTAAGATGATCATTTTTTCAAGATATTTTCTGATTTTTAGATTTTTGACAATATACCATTTTAAAAAAAAATTTCAGGATCAATAAGTATGTACAAAGGATGCCCCTAAATAGAATGAACATCATGGATACAACTTCTTCAAGTGCAAGACATTGATAGGATTAGGGAGCTACTCTCCCTCTTCTGTAGATAATAAATAAGCACCTGTCCCAAAAGCTGATGTAATGATGTAAGGTCCAAGCCAATTAGGTTCAAATTTGCCCTTTTGATCTCTATGTTGTTGATTCTTAGGATTTTCACGTAGGACAAGATCTCCCACTTGGAATTCTTTAGGGAAAACCTTTTTGTTGAAGGCTTTGGACATGTGCTTTTGATAAACCCTCATATGGTCAAATGATACTTGATGTTTCTCATCTAGAAGTTCTAACTCTTGAAGTCTCATGACACGGTAGTCTTCATCTGTAACTAGACCTTTGAGGGAAACTCTAAGTGAAGGAATCTAAACCTCCAAAGGTAACACTGCTTAAGCACCATATGTAAGGGAAAAAGGAGTAGCCCCAGTAGGAGTATGAATACTCATTCTATAAGCCCACAAAGGAGAATTTATCTATAAATGTCAATCTCTACCATTCTTATGAACTGTTCTGTGTAGGATTTTAAGAATGGTCTTGTTTGATGCCTCTGCTTGACCATTTCCTTGTGGGAAGTAAATGGAGGACCAATTTTGTTTAATCTTGAATTTCTTACAAAGTTGTTTAAAGTCCTTATTTTTTAACTGACCTCCATTGTCAGTGATAATCTCAGAAGGCACTCCATATCTACAGATGATATGATTCAGAATGAATAGAGAGACTGTCTTGCCCGAGGCAACATAAAGTGGGACAGCTTCTACCCATTTAGTGAAGTAATCAATAGTAGTGATAATAAACTTGTGTCCACCTAATGAGTTGGGATGAATTTGCCCAACAAGATCAAAGGCCCAGCGCTGAAATGGCCAATGTGATATAGAAGGAATGAGCTCCCTGCCTGGAGCATGTATCAGGTTACCATGTTTTTGACACTTTTTACATGACTTTGCAAAAGCTACTACATCAATCTGTATCATAGGTCAATAGTACCCCGCCCTAAGCAACCTTTGGGCCATGGCAAGACCATTGGAATGTCCCTCATAGATGCCCTCATGAATGTCAACTAATGCTTGGTCGGATTCTTCCTTTTCTAAGCATCTAAGAAGTGTTCCATCTAGACCCCTCCTATACAAATCACTAGAGATAAGGGTATGCTGAGAGGTATTTCAGGTAAGGTTTATGCATTCAAATCAGTTAAAGGTTTCAGGAATAATGCCATCGTAAAGGTATGAGTAAATGGCACCATAACGGGATGACTCATGACCAACAAGGGTACAAATGACATGGCTTTATTGGGAGTCATAGATAGGGTGATGTAGCTCTTCCACCAGGAATTCAAATCTAGACTCATGTTGCTCTAACTGAAGGAGTGAAACAAGTATAGCCATAGCATCATCTGCTTTGTTTTTTGCTCTAGGGATTTGCTGAAATGTGACAAATGTGAAGTATCATTTCAAGGAATCAACCATTTTCTTATAAGGTACTAGTTTCTCATCTTTTGTTTGATATTCTTCATTGACTTGGTTGATTATCAACTGTGAATCCCCATAGATGTGTAGCTCTATGATTTTCCATTCTATGGCCATTTTAAGTCCATTTGTTAAAGCTTCATACTCAACAATGTTGTTTGTACATGGGAACAATAACTTGTAAGACTTAGGAATCATGTACTCATGAGGAGAAACAAACAACACACCAGCTCCTGAACCATTTTGCATAAAAGATCCATCAAAGAACATCTTCCATGTTTTTTCAATCATATACACGAGGTTCTCATCTTGGAAGTCAACTTGAATAGGTTCATATGTCAACAATAATGTCTACTAATCTCTCTAAACGGGTCCAAGAGAGATCTTACTGATCAATGTTAAGGACTAAACCAAGTAAGACCGTGAGATAATAAAAATATCCTCCCTACCTACAAGGGGTTCTATCATCAAGAATAACTTTGCAAGAATCCCACTCTCTCAAGAACGCCACAAATAGTGTTCATAGGGCCTATTTACTGTGTGAAATAAGAAAGTGAATCTATGTTCTTTTTAGAGCCCAAAATTAAAGTGTGATGTATGAAAGAAATAAACACTCAAGTTAGACACATGAGAAATTTATTTTATTCCCAAAATCTAAATGTTATAGAGATTTTAACAAAATACCTCAAGTCCAAAGCAATGCGCTTAGTAGATTTTTGTTGAGCTTTTTTTGTGCAAGCAAGCCACGAACTCTCCAACAAGTAAACAAGCAAACAAGATATGCAATGTATATCCAACTTATGCAAACCCCAGGGTTAGATCTGAAAATAAATTGTTTAGGAGAAATAATAGCCGAAAAATAATCCAAATGACAACTCATATCATGTATTGAACCATGAAAAAATACGTGCATACTCATCACAAAATTTTATTTTTTTTGCATTTGACCTAGTCAACAAGATCTTCTTTTTTTTAATATGATTTTGGCTACAAAAATAGAAATGAAAAATAGAGACCCCTGCTAAAAAATAAAGATCTTTCCAAAAATGTAAATTTTAGAAAAATCTCTTCATTTGTGCCCTAGAGACCCATTTTATCAAAACAGACCAGTTTTTATAAATTGACTATTTGAGCTATAATATTGCATCCAAATTTAAAACACAAAGAATGGAACCCCCTGTGAAATTTAAAGAGATTTCTGAAAATGTTAAAATTTCTAAAAAATATGCTAATTTGTGCTGAAAATTAATTTTTTATGAAAAATAAATAAAAAATTTTAAAAAATAAAAAATACTTTAGAAAATTCTAAATTTTTTATTGGAGCTTCTCTGATATGTCGCCAACTTACAAAAAAAAATTCAGACTAAAACAGCAAGCCATTTGGGAGATATGATCAAATCTTTGAAAATCTAGGGTTTTAGTCTCCAAGCAAATCTACACAAGGGGGTTAGCTCCAAAAATAACCAAAACAAGCATGTAAAGGTGGGTTGCCCCATGGTGGGTGCCAAAAATGTGTGCTAAAATGTTATCACACTTCTATGAGTCATTAAATCTAAGATTGCTCAAGAATGAGGTCTCAAATGGCGACTCATAGCTCTCTATTCATAGAGTGCAAGGGTTTGTAATGGAGGCCCTCAGATTAGACCTAGTTTGTGCCCATGAAAGTACACCAAAAAATGAGAGATTCAAAAAGGAAAAAAAAGAATGCTAGTCTCCATGATTCATCAAGTATGCATGCAAATGAAAATGGAAGCTATTCTATATGATAGCAACGCATGAAAGCAAACTAATCTATGAAAGAAAATGCTTATGCAAGATTATGCTATGAAAGAAAATATGAATCTAATCTAATATGCAAGTGCAATATTAATCTAAATGGATTACCATGGAGGCATGAGAGAATAAGACAAGAAAAGAAAAGTTGCAATGTTTAAGCTCAAGTGCTCAAATTCTCCTCCAAAATCGCTCTCCAAATCTGCATAACAATAACATAAATCTTGATCTCTAAAATCTCCATGCATAAATGAGAAGGAGAGGGCTCCTTATAAAGGATTTTAGAAATGAATGGATGATCAAGATTAAGAGACAAAAAGAAATGAGCAATGGTGGAGATTAAATCTTGGTTGATCCATGTGCTCAAGATTCTCAAGAGGCAAAATCAATGGACGTGGTTAAGAGACCAAAAGATGTGTGGAAGAGATTAAGAGGGAAAAAAAGATTCCACTCATCATGGAAAGTGTGCATTCAATGTGTAGACAAAAAGTCTTTTTCTTTTATTATTTAATTGTTTTTTTTAGCAAAGTGGTTTCCATTATTTAATTAAATTTTTATTTATTTATTTAAAAGAGATTTGTTCTTTTAATTAAATGTGGCTTAAGATAAAGCGATTTTATTATTTAATTAAAAGATTTATTTTATTTAATTAAAAGGGAGCATGTTCTCTTAATTAAATAAGATTATTTTATTTAATTAAAAGAGATTTTTATTTAATTAAAATGGAGCATGTTTTCTTAATTAAATAAAACCTAGGATAAAATGATCAAACCTTAGGAAATATTAAAATAATTGAATTAATTACAATTTGATCAAGGAAATTAATTTGAATTGAAAATATTGCAAAGCATTGATTCAAGAAATTGATAAATTGAATAATGGGGGCCCAAAGTCTAGGTGACCATTATAGGGTGCATACAATAACCGCTAATCAAAATACTAACAGTCGACTGCATACTATGTTATGTTCTGGCGTTCACTGTCTATACCACTTCAACTGACTGTATCTTCATCATATTTTCTCATCTGATCATGCGCTCTTAGACTTAGCATGAATACACACTTACCAGCTTAACTTCAAGGGCACATACCATAACTCGTTCATACGTATGTACGTTGATGCTCTGATCATCTAGTGCTCTGCTAACTATCCAGTCTTCTATACTTAGCCATATTTTGACCTTATGATAATGTGCGCTGACTCCAAAACTTTATATGACTTTGTTGTCATAATGAAAACACTATATCTAGTCATATACAATAGTATAGTCAACTTGCCAACAATCTCCCCCTTTGTCATTAATGGCAACAAAAGAATATGGTGAAGTTACTAACTGTACCCTTATACAAAATTCTTTAATTTATACTCCAACTTATCTCCTTATACTTTGTAATATACTTCTTCTTTACATCATATATAATACTCCATATTTTACATACAATACTCCCCCTTTGACATTAATGACAAAGATGCTCAAAAAAGTGTATCCACAAGTACTTACAAAGAAAGTACATTTGGATAACCAATCTGCAAGTTCTGGATCTCTTGTTTCCAAAATTCTATTAGTGCATTGATAGTCTATAGATGGGCGCATAAAGCATATGTCAACTTCTCCATCTTTTTCAAGTTTGTACTCAGACCTTGATCATATGTCACCATAGTGGCATCGATCTCCTTGATGTTCTAATTAAGTACATCTAGAGAGAGCGCAAGAGCATTTCTAAGGTGTGTTTGCCTTGCCCTTATCTTAGACATCTCTTTCTCAGCCTTTTCTATTTTGTCTATTTTCTCCTAGTACACATTGTTGCACATGTTCACATCGATGGAGGGATCTTCCACTGATTTTCTTACACTATCAATCATTGCTTCTACCTCCTGGATTTTCTTATATAGATCTGCAGTTAGTTTATCTTGGTTCATGCAGTCTGCAATGATCTTCCTTCCCTTAGCTGCGAACTCCTTCAAGGATGCTTGACCTACCTTCAAAGAACTGAGGTCAAGCGCAAAGTTTCCAACTAGTTCACTCAATCTCTTCTTCATATATTTCTCTTCTACAACTTGGGATGCAAATTCTTCCAAGCTAGAAAAGTTTATCTTGAAGTTTGTAAGAATGGTGCTAACATCATCAACTGAATGAATCTTAGATGCTTTCTTGTCTGAAGGTAACAAGCTATTCAGAATGTTGATTGATTCAAAAAATAGAGGGTTCCTCATCACCTGCTTCTCTTTTGCTTTTTCCATAGCAAGGACACTGATCTTAATTAAGTCTTCTTCTCCCCAAGAGTCCAAGCTTGTGGTGTCTGGTGTCAAACTTGACAACAATGATGTTGAGGGAGTGATAGGAGTGTTGTACATCACTTCTATCTTTATCTTTATAGATATTTCAATAGATGGTTCATTTGTTAGTTCACTGTCTTTCCCTTTCTCCTCTTCTACCTTTTCTTTTTCTTTTCCTATCTCTTTTTGGTATCTCCTTTTCTTCTTCTTCACCTGTTGGATCCTCTATTAACACTTCTTCTTGTAGCTTAGGTGAATTATTACCATATAGAATTTCAATCTCTTGTGTGCTCACAAAGGCTTCCTCAAATTTATCCAAGTCTTTATCAGTGGCCACCATTTCTATCTCTACATTATCAATAAAGATTGTGTCATCTTTTTGTGTCTTAGTCATGGGCACAGACTTCACTGCCTCTGTAGGTGTTACCACTATAGGCACCAAATCCTGAGGACCTGATACTAGTACATTGGTGGTCTCTAAATATTTGGCTTCCCTAGAGGGCACTTGAGTTGTAGGTGCAGTAGGTGGGTACATGTGCCTATCCAGAAAAAACTTTCTCAAAAGCTTTCTCTGTCTCGTTAGCTACCAACTCAAAGTTCTTATGCATTATGTGCAGTGTTCTCAACTTTGTTTTGAGGTGAGGCTTCACCAGATCTAACAATAATGTTTTCTCTTCTAGGGAACATATAGGGAGGCTTTCATCTAGAATCTTTTCTCTTATTCTTAGATCCTCCTCAATAGCCTGTCTTTTCAAGAATTCCAAGATGTTCCACACATTGTCTGGAATTACTATCTTAAGTTCTAAGACCATCTTCTTTAACTTGAGCATGTGTTTTATTATCATTCCATGGATTTCTAATTTATCAATCTCACTATATTTCTCATAGAATTTTCCTATCTGATCTATTCTGCCTTCATCAATAATCCTTGTTCTCAAAACTTGAAGACTAGGTCTGAAACCTACCTTAGGAGGTGCTTGAGCATTCTTCCTCAAACTTCTGGTAGCCCTAGAGGATGGATGACTTGTGCTAGTTTCCTTCTTCCTCTTTGGCATTCTTTTGTATTCTGGAGGTGATGTGGTATCCAAATTAATTATCTCTTTGGGCGTAGGAGGGATATCTTTAGATTTACTCTCCTTTTCCTTTGTGTCATCAGTCTTCTCAATCTTGATTTTATTCATTTTTGGATCATCTTTCTTAGCTTCCACTATGGATGTGCTCTCAATCTCTAATGCTATCTTTTCTTCTCTTAATTTGTCTAGGTCTGCCTATGTTACATCATGAATTCTGAGTATCTCAGATGTAATCTTAGAGGCTTTTCTCTTAGTTGCTGCACTGTTTAGAACTGCATCAACTTCCCTTGTCTTTTCTTCATAAGTTCCCCATCTAGGTTCATTAGGGTCCTTAGGTTCTGATAGTAATACTTGTGCATATGCTTCCAAGATTGGTTCTTCTACCTCATAACCAAGTGGATGGATCCACTTTTTTCTAGGCTCAACTGCTTCCATACATGTTATGTCAGTTTCTACCATAAAACAAATGTTGTCTTTGTATTTCTCAACAATACTTTTTGGTATCTTGTACCTCATCTACATTTTAATCATGAATGTCTTCAATTGTAGCTCCATGTAATCCTTCAATGTGTTCTCAGTAGATGCCTTAAGATATATTTGAGGCATTGTAAGAATACTTTTGTCTAAGTACAAATCTAAGACCTTTCTAAGTATATGTAAGTACATGTAAATGATTAAAGACCCAAACTTGAATATTTTGGTCTTATCATGATTGATGGCTGTAATGTTATCAATCAATTATGCATGCAAGATCTCACATAGATTGAACTCTCCATTTTCTCTAACAAGTCTGATTGTTGCAAGAATACTGGCTGCGGCTATTCACCTTGTTGGTGTGTTGAAATATGTAACCTAGTATCATAGACATCAATTTGATGTCTTTCTCTTCAATAGGCTCAATTGTCATACCACGCCTATCACTTCTGGACTTACATGCCTATTCAACTAATTTCCTTACATCCTTTCCCACTCGAAGAATGACACCTGTCTTAGAGAGGCTTGTCATTTCATGAATGAGTTATCCTGTGATTCTAACTGGTACTTCACCTATCCAGAATAGGTCATCATGAATCCTACTTAGTAATATCTTGATCCACTCAGATTCATAAAAATCATATGTCGTAGCATACTCAACAATGGGATGGTTTTCCAAATGTGCAAACTCATCTAGGAATATTTTGTCTGGTTTCATCAAGGAATGTTTTGTCTGGTTTCATCATGGACTCAAGGTGTGACCTTATCCTATCAAGTCCAACTAGTTCCTTTTTATAGTATATATATGCACAAATATCTTCAACATGCATGATGCCCATAGGGGTTCTTGAAAATGCACCTTCCAGGTCATCTAAGGTGGACTTAAAAGGGTGCCTTTTAAAAACATATCTCTTCCTTTTCGCGACATCAAATACAAAAGGTGTGGCCATGACTTACTTGGTTAACGCTTCAAATTAGTTTTCCAAGACTTCTAAATCATTGCGTTAGACTAGGGCTTCACAACTGATCAATCACACTTATTTGCTGGTAAATGAAGCTACATCACTTCACAATCCAACTACTAGGGCTTCTGTGGTCTCCAATCACTCTATCTCAAATGCAATGAGTGATCTATAAGTCTCCATATACTATAAAGTGAAATTTCCACCATTAATGCTTGCTGCGTAAACTAGAATTTGACTGAGAATTTCCAACTTCCATCCTGCAATCGATCAAGCAGTGCACTCTTGCACATAGCCTTAAATAGTCTACAAAATGTTAAATCCAAAGGCGCATACTCTAAGGGTGAGTATACCAGTCGTGTAGGGGTCTAGAGTTAAATTAGATCCCCCTATGACCATGAGGGTCATTCATCCAGATGTAGAGGATGCATCCATTATGGATGCATCCAATACATGCTCATCAAATTTAAACTTCTTTTCCTTTGACCAAATCAAGCTCGCATCCTCTATAGCTTTCACAAACTTGACTTCTCCTTCTTCATTAAATATTGATACTGCTGGCTTTTTAGGGCTTTCCTAACTTTGTGTTCTTGATCTACAAAACTTTGAGATGTGTCCAACCTTGTTACAAGAGTGACAAATAATTGGAGGCCTTAAATTCCTCGGTGCATTGATATGGGTTACAATTTTACACTGTCTAGCTGAGTGACCATTATAATTACATATCTGACATGTAATACTCTGAGAACTTCTTGCATTTGGTTGATTCTGATTTCTCTAATTATGCCGAGTCTTGTTCTTCTGACTTGTTCTACAATTCATAGCTCTATGACCAAATTTATTGCATGAATAACAGTAACCATTGAAAGGTCTTACCTCTTTACAATCCCTTGCTATATGTCCATGCTTGTTACATGCATAACAAGTTTGGTCTACTGGCTTGCGCTCATCCTTAGATGGTTCAACATTGTCTTTAGTCTGATTTCCAGTTTCCTTAGCATCTGTAGTGTCTTCTGGTGCTTTCATCTTTGCTCGCATGTCATCAATTTGATTTTGTGCTTCATTGAATCCAATACCACTGGTATCTCCTTTAAGTTTGCTTGCATATAACTATGACTCTATCAAATCAGAACTGGTGTGCAATTTCTCAATGTGATTCTTTGCCTCTTTCAACTCAGATTCCAACTTTTCTTTATTGTTTCTTAGCTCCAAGATTTCTATGTTTTCTTGCCTCAATTCTTCATTCAGTTGAAGGTTCTCTTTGATCTGTTCATCATAAACTTCTTGATTGTTAGTTATCTTTTCATCCAACTCTTCAATTTGATCTTTTAGAGATGTGGTCTCCTCATTCAGTTTCTTAACCATTTTTCCCAAATCATTATTTGTACAATTTTTCAAATCTTGTCTTAGTTTCTTGATGAATACTTGTGCGCCACTTATTTTCAATTTTAATTCTTCAACTTCTTTCTCAGATCTATCAAGGTCTTCAAGAGCTGCCATAAGATTCTTCTTCAGATTTTTTGCTTCTTCTAAATCCATTGATCTCCTCAAGTGGTTAAACTTTTCTTTAGAGGACCAGAGCTCTAATACCAATTGTTAGGAATGGGAACACTGAGGGGGGGGGGGGGCGGGGGGGATGAATCAATGTTCACTATATCTTTGCAATTTCTCAACTCTTGAATCTTAACTTGATTGCTTAAGTGCTGATATGAACATCAATGTAAACAAGATAAACAATCACAACACATAACACCAATATGGTTACGGGGAAACCCAAATAGGTAAAAACCCCAGTGGGAATTGACACCCACTAAGAACTGCACTAGTGTTTTATGATCCTTGTTAGAAGATCTACAACCTTGTTAGGAGTTGTTCTTTACAATGCTTTTAGTATAGTGACTTGGTCAAAGGTCAGACCCTGTTAGGAGTCTTTTACAATAACCCTATTAGGGGTGAGGATACACTATCCTAGAGCTCACTTCTCAAGTGGTGAAGGCTACAACCTTCTGATCTCAGATACACACTATATCTACTGGATGAACTGGTGTTGTGACACTGCTTGTCTGATAAGTTCCTTTTGTGCGTTGATGCTTTAGCCCCTTGTAAAGATATAACTTATTCTTTCTTCACTTCACATATATTTTCTCTACTTATCTTATCTCTATATCCACTTCCATGCTTTATTACAAAGGCGCATCTTATATTTATATGCACTAACAAAACAATTAACTAGGTCGGCCTATAACCAATTACATACAATGCTTCCAAGTGAATTGGCTCAAGCGTGTTTATAAAAAAAGATGTTTACATGTCTACAACCTAACTACAATAGGCGCATAGCCTTTACAAAACATTATTATAACCACTAATCAAAATACTAACAATTGGCTACCTACTTTGTTCTTTTCTGGCGTTCACTATTTGTACCACTTCAACTGACTGTATCTTTATCATACTATCTCATCTGATCATGCACTCTTAGACTTAGCATGAATACACACTTACTAGCTTAACTTCAAGGGCGTATACCATAACTTGGTCATACGCACGTGCGTTGATGCTCTGATCATCTGGTGCTCTGCTAATTGTCTAGTCTTCTATACTTAGCCATATTCTGACCTTATGATAATGTGCATTGACTCCAAAACTCTATATGAATTTGTTGCCATAATGACAACACTATATCTAGTCATATACAATAGTATAGTCAACTTGCCAATAGTTTCAACATACCTTTATTGTTCTTCTAAATCTTCTTTCAAAGCCACAAATACCACTTCAATGTCTTCATCAGTCTCGATGTTGATATCTTCATCTTCATCTTCAACAAGGTAACATGCCTTCTTGCCTTTATCTTTGTAGTCTTGGTTACTTCATTTGTCATACTGTCGGTTACCTCTGTGATCTCGGTAATCCCCTATGTCATGCTTCATTTTATTAGATCTTTCATTTTTTTTCTCATCTTATTTCCTGTTAGGACATCTAGCAACAATATGGCCAATCTCTTTACATTTAAAGCATACCAATGGTAGTTTTCCTCTATATATTCCTTTACCTTTTTGCAATCTTCTAGCCATTAGTGCTTCAAGTTCATCAAGTTCATCAAGTTCATCTTCTTCACTTTCACTATCACTTTCATTTCTTATCTTATATTTGCTGCTTGATTTACTAATTTTCAAAGATGACATAAATGCAGATTCAACATTAGAAAAAATACTATTGTCAAAGTTATTCAACTCAAATGCAGTCAGTCTACCGATTAGACTATCAAGTGTAACATTATTACCAGGAGTTACTCTCATTTCATGAATTGCAAAAACTATAATAGCATAGGCAGGTAACAAGGTTCTAAGAATTTTACTTACAACAATGTCTTCATCAATAATACCTCATACTCCATAGATAGCATTCGCAACCTCCTTTACTCAGTTACTATAATGAGATATGTTCTCACCTTCTTTCATTTTCATTTCATTGATCAAACTTTCCTCTAAGACTTTCAACTTTAGCCTTTAACACATTCACATCTCCTCCATGAACTAGTGTAAGCTTGTCCCACATCTGTTTAGCAGTTGTACATGTCTTGAAATCTTCAAATTCAACATCTGATAAGGAAGAAGCAAGATCTATCATCATAGCATTGTATTCTTGTCTTTCTCACATCTGATCAATAGTCAAAGGTCTAGTGAGTAAGATAAACTCATTTTACAAGTAGTATGTAGCAGACTCACCAATCCCTGATAAAGACAATTTAATTCTACTTTTCCATGTCGAGCAGTTGACTTTGTTCAACTTTGGCACCTCTCTCTTATACATCTTGTAATCTTTAGCTTAAGTCCTTCAAACTTTTCTTTCAAGCACTCCTCACTATGATAATAATTGTTAGATAACTGAGAAGTGGGGTGAATCAGTTAAGTCCAGTTATCCTACAGTCTCAAATACTCCTAGATGTATATAAACAAACTTTCAAATCAATTAATCAACTCAATAATATATCAACTATGCCTTTTTGTTCATCTACCGATTAGCAGTAAATTAAATACTGTGTTTACCAATCAATCCAGTTATAGTAAAGTGTAAAGTAAAATAACAATTCAACACATTCATACCCATTTAACACTTTTATTTTAATGTGGGAACCCTGTTAAGGGAAAAACCACCTGGGACCGATACCCCAAAATAATTCACTCTTCTGAAGTGAGCTTGGTTAAGAGCCAACCCTATTAAAGGTTACAAAAAACACTATGAGGTGTGACCTGGTTAGAGGATTTATCTCTAACAGTTCTCCCTTGACCAAACATTCACTATGGGGTCAACAAGAAAACAATCAACATTCATTGAATGTCATATTGAAATATAAAATACTGTTAAGTCCACTCAGTTAAGAGATTTATTTGTAGAAATGGTTAAACTGTTACAATAATGATCTTATTTAAATACAACTTATTTTATAGATTTTTAGATCTATGCTAATTTCAAAATACCTCTGATCAATAATCTCAATTCAATCTCTTTGTATCCTCCAACTCTAATCTACTCAGTAATTCCTTTTCTTTATCGCTCGATGTTGTCTGCAGATTTGCTTGGTTATGTCTTTAACCAGTTTGATCAACTTGCATGAATGTAATATTCTCATGTGCATTCTAGAATTCAATCTGAATCTCTTGTCTTTTTTTATAGACTTCATAAACCATTTTATTTTCAACCATATATTTTGCCTCTTAATCTTCATCGTTGATTTTGCCACTTTAATCTTTGGCAGTTGTGTCATTAACACGTTTCATTCTCCTTCATCTGATCATACTTGAATTTTATCAATCATTTGATCATTATAACAAAAATTATCTTTAACCTCAAAATCATCAACAATTGTCTAACTCATCATCTTTAGTCGGCAGTTATTAATTCCATTTATTTCTTTTACTCAGTCAATATCGTATTGCATCGGTGATAACTAACTCGATTAACACTATACTCAATATACAATATACTTGCTCGGTGTATACTGAATTCTTTATTTACTGACCACATAAACTTGTTCATTCTTGATCTTTAATCCATAACAGAATTGTGTAATACAATCAAATCACTAACATAATTCCATAGACTCATCAATAAGTTACCCAATGAATACTATATCCATATCTTTCTCATCCATCTCATCTTTATGTAGATATCTCATTCCTTCACCATTATTTCCTTCTTAAGATGTTTGTAACCATCATGATAAGTATAGTCAAAATTAGTTGACATCAATGACAATACATTAACTGATTTAATATCTTAGATACACATTAGTAGCTCGGTGATCATCAATCATTGTCTTTCAAATATCCAATAAGTTGTTAAACTCTCCTTCAAGATATTCAATCAGTTGTAGTCTATCAACTACATGACTCGTGGAAGAGTCTAGTGGTCATGATAATCCTCTTCCATCAAATGAATTTTTAATGCACTCAGAGGAAGAGACTCAATAGATGAATGTAGATGCCCCTTTTATAGAACAACTAAAATGATCATACAAAGAAGTCATAAGGGTGGAGGAGGAAGGTTATCTAGCTCCCCATTATATAATATTTAAAGAAGTTTGTGGTGAGATAAATATAAGAGGAGATGGAAAATTCTTGGATGCTAGAAATTCTAGAGATGGAGAAATCATTAAGGCTCATTTATCTACTAGGACACTTTCTATTTCTTTGAATCTAAAATTTTGCAAGATATAAGGTCTAGTAAAGAAACTAGGCTTGGGAATATATTGTTGTTTTCTTTGTGTGTCTTAATGCAAATGCATTAACTAAATAAGAAACAAATTAGATGAATGGATAGGTAATGTTTGTGGAAATAAATTGGGTATTCATCTTTATTAATATAGAATGGTGCAAAAGGGAATTTTTATGAATTAGCTTCTTGTGTAAAGGAAATGAACATATGATTTTTATCCCTAAAGAAATGGTTTAAAATATAAGAACATTCAATAAAATACTTGACAATAATGTGGGCAATGATAATGGGGAAAATCCCCTAAGACAAACCCCATCTCTATGGAGAAGGTGAGTAATAAAGACACTTCATTGAAAATGTGACCATGATAGATAATAGTTCATGTAAACATAATAATGAAGGAAAGGAGGACATTTTTGGCAAATAATTGAATATCCCCCCACCTGTTGTGGACCCAATAGTGAAAAATCATGTATCTCCAATTGAACCCTTATTTTATAGGGATGTGATTATTCTAAAAGCTCAAGAAAAAGAAAATAGTAAATCTAATACAAACAAGGAGGGTGATGCAGAGTCTACCCATCCTAAAAATGCATAACACCTAGTTCCAACTATTATTAGTCCCCAAGTAGATGAAGCTAATAAAAATATTATTGATGATAGTCAAAATAACTTCCTGCTAAAAATTGACTCTCCAAATGCCTCAAATCTTGTCTTGCAAAGTGGTCATGATATATGTTGATCCAATTTTTTTCCAACCCTCTATACTTAGCCTCTAAATTTGAACTAGATATAATTCATGATGAGGAAAAAAACCACAGAGAGTAAGAAAAAATAAAACAAGAAGAAATGTCTCAAATCTTTAATACCCAAAAAAGAAAAGAGGAGAAGGTAACCAAAGAAGAAAAAGAAATAAAATCCCAAATAAGGTTCCCTAGTATTTTGAAACGTTGTATAAGAACTAAAAGGTTAACTCTCCCCCTAAGTCTTATAATGAGTTTTTGAATTTAGATTTAGAATGTAATGGAGATTGAGTTCCAAAACAAAATATATATATTAAGATCCTTTAGTAAGGACATACCCAAACTACATTTTTTTGTGCCTTAAGAAATAAAGGTTGTTTGTTTTCAAAAAGATTTGTGCCTTTATCTTTTTTCATGAAAGTCTACTAAAGCCTTTTGTACACTAATGAAAAGGGTATGGGAGATTGTGTTATTCTTATTAATTCTATTTGTGCTATCTATTTTGTCAAATGGGAATCTCTCATGTGTAGGAACTATATTCTTGTCCATATGCTTTCCACCCTAATTAATGATAATAAATGCTACCTAGGGGCATAATAATTACCTACATATTGACTCATTGTACTCCTCTAATTGCACAAAGCATTGCACTCACTTGAACTTATGCATCATGATAGAAATGCCTGACATCTTCTTGATCACTTGCTTTTCTCTAAGGACTAAAGATGCAATGAGGAAAAATGAGCCTCCAAGCTCCTATTTATGGGTGATAAAACCTTAATAAGTCATGTTAACCCACCACAATCCATCCCATGTTTTCTCTTTATCTAACCTTATTTTCACCATGTTTTAGCATTATCCTTTCCTATGACCTATGAAGAGATTTTCCATATTTTTCTCAAAAAGTTTCTACCCAATCTCTCGAGGGGGCATACCATCTTTCTTACCAAGACAAGCTAGAGCATGAATCAATTAATTTTATTATTTTTTGAAATAATGTTATAAAATGCATTATCTCAAAGAGGGGCAAAATGTAGACACCTAAAATTGTCATCATATAATTAAGTAAATATTTTATTTATTTAATTATTTTATCGAACTTCCTATATTAATTAAATAAATATTTATTATGTATTAAATTAGTTCATTAACCTCTTCCTCTATTATTTAAATAAATATTTTTTTAAAAATCTAATTCATTAGTCTTTTCTATCATATGATTAAATAAATATTTATATATTTTATTATCTGTTTTTAACTCTTATTTTCTACTTTTAATTAAATACATATTTTATTTATTTAATTGATTCATGATCCTTGTTTTCTTATTTCAACCAATCATTTATCACTCAAATGGATCAAGTCTAAATTCATAGGCATACAACAAATGTCACTTGTCTCTTCATTTGACCTTTTCCACCAAAAATGTCTAGTCTCAATGAATTTAGTGATGTATTACCAAAAGTCAACAACTCTTACCCACCACTCAATCTCATCCCTTCATTTCCATTGACCTCTTAGGGTAGGGTCCCATGGAGGGGCTTTATGGTATATTTTTAAGGATTTAGAGGTACCATGGATCAGAAATAAAAATTGACTTATGATTACTTAAAATATCTCATTAAAAATAGTAGTTGTTACTTTTTAGGACTGCAAATTTAAGCAGGTTGAAAAGGTAGAGGGCTAGAACTCGCCCCACCAACTTAAGCTTTTTTTTCACTTGTCAATTGTCTCATTTTTTTTTTTCCTATTCATATTTTTACTATTTTCTATTTATTATTTAACAGACTAAATAACATAGTAAATGAGACCACGAGCTTCCATAAATTTTGGATCTTAAATTTTTTAAGCATACAATAAAATGAAAAATTCACGGAACCTTCTGTAGACACCTAAAATCGTCCAATAACATATTTATTAATGAAATATTTAATTAATATTCATATAACATAATGGTTAATTTTATTAATTATATTTGTTGTATTCATGTACTTATTTAAATAAATTGATTTAATTAAATAAGTTCATTACTTAAAGTATTTAAATTTAATTTAAATACTTCCCCCCAATTTATTAAATTTAATTTATTACATGGTTCTCCATAAATCTTATTTAAATAAATTATTAATTTATTTATTCCCTGCAATATCCCACAAGCTTCTAAACCGGGTTTAAATTAATTAATTTGATTTCAATCCTAATCTAAACCTAGATCCTACCATACACCCATCACGCTCATCCTAATAAGCCTACTCCACTAATTAATCTTGATTAACTAGCCTAAAAAGGTGATTCCTAACTTCATTAAGCCTAATGAGTTTCCCACACATGTGTGAGCAACTCATCCAAAGGAAGTTACCAAACTTCCAAGCTCTCCAACTATATTCTTACATCTTTGTCCCCTTTTGCAAGGTTGCTCACACATGTGTGAGAAAACCTTGAGCCTTTCAACCTTAAATGCCCATCTTGTCTCAAGTTGACCTTTTGCATGGCTTTCCTTTAAGCCCATGTGTCTCCTATGTGGCTCCTATGTGGATGCCACATAGAATCCACCTCACCCAAGGTCCTCAATTTTCTCAAAAATTCTATAAACATGAGTGTTGCCAAGAGTAAATCCATCCATTGTTATTGCATTATTATAATGTTAGTTTGATTTCTAGAGCATTTTAGAGAATTTAGCATATATTTTAGCTGCATTTGAGCTTTGAATCTATGTTAGTTTGCATATCATCATAGATTCAATCTATTATCATAGTTTCATTTTGATCATCCTCATTGTTGAATGCTTGTTGCTAGTTCCTTATACTAGTTTGCAAGCCATTCAACCTCCATTAGCTTGCATTGTAGAATCATCCACCTTCAAGCTAGTTTGCACGTAGTGGGATTTGATATTGTGTCGAGAGAGCACACCCACAAATATCTATAAGAGAAAATAAACAAGGCATCAGGTACCTTGTTTGGGTCATTGGAGGTTGTGGTGAAAGCTTATTGTTTTGGTTTCAAGTTTTTATACATGTTCATGATGTTTTGAATGTTAAAACCATAACATTTTCATGTTTGAGCTTTTTCCACATAGGTAAGTTTTTACCTCATACATTTTGGCATGGCCAATAGGACCCACAACCCATATTCCATCAAAAAATTGCAAGAAAACCATAACTTACACACCCATATCACACTTCGTCATCTCTATTTTATGCAGAGGCGTCTTTTCTATGAGATCACAATCTACATAGATTGTCATCTGGGTAGATCGACGTCTACACTTTGAGACTCGTATCTTCCTCCTACTTGAAAATTTTTCATATTTTTAATCATTTAAAAGCATTTTATGTGGCTTTTATACTTTTTGTATTTGGTTTTTGATAGGTGTCTAGTTTTACGAAACTAGATAATGCCAAAATATTGAATTTTACTTACTTTAATCAAATAACTTTTTTATGTTTACAGATCAGTGTCTTCGCTCTAACATTGTCATCTTCAGAATTTGATGTCTTTACAATCAACGTTTGTGCACCTTGGGTCAGTGCAGGTAAATCAACATGTGTTAATTAAATTTTCTATTGTCTATTATTTGTCATCAATCGATGTCTATGCCAATCATCATCTTCATGGATTTTCATCTATGTTTGAGAACTGGTGTATCTGCCTAGTTACAAAAAAAATAAAAAATTCTACTAGTTTTTGTGTTACTAATCTATTTATTTTTGCAGCATTTTTAGAACTTGGTGGCAACTTTTTTAAACTAGTAACTCTTTTATGCAAATTCCTTGAAGAGTTAGATTAGTTTGGGGAAATGAACTTGTATGTCTAAACACTTGTCTTTGAATGAATGTTGCACTAAAGAATTAACAAAATCCAATCTTGAATGCATTAAAGGAATGAGTCAAATCCAATCTTGAATGACATAAGGAAATCAACAAACACACTTCTTTTGAATGCATGTTTCCTTGTGACTGTGTGGGAAATAAATTGAACTCTTGAATGGCTTAACCATACTATTTTGTCTTTTTTTAAGGTAGTTGCACTTAGTTTCTTAAATTAGGAGTTAATTTGGAACAAACAAACTTCTTGGTGTGTTTGAAGAAGTTTTTCTCTAAACCTCTTTTGAGCTATATGTTGTAGATTAAATCCCTTAAAGTAAGAGACACAAAGTGATAAATTATGGTTGTATCATCTCCCCTTGCCTTCGTGGATCTTGGGTGAAGAGAAATCTTACCTTATCCTTGCTTCTAGAGTGACATGTCTAGAGGGAGTGGTTCCCTTCTAGAGGATGATCTGAAATTGGTAACTCTCTTCAGTCGATATAGAAATAAGATGTTGACCAAAGGATCATCTTATCCCATCAAGCTTGGGCATGGTGTGTAGATGATAGTTCAGATCAGGTGAATATCCCTATGGAGACAATGTGATCTATTAGAGACTTAAGTGTCTCACACGTGTACAAATCGATTGGGGGAATGCCACAAATTTGACTAAAACCTATTAAACTATAGGCCTACCTAATTCACCTCTGAATGATTATTTAATATAGTGTAAGGGGAGGGAAGAATCTCCCCCAAGATTCCCATCATAAGGGTCCCAAGGTATTGTGTTGCGAAAGAGATCTTTGTAACATGGAGATAATACTTGGCAAAAGGCAAAAACATGAGCACCCTCTAGGGGGTGACATGACTGTGTGAGCTGACAAACTATCAAATAATGGGCCTATAATATTTAATTCAAAGCTAGTTTCCTAGGGTAGCAAGTCCTTAAACTATTTTTATTGCGATGGCCAAGTAAAAACATAAGTGGTTTGAAAAGATCACTTGAACATACACATAGCAAAGTTCTCATATTTCACTAGCTTCACAAAGTCACAATTGCTTATCTCCTGCAAGGTTGTTTTGTCCCTTGTAGGACTGTTTTCAAATGTGTTTACAAAAATTAAATGTCTCCAATTTGATTCAAGGTTTACTTAGCATATTCAATACCTTTGACATATGATTGGAATTAGTTCTTGCCATTGAACAAAAGCCAAAACAAGTCAATTAGACACAATCAAAATCAGTCAAATTAGTCAAACTTGAAAATTTTGTCTTTCATCCAGATCGACATCTACATAGACCAACATCTATGAAGATCAACATCTATGCTAACAGACCCATGTCTTCATATCTCTAGATTTTAGAGGGAATATTCCATTTTGACCATGTCAAAATTTTACATTGACGTCTTTATTATGCAACTCATGTCTTCGTAGATCCTTGTCTATATTTGAGAATCAACATCTCTGCCTAAAAATAATGATTTATTAGGTTGCACCATAATTTCACATTTTTAGTCATCTTGAGGTCCCTAAAACCATTTTGCAAAATTAGTTAGTTTGATCATCAAAAATCCAAATTCTAGGCTATGTTAGGTTCTAGAAAACATAAGAAAGTCAAACTTCAACTCCCACTTGCTTATTGAGAGAAGAAAGGAGTTGATAGGAGCATTAGACACCAAAAATGTGTTATGAAAGCAACCCAAATTTGTGCACAACAAGTTAAGAGATATGAAATGATGATATTTAACAACAAATTTTGTAACTTCATTGCCAAATTCCAAGTGAACTAAAATTTCATTGCACTTGCTAGAGAGACATACGATGAA
The DNA here is from genome assembly GCA_027943335.1 of Chamaecyparis obtusa. Lineage (NCBI taxonomy): Eukaryota > Viridiplantae > Streptophyta > Pinopsida > Cupressales > Cupressaceae > Chamaecyparis > Chamaecyparis obtusa. The sequence goes on along the minus strand of BSBK01001598.1, from coordinate 1,023,948 downwards.
TAGATTTAGACTTTCTACATTCGGCCAATCCTTCATTCATCTTCTATACTTCCACCTTCATCAAAATTCCCAACTTTTTACTTAGGAGAACCATCATAATCTTAGATTTTCATCATAGTTGTCTTGATTTATTCACATCCAATCATAGTCAATATTAACTCCAATCAATCCTTTCATACCTTCATCAAACCTAATTTGAAAGATTTATTAAATTCTATTGAGATCCTCATCCTTATAAAAACACTAGTTGAATTATATTACTTGAGAACATGGTCTATCTTGAGTGATTAATCCAATTAGTCATATATTATTTTTCTTGAGTCTATCTCCAAGTAGAAGAAATAATTCATCATTATCCCAAATCATTTGTGCTTAAAAGGATCTTATTTTCACTAAGGTTATCCAAAACCTTCATCTAATCATTAAGAAAACAAAAACCAATCCATTTGAGGCCATGCCCTCACAATAAAAATAAGTCCTACACATTGGCTCCTAGTCCTAAGTCCATCAATCAAATATTGCATCCAATCCATCCTTAGACTTCATCTTTCATCTTTCATCTGTCAAAGGTCACATTTGTATGGTAGTAACTCATTCACAAGCTAGAAACATGAAGAGGTTTCCATCCAACACCAACATAGATAATGAGAATATGTTGGGCTCAACTTTTCTAGGGAGCATCGAGGTGACTGCCATAGACATCACCAATCAAATAGAAGAAGAGGTTGAATTTTTTGATCAACCTTATCAAATTGACATTACTCCACAAGCCCAAGAATTTCTCAAAGACCCCTATAATATAGATAAGATGGAGAAAGTGATCTTAGATCCAATAAAGATAATATTTCTATGAACCTTGTTCACAATGGAGTCATGGTCCCTACGGATTTTGATGACTCCTTACTCTATAACTATGTCACCAAGGCTATAGTCTCTATCAATACTACTACAATCTCAACAATCAACATGACATCCACACAAGACAAAGGCAAGACCACTTCTAATGGGCCTTATACATCATTACCCACATCAACATCACCCTAAACATTTCAATTGATGAATGATAAAATCCAACAAATCCATAGTTCTATACCCAACACGACCTCACATAATAACAGTCATACCACAACGACAAGCACATCTAATGCTATGAGTGCTAGTTTCTTGAACGCAGGCCAAACTTCACATCCACAAACATCATTTCCAAAATTAACACAAAAAAACACCTCATCACTCTTCAAGATTCCATTGGGTTCACTAAAGACTTCCATACCTATATCATCACAAACACACCATTACACACCTCCTCCTACACTTGGACTTATGTCAACGAGATTTTCAATATCAAAATTTGGAGGAGGATAATCTTTTGGACCACTACTTATGAATCACAATTCTCTTGAATTAGCTAATCAAATCAATGAAGTCAAGAGTGTTGTGTATAGCATGAAAAATGACAGAAGAAGGAGTTCTCCTTTGCTGAGATAATTCCTTATCCCTTTGACAAGTCAATCAACATGCAACTGTTCCCTTTGAACTTTGAGATCCCTAGATTTGACAAATACAAGGGAGAAACATGTCTAGTCCAACATCTCAAAGATTTTTGTGTTGCATGTCAAGAGGTCTCTTACAATGAAAACTATCTCAAGTGACACTTCACTAGGAGCCTTAGAGGCCCTTCCCTTGAATGGTTTATGAATTTACCTCTTGGGTCCATATCTAGCCTTATTGATCTTACAGATAAATATGTTGCACAATATTCATATAACATTAAAGATCAAGCATCATTAAGTGACTTGTGCAACTCTAGACAAATGAATAGTGAAACCTTTGCCAAATTTCTACAAAGATGGAGAAACCTTACAAATTTCATGCCTTGGAAATACCTAAACATCATCTCATTGGCATCTTTACTTGAAAATTGGTAGCTAACATTTTCTTCCAAATAAAAATGACTAGTCTTGACACTTTTGAACTTCTTGTTAAGAAAGGAGAGACCATCGAAGGAGTCTTGCAAAAGGGGATCATTAACCACTATACCCCTTCCTATAAAAATGACAACCTAAATTCTGGGCTAAAGAAAAAGGGGTTTTCAATGATGGAGTGACTAATGTGTGCTAAAATGTTGACACAGCTCTATGAGTCATTATATCCAAGATTGCTCAAGAATGAGGTCTCAAATGGTGACTCATAGCTCTCTATTCATGGAGTGTAAGGGTTTATAATGGAGGCCCTCAGTTTAGACCTAGTTTGTGCCCATGCAAGTACACCATAAAATGAGAGATTCAAAGAGGAAAAGAAAGAGTGCTAGTCTCCATGATTATCAAGTATGCATGAAAATGAAAATGAAAGCTATTCTATATGATAATAATGCATGAAAGAAAACTAATCTATGAAAGGAAATATGCATGCAAGATTATTCTATAAAATGAAATATGAATCTAATCTAACATGCAAGTGCAAGAGTAATCTAAATGGATTGCCATGGAGGCATGAGAGAAGAAGACAAGAAAAGAGAAGTTATAATGTTCAAGCTCGAGTGCTCAAACTCTCCTCCAAAATCACTCTCCAAACCTGTAGCATAACAATAACATAAAATCTAGATCCCTACTAATGAGAAGGAGAGGGCTCCTTATAAAGAATCTTTTGAAATGAATGGACGGTCAAGATTAAGAGGCAAAAAGAAATGAGCAATGGTGGAGATTAAATCTTGGTTGATCCATGTGCTCAAGATTCTCAAGAGACAAAATCAATAGGCATGATTAAGAGGCAAAATAATGAGTGGTTAAGATAAAGAGGCAAAAACCTTTTTCAAAAAGTCAAAAGATTCTATCTCATTGGAAAGTGCACTTTTTCTTTTTCTTTTTCTTTTATTATTTTATTATTTTTAGCAAAGTGATTTCCATTATTTAATTAAAAGATTTTTTATTTATTTAAAAGGGAGCATGTTCTTTTAATTAAAATGAGACTTAGGATAAATGATCAAATCTTAGGAAATATTCAATTAATTGAATTAATTATGATTTGATCAAGGAAATTGATTTGAATTGAAAATATTGCAAGGCATTGATTCAAGAAATTGATAAATTGATTCCGTCATTTGATAAATTGAAGAATGGGGGACCATAGTCTAGGTGACCATTTTAGGGTGCATGCATTTGCCCCTCTTTGACTAATGTGTGATATTTATGGGAACACATGTAGTCAAAGAATGCATTTGAAGTGTGAGATCGATTTGGAATCACAAAATAACCCAGACGTGTGGATCGATGGACGGAAACACATCAGGACAAAGATAAGCTGATTTAAAAAGACAAGGTCAACACCCCTGTAAATAGGTAATTGACATGTCCAAGATAAGAATCTTAAGAAAGGTTGCCCCAAGTAGAGAAATTGATAGGATTGATAAAGTTGAATCAAGGATTGAAGTTTGATAAGTACTGCCCCCTCATGATCAAAATAAAAATGAGATGGAGGAGAAACAGTAAATTGATAAATTTGATCAAATTGAACTAAAGATAATGTTCTTGATGTAAGATGAAATATATAAGTATCACAGAACCAATGTAGATCATCAAGCATGAAAGATTATGCCCCAAGGTTGAATTAGAAGAAAATAAGTGGGGTGAAAGTGAATGGAAGATAGAAGTTTGGAAGAGGCAAAAATAAATCGAGAGAAGAAAGAGAATTTGCCTTAAGAAAGAGAATGCCCCAAAATCAATCAACTATTTAAGATAGAAAATTTTGATTGAGATCACGAAAAAAGATAAGGAAATGAACATCAAAATATGACCACAGTTGATTAAAAGTCCAAAAGAAAGATGAAGGAAAACCCTCTCAAACTCCTAATGCAGCCTAAAAATGCAAATTAACATGAATTCTAACAATGCAAGCTACATGAAAATGCAAAGGTGTACTTGCAATAGAGAAAATTTAACATAGGATTTTTATGTTCATCATTCATTAGAGAATGTTAAGGAACTTATTTTCATCATTGGGCCATTATTAACAGACATCAAAAAATCACACAATCATCACTAGTCACAAGCACAACTATAAAGATATGAATGTGATTTATATTAGATTGGAATGTGGAAAGATTCTAACATAAGCATCAAAGACATAATGGTCAAGATGACTTTGATGTTATCTTACCAAATTTAATGTAGAAAAACCACGCTTGCATCAAGGCATAGATGCTGAGGTGACCATAAGAATGGTTGTGCAAAAATAGTCAAGGATGATGCCTCAAATCTCCTAAGTGTTTCAAGGGGACAACAAGAGACACTCTAGAGTTTCAATACCACACCCACAAGTAGAAATAAAATAAAAAAATATGCCTCATGCCCTAAGTCCTCTAGCTATGCATACCAGAGAGACTTATTAGACAAGGACACTCAACAAAAATCAATAACAGTTAGCACAAAAATAAAATATCATGACATATCTCAAGCATTAAGTGTTGTGTTTAAAAATTTAAGTGTGTTAACTGATAATGAGTTCTGAGGATAAGGATCAAATGCTTGCAAGTAGGTAAGATCACATGACAAAACTAGGTAAGACCAAACTGATAAGTGTTGAAAAGCACTTGATGTTAGGGGTTGTGTTGAAAAACATAGTTGGGGTGGTGTTGAAAAACACCATTTGTGAGGTGTCCTAAAGACTAATGCATCCAATAGACCAAAGCTAACACAGTTATACCCCCTAGACAAAGACAAAGACCAATTCCAAATAAAGGCAACAAGGACAAGGCATGATGGAGAAAGGCTAAGTGATGCAGGTGCATCTGACAATTGGAAATATTTTGAAGATTCTAGATTATACATGGTTAATTTACATTGTAACATGGCTTTGTAAGACATTTTAATAGTTTTAGTTTCATCTTAGTAGTCTAAGTGTCATAGATATAATAAATAAAGGGCTGCTCCAAAATGCAACCTTACTTCCTTATTATCAGTTTACCTCCCATGGGAAAAATATAGACCAAAAACCAATCATCATTCTTCATTTCATCCTTAGTCTCAGTCCATGAGACCATTGCTACAACTTGGATTTCTTCTTTGTCTTCAAATTCAGTCTCCTTTCCCCTTGAGACCAATGCACCTTGAATCACATGCCTCTCCTCTAAGAATTCATCATCCTTTTTAGCATCCATGGTCCCCTTCTCAGCCTCAACAATGACCCCATAGTCAGGTCCTTCTTCACCTACTACCTCCTCATGTTGATCTCCTTCACCATGCTCTTCATCTAGGCATATCAACATCTCACAAGTCATTTTGGCTGCCCCATTAACCATGCTATCATGTTGCTTGTCTTCATCCATCATCAAGGGACTTAATGCTTCCCCAACCTAAAAATTTTCTTCACTTTCAAGCCTCTCAAGACTTGATTCCATGCTGCCTTCATCAACAACCTCCTCATCCAGCTCTGATTCAGATTTAAGAACCTCTTTTCCACAAGGTCCATCCACATCCTTAAGTGTTGTCATTTGCATCTCCTCCTCATCATCATCTAGTGTTTGTTCCAAAAGTGAGGCTAACCTCTTTTGATTCCATTCAAAAGCTTCATCAAATTTCCTCCATCTTTCTTCTTCTCTCTTCTTGGCTTCTTGTCTTTCCTTCTTTAATTTCTTTGTTGCTTCTCTTTTCTTCTCACCTTCTATGTACCACTTGAAAGCATTGTACAACCCTCTCTCAAACTTAGTTAGGTACATCTTTATACTCTTCAAGAATCCTTTTGATATCTTTGATACACCTTTCAACTTTGGAACACACAAGGAGGGAATGGGCACTCCAAGGTTTCAACAAAGGAACCAGTATACCAAAGAATATCAAAAGTCTTCTTCATTACTAAAACCTAGGATGCTTCCTAAGCTTTGATACCACTTTATGTAGATGTGGTATGGTGGTCTTCTTTCTGCATTTGAAGAGGGACTTCACACATCTTTTCTCCAAATGTAGCAAGTATGGCTCTAAGGATCATTGCTCTTGATCCAATTCACACCTTGATCAATCAGAGTGCACACGTAACTTTTTGTGCCACCAACCACTCTACACCTTTGAAATACATCTTCATGTCCCTCAATCCAATCAATAGATTCATGCAAGCAAGAAAATATTTAAACTATCCCTCATCGGTTACTATGAGATATGACTGTCCCAACCACAAACACTCCACTTTCCCTCAATAACCCATTAACTTGGATCAATTCCTATAGATTCACTACTCATTTACACAAGGAGGAATTTTTATTAATCCCCTCACAACATCTAAATCCCCTCACATAACTAAATTATAATGCATCCCTACATTGGAGTGCAAAATAACATTTCACTGTCCTCTTTGATATACATATACTCAATCACCCATAACTTTTTATTCCAATCCAATTTCTTCAATCAATCTAGTCAGTTTTGGCATAACTTGGCCCTCTCCAACATATCCAAAATTTGGCCCAATCCAATGGTTAATTAAGGAGATATGTCCCCCTCACTGAGACTACTTTTTCTATGATAGTCATTCCTCCATTTCCCCATAACCAGTGAGTTTTTTGTGCTTAAACTTCACAAAAATAACATAAAACCTACATAGAAATGAACATTAACATAAACCATAACTATGAAAATCCATTTCCAATCATTTTTCAAAGAAATAATAGTTTTTGGGCATCCAATATGTGGAATGTACCCTTACGGGTAGAAACAAGGATGTTTGCATTGAATTTACATTTTATTGCATGAAATACATATTACATCATTTCTTTTGACTCCAAACTCCCTTTCCAATCTCTCCCCTATTATTCTCTTCCTAAAATCACATTCACATAATGCAAAATAGCCCTTCCCAAGCGGTTGACAGTTACAACTTCCTGCCCAACCGATAGGAACAGTAAATGACTATTTATATTTTAAATTTGTATTGTTGTCAACTTGACAACTCCCATTAAATTTCCATTTATTCTTGTTAAAAAAACTTCCTAAAGGCTGTTTAGGAGTCCAACCTAACTCTAAGACCTTAAACCACTCTAAAACCCTTTATGAGCCTTCTGGGCTTCATTTCACCAATTTTAGGGATTTACATATTTCTAGCACTTCTTGTGCATTACATCCATTTTAATGACTTTAGTTGACATTTTATATCCATTTGGACCTTTATAGATCATTAACCCAATGCAGCTAACCTAGGATCAGTCTAATCACCCCTAGTGACCCATAGGTACACTTATCCCCTACAAATGTCATTTATGGCTTACAAAGCATGGTCCTTCACAAAGGACTTAAAAATATTACAAAACATTATTAGAAGACTTTTAAGTTTCATTACAATATCAAATGACCTTTAATGGTTATGTTGTTCTCATCTTCACCCAAGGATCTACTATTGACCCTGGTGTGCCTCCATGGTTCATGCTCTATCCTTGGTGCTCCTGCACCATAACTCCCCAAGACACAAAAATTCAAGTTGCATTGAATTGCTATGATCTTCTTTCGAGTCTTCCAATTGCATGTAGGCAATGTTGTCATCATAAGAATGACTGAATTGATGCCGCTCCACACAAGGTGCTGGTTCAAATCTTTAGGTTGAATACCCTTCGTGGTATGTGTAGTGGTACCTTCGTTGAATCCTAGAACAAATACATTCATCATAATCATTATATCACCAGTATATAGATACCTAACAGGTTGATCCATAATTTGATCTTCTTCTCATTTGTATATCTCTAGGGCATCACAATGATCAACAAATATTCCATCCTCTACATCAATAGTCTTCTCCGCGGCATGTGATTCTTGTACTATGTCCTTCCCTTCTTGATCATTTTTGTCAAGATTCCCATCATCCGAGCACATGATATTGTCTTCAACTACACCTGCAACCAACTCTCCTTCACTTGCAAGAACCTTTTCCTCATAAGGTTCAACAACAACATCTTGTTGTTCACTCTCTACACCAACATTCACCTGCTGTCTGTGCCCTTCTAATGGAATGTGTACCTCTTCTTGTACCATTTCTTCATCATATGCCATTGTACCTTGAATCACTGCTTCCTCCTTAGCCTCAACCATTTGTTCTTCATGCTCTGGAAACACAATCCTATCAATTAAACCTAGAATTCTTGTCTCCTTCCAAGATGGATCATCTCCCTCCAACAATGGAGTTAACACAAAACTCTCTCCATCCTTAATGACTGTGTAAGTTTTCTTGCGAGCATTATACATAGTGCTATTGTCATATTGCCATGCCCTACCTAAGATCAAATGACAATCTCGTAGTGGAATTATATCACATTCAACTATATCATAGTAATCCCCAATTTTAAAATGAACATAAGTCTTCTCTAAGACATCAAACCACTAGCATTTACCTAAACCAAAAGCTCAGTAAGGTGCTTCATGTGGTATCCTTTCTAGACCTAACTTCTCAACCATCTCAATAGAAACCAGATTATCTATTGAACCACTATCCACAATAACTCTGCATACCTTGCCTTTGCATTTACACTTGGTTCTGAAAATAAAATGACGTTGACTATGTCGTCTCCTTTCTTCTTCTTTCTCCATGGTGTTGAAAACTGTACTTCAATCTTCCAGCACACACGAGCCCAAAAAGATCTTGCTGTGCTCTAACACCACTTGATGTAGAGCTTGGCAACATAAGGGTTTATAAGCCCAACCAAACTTGAATAAGGTAGACAACCGATTCTATTGGTGTAGGGAGATTCATAATCTCATGATTTCTCAATACTGAGAATAACAGCAACATCAACCAAATAATACTCTCCTAGATTAATCACAAAACCAACTTATCACCAGTCAATTTGTAGTCACTGTTTGTTCGTATCTTGCTGGACTTCCTAGACTAGATTCAAATTCTTTCAACTTGCAGGACTGTCGCTATGTACATACATATATTATATCTTCCACCATTTCTATTTTCAAAGGCTGAGTACAATCATAAGGGTATCTGATATCACTCGAATTTGTAAACACAAACAGTCCCTTCTCGAGTTTCTTTCAACATTCCTGTTGATGCATGGCGTGGGTTTGTTGATGCTATACGAACAAATACACATATGTTAGTTACCTCTTTCTATCTCCAATTGCTGACAGCAACACACACTATTATTCAGAGACCATTCTGAATGGTTCACCAGTGTTTCCAATTGCAGGTCTCCTTCAAATACGACTGTCGTCATTTTTCCCCCTTAGTTTTCCCATGGTCTTAATCTTGTCAATATCATAAACTGACACCAAAATGAATTCATACAATGATTCTTTGAAACTATTTCATAAATTTGAATGTAATTTTATTCTACACCCTTTAATCATTCCACACTGTAAACATGGGCTCACAGGTTTGTTGGACTGTGACGAGGCTCGTTCAACAACCTGCACTTATTTTATTGATACGTATACATCAAAACATAAAGTGTGATTCTCATTCTAATTCCAGAATGGATTTGACTTTAGATAAAATTCAAAAAAAATTGTGATTTAAAAAACTTGGTCACTGATCACCACAAACATCAAACAAAGTAGATTTCAAATGCACACAGTCTATGATCTTGTTAATCCATTTTATGTTTGACGTGCTGCAAATAGAGTAAACTTCAAGTACACCATTCACAATTTTAAGAAAAGAGAAATTGTAAATCAGTAAATGAAACATCCATAAAAAATGAACAGTCATAGAGACAATCGAATGTAAATACAGAATATTAATTCATTCATCTTTGTATTACATTGTTCACATCGATTTCTCTTTCCTATCCATTCTACTCTTCACTGATTCTCAATCTCCCATCCTACTCGACTCCCCTCTTTCGGGTTCTACATTATAGAGATAAAGAACTCAAAAGAACACAAACCCATAACTAAATCATAAAACTAACTTTTAACTTTCCCTATTCCAACAGACTCGAAACTGATTTAGATAATTATTAACCTAATAATGAATCGCGGAGTTGACAAAAAAGTTGTCAACTTCATGATTATACAAACCCTTTATTTATTATATCTATGACACTTAGACTACTAAGATGAAACCAAAACTATTAAAATGGCTTACGAAGCCATGTTACAATATAAATTAACCATGTATAATCCAGAATCTTCAAAATATTTCTAGTTGCCAGATGCACCTGCATCACTAAGTGTTGAGGACGCGTGCTAAGAAATAGGGGTGCAAAGGCCTCAAGTAGCGCCCGTTTCCAAGTTTTCACCACTTGGATTTTATTGCAAATTTTTTTAAAGGACTTTTTATAATTTTTTTGTATTTTTGCTACCAAGGCGCCTGTTTCTAGGTTTTCACCAAGGCACTTTTTCTTTTTTTTTTTTTGAATTTTTTGATTTTTTTGGTATTTTTGGAATATATAATTTTTTTGAGATACATCAAAGTGCCTATTGCTAGGTTTTCACTAAGATGATCATTTTTTCAAGACATTTTCCAATTTTTAGAATTATTGACAATATATCATTTTTTTGGATTTTTTTAGGATCAATAAGTATGTACAAAGGATGCCCCCAGATAGAACGGGCATCATGGATAGAACTTCTTCAGGTGCAAGACATTGATAGGATCAGGGAGATGCTCTCCTGCTGCTTTAGATAGTAAATAAGCACCTGACCCAAAAGCTGTTGTAATGATGTAAGGTCCAAGCCAATTAGGTTCAAATTTGCCCTTTTGATCTCTATGTTGTTGATTCTTAGGATTTTCACGTAGGACAAGATCTCCCACTTGGAATTATCTAGGGAGAATCTTTTTGTTGAGGGATTTGGACATGCACTTTTGATAAACCCTCATATGGTCAACTGATGCTTGACCTTTCTCATCCAAAAGTTCTAACTCTTGAAGTCTCATGGCATGGTAGTCTTCATCTTTAACTAGACCTTTGAGGGAAACTCTAAGTGAAGGAATCTCAACCTCCAAAGGTAACACTGCTTCAACACCATATGTAAGGGGAAAAGGAGTAGCCCCAGTAGGAGTACAAATACTTTTTCTATAAGCCCACAAAGCCAGATTTATCTATAAATGCCAATCTCTACCACTCTTACAAACTATTCTATGTAGGATTTTAAGAATGGTTTTGTTTGATGCCTCTGCTTGACCATTTCCTTGTGGAAGTAAATGGAGGACCAATGTTGTTTAATCTTAAATTTATTGTAGAGTTGTTTAAGGTCTTTATTTTTGAACTGGCCTCTATTGTCAGTGATAATCTTGGAAGGCACTCCATATCAACAGATGATATGGTTCAGAATGAATAGAGATACTGTCTTGCCTGAGGCAATAGAAAGTGGGACATATTCTACCCATTTAGTGAAGTAATTAGTAGTAGTGATAATAAAATTGTGTCCACCTGATGAGTTGGGATGAATCTGCCCAACAAGATCAAAGGCCCAACACTAAAATGGCCAATGAGATATAGAAGGAATGAGCTCCCTGCCTGGAGCATGTATCAGATTACCATGTTTTTGACACTTTTCACATGACTTTACAAAAAATTCTACATCAATTTGCATTATAGGCCAATAGTACCCTGCCCTAAGCAACCTTTAGGCCATGGCAAGACCATTGGAATGTCCCCCATAGATTCCCTCGTGGATGTCAACTAATGCTTGGTCAGATTCTTCCTTTTCTAAGCATTTAAGAAGTGTTCCATCTAGACCCCTCCTATACAAATCACCAGAGATAAGGGAATGTCGAGAGGCATTTTGGGTAAGGTTTCTACTTTCAGATTGGTTAAAGGTTTCAGGGATAATGTCATCACAAAGGTATGAGTAAATGGCACTGTAACAAGATGACTCACGACTGACAAGGGTACAAATGACATGACTTTCTTGGGAGTCATAGATAGGGTGATGTAGCTCTTCCACCAGGAATTCAAATTTGGATTCATGTTCCTCTAACTGAAGGAGTGAAGCAAGTGTAGCCATAGCATTAACTACTTTATTTTCTGCTCTAGGGATTTGCTGAAATGTGACAAATGTGAAGTATCATTTCAAGGAATCAACCATTTTCTTGTAAGGTACCATTTTCTCATTTTTTGTTTGATATTCATCATTGACTTGGCTGATTATCAACTGTGAATCCCCATAGATGTGTAACTTTGTGATTCTCCATTCTATGACCATCTTAAGTCCATTTGTTAAAGCTTCATACTAAAAAATGTTGTTTGTACATGGGAACCATAACTTTTAAGACTTAGGAATCTTGTACCCATGAGGAGAAACAAATAACACACCAACTCCTGAACCATTTTGCATAAAGGATCCAACAAAGAACATCTTCCATGTTCTTTCAGTCATATACATGAGGTGCTTATCTGGGAAATTGATTTAAATAGGTGCATTATCTTGTATTAGGAAATTAGTTAATTGATCTGCTATGGCTTGTCCTTTGATTGCTTTACGCTTAATGTACTCTATGTTAAACTCTAAAAGGATCATCATCCATTTAGAAAGTCTACTTGTGAGGGCAACCTTACCTAGTAAATACTTGAGTGGATCTATTTTTGCTATGAGGTGTATAGTGTGTGCAAGCATGTAATGTCGCAACTTTTGGGAAGCAAACACAACTGCAAGGCAAGATTTCTCAATGCTGGTGTAGTTAACCTCATATGAAACAAGAGTGTGGCTAATGTAGTATATTGCTCTTTCTTTCCCATGTTCATCAAGTTGAGCTAGTAATGCTCCCAAGGAAGATTCTATCACTAAAATGTATAGAATAAGTGGTTTCCCTAGGATAGGAGGCATTAAAATGGGAGGATTTGCCAAGTATTTATTGATTTGATCTATGCTCTTTTGACAATCCTCATTCCAAACATATTTGACTCCTTTGTGTAATTTCTTGTTGAAAGGTTGAGCTCTATATGCCAACTATGAAATGAACCTCCTTATGGATTGAAGACGTTCTTGAAGACTCCTCATTTGACTAATATTTCTAGGAGGTGGCATATCCATGATTGCTTGGACTTTTTTAGGGTCTACCTCTATTCCTTTTATTGAAATGATGAATCCTAGTAGTTTTCCAGAGGTGACACCAAATGCACACTTTTTAGGATTTAACCTTAGTTGAAATTGTTCCATGTGATCTAGAATGACTTCTAAATCATCTAAGTGTGTCTCTTTTCTTAGACTTGGCCAAGGTGTCATCTGCATAATCTTCCATGTTTTTATGCATCATGTCATGAAAAATGGTTGTCATAGCCTGTTGATAGGTGGTTCCTACATTTTTTAATCCAAAAGGCATAACATTCCAACAATAGGTACCCCATGCACAAGTGAATGTAGTCTTTTCTTGATCTTCAGGAGCTATCTTAATCTGATTGTATCCAGAAAAACCATCCATCAAGGAATAAATCTCATAACCCACAGTCATTTCCACTATCATGTCTATATTGGGAAGTGGAAAGTCATCCTTTGGGCAAGCTCTATTGACATCTCTAAAATCTATGCAAATTTGAATGGATTTGTCATGTTTAAAAACTAGTACAATGTTTGATATCCATTTAGCATAGTCAATAGCTCTTATGAATCCTGCACCAAGGAGTTTCTCTAATTCTTCTTTGACCAGGAGAGCTATGTGAGGATGCATCTTTCTCAATTTCTATTTAACTAGTTTGACACCCGGAGCTATGGACACGTGATGCATGATAAGATTAGTGTCCAACCCTGACATATCTGAATAAGTCCATGCAAAGTTGATCCTCTTTTTGTGTAAGAACTTAGTGTAAGCTTCTTTTTCTCGTGGTGACAAGGACTGAGCCAAGTGTAGTATCTTTGGAGCCTCATTTGTACCCAAATTGACTATTTGTGTTGGCTCGATAAGAACTAAAGATCTATCTTGAAAGTAGATAGGGAGACAATCAAGTACCTCATCCTTAGGTGCCTTAGAGAGGTTTTCACCTATGGATACATCATTTATTTTTACTTTTTTTTGGTTCTAACACCACCACCCAGTGATTTTCGCCATCAGAACTCTTATTCTTTTGATTTTATTTGCTTTTTATTTTGTGACTAAGGTACTTAATGTCTAGCTCTGTCATGCTGGTAGCCAGTTCACTGGTGGAAGAGACTATGGGTTCAATGGCATTCAAGTAATAGGTTATCTCATAATCATTTTGGAACATTAAGAGCTTAGGTTCTTGATAGCATTGGGACCAATCAATGAGGTTAGGATGAATAAGAGGTAAGTCAATGACTAGTTCAAGGTTGTGAATGTGAATGATATCGTCTCTGGTGACTAAAGATTCAGAGTCCATCAAGTATCCTTCTAAGCTACCCAAATTGAGATTCATCCTAACAAGTGAAGAATCATCCACTAGGGAAACATGTGGGTTCAAATCCTCTAATCCTACACATGACTCATTGGCTACCTCGGGTTGAGAACTATAAGTGTGGATGACATCCACATCCATGTCAACCATGGAAGGCTCTTAGAAGGAGTCCCATTTATACTCATATGAACTTGTTTTTGAACTTCGACTAGGATGTTTACACCATGAAGGTTTGGGACGTGTTGATGTGGAAGCTCTAATGTCATCAAGGGTAACACCTTCTCTTTTCATCAAATGAACAAGATTCTTTCATTGACGTTCTCTGATAGGATCTTCTACATATGATTCATCTTGTTCTAAGGTTGTAACTATCTCATGAGTGACTGAACTATCTGAATCTCCCCAAAGGAGATTAGTGGAAGGGATCCAATCTTCACACATATCTTGTTGATTTTCCAAATTAGGTGTGTATTCTGGTTCATCTTCACTATCTGACTCATCAAGGATAGGAGTAGTGTTCTTGTTGCAATTCAAAAATCCTAGGCCAACCGTCTTCTTAGACTTGCATCTAAAAAGAGCATGATCAAGAGATTCAACTCTAGCATCAAATCTATGACTAAGGGGGCCATGTCTAGGATAGCCCATCTATTTGACAAAAGTATACCCTCTTCCATAAGCCTTAGGAGATGGAGAGAAGTTCTCACTGTGCATGTATTTCTCTTCTCTATAAATCTAGTCTTTAACAACCACCTCTTCTTTCTCATCTTGAATAGGCACTGAGTACTCTACAAATGTGCCAAATAAAGTCATAGCTGAAGAGGAAGGTCTCATTTCTAGTGAAGGCTTGCCATAGGACCTTGGTGAAACTGGTAGTACTGTGAGGGAGTTGAGTTGATACCCCCATGCCAAGGTCTAGTGACTTGAACTTGTCCTTACATTCAGCTAAGGTTGCATTGAAGTCTTTTTCTTCTCTATTAAGGGGAACATGAGCACTCACTGAAACCGAGTTAATAGATAAAGTGTTATCCCCAAGTATAAAAATCTCTATTCCATTGTAGGGGAACTTAACACACCAATGATAGGTAGATGACACTTCTTTCATATCATGAATCCACGGTCTACCAAGTAAGATATTGTACGCAAGGGGGCCAACGTCAACTATTTGGAATAGAATATCTTTTTCAACATGGCCAATCCTAATAGGAAGGATGATCAACCCATTGGAACTTCTTTTCACCTCATCATAGGCTTTGATAGTGATCTTTTTTTTGGTATCTATGTGTTGTTCAGAATAACCCAATGTCTTCAAAAGACTCAAGGAACAAATATTAAGCCCAACACCCCCATCTATCAACACACGCCTAACATAGGTTTTGTGGATCATGACCTCAATATGAAGAGTGAGATTATGTGGGTGGCTCAAAGCTTTATCATCATTCTCTAAAAAGGTAAGGTAATGAGGGCTAGCAATATGGTTAACCATGTTCTGGAATTGATCAACATCTAAGTTTTTGGGGACATTCACTATGTGCAAAGCATCCTCAAGGACTTTCTTGTGTCTCGGTGACAACTCTAAAAGCTCAAAGATCAAAATATGAGTTGGGGTTCTTTGCAATTGATTGACAAGATTATAGCTCAACTTAGGATTGACTGCTAGTTTTGAGGTGACATTCTTGGATGTCACTTGCTTTGGTTTACTTGGTTGACTTGAACTGGGTCTTCTAATGACAAGGGAACCTTGACTTCATGTGACAACATTGAGAGTTTGAGAGGACACTCTAGAGTGAGGATCCCTTAGCACTAGGATGGGTTCTTCATCAAAGATAGGAGAAAGTTCCATGTCTAGATCATAACCATAGGGATCTTTATTCCTCATCATGTTGACATTCTCTTCTACAACTTCAAGCATGTTGACAATATTCTCTGCATCTGTGTAAGTGTAATTGACCTCAACCTTGCCATTCTTAGGTTTAGAGGTTTCCCCCTTCTCATACTTGGGTAAAGGTTCTTTGAATGCCTTATGGTTAGCATTGGTGTTCAATCCATCTACCTTAAGTTTACCATTCTCAATGAGATCTTGGATAATATGTTTGAGTTTTCAGCAGTTTTCAATATCATGTACAATGCCATTGTGAAATTTGTAAAAGGCTTTTTCATCCCACCAATGTGGCTTAACATCAAGTATATAATGCTTTGTGGGATCTTGAGGATGCACAAGGTTGTTGGAAATGAGTGTTTTCAAGATATCCTCATATGAATCACCAAGCTTTGAAAACTGATGTCTCTCTTTCTTAGGCCTATCTTGATATCTTGGCTTGTTCTCTTGTTGATTAGATGCATTGAGTTTTATGGCTTGAACAACACTAGACAAGTAGAGAACAACTTGATCTTTGGATTAAGAGGAGTCCACAACTCTGTCATTGACCACTTGTTTGTTCTGATTCCAATGTGAGTTCTTTCCTTTATCCTTTTTAGGGTTGTTGTTTTGACCATTATTGTTGTTGTTGTTTCCATGTTTGTTCAAAATTCCTTGTTCTCTCAAAACATCCTCAATCCTACATGTCGTTTCAACCATGGTATCAAAGGAATCAAAAACCATCTTCCTAACTTGATACTAAATTTCGGGAACCAAGTTGCTAACAAGGATGTCAATCTTCTCATTTTTAGGAATGGACCTAGATTAGTGAGAGCATTGTCATCTCCACCTTTGCAAGAGAGTGACAAAGGATTCCCCTTGATTTTGATTTAAGTTGCATAAGTCCAACATGGTGATAGATCTTGAAAGGTTGTATGCAAAGTGTTGGACAAATCTATGGATGAACTCTTTGAAAGTCTTAATGGGAGGAGTTATGTTGGTGAACCATTCCATCGCTTGACCCTTAAGACTCCTTGGGAACAATCTCATGAGGTAGAAGTCATCTTGATGGAACTCAAAACTCATGGTATAGAATTGATGCACGTGATCATGTGGATCTCCATTCCCATCATACTTGTCATATTGAGGGATCTCAACCTTTCTAGGGAAGTCTTTCATGTTAACACTTTTGTTAAAAGGATTAGGACAAATTGAATCAAGTGAGAATGAGCTCTTCGGTGCCAACATCTTTTCTATCATACTCTTAATTTGTTTGTTCTCTTCTTCTTGAGATGGACCTTGATTCTTAATCTTCTTGTCCACATCAAATTTGTAGGGGACTATAGCTCCCTTGTTGATTAAACTCTCTAGGAACTTGTCTTTGTTTTGCTCTAAGTATCTCTCCACATATTGCTAGAAGAGTGGTTCTTGTTGTATCTTCATGAAGTCTTGGGAGTTGAGGTCAAAACTCAAGCTACTTCCCCCATATTGTGAACCATGGTGATCATGTTGTGAAGGTTGTCTTGAGTTCCTAAGAGGTGTTCATCTCCTATAATGATCATGTTGTGAAGCCCTTCTTCCTCTAGGGCTAGGAGATCGTGAAGGTGTTTTTGAACATCTTCCACTTCATGGGGTCTTAGGAGGAGTGGATGGAGGAGAGTTGTTTCCACCACCAACATGCATGTTTTTAAATTGATCATTATGTTGTTGGGCCAAGAGTCTATCTTGCTCTTTTTGGAAGGCTCTCTTTTCTATCTCCAACAAGGCTTGTCTCTCCGACTCTAGGAGTCTAAACTGCTCTTCCTTTTCAGCTTGTTCATCTAGGAAGGCTTTCCTTTCATGCTCAATTCTCTTAAGTCTTTCACTCATGTATCTTGAAGTTGTTTTGAGTAGTGAAATTGGTCTTGAATGTCTAAACAAGTCATTGGTGTATGCTCCATTTACACGAGTGTCATAAGGTTCATCATCTTGGTTTTTATGTTGTGATTGTTCTTCTTGATAGGCTTACCTCTTATCTCTTTTAGCCCTTTGGTGTGCATCCATATATCTAGTTGAGATAAGGGTCTCAAGACTAGTCGATGTTCATGAGAGGAACTGCCAAACGAAATGGTATCTCTATGTTTTTCAAATATGTTATCAAGACATTTATCCATTTTTTCTATCTCTCATCGAGTCATTGTGTAACTCATATCCATATATGAGCGAGAAGATGTTAAGGGTGTACTCAATGCACTAAGGTTACTCTTGGGATCAAAACAAACTTTTGAGTTATTCCTGGGTGATTGATCAAATACAGGTTCTTTTCCCTTATGTTTTTGGTGAGTTTAAACTAAGGGTAATTGGTCAAAGACTACTTGAGGTCACTTTCCTTGATTTACTTGATATCTTGTTGTAACCAAAATGAAATAAAATGTACTAGGTGATAGGATGACCCTAAGAAACATTGGTACCAAAATAGGATAGTAAAAGCACTCACTTGTCCATAAGAGAGGTGATAAGATAGAATTTTTCAAGAGGCATAAACTGACACTGCCATAGAGGTGCCCACTGAATAGGTGAATACCCTAACACATATGGATCAGGAGGATGATTTAACCAAGTTATATTGATTGAATTTGAATTTGTATGGAATTGAATAGACAAGAGATTACGAAAACTCTCCAAGTGTGTTATCAAAGGATCCAAAGGTTTACCTTCTCAACAAGGACGATTTCTAGCTCACCGACTCCAAACAAGGTCACTCATGAAATCAAAGATTACTAGTTCAAGAGGTCAAAACACAAGAATCCAAGGTGCAAACAAGATTCTAACAGTGAGGTGAGTGACTTGATTTGACCTAGATCGACTGAGGAAGACCAGAAATGACAGGATAGAAAATCAAGCAAGTTGTAGAAAGTTGGTTTTTCGACTCAGGAACTCAGTTTTTGTTCATTTTAATTGACCAATTAGATGCATTAATAGATTCATATCATTAATCAAGCACACAAGACAATAATAAGGGAGTTCAAGAAAACAATTGTCTTCAAACAATGAGCAAGGGACAAAGAAACCTTGCACATAAACAAGAATAGTGACATAGTATTCTACTCCCTAAGGACTCTACTTATGTATGTTCTCAAAGTGTTTTCAGTCATGCACATAGTCCTAGAAAAAGAAAAATTTGGTTGTACTATGGTTTATAGTAATGGTCAACTCTGTAACTCTTGCAATCTCAAGTGAGTGAAATCCAATCCCGATGCACCGAGATTTTGACATAGTCCAAGAATTTAATCAATCAGAAGCTGCTGAGGAGATCTGATAGCCCAACAAGAGACCACACCTGTGGAGATTTCTTCCACAAGGACATTTATATAGTGGTTGTTGCTCCACAATAGGAATGGCTAATACCACTTGAGGTTTCGTCCATGTGGTTTACCTAGTAAAGGGAGTGTCCACTATGATTAACCCTCTCTAACAAGGAAGACTCACAAAATGGACCACATGGGGACTTAGCTTGGATTCAAGGGTTTTGAGTTTCTGATGTGCCCAAAAGGGAACAAAGCATACTCCTCTAGACTCTTCACCTCACCCAAACATAGAAAGCAAATTAATTGACATGCTAAGTTAAAATCACCTCACCAAGGTTTGTATGCCAACAACAATGAATACCGATCTCTCTAAATGGGACCAAGAGAGAACGTACCATCAAATGTTGAAGACTAAACCAAGTAGGACAATGAGATGATAACAAGTCCTTCCCTACCTACAAGGGGTTCTATCGTCAAGAAGAGCTTCACATGTAAGACAAGAGAATGAAGCCCACTCTCTCAAGAACACCACAAATAGTGTTCATAGGGCCTAATTACTATGTGAAACATATATGCAAGAAAAAAAATATAGATTCATTCTTTCCTTTAGTGCAAAAACTTGGAAGTGTGATCTATGAAAGCAAGAGACACTCAAGTTAGACACATGAGAGATTCATTTTTATTTTCAAAATCCAAATGTTATAGAGATGAAACAAAATACCGCTAGTCCAAAGCTACATACTTAGTAGATTTTACCTTATTTTTATTTTTGTTGAGCTTTTCTGTGCAAGCAAGCCACGAACTCTCCAACAAGAAAGATAAGCAAACACACAAATAAGCAAACAAGATATGCAACATATATTCAACTTATGCAAACCCTAGGGTTAGATCTGAAAATCAATTATTATGAGCAATAATAACCAACAAATAATCCAAATGACAACTCATATCATGCATTGAACCATGTGAAAAATAAGTGCATATTCATCACAAAATTTTATTTTTTTTGCATTTGACCTAGTCAACAAGATCTAATTTTTTTGATATGATTTTGGCCACAAAAATAGCAATGAAAAATAGAGACCCCTCCTAAAAAATAGAGAGATTTCCAAAAATGTAATTTTTTTGGAAAAATTCCTTAATTTGTGCCCTAGGGACCCTATTTATCAAAACATACTAGTTTTCAAAGATCAGATTTTAAGCCATTATTTATCATCAAAACCAAAAACACAGAGAACAAACCCCCTGTAGAATTTCTAAAGCTTTTCGGAAATGTAATTTTTTCTAAAAAATTCACTGATTTGTAACCAGAAATGAATTTTCATGAAACATCATAAAAAATCATAAATCATAGGAAAATGATCAGAAAAATATGAGCTTCGAACTAAGACATACTATGATGATCCCCTAGTTGCAAAAAAAAAAATCAGATCCAAACTCCCAACCGTTTGAAAGATATGATCAAATCTGTAAAAAAATCTTAGGTTTTTGTCTCCAAGCAAATCTGCACAAGGGTTAGGCTTGAAAAAAGTTAATAAAATAACCATGTAAAGATTAGAAAAATCTGAAAATTTGAATAAAATGAAGGAAAATCAGGAGCATTAGCCCCACGGTGTGCACCAAAAATGTGTACTAAAATGTTGACACACTTCTATGAGTCATTATATCCAAGATTTCTCAAGAATGAGGTCTCAAATGGTGACTCATAGCTCTCTATTCATGGAGTGCAAGGGTTTATAGTGGAGGCCCTCAATTTAGACCTAGTTTGTGCCCATGCAAGTACACCATAAAACACGAGATTCAAAGAGGAAAAGCAAGAGTGATAGTCTCCATGATAATCAAGTATGCATGAAAATGAAAATGAAAGCTATTCTATATGATAACAATGCATGAAAGCAAACTAATCTATGAAAGGAAATATAAATGCAAGATTATTCTATGAAAAGAAATATGAATCTAATCTAACATGCAAGTGAAAGAGTAATCTAAATGGACTGCCATGGAGGCATGAGAGAAGAAGACAAGAAAAGAGAAGTTGCAATGATCAAGCTCAACTGCTCAAACTCTCCTCCAAAATTGCTCTCCAAACCTGCAACATAACAATAACGTAAAATCTGGATCCCTACTAATGAGAAGGAGAGGGCTCCTTATAAAGAATCTTTTTAAATAAATGGATGGTCAAGATTAAGAGGAAAAAATAAATGAGCAATGGTGGAGATTAAATCCTGGTTGATCCATGTTCTCAAGATTCTCAAGAGGCAAAATCAATAGGCATGATTAAGAGGCAAAATAATGAGTGGTTGAGATAAAGAGGCAAAAACCTTTTTTAAAAAGTCAAAAGATTCTATCTCATTGGAAAGTGCACTTTTTCTTTCTCTTTTTCTTTTATTATTTTATTATTTTTAGTAAAGTGATTTCTATTATTTAATTAAAAGATTTTTTATTTATTTAAAAGGGAGCATGTTCTTTTAATTAAAATGAGACTTAGGATAAATGATCAAACCTTAGGAAATATTGAAATAATTGAATTAATTATGATTTGATCAAGAAAATTGATTTGAATTGA
Source organism: Chamaecyparis obtusa (assembly GCA_027943335.1). NCBI lineage: Eukaryota > Viridiplantae > Streptophyta > Pinopsida > Cupressales > Cupressaceae > Chamaecyparis > Chamaecyparis obtusa. The sequence goes on along the minus strand of BSBK01001598.1, from coordinate 1,001,965 downwards.
AAATATTGCAAGGCATTGATTCAGGAAATTGATAAATTGATTCCGTCATTTGATAAATTGAAGAATGGGGGCGCATAGTCTAGGCGACCATTTTAGGGTGCATACAACTGATACCAAGCATTTTCAAATTGCTCAAGCATCTAATCAAAATAACCAAGGCAATCGTAACAATTAGAATCAAAACAACAATAATCAAAATTGCAATAAAAATCAACAAAATTAGAATAATTCTATTGGATTACAGAGGGGGGGGGGGGTGAATCAACAATCCTTGATTCTCTGTACCTTATAAACTTTATCTGATTAACTCAGTGTTAACTTGGTTAGACACACTTCAATATTTATCGACACCAAAAAATTAACTTTATTAATCAACAATAACATTCACATTAATCATTCAACACATATAACACCAATATTTAACATAGAAACCCAATTTGGGAAAAAACACTATGGGAATTGTCACCCACTAAATAATTCACTCTTCTGAAGTGAGCTCGGTTAAAAGCCAATCTAGTTAAAGATTGCAATACACATTGCTAAATGTGACCCTAATAGGGGATTTACCTCAGATTTGTTAGGATCTTCACGCTGTTAGGAGTGGCCTAGTTAAAGGTCTTCAAACACTCTTTAAAATGTTACCTTGTGCAAGGATTTACAAATAAGACTATTAGGTCCATTCGCTTAAGAGATTTTTCTTTTACAACTGTTAATAAGAAATAGTGAATAAATTGACATGTAAATCAACAACTATCTTTGCATAACCAGATCCCTTGTGTGCTCTTTGTCTTCACTTCAATCTTTCACTTTCCACTGGCTTCAACACTTCATCAAATTCATCTTTCTAACTTAGAATTCAACCTTTTCCTTCTTCTCTGCATCAGTCAATGACTCATCAACCCTTCAATTTTCCAACCATCTATTTATACAAATTCATCCTTTATATAGACTTTATTTTGCCTCTTAATCTCCTTTATTACATTTTCTTTTGATTAATCTCAGCCATTCAATTCACTTTACAAAATTATTCATTGTATTTAGATCTCGGTTAAAATGTTTTATCATCTCCTCAAAACTTGAACTTTCTTGAAACTTGTTCCTTCTCTTTTTGCCACTTAGATCTATACCATAGATCATCACCTTGAATTTTTGTGATTGTAGATCTCTCCAAATAACTCTTCCTCATCATCTGAATCTTCTAGCTCATCATAGCTCAATATTAAATGTTATTATGATCCTTTTATTTAATTTTTGTTCCTTTCTCAGTGGTTAACTCTTTTCTTTACCAATTTGATATAATCAAATTTTTGGTAGAAAACACTTATATCAACATAATCTTAACATTCTATGATTTGTATTAGTTTCCCAATTAAGTTCTTCTTCACAACATTTCACTTCTTATTCTTAACTCATTCATTTTATATCATAATCCGAATGATATGGCAACACAACATAAATCAGATATCAATTACTTGACATCATTGCCAAGAGAATAACTAATCTAATCATTCTACAATCTTGTATACCTTTGATCTTAGTCGGTCTTCAACATCATCACCATCAGTTATAGTAACACAATTCATCACAACAATGACAATCGCAATAATCTCACAATCAGGGATACTTATTTTCATGCAACAACAAAAACAACAATGATGCAAATAGCTAAAACAACTCTGGTACGTGTCAACGTTGATAATTCACTTCCCTTGTGAACCACTTGATCTCATATTCCATAGACTGGTTGAAGAAAACATGATGGTTTTCCCAAACACTAGGCCATGCAAAGAGAATCAATCTAAGCCTTCTTGATCAATACAAAGATAATGAGTATTTTTCTTATCATCGCATTAGGGGATATGATATAAAAAAGTGCATGAAACTGAAACAATTTTTTCAAGATCTCATTGATGATGGTAGAATTGAAGTTGAGGGCCAAACACCATCTTCATCAAATGCATATCTCAAGATCTACAACCAACCCTTTCAAAATCACAATCAGAAAAATGCCTTGTCATCCAAAAAAATTGCATATGACTACTCCACCAATAAAATCTAGGGTTTTGACTCTACCCGTGGAAGTATTGAAGAAATTGACTATTGTGGCTTTGATTCCCTTTATAGTCACATACAAGAATCTGAAAACTATGTATACACCCTCAAACTCAAGGGTTATGATTGTAATGCTACCACTAGAAGAGGAAGGGTTATTGTTCAAGCTACTACCACTCTACTAGCTACACCATCCACTTCCACTCAACCCATTTCACTCTATGACCTCTTGACACAACTTGGGAAGACTCCCACATAGATATCCTTGAGATTATCTATACATCATCTATACATAAGGAAGTCCTTGAAACAAATGTTAACAAGTCACAAGCTCTTGAGAATATCAATGCCTCATAGTTTGTGCTGGAAATTTGACTTTACTAGTGTATATGAATAATTTTAGTGTTGTCATTATGGCAAAAAAGTCATATGAAGTTTTGGAGTCAGAACACTAACTTAGAAGATCAAAATCTGGCTAAGTATGGAAGACATAGCAGACAATAAAGAACCTGATGAACATAGCATCAGCGCACATATGTATGATTGAGTTTTTGTATGCACCCTTGAAGATGATTTTGAGTATGTTATAATGCTAATTCTAAGAACGCATGGTCAGATGTGATAGCATGAAGAAGTTACAATGAGTTGAAGTGACACAGATAGTAAGCGGAAGAGCAAAATAGAGCATGCAACCGATAGGAAAGAATTTGATTAGCGAGTATTATTTTATTTTGTAAAGGTTATGCACCTATTGTATTTATGTTATAGACTTGTTAATATCATTATATGCAAACACGCTTGGGCCAATTCATTTGGAAGTGTTGTATGTAATAGGTTATAGGCCGACTTAGTAATTAGTTTTGGCTGCGTCTATATATGAGACATGTGATTTTGTATTCGAGCATGGATGAGAGAGATGGAAGAGAAGAAGTATGAAAAGTATGTATTAGAGAAATAATAATGATATAGAGCTTTACAAGAGGTTAACGAAATCAGTGCACAAAAGGAACTGATCAAATAGTAGTGTCAAGATAGAAGTTCACCATTTGTAGATATAGTGTATATCTGATAACTAGGAGGTTGTAGCATTCCTCATTGAGCAGTGAGCTCTAATTGTGAGCCTTCCACCCCTAACAGGGTTTTTTACTTCAAGACTCCTAATAGGGTCTAACCTTTGACCAGGTCATTGTACTAAGCATTGTAAAGATTGCTCCTAATAGGGCAAAGGAACATTAACAGGTTCATAATACAAAGTACAATTATTAGTGGGTATTAATTCCCACCTGGGTTTTTCCTTTGACCAAGGTTTCCCTGTAATCATATCTGGTGTTATGTATTATGGTTGTTTACTTTATTTTATTTAATAATCAGTTTAGTAATTAAGTAATTGGGCTAAATTTCAAGAAGCAGAAAAACATTAATTATAGAACACTGATTCACCCCCCCCCTCTTAGTGTTCCCATTCCTAACAATTGGTATCAGAGCTTTGGTCCTCTAAGATAAGTTTAACCACTTGAGGAGATCATGGATTCAAAAGAAGTAAAACATCTGAAGAAGAATCTTGAAGTAGCTCTTGAAGATCTTGACAGATCTAAAAAAGAAATTGAAGAACTGAAATTGAAGGTTAGTGGTTCACAAGTATTCATAAAGAAACTAAGAAAAGATTTGAAAGATTGTTCAACATATGATTTGGGAAAAATGGTCAAAAAGATAAATGAATAAAACATGTCTCTGAAGGATCATATTGATGAATTGGATGAAAAGTTAACTAACAATTAGGAAGCCTATGAAGAATAGGTCAAAGAAAACAAACAGTTGGATGAAGAACTTATGCAAGAAAATCTTAAAATATTGGAATTAGAAAACATCAAGAAAAAGATGGAATCCAAATTAAAAGAAGCCAAGAACCATATTGAAAAATTACACACAAGTTCTAATCTAATAGAGTCACAGTTGTATGCACAGAAGATTAAATGAGATACAAGTGGTATTGGATACAATGAAGCTCAAGTTTAGATTGATGTAATGCAAGAAAGAATGAAAGCACCTAAATAATCTACAGGAGCCAAGAAGATTGAAAATCATACTAAAGCTAAAGAAGAACCATCTAAAGATGAACGCAAGCTAGTAAACTGAACTTGTTATGCCTGTAACAAGCATGGACATATAGAAAGAGATTGTAAAGAGGTAAGACCTTTCGATGGTTATTGTTATTCATGCAATAAATCTGGTCATAGAGCTATGAATTTTAGATCAAATCAAAGAAATAAGAAACAACAAAATCAGATAAATCTACCTTAGCAAAGTGTTAGAAGTCCTCTAAACATTACATGTTAGATATGCAATTACAATGGTCACATAGCTAGAAAATGTAGTATGGTAACTCACATCAATGCATTGAAGAATACAAGGCCTCCAGTTATTTGTTACTCTTGTAACAAGGTTGGACACATCTCAAAGTTTTGTAGATCACAAGCGCAAATTCAAGAAAGACCTAATAAGTCTCAAGGATCAATATTGGATGAATCTAGAGAAGTCAAGTTTGTGAAAGTTACAGAAGATGCGAGAAAAATTTGGATGGAGGTAAAGAAAGATAATGTTAGTACCATAGTAGTAGATGCATCCTCAGTGGATGCACCTTTTACTTCTGGATAAATGACCCTCATGGTCATAAAGGGAGATAGATAATCTCTAGACCCTTGCGTAGCTGGTATACTCACCCTCAAAGTATGCACCTTTGGTTTTAGTTTTTTGGTTGATAGTTGATGCAGTATGCAAGATCGCACAACCTGATTGTCAGTAGGAACAAAGATTAGAATTCTATGTTGCATTACGTATTATGGCATCAAGCATTAATTGCTCAAAGTTGTTTTAATAGTCACTAGAGATCTATTATCCTCACTTTTGCATTTGAGTTTGAGCCTTTGGAGAGCACATGAGATCAGGTAGTTAGTGTTGAAAGATTACATTTTTTTCATCAACAAAAAGAAGTTTAAGTTGGTTATGAAACCCTTGTTCGAACGTGACATTTCAAAAAATATTTGGAACCCTATTTAAGCATTGATCAAGTAAGTAGTGGCCACTCTAGCTGTATTTGATATTGTAGAGAGGAAGAGATATATATTCAAGAAGCATCCATTCAAGTCAGTCCTAGATGACCTAGAAGGAGCATTCTCTAGAACTCTGATGGGAGTTATGCACAGAGAAGATATTCATGCCTACATATATTGTAATAATGAACTTGTAGGATTGAACAGAATAAGGTCACACATTGAGACAATAGTGAATCCAAACATGACATTCATGGATGAATTCACACACTTCACAAATCACCCTATAATTGAATATGCGACTATATATGAATTCTATGAGTTAGAATGGATCAAGATCCTTCTAAGAAAAATTCATGATGATCTATTTTGGATTGGAGAAGTTCCTACTTGCATAACTACAGATCTCATTAATGAGATGACTAGACTTTCCAAGACTGACACCATTCTTCGTATTGGTAAAGATGTCAGAAAACAAGTTGAGTAGGCTTGTAAATCTAGGAGTGATAAGCATGGCATGAAAATTGAGCCCATAGAGGAGAACGATATAAAAAGCATGGCTATGATACTAGGATACAAGTTCCAACATGCTAATAGAGTGAATAGTGTATCTACAACCACTATTTTGGTAGCTATAAGGATAGTAAAAGAGAATGGAGAGTTTAACCTATGTGAAATCCTGCACACACAATTGTTAGATAATATAAGAGCCATCAAACATGATAAGAGAAAAATATTCAGATTTGGATCATTGATCATCTACATGTACTTCCATATAGTTGGTAAGGTCTCTGATCTCTATCTTCACAAGACTATACCTACATTGCCTCAAATTTAACTCAAGGCAACATCAGAGAGCACTCTAAAGGACTACATGGAATTGGAGATTAAAACATTCAAAATCAAGATGTAGAGAAGGTATAGGATACCTGCGAAGATTGTGAAGAAGTATAAGGACAATATATGTTTCATGGTGGAAACTAGTATCACATGCATGGAAGCAGTGGAGCTTAGGACTAAGTGGATTTATCCACTTGGTTATGAAGTGGAGGAACACATTTTTGAAGCTTATGCACAATTCCTCTTATCAGAGCCTAAGGATCCCAATGAACCTAGATAGGGAACTTATGAAGAGAAGACTAGACAAGTAGACTTTGTCTTATATAGTGCAACAACAAAAAGAAAACCATCCAAAATTACATCAGACATTCTGAAAATTCATGGTGTTACCCAAGCAGACTTGGATAAAGAAAGGGAAGCCAAGATTGCAATGCAACTTAAGAGCTCACCATCTTCTAAAGTAAAAATGGAAGAATCAGATGATCCTAAGGAGAAGAAGAAAAAGATTGATGTCAACACCTTTGCACCCACAGATACAATTGATTTGGAGTCCACTCCATCTTCTGAGCTGAGCAAGATGCCTAGAAGGAAGAAGAAGACTACCTCAAGCCATCCATCCTCAAGGTCAATAAGAAGCAAAGGAAGAAACACTCAAGCACCTCCTAAGGTAGGATTCATACCGAATCTAGAAGTGTTGAGAACTAGAGTAGTTGATGAAGGAAGGATAGATCAAGTAGCGAAGTTCTATAATAAGTATCATGAGATTGATAAATCAGAGATCCATTCTATGATTACTAAGCACATGATTAAGTTCAAGAAGTTTGTATTGGAACTTAAGATAGTTATTCCTGATCAAGTATGGAGTATACTTGATTATTTGAAAAGACAATCTATTGAAGAGGATATGAGGATAAGAGAAAATACATTGGATGACAACCTCCTAGTTTGTTCATTTGAAGAGAAAAAATTTCTATTAGACTTGGTGAATCCTCACATAAGAACTAAGCTCAGAACTCTACAAATAATGAATAAGGATTATGAGTTGGTTGTGAAGGAAACAAAGAAGGCATTTGAGAAGGTATTCTTGGATAGACACATGTATCCTCCCTCTGTGCCTGCAACTCAAGCTCCCTCTAAGCAAGAAAAGGAATCAGAGATCCCTAAAGCACTTATGATAGGTCCACAAGAGTCTTCACCCATGCATGAAGCTAAGGATGAAACAATTGTGATTGATAATGTTGAAATCACCATGGTGGCAATAGATAATGAACTGGATAAGTTTGAAGAAATTTTTGTGAGTACTAAGGAAGTAGAGATTCTATGTGCTGATGAATCACCTAAGCAGGAAGAAAAGGTATAAATTGAAGACTTAATAGGACATGAAGAAGAGAAGGAAGATGAACATAAAGAAGAGCCCTCTGTTGAGATTCCAGTGAAGGTAAAGAGTGAAATTATGGACAACACACTCCTTAATCCTAAGTCCTCCATTTCATTTTTGTCAAGTTTTACCATTGATACAACCAGTTTAGACTCATAAGGAGAAGAATATCTGATGAAGATTAGTGTGTTAGCAATGGAGAAAGAAAAAGAGAAACAAGTAATGAGAAATACATTATTTGTAGAATCAGTTAGAATACTGAACAATCTACTACTTGAGGATAAGAAAGTGATAAATGTTTATTTAGTGGATGATGTTAGTAACATCCTATCAAGCTTCAAAGAAAATTTCTCAAGTATTAAAGAATCATCATCTAAAATTGTAGAAGAGAAATATCTCAAGAAAAGGCTGAATGAATTGATAGAAAATTTATCACTTGACCTTAATTATCTAAAGGTTGGTCAAGCTATGCTGAAGGAGATAGCAGAAAAAGGAAGGAAGATAATTGCTAACTGTATGAACAAAGACAAACTCACTGCAGACCTTTCCAAGAAGATTCAGGAAGTAGAATCTATGATGGAAACACTAAGAAAATTAGTGGAAGATCCCTCCCAAGATATAAAAATGTGCAATAATGTCTATCAAGGATAGTTAGATAAAATTGAGAAGGCAGAAAAAGAGATGGCAAAAATAAGGACTAGACAAGCACAACTTAGACATGCACTAGCACCTTCACTAGATGTTCTGAATTAGAACATTAAGCAGATAGATGCTACTATTGTATCATATGATCAAGATCCATGTACAGATTTGGAAAAGATGGAGAAGCTAACCTATTCATTATGTGCCCATCTACAAATAGTTGATGCACTAAAGGTTTTTTGGTAGCAAGAAATTGCAAACCTTTAGATTGCATACCCTGATGTACTCTCTATGTAAGTACTTGAAGATTCATTTTTTGAGTGCCTTTGTCATTAATGTCAAAGGGGGAGTAGAGTAATATGGGAGTAGAGTAGTAGAGTAATATGATATAAGGGAGATATAACATAGAGTATATAATGTATAGTATTCAGAAAAGGATAAGATAGAAAGTTTTTGTAAAGATGTAGTTTAGCAACTTCACCATATTCCTTTGTTTCCATTAATGAAAAAGGGGGAGATTGTTGGAAAGTTGAATTTACTAGTGTATATGACTAAGTTTAGTGTTGTAATTATCACAAAAAAATCATATGATGTTTTGGAGTCAGCGCACTAACTTAGAAGATCAAAATCTGGCTAAGTATGGAAGATAGAGCAGACAGTAAAGCAACTGATGAACAAAGCATCAGTGCACGTGTGTATGATTGAGTTTTTTTATGCACCCTTGAAGATAATCTTTTGAGTATGTTATAATGCTAAGTATAAGAACACATGGTCAGATGTGATAGCATGAAGAAGTTACAATTATTTGAAGTGACACAGATAGTAAGTGGCAAAATAGAATAGAGCATGCAGCCGACAGGAAAGAATTTGATTAGCGAGTATTATTTTGTTTTGTAAAGGCTACATGCCTATAGTATTTATGTTATAAACTTGTTAATATCATTGTATGTAAAAACACTTGAGCCAATTCATTTGGAAGTGTTGTAAGTAATAGGTTATAGGCCAACTTAGTAATTAGTTTTGGCTGCACCTATATATGAGACGTGTTTTTGTATTTGAGCATGGATGAGAGAGATGGAAGAGCTGAAGTATGTGAAGTATGTATTAGAGCAGTAAGAATGATATAGAGCTTTACAAGAGGTTAAAGCATTAGCTCACAAAAGGAACTGATTTGACAATAATGTCAAGGCAACAGTTCACCATTGCAAATATAGTGCATATCTGATAACCAGGAGGTTGTAGCCTTCCTCATTGAGAAGTGAGCTTTGGCAGTGAGCCTTCCACCCCTAACAGGGTTTGTTATTTCAAGACTCCTAATAGGGTCCAACCTTTGACTAGGTCATTGTACTAATCATTGCAAAGAATGCTCCTAATAGGGAAAAGGAACATTAACAGGTTCATAATACAAAGTACAATTATTAGTGGATATTAATTCCCACCGGGGTTTTTCCTTTGGCCAAGGTTTCCCCGTAATCATATCTGACGTTATGTATTATGGTTGTTTAATTTATTTGCTTTAATATTTAGTTCAGTAATTAAGTAATTGGGCTAAGTTTCAAGAAGCATAAAGACATTAATTATAGAACACTGATCCACCCCCCCTCTTAGTGTTCCCATTCCTAACAGTTTCAAGTCATGATTGGGAACTTGGCCACACAAGAATACCTTGTTTTCATAGATAAAGATTTTTGTGGACCTGATCCTCACTATAAAATACCCCTTTACATCAAAGTCATCTTTCATTCCATGAAAATAGAAAGGGTCCTAATATATAATGGATCTAGTTTGAACCTTTTTATCATGAAAATGATAAAAAATTTGGGAATCCTTGAATATCTTATTGATGTAACAAAGATAATCACAATTAAAGCTTATGATGACATAGATAGGGAATCCAAAGGTTTGAATACACTTCCTCGACAAGTCCTAGATCTTGACTTGCCTTACAATATACTCTTAGGAAGACCTTGGATACATGCTATCATAGGTTTATCTTCCACATTTTATCAATGTCTAAAATTCCCACACCAAGGTGGAGAGGTCACTATTCTTAGAGATCAGAAACCTTTTCAATATTGCAATAGACTAGAAGGTAAAAAATCATATTGTTTCCTATTGAATGAGTTTTTCAAACCTATTACTAAGGAGGAACCCATCAAATCCTCTACAAAATAAAAAACTATACCTTCCACTAATGAGACCACAACTTCTAAGACTGACAAAGGAAAAGAGAAGATTACTATAGAATAGATTCTTGAATCAGAAAAGAAAGTTAAATTCATTGATCAAGGAATGGGAGAAAACAAGTTGGAGAATGCCATGTGCATAGGTCAACTCCCTTTATGTCAAAATCTCTATGGGAAAAATTCATAGCTCTTTCCGAAAAAAGAAAGACAAAGAAACCACATAATGCAAAAAGACTACTTTCGAACATTGGGGATCCCTTAGTGATGAACATATGGAATCAAACATCCTATCTTGGATCTTTAAGGATGGAGAAGACAAACCTATAGACATACCTAAAGGAAAATATGTGAAGGCCCCTCCCCTTATGGAAAGTATGGGATATAAAGGCATATGCCTTGGACCAAATGCATAGGGTATGAAGAAACCTATTGAATAATCAACTATCCTTTTGGACATGGAATGTGCTCCCTAGAGACTAAGGTTCCCTTTACTAATGATTACTATAAGATCAAAAGTGATTCAAACACTAACAAGGAGGAATTATTCAAAGTCCCCTTCCAATATATTGAAGATGATATCATCGATACCCATTATGCCCTGGCCATCACTGAAGTTGACTTTTCATCCCCAAACTCCTACTTAAACACCTTGAACTTATAGATTGGGACCAACAAGACTCACCTTTGGCTTTGAACATTTAAAATTTAGATGAGACAGTTTTAGCCCTCTTTGGCCTATGATATATCCAAGATTATGATCATGGGATACAATACAAAAACCAAGCCTACTTCGTTAGTCAAATCAGCTCTCTTAGTTGCAAAAGTAATTTTTTTTTATAAATAAAATAAAAAAGACAATAAAACATCCCCTGGTGAAAACCTTTTTAAGGTACCTTTAGATAAAGAAAAAGAGATAATAAAGGGTGTGTCTTCTAGTGAAAACCTTTCTGAGGTTCTAGAAGAGGGAGAAGTTGACTTTCCTTTGAGGTCTTTACCACCAGAGAAATCATCTATCATCATTAAAGATATAATAGAAGTCACCTCAGGACAACTGAGGATCCTAAGATCATGTTCATAAAAATATCTCTTAATGATAAAGAAAGGAAGTATATGATTACATTTATTCATAAGGAATAGATAAGCTTCACATGGAATTACAAAGATATGCCTGGACTAGATCTTGATTTGGTTGTACACCATCTTGTAGTTGATGCCAAAGTAAAATTTGTCAAATAGAAATTGCACAAGATGCATACACAAGTGGCTTTATTAGTAAAAGTAGAGTTACATAAGATGTTGAAAGTCAAATTATTTAGACCTATATTGATTATCTTGAATGGGTCTCAAACAATGTACTAGTAGGTAAACCATCAGGTAGTTAAACACGATGGGGGAATCCATATATGTTCCAACTTCAGAGACCTGAATCTAGCATGTTTGAAGGATGATTTTCCACTCCTTAACATGGACATTATAGTGGATTTGAAAGAAAGGCATGAGATGCTATCCCTCGTGGATGGCCTTTCAGGATACAATCAAATTAGAATTGCAATGGAATATCAACACAAGACAACATTTACTACACCATGGGGTAAATTATGCTATCAAGTCATGCCCATTGGTCTCAAAAATGCTGGAGCCACCTATCAACGTTCTATGATGATAATATTTCATGACCTTCTACATGATATCATGGAAGACTATGTAGATGACATTATAGGAAAAACAAAGACATGAGAATCACATATTCTGAGCCTTACCACAATCTTTGACATATTGGAGAAGTATAAGGTTTGGCTAAATGCTAAGAAGTGTGTCTTTGGTTTACAATCATGAAAGTTACCAGGCTACATTGTGTCTCATAGGGGAATAGAGGTAGATCCAAAAAAGGTGAAAGCCATATTAGAGATGCCTCCACCAAAGACACTAAAGAAACTCTATATCTTACAAGGTAGACTTTAGTCCATCCACAAGTTTGTAGCATAGTTGACATACAAGGCCTATCCTTTTTCACATCTTCTACACATAGATATCAAGTTCATATAGGATTTCTTATATTAGAAATATTTTGAGAAATTGTAGTACCTAGATAGTCTACTAGTGTTGTTCCCACTTGTTCTAGGCTGACCTTTAATAATGTACATATTAGGTACCATAGTTGCATTGGGTGCGCCCCTCACACAACCAGATGATAATGGAAAATAATGATCCATATACTACCTCAACAAGACATTAGTGGTTTATGAGTTAAACTACATAGCCATTGAACGAGCATGCTTTCTTGTTATATTTTGCACACACAAGCTATGTTATTACATGCTGAATCACAAAATACAACTCATCACAAATATTGATCCACTCAAATACTTGTTATCAAAAGCTACTCTTACTAGATGTACTGCTAAATGGGTCATGATCTTGAGTGATTTTGACATGGTATATGTAGACAAAAAAACCATCAAGGGACAAGTAATTTCAGATCAGTTAGAATAATCTCCTATTCCAAGAGACCATCCTATTATTTTATATTTTCTAGATGAATCTATTATGAATGTAACCCCAAGTATACAATGGAAGCTCTATTTTGATGGATCTTTCACACAGAAAGGATCGAGGTCGGGAATCTTATTTATGAAACCATAGGGAGACCTCATTCTAAAGTCTTACAAATTGACATTTTCATGCACAAAAACATAGAAAATATATTTTTAATTTTTAATTTTTGAATGGGAGGGGAGAGCAAGAAAACTAGAAATGATGACTACTATGGAGTTTTTGCAGCTCAAGATGCTAGTCTGTCACAGGGTGAAATGGTTCTAGTTGATGAGAATGATATAAAGTTAATGGATAATAAGGAAGCTAATAAGAAAGATTCTAAAGACAAGGGAGGTGGTGAGAAAGATTTAGGAGATGGGGACCCACGAGGATGTGGGAGGACTTCTAACTTGAGAGGTACTAAGAAGTAGTTAGTTGAGGACAAGGCAATGGAAAAAGTAGTGACTTGTCTGTGGTCCTCCCTCTTTGGCATTAAACTGATTGGAAAGTCTTCTTTCCCATGAGTTACTACTATTTCATACTCTTTGTTGGGTAAGTTTTCTATCTTTGTCCTTGAACCTATTATATATCATAGCATTTCTTCCATGGCTCTATATTTGGTTGCAAAGTTCATGGGTCCTAGGCCTAATATAGATGTGGTCAGAGCTTATGCAAAGGAAAAGTGGTAGCTTAAAGGTCATTTGGATATCATAGTGATTCCTAAAGGTTTTTTTAATTCTATTTTGCTTGCGAAGAAGAGTTATCTAATGTGATTTTTTAAGGCCCATGGATTGTTGGGAAGTCATCTTTGGCTTTGCAAAGATGGTTGCCTAATATAGACCTAAATGATAAGATCTTTGACTTAGTTCCTTTCTGGGTTAGACTCCCTAGGCTTACATTGGAATAATAGAATGAGGATGTTTTCCAAGGTCCGGTGAATTCTTTTGAGGAACTTATGTCTATTGACCCCATGATTGCTTCAAATTCTAGGCTAGTCTTTATCGGGATTTTTGTTAGTGTAGGATAATTCACTGACCTCTCCTTAACTACTAATATTTTTTCTAAGATGGGTAAGTGGGCTCAGCCAGTGGAGTTTGAAATGGTGCCCTTTGCCTGATTTGTGTGTTGAAAAATTGGTCACTAGGCTAAGAAATGCCCACAAAAGGTTAACAAGGAGAAAGGATCCAAAAAGAAGGGAAAAAAAAAGTATGAAAAGAAAAAATACTCAAGTAGGAGCTGTGGAAGGCAGAACTATTGAGGATTCAAATTCCAAGTTACCCATGACCAATACCTCAAAGGAGAATGAGGCCTCAATAAATGAGGAAAATAATATGAATCCCCAAATCCCTGTTGTAGGCTTAGAGGATGGGGAACATGCTTCTCTTTTAGTTGGTAACCCATTTCAACCATTAGAGGAAGGAGAATTTGCTAAAAGTATGGGATCCCTAGATAGGGATGAAATGGGTGATAGTTTACCTTCCAGAGTGGAGGAAACTCAACATATGAATTAGGCCTCAAACAACATAGAGGATGAAAATCAAGAGATGGGTCCATCTTTAAAAATCATATAGCATGCACATCCATGTAATATTTTGGGGGAAAATCAGTCCCTGTGTTCATTTGAGACCAAGGCTCAAGAAGGTGTGAGCTCGTCTTTCACTGATTTGGACAAGTTGAGTAGTGATTGGGGGGATGAAATTATGGATGACAATGAAAATTGACCAAAGTATGAAATTAAGATAGACTTAAAGCCCCATGGTCAAAGGTGGAAAAAAAGAAAAGGGAAGAAGGGAGGGGAAAGTCAATAGTCAATTTCTTCTTCCTACTGTGGGGTTTTAACCAGAAAATGAGCTAGAAATGATATTAGAATTCCAAAACCAACCAAAGTGAAAGCTAATGTTGGTTCTCCAAAATATAATGTGGGGGGGATCAAAAAAATGGTATAGGGAACAAGAGAGTAAACAAAACATAGCGGATGGAACTCAGATAACCATCTAGGAGGTTTTTCCCCCACCTAAAAAATGAAAATATTATCCTAGATTAGGGGGATTAAATGTTCCCATAAGAAAGATGTTTTCAGGAACATAGTTAGAGATCACAAACTAGATATTTTATTGATTCAAGAAACTAAGATTTCTAGTGACAAGGTAGGCAAAATACAAGTTTTTAAAGATTATGGTGTTGCTTGATCTAACTTGGATGGAGCTTTTGGTGGTACAATTATTTTTTGGAACCTTAAATATATAAAGGGAGAGCCTCTCATAATGGAAGATAACATTGTCTCCAATAGATTTCATTATATTAGGGATGGCTTCTCATGTATTTTATCTAACATCTATACTCCCAACACAAGGAATGTAAGAGGTAGATTTTGGGCTAGGTTGGCTTCTTGTAGAAGTAATTGGAAAGATGTATGTTCTCTGATTATGGGTGAATTTAACACCCCTCTAAAGGATAGTGAAAAAATTGGTGGGTCTCAATATCAGTCAGAGAGTAGACAAGACCTTTTAGACTTGATTAACAATCAAGCTTTGTTGGGTGTGGATCTCCAAGGAGCTAGTTATACTTGGTCAAATAGAAGTGTTATCTCTATTTGAGCATTAGATGTTGTCATTAGTATCAAATTAGACCAGTCGGTTATCTAAGCGGATCAGTCGGTAAAAGATGATACAATAAGCTATACTATGCTAGTTGGTTAAACAAACAAGCCTTCATATCGAGTATTCACAAGGCAGAACTGAGAGCTAAAAGGAAACAGGTTTAACCAAGTATCAGATCATGTTTACTAAGCATCAAAGTAAACCGGGCACCGAGCATCAGTAAACATTGAGCAATATACACACTGAGCACCAGTGTATTCACCAAATAGAAAAGGTTGTGTTTACTGAGTTATCCAAGAAATGACATAGTATTCAAGAATGATACATCTATCTATGAAAATAGTTATACAGATTCATAAAACATTTTACCAAGATCGAGGATTATTTATTGTGAATGTAATCATTAAATATAGTGATGATTCCTATGTAATAGTAAGATCTAGGTTAATTTTTTACACCGTAGATCTTAGGTTTTCTAAGATGTTGTAAACCTAATTAGGTCATGGAAATCATAGCAGTTTGCTATATATTTGTAATTGATGTCATTTTGATATAAGAAAAGAAAGTGAATTGAGCATATACAAAGAAGGAGATCTTGAAGTAGTAGCCACCTTCAAGACATCAGAATTCAAACAAGGTTTGCATGACATAGAAGTTTATAGAAATTCAATTCAGTTAATTCAGAAACAATTAAGGCTACTGAGCAGAACAAAGGATAGATTACTACACATAAAGGTGATATTTATTTAATATATCATATATCTAATTCAGACAAAGTATACTTGTCATTTAAAGATACTTTTTGTTATTCCCTAATCATTGTAACAGAGTTTTTAAAATCTCTTAACAGAGTAGACTTAACAGTTTGTTTATAAATCTCTTAACTGAGTGCACACTCAAGTAGTGTTGTTTAAATCCTTTCACAAGGTAGATCTAATCGATATGATTGTTACTCCTAATAGGGTAAGATCACCAGAAGTGATCAAATTTTTATCCTTAACTGACATCCTTTATTATATGCAGTAGTGAAGAATTTGTGGGTGTTATACCCACCATAGTTTTTACCTTCTAACAAGGGTTTCTGTGTAACCAAAATATTGGTGTTATGTGTTACATTTCATGATTGATCTATTTTTTGATTTCATGTACTTTACATTTACAAAGTCATTTGAATGAATGTTGTACACAATGGATTCAGTTGTTTAGTTAGTTACTACTATTTGCAGATTGAGTATTCAGTTAAAGTTTTTGAGGGTACTGATTCACCCCTCCCCTCTCAGTCCCTTATCTTTCCATTCCAATAAGAAGGACTGGGAGTGAATTAATTTAAGTTAGGCTTGATCAGCCTCTCATATATAATGATTTTCTGGTTAAGTATTTTTGTTCTCTTAGTGTCGTAGCAAAAATTGGGTCAGATCATTCCCCCATTTCCTTTATGAAAGACCCTATTAATGTTAAGAGAAAATTTCCTTTTCATTTTGAGAAAATATGGCTTTGTCATCCTAGTCTTGAGGATTACATCAAGAACTAGTGGAGTGTTGTAGTGGAGGGTTAAATTATGTTTAGAGTGGAAAATAAGTTAAGATTCATAAAAGATAAAGTGGGAGGTAAAATAGATAATTTTTTTGGGATATCTTTGCATTAAAAAACTCTACGAAAGAAGAGCTCAAAGAGATTCAGGATAAAATTTAGGATGAAGGGTATATTGCATATCATATGGCTACTAAATCTAGAATCTTGGTAAACTATCATGATATTATAGCCAATGAGTAGGTGTATTGGAAACAAAGATCTAGAACTATTTAGCTTGTTGTCGGTGATAAAAATGCCAATTTTTTTCACATGACTGCTTCTAAGCATAGAGCCACTAATAAAATATCTCACATCTTAATGTATAGGGCTAAGTTTGAGGAGGATATAAGATGAGATACTATTCATTTTTTCTCCTCTTTCCTATCATCAAACACTAATCTAAGTTATGAGGATCAGAATGTGCTGCTGGATACTATCCCTTCTATATTGGGGGAGTGTAAAGTAGCAAAGTGTGTTCGCCAAAATGTAAGGTGTAAAATATAATGGAAAATGTTATGGAAATACAAACTTAATAAAATAGGAAATACTTATCTTGAAAAGAGGCTGATGTGGAAATCACTATTTTCTAATGTCTGTGTTTAGTTTCAGGGAATTTTGCAACCTGATCCGGCCTAGAAATGCAGAGATAGAGAAAACCCAGAAAACTTCTATCTTTCGAAGCAAGGTAGTCCTTGACCTTAGGATTGGGATAAGATCTTACCCTGGGGTACAATCTTGCTCCCCACTGAAAGTAATCCTTGACCTAAAACATCTCCGATGGAAATTCTATTCACGGATCCCAAAAGTTCACCGAAAAGGGTTGTCAGATTTGAATTGCAATTCACCGTCCCACACCTGTACCTACAAGAAAAAGAGGGTTTGTTGTTGGGATGAGGGGTTTTCCTTGGTCAAACCCTAGTTTGGAATCAACCTTAATAATGGAATTGAAATAGAGAATGCTAGCAAGTAGTAGAAGTAGATCTAACAACGAAGCTATGATATTCAATAGATATGCAATTGTATTTGAAATGTAAACAATTATGTTGATATGAAAGCTTGTACTCAACACTAGAAACCATAAATGTAAATAAAAAACTCCATGATTGTATGCTTGGAATCCACCTTGAGAGAAGAATGAATGGATCTTGAAGATAAACAAAGGATCTTGAAGGAAGATCACACCATCATGATGGATAGATCTAGGGTTTGAATGATGAATCTTGAATGCTTAAACCAAATTCCTTCAAAGGATTGAATGCTTGAATCTTTGATCTTTAATGGAGAACTTGAATGCTTGAATGGATGATAATGGCTTGAGTACTTCCTTGATTGGGAATGCTTACTTGATCGTGAAGGTCTCCTTTAGAGTGCTTGAGCATGAAAGTGGATGTCATGAAGTTTCTTGATAGATTATGACAAAGGATGGATTGAAATGAGAGAGGAAGGCTTCCTTTTATACTAGTCTAGGGCACAAACTTCTAGAGAGGCCGACATAGGAGAATTAAATTCCAATTAAGCCTTAACCCCTAGAAATGGACCTAGATTAAATATAATTTAAGAGTTTACCGTTCCAAAATCTTAAATAGCTGATCTGGAAGCGGGAAAAAAAATCTTTCCAAAACCAACATCTAAAAATCATGGAATCTTGAAATTTGGACCTTGGGTCAAGGTTGAGGTTGACTTTGACCTAGGTTAGAGTCGAGGTTGACCTTGACCCTGAAGTCAAAGATCTCAGGATCGCAGTCCAAAATGCCATAAAAGTGCAAAAAGAGGGTGGAAGAAGGGGCAAAGTGAGGAGAAAAGCCAGATTTAAGCCAGGGACCTACCCGAGGCATTTGACATGACCCCACACTACCTACTCAGAGGGATAAACTAGTCTTAAATGGAATTGCTTCCATTTTCCAATGATACATTTAGCCCCCACTTTAGCAAGAGTATGGATTCAATGCAAACTCTTGGTAAAGGAGAAGAAAGAAGAGATCCACATGGATTCACAACGAGATAAAATAAAACTTAGCTAAGGAAACAAGCCCTTAGGCTAAGGATTCTAACTCAACATACATGCACAAGGGTGTGAAAACAAAGAGAAAACTAAAAGACACAAAAGAGGGGTTAGTACTAAAACAAACCCAAATCAACTAGTAGAGGAAACCTTGCTAAGAAGTGCTTTCTATACTAATATCATATTCGAAAAGATATCATAAAATCATAAATGATTACATAAGAAAGAAAAGAGAAACACTATAAATAACATAGCTTCATGATCGTGTCCTACTAGCATGAAAGCGAAAAGAGAGAAAAGAGAAAGTGATTACCTCGCCCAGTAAGATGCCCACCTTACCATGAATCACCAAGAATGGAGAGCTAAATAGGTGGTCAAACCTGATAGTTCACCCACAAAATGCACCTTGAAATTATAATGCATCTTCTGATGGCTTTTGGAATACCCATAAATCCACCTTCTTGTATCACCATGGATTATAAAATGCGTGTCTCCTCAGGATTTAGCAACTTATGTACATTACCTTCAGAAGATTTAGCATATTTGAAAATTGAAAAATGCGTGTCTCTTCATGAATTAGAAACTTATGTGCATTACCTTCAGAGGATTTAGCATATTGAAAAATTTAAAAATGCGTGTCTCTTCAGGATTTAGCAACTTATGTGCATTAACTTCAGAGGATTTAGCATATTGAAAAATTGAAAAATGCGTGTCTCTTCAGGATTTATCAACTTATGTGCATTACCTTCAGAGGATTTAGCATATAAATGAAAAAATATAGTACAAGGGAGACCCTATATATGCCCCCCTCCTTATCATGGTTGTCTACTAGACATGATAAGGAAGAGAAAGAGGATACCTACTTTACAATGTAAGGAGCTATCCTGTTTGTCAACAATGTATACTATATTCCTAGTGAAGGGTATTGACCCTTACATCCAAGAGTATAGATAATCATGAAAAAGGATATGTCACTCATGGAAAAAGGATCCTCAAAGAAAGAGATCTTATCAACAAGACCCCCACCATAGAGGAATGCTTTTGGATAAAATATCATCTTTCAAAGATAAACTAGGTGGGAACAAAGATTCAATCATCAAGCCCCCTGCAATCAAGAGGAAGAGGAATATTTTGAAATGAGGGAAACAACTCTAATCACTAGAGCAAGGGCAAGAGTTTATAATGAACATAATTTTCAAAATAGAGAAGAGGTGTTGACATAGGACAACAATTTCTAATATAAAAGGCTATTCATGGTCAAAACATTGGTCAGTATAATGAAATAATGTTTTCAGATAAAGAAATCCCATTGAGATAAGGAAAGCAGATCCCTAGACAAAGAGAAAGAAGGAAGAACCTTTCCCCCCAGGGATGAAAGCAAAGGGGTACCTTTGCAAAACAATGTCTTAGAAAAGATGTCTTGGATATAGAGTAAAATCTATGGATGATTATAAACATAATGCAAAAACCATAGAGAAAGAGGGAAGAAAGAATACCAATTAAGCGCAGGATAAAATATATGCCAAGAGCCTAATGGATCCTATAAGATTAGATTAAATTCCTCTTGCCCCCTAGTCTTGAGACAAGAGGATAAAAGATCTATATTATGGAAGAGTCAAGGGGATTCTCCCTATCAAAGTTATGAAGGAATTGTAAAACTACACGGGAGTGAGATATAATTCCTAAAGTAGCTCTTTCCCTAACATATAACTTGAAATGCACACAATCAACAAGTAAATGTGTATTACTATAATGAAAAGGACATTTTTACTTGGATAGAGCATCTTTCGGCATAGGTTTAAATATTTCTTTCTTGGAATTCATCAACTAAACATACACCTTCTTAGCTACATCTTGGGGAGTATCATGGTAATCTAATTTAGCTGTAGGAAGAAGAACATGAAGAGGACAATGATCAAAATCAACTAAAGATTGTGAACAACCAACACCATGCATATCTTGTTTAGGGGGTATATGAACTAGATATTTAATACCATGCTCATTAACACCAAGCCCTTAACCTTTATAACCTTGTTTAGTCATCATATTGAATCCTCTAGTGTACAATCATGCAAGGCTTCAATAGGAGGTGATTATTTATCATATTCATGAGTAAAGATTGTATAAGGTGGAATAATAGGTTTAGAAAAAGTTTCTTTACCCTTTCCTTTAATATCATCATGAATAAGAGGAGAAGGTAAATCAAAGAACTCTTGCACATCTGCATCCTGAACTATAGCTTGAATCCCATCATAAGTATGGGAAGAACCATGATTAACAGATGGAGAATTAGACATATTAGGCATTAGATTAGGAGTAGGAAGGTTAGGAATTAAATTAGGGGTGATAGGATTAGGATTAGGAAGATTAGGAGATGGTGTATCATCTACCAAATTCTTCACATAGTCCAAAAGAGTAATAAGTCTGCCACATAAATCTTTAATGAAAGTATTGAAAATAGGAAGACTAGTATCGGTTAATTTCACAAAAACATAGGCAAGTGAAAGATGAAGGGTCGCCAACATAATGAAGTGAATGATACTCTCATGAACATCATAAGTTTGATAAAGAGATGCTAAGAGGAGAACAATAAAGAAAATAAGCACACACCAAAGCATCTTAAAAATCTTCATAGTAGATGAAATGCAATTTTTTTGAATAATATTTTTCTTGATATGATTTTTTTTTAAATTTCTGAAATGTAATACAATAGAACATCTAATTCCACAAAAGACAAGGGGTAAGCTTGTCGGGTTCACCAAACTGTAAAGTAGAAAAGTGTGTTCACCAAAATGTAAGGTGTAAAATGTTATGGACATACAAACTTAATAAAATGGGAATACTTATCTTGAAAAGAGGCTGATGCAGAAATCACTATTTTCTGATGTCTATGTTTAGTTTCAGGGAATTCTGCAACCTGATCCGGCCTAGAAATGTAGAGACAGAGAAATCCCAGAAAACTTCTATCTTTCAGAGCAAGTTCATCCTTAACCTCAGGATCAGGGTAAGATCTTACCCTGGGGTACAATCTTGCCCCCCACTAAAAGTCATCCTTGACCTAAAATAGATCTGACATAAATTTTGTTCACGAATCCCGAAAGTTCACCGAAAAGGGTACTCAAATTTGAACTATAATTCACTGTCCCGCACCTGTAATTGCAAGAAAAAGATGGTTTGTTGTTGGGATGAGGGGTTTGCCTTGGTCAAACCCCGGTTTGGAATCAACCTTAATAATGGAATTGAAATAGAGAATGCTAGAAAGTAGTAGAAGTAGATCTAACAACAAAGCTATGATATTCAATAGATATGCAATTGTATTTGAAATGTAAACAAGTATGTTGATATGAAAGCTTGGACTCAACACTAGAAACCATAAATGTAAATCAAAACCTCTATGATTGTATACTTGGAATCGACCTTGAGAGAAGAATGAATGGATCTTGAAGATGAACAAAGGATCTTGAAGGAAGATCACACCACCATGATGGATAGATATAGGGTTTGAATGATGATTCTTGAATACTTGAACCAAATTCCTTCAAAGGATTGAATGCTTGAATCCTTGATCTTCAATAGAGAACTTGAATGCTTGAATGGATGATAATGGATTGAGTACTTCCTTGATTGGGAATGCTTTCTTGATCTTGAAGGTCTCCTTGAGAGTGCTTGAGCATGAAAGTGGATGTCATGAAGTTGCTTGATAGATTATGACAAAAGATGGATTGAAATGAGAGAGGAAGGCTTCCTTTTATACTAGTCTAGGGCACAAGCTTCTAGAGATGCCGACATAGGAGAATTAAATTCCAATTAAGCCTTAACCCCTAGAAATGGACCTAGATTAAATATAATTTAAGAGTTTACCATTTTGAAATCTGAAACAATCAACCCGAAAGCAAGAAAACAAATCTTTCTGAAACCCGACATCTGAAAATCATGGAATCTTGAAATTTGGACCTTGGGTCAAGGTCGAGGTTGAATTTGACCTAGGTCAGAGTTGAGGTTGACCTTGACCTTGAAGTCAAAGATCTCAGGATCTCAATCCAGAATGCCAGAAAAGTGTAGAAAGAGGGTGGAATAAGGGAAAGAGTGAGGAGAAAAGCCAAATTTAAGCTAGGGACCTACCCGAGGCATTTGACATGACCCCAGACTACCTACTCGAAGGGATAAACTAGTCTTAAATGGAAGTGATTCTATTTTCTGATGATACAAGGAGGAGAAAAATAAGTTTGTTTTTACTATTCCCTTGAAAAAGAGATAAAGAATATTGTCTTTTATTTTGAAGGTGAGAAGGTCCCTGGTCTAGATGGTTTTCAAATGTTTTTCTTTTAACATTTTTGGATTATTGTTGAGAATGATATTATTAATGTGATGAAGGAATTTTTTTGAGCCAACATTACTGAAAGAGATTAATGCTTCTTTCATTGTGCTCATTCCTAAAAAACCAAGGACTCATACAATGAATAACTTTAGACTTATCAGCTTGTGCAATTCTCTTTATAATTTTTTTCAAGGTTCTTACCTCTAGAATTCTCTCGCTTCTTTCTTCTTTAATTTCTCCTCAACGGAGTGGGTTTATGCCAGGAGGATAGATTCTAGATTCCATTATCATGGTCCATGAAAATATCCACTCATTGGAGTTGTCCAATAACCAAGGTTTTATCTTCAAATTAGAACTAGAAAAAGCTTATGACCATGTGGATTGGGCCTTTCTCTATAGAATTCTTCAAGATTTTGGGTTTGGTGACAAGGTGTTGTCACTTATTAAGCAACTTATCTCTACTTCCTCCTTTTCCATCTTGGTCAATGGCTCTCCCTCTATTTTTTTCAAGCCAACAAGAGGCCTAAGTCAGGGAGAACCTATATCTCCAATTAGTTTTTCTATCATGGTGGAAAGCTTGGGAAGATACATTCAGAAGATGGTTATTGAATACATGTTATAGGGCCCGAGACCTTCCTCTGTAAACTTAATCTCATTGCATCAAAAATTTATGGATGATACAGTTATGATGGGAGTGGCCACCATTAGGGAAGCTATAATGATGAAGAAGATACTAAATACTTATACCAAGGCATATGGTCAATTGACTAATTGGAACAAAAGATCCTTGTTCTTTATAAACATGTTTGAGGAAAGGAAACATAGGATCTCTGCTATTCTAGGATTTATTATTACTACCTTTCCCTCCTCTTATCTCAGCCTTCCTCTAGGAATCAAACCCTTAGAGTATTTTTGGAGCTCCTTGATTAACAGGTTCAATAAAAAACATGCTGGTTGGAAGGGAGCCTTATTGAGCTAAGTAGGAAAAATCTAGCTTCTAAAAACCTCTCTTCAAAATTTTCTAATTTATGCTTTGATTCTTTTTAAAATTCCTTCAAATTTTTTTGATATGATTGAAAAAATTAAAAAATGTTCCCTTTGGTCTAGGGGTGAAGTTAAAAAGAGACTTATTATTTTAGCCTGGGAGAAATATTGTAAACCAAAGAGGTTGGGAGGCCTGGGAATAAGGAATTTAAAGTCCTTTAACTAGGCTCTACTAGAAAAAAATTTTGGAGTAATTTTGGTGATCCTTGGGAATGAAATCAGATATGGAGAAGTAAGTATTTATTCCTATATCCCTCATTGAAAGACTATATTCACTCCTCTATGGATGTTGATGGTTCTCAAATTTGGAACAGTATTCAAAATACTAAGAATATTTTAGCCATGGGGATGAGATGGAAAGTTGGCAATGAGCTTAAAATTAGATTTTGGGAAGATCACTAGCTTTTGGATAGGCCTCTTTGTTTGGATCCATCCTTATTCCCTTTTATGGAGATTTGTAAGGCTTCCTTTGGAAAATTTGTGAATAATTATTGGAGGAATCAGAGTTGGCTTCAACTCTCAGTTATTGATGAGGCTCAAAGATTGATTTCACTCTCTTTTAATACTTGGTCTTTACTCCCAAACTTTTCTGATTCTCTTTTCTAGTCAGGGACTTTGAGTGAATCTTTCTCTATTTCTTAAACCTTTTCATATTAGAGGCTTCTTTGGCTCCTCCCCCCTTTTGGGATAAAGCATGGGAGAGAATTATTATTACTAAAATAAATATGTTTTTCTGGCTATTTTTGCAGAATAAAGTTCTCACAACAAATAATCTTTATAAAAGGGGTATCCCTGTTCCTAATAGATGTTATTTCTGTATTGAAGATGAAGAATCAACCTCTCACTTATTGCTCCATTATGATTTTTCTCAGGATATTTGGTCCCATATTCTTTATCTTTGGAATCTTTTTTGGGTCCTCCCAAATACAATTATAGATTTTTTATAGCAGTGGTTTGTCCCTACTCTAACAAAGTCTTAAAAATTTTCTGGTCCATAGGTGTCCCTTATCTTATATGGGGCATATGGAAGAAATTTAATAATAGGGTATTTAGGGATATAACTTCTTTATCTAAAGTGTTGGATGAGAAGATTTTCTAGAATTTGAGAGAGAATATTAATCTTTTGCAAGAGGACCTTAAGAATAAAACCATCTCTTTATGTATCCTTGAAGACCTAAGAATTTCCAATAATTGGAACCTTAATATTGATATCTCCAAGGCTATGGGAAAAGTCAAGAAAATTAGGGAATATCTAGTCTGGCTCTTGCCTCCATGTTGTTGGATTAAAGTTAACTTCGATGGGGTGGCTAAAGGGAATCCTAAGCCAGCTAGGTGTGGGAGAGTGGTAAGAGGTGAAAATGACACTTGTATAACTATGGTGGTACTTCCCTTGGATTTTTAGACTAACCACTTTGCAGAGGCTATGGGTGCTTTACAAACTATAAGAATTTTAAGTCATCTATATTGAAAAAAAGTTTGGATTGAGGGAGACTCCAACAATATCATGAAATGTTTAAAAGGGGAGTGCAAAGTCTATTGGAAAATAAAGCATATTATTAAGAAAACTAAGGATATTATTCAAACTTTGGAAAGATGTTACATTGCCCACTCTTATTGAGAAACAAATAAGGTGGCTAATGAGCTTGCTAACATTAGAGTTTAAATTATTAAAAAAACTATGTGTGAGGATGAGTTAAATTTAATTGAAGAAATTAAATCTCACCTCAGATACGATGAGTATAGTGGAAAAATTGGAAATGTGTCAGTTAAGGATGGATAAGACACTCAAGCATTTTGAATTTAGTGTTGATGAAGCATATTGTTTGATCAGATAGAGAGATTTTATGATCAATAATGCCTCACATACTTTTTGGGAATTTTGCAAGGTTTTAAGCCTTGTTTGTGTTTTTATTTTACACTTCTCAACTTTTACATTTGTTTAAGTCTAATTCTGAGAATTGGAGAATGGGAGGTGATCTGAAAAGAGTTTAACCAACCAATTGTGAAGACTAGAAAAATAAGCCCAAAGTCTCGAGTAAACTACAAAAAGGAGGGATAACTGGGTATATATAAAGACTTCACATATATGATATGAAAGTTACTCGTATAGTTTTTGGTGACTAGAAAGATGGAACCCTAACTCTATATGAAAAATAATTTGTTGATGAGAATTTCATTGTGAAAATAGCCAACCTTGCAACAAAGGGAATGAAATTTTATAAAGATAGAAAAACCTTGGATAATGCTATGATCAAGTTTCTAAAAATCTAAGAAGAGGAGTATTTGGAAAAAGGCAACAAATATTTCTTCGAACCTAAGAAAATTAAGTTAATTTGGAGGGAGGTTCTCACACCCATTATGGAGTATTTTACTTTAGATAGGAGGTACACTAGGATTCATGGGTATCATTTCATTATGTTAAATCATTTTTTCCGTAGGGTTCTTATTTCTTGTCCTTACTATCTTTTATTGGCTCTGAGCTCTAGTATAAAGTTACACAAGAGAAACCCCAAGAAATATTGGGTGTTACACTAGGGTCTCATTTTACTTATATATGAGGATATGAAGGATATTAGTACTCTCCCAAATCCTAAAGCCTTATAGGAAGGGGTTTTTGGGGAGGTTAAATCTATTGATGAAGATGAGGGCTATAATACTAAGGAAGAGGAGGAGGGTTCTCCCACCCCCTATAAAAAAATTGAAATTATCTCCTGGTTTGAAGAAGGATGGTCCTTCTAAAGCTAATATTGCTTGGGAGGTACAAGGGATGCAAATAGAGGAAGATGAAGATGGATTTTCTCCCTCTGTCACTTAGAAAAACTTATCTCTTAGAACTTTGAATTTTGAGGCTTTTAAAAGAAAGTCTTAGGAGAAACTTTCCCCTTCCCAGCCCGTGTCTAAGACAAAATTGAAGATTGATGAAAAGGGGGTTAATGATTCTCTAACCATTAAAGTTAGTGAAGGGAAAAATGAGGCTGTAAAGGATAAAGTCTCCATTTTGGTGGATTATGAGAGTGCATTGGATCATGATGTACGAATCTTGACTTTGGGTACCGAGGATACCTTGTTTGACCCATAACTGAAGGATGATATTTGACCATCTCTGGTTGAGCTGTGTATTCAATATTTTGAATATAAAAAATAAGAGATGAATCTAGGGTGTTGTAGACTACTAAGGCTAGGTCTATGTATTCCTTCTATCTCATGAAATTTGGGTTCCATGAAATTAGAATTCTGAGCCTCAAATATCATTCCCTATTAGCCAAAGTTAAAGACATGCAGAATAAAGGTGACTCTTTGGCCACCCCATCTATTCTTGATGTTTCTATATATGCCTTGGGGAACTAGGATGATAAGAAGATGTTGATGGAATTTGTTAATGTAGATGAGAAGGCCAAGGAAATCTATGAGGCTAAGTTGTAGGAATTGAACCAAAGGGTGGAAAAAATTGACTCTACCCTTAAGAGGATCATACGATATTTCCACAAAGTGCTCAAGACTTCTACAAAAAACATGAATACTTTGGTGGTCAAGTTAGAGGGGTTTCATTAGGAGAAAGACATTGTTAAAATGGACCTTGATGTAGAGGTATATGTTGGCATTTTGGAGGGCCCTAAGAAGAGGACTAGAGTCTGCACTAAAAATAAAGATACTTTCATTTTGAAGGAGATCTTGGAGCTTAGGGGAGTAGCTTAGAAGATGAGCTAGTTTGAAGAAGAGGTTGTTGTGACCTTAAAATCATTGAGCTAGTTTTTTTTGTTTCTTTTCTAGGATGTTAGTGTTGGCCTCTAGCTGACTTTTAAAGGTTTTTGGGGATTATTTGGCTCTGTCTTTGCTTATCAATTTCTGTCCTGGTATGTTTCATGTTGGGGGATTTTAATGATACATATTTTGTAATCATTTTGTAAAAAGGGTTTTGGGTCCCTTCAAAACCTATTTTTTCTTAAATAAAAAACATGAAAAAATATAGGGACTTGGTTATAGGACTTCTTCAAGCCATCCATTAGAAAACCACTTGCCTCCTTGTCTTTGGTGACTTTCAATTAGTTATCAGGCAAGTCAATGATGAATATTAGATAAAGGCTGATAAATTACTTCCCTACTACAAAATGGTTGATGATCTGAACTAACAATTTATAGAGATAGTATTTCATCAAATACCTAAAAATAACAACAAAGTACATGACACCATGGCCACCATTGAGTCTTTGATAAATATTCTAGAGTACAGTCCACAGTGTGAATTTCTTTTCAAAAATCTTATGGTCCCTTCCTATGACATTCTAGAATTTGAAATGGTATGTGAGATTGTTGGTCATGCCTCTCCCTAGTATCAAGAGATTTACTCCTACCTTCATGATGAGATCATTCCTCGTTACCTCACACCTAACCAACGAAAGACCTTCATTTTTTGAACCTCCTGATACACTATCCTTGGTGATACCCTTTTCTGAAAACACTTTTATGGAACCCTCCTCGGAAGTATTAGATTAGAAGAAGCCCAAACAACATTAGAAGAGGTTCATCAAGGAATTTTTGGGACTCACTCTAGTAGACTTACTCTTGCAAAGAAGCTATTATATACTTGATACTACTAGATGACCATGGAGAAGGATGCCTAATATTATGTGAAGAAATGTTTTCCCTATCAGTAGCATGGTAATTTGATACACACATCATCCCACCAACACACCTTGGCCCTTCTCCCATTGGGGATTTGACCTTGTTTTCCGGATATTTCCAATTAATTCCTCCAATGGCCACAAATACAACATCACCATATCTAAGTAATTTACCAAATGGGTTGAAGTCATTCCTCTCACTTATACCACTAGAAAACATATTTCAAACTTCATCTTGAATTACATTATCTATTACTATATAATTCCTCAAGACATCATTATAAATAATGCCCCCCCCTCAAAAAAAAGGATTTCACAGAACTGTGTTAGCAATTTGGCACTACCCATCATTGTTACAACAAATAATTCCCACAAGGTAATGGTCAAGTAGAGCTACAAATAAAACTATCCTAAAAATCCTCAAGAAGATAGCCAATGATGTTGGTCATAATTGGAACCTTCGGTTAAATCCTTCCCTTTGGGTTTATCACACTTCCATATGCACTACCAATAGAACCACTCCATTTACCCCTTTCTTATGGTACCAAGGTTGTCATTCCCATTGAAATTGAGATCCCTTCCCTTAGAATCTCCCTGAATAATATGATGTCTCTAGAAGAATACCAGGTTACTTACTTGCAAGATCTTGAACTCCTTGATGAGAGATGGCTCAATGCCCTGAACCACCTTCATGTGTATCAAAATCACTTGCACTTAAAGTTCAATAAGAAGATCAAATCCCATGAGATTGAGGTTGGTGATCTTTTCCTGTAGCACAACATGAAGAGCCTCCAAAACTATGAAAAGAAAGGAAAATTTGAGCCTAGTTGGTTGGGATCATTTGTGGTTACAACTAAATTTGGATCTGGAGCATATCAGATCATAATAATAGAGGGATATCCTCTCCCTGA
Source organism: Chamaecyparis obtusa (assembly GCA_027943335.1). Classification (NCBI taxonomy): domain Eukaryota; kingdom Viridiplantae; phylum Streptophyta; class Pinopsida; order Cupressales; family Cupressaceae; genus Chamaecyparis; species Chamaecyparis obtusa. Next base: position 972,213 of record BSBK01001598.1, on the reverse strand, counting down.
TCCTATAAATATTCTACATTTGAAGTGCGTATGTACATAGTTCATTAGCAAGCTCTTGTATAACATAAATCAACAAAAAAACCAAAAACAATACAAAATGATCCTGAAGAAAAATCTAAAAAGTAGAAAAAGTCCTAAAAAAATTATTATCCTATTGAAAAACTAGAAAATAGGCACCTTGATAATACCAAAAAAATCAAAATATCAAAAAAATACAAAACAATACAGAAAAAAAAGGTAAAAAAGTAAAGAGAAATAAATTGTCCAGTAGTGAAAATTTGGCAATCAAGCACTCTAGACAAGTACCATGGTGGAAACATATCTCAGGTTCCATGTCTAGTAAAGTTGGATCCATTATCTATCAGGTTCATTTTTCTACTCATTCATTCCATTTTCATATTCCTCCACCTAGTCTCATATTTGTGCGATAATCCTACTTGGTTTTACTTTTCTTTCACTATCCTATAGTTTCACACATTCCACCATTTTCTTCAGCCTCCTACATGAAAATGAATTTTTCTTGATCACAACAAGGATCCATACATATTATCCCATCACACTGAGCTTTACCTCATGAAACTGAGTTTCTCATCTAGACACTGTGACCACATAAGTGCTTATTAAAATTAGTATCATGATTGAGTTTTTGAGCTATTGTTCCTTTCACATCTATTGCTAGAAAATGACATCTTGACAATCAATTAGACTTTTCCCTTAAGGATGCATCCTTCCTAAGATGAATTATCAGACCCATCATCACAATCATGTTCATGGCAAGAACTTTGGACCAAAAGACTTCTTGGTCATGAGGCCTTTTTGTTGATTGTATCTTTGTGTTTTAGTGGAGCCTACTCATGATTTCCTTGATATTTAATATATTGGTGTATTTTGAATTATGTACACTAGAATATGTATCATTTATGGTATGATCTATTTGTCGGTACTTTAGTTTATTTGTGTTGGTTATGGTTATGGTTATGGTTATGGTTATGCATGTCTCACTAGAGGCAGGGTCTCATGCACTTCTACCAAGTCCCTCAAAAGGCTTGGGTGTAGTAGGCCTCCCTATGAGTGTCACTGCATTAGTTCCATCATGGCTATTAATCTACATCTATGTTCCTAAATCTACCTATTTTTTTGAGAGTCTAGTCCATGCCTAGGAGCCATTTTATTTGTGTATTGTAACACATGGTGCATACATCCTTTTACAAAATCAAACTAGGGTGTGCTCTCTGACATTAACATGATATAATCTTCAAAATCCTTTAACATTTAGATTATCTACATTGTTAGATTCATTTTGTATTTTGCATCTTTCTTTTGGCAAGGCTTCTATTTATTCACTATCCCCCCTTCCTAGCTAGCTAATTGTCACTCCTAATTATGTTGACACACACAAAAACTAGTCTCATCTAGAAGTCTTAAAATAGGTGCTTGGTTAATTGCATTAAGTGGTCTCTTAGCTGCATTAGTTACATTTGTGTGGTTAAGTAATGGTATTCAATTGGAATGCAACCAACACTCAATAGACCATTAGCTCAAGAATTTAGTTGTAAAAGTTCACATCAAATGAATAACTAAACCTGCAAAAGTGGCTTATTGCTTCCTAGTTGAAGCAAGTTTAATCCTTTTCAAAATTCTCATTACATTGGCATGAATGATTAGTGACTTGAATACTCCAAAATGGAAGATTTCAATTGGAAAGCTAGAATGAAGCTAGAATGCAAGATTAATCTAAACAACAATGATGATACTATGAAAGCAAACTAGATAGCAATGCAAGATTACACTAGAAAGTGAGTTAAGATAATAATGCAAGAAAGCTAAAAGTGCAAGAACTATGATGAAAGAAACTAACAACTCAAAATAGAAAGATTACTCTAGGATGCAAGAATGTAGGAAACTCTTTAAGATTCCAAATGATCAAGATTGAGACCCTTGAGTGAAGGAAGAGCTTCCTATTAAAGGAATTTCCTCAAGAATGGAGGGTGCAGATTAAAAGGCAAAAGATGTTAGGTAGAGATGAGTGGTGAGAAAGGTCAACCCATGTGAGAGAATTCAAGAATTCTGATTGGCCAAGCTTGATTGGAGAAAAAGACAAAATAGAAAATCCCCTTTTAATGTCCATTTAATCATGAGATTAATTTGTATAATGTGCTCTTTTAATAAAAAGTGGTAGGTTTTTATAGTAAAATGAAGTTTTTGACAGTTAAATGATTTTTCAAGTTTTAATATTTGAGATGATTTGATTTAATTATGCAAGGGGGATTATTCATATTGCTTATATAATTATGTCTAGTAAATTATGCCTTTGAGATCATTTAGAATTTTACTTGAGGCAAATTTGATTGAGATTAGGGGCTTAGGTTCTATTAGACAAATTTTACGTGATTAAAAATTTGTCCTCTTGCATTTAGTTCCATGTTCATATTAGTTGCATATCAATTAGGTTTATTTTTAATTACATTATGTTGCATTGTTAATTGCAGTTTCATATCAATTAGGTTCATTTTTAATTGCATTAGGTTGCATTGATATCATTAAGTGGCATATCATGTTCTATTGAATTAGGTCTTTTAGGTGCATAAGCATTAGTCCATTCAATTCATTACATCTTGCATTAAATCCATCTCATTATATCATTATTCCTTCCATTTGCATTAGATTCAATAGTTATCCATATGTTGCATTCATCCATTTTAATTATCTAATATCATTAAATTCCATTTTCATTTATTATTCTCTATCCACCTAAGTAGTTACATCATTAGTTATTATTAAAATCATTAGGTCCATTTGCATTTACAAAAATAAATCCATTTTATTATGTATATATATATTCACTAATCCATTAAATCATCCACATTAATCATTAAATATTCATTTTATCTATAACCCATAATCATCATCCACATATCACATATACATAAGCATAGTTGATATAACCCTCATAAAAATCCATATCCATTTAACATAAGTATCCATCACATATAGTCACATCAATGCATCATTATTCATCCATCCTGCATACATATTCATAACATATACATCATAAATCAATCCCACATGCATAGCATATCCATCATATCACATAATACATAGGTCACATAATCATAATCCATGTTGTCCTACATCACAAACTATTAGCATTATCATAAATGATGACATGTAGTATAACTCACAAATCACACACATATTATATCACAAGAGTTAGTTGTATCATCATATGTAAAATCCACATCCTATAAGCATCATAACTACACATGTAAATCATAAACACACACATCACATAGTATCCAAATCATATAGGACCAAAGCTATATCATCATATCTAGATCATGAAAGAATAAAAGTCCACGTCCATAGTTGATCAAATGTCTCATCATAGTGTCATGAAATAAATAAAAGTACATGAAAATTTCATCGAATCATACAAATAAAATATACATCTCATCATGCATGGTACATGCACCCTAGGTGTTGATGTACATCTAGTCTCATATCATGGTCAAAATAGAAAAAATGTGTATCAATATGACTGGGTGGATCTCAGACAACTAGCTGCAATGATTCCCCTGTATCTCCTCCTCTATCCCTGGATGGTCTCATACTCACTGATCTAGATGATCTCCCAGTGGTCTCCAACATCCCTCTCTTTGAGAAGGGTATAGATCTCTATCCCTCGAGAACTTCCTGATAATACAAGGTTATATAATATGTGGCCTCTCTACTAGTCCTCCCTACATCCCTCTGTGTGACCATGGCATTTGATAACAACTGTACTACCCCTAGTAGCATGGTGGCCTATCTAGTGAGATCTTACTTGGTCCTATAACCCTCTGCTTGCCACCTCCATGTGTCCCTATCTACAATCCTATCCTATAGCTACTATCTATGGGTGCCCACCTACTACTACATATATATGTATCCTTTCACCCTGCATCACTGCTATCTCAAAACCCCTAGAACCCACCCTCCTCTACATGTCATCTAGGATTGTCTACATACTATCAACCTATTCTTTCTCCATGTCCAATAGTCCTTATATTCGGGTAACCTTCGATTGTAATATGTCCCTCTCCACCCATTCTATGTCACATAAAACCTATGCGACATATCCTATTAATGGTCCTTTTGGTAGTGGTGCTACTATAGGTCCTTGTACCTATCCCTATGGACTATTTCTTTGTACCTATGCTTCTACTGCTAGTACCTATAATGGGGCCCCCTACTGGTATCTACACAACCCCCTCCTCCTAGATGTGGGTACTCTCTGATGTACCCTCTAAGATCCTCCTACACCAACACCTCTCCTATCATCTCCCTCTCCACCTTCACCTCCACTTCCTCCCTCATCCTTATCTCCTTCCTCTCCATCCTGATCTAAGCCCTCCTTCTCCTCTACCAACACCTATCTAGGATCTGTAAGACATATTGGCCTATGAGAGGACCACCATTTTGTGTATACAGGAGTCATACCTATGTCTAGTACTGAATCCTATCTCAATATATAGGCCACTTAGTCCATCCCCCTCCACGAGGCTTGAGATCCCATTAGATCCACTCCTATACCCCATAATCCTACCTCTCGTGTCACCAAAAAATGAGGGAATCCATTCAACACTACATTTTGAATAACACCAAACTGGTGCCTGATCCATGCTTGATGCAGAGAGCACAACAAGAAGACAAAGAGATGTGCAATCTCCTTCACAACTCCTCAATCTTGGATTTGGAAAAGTCCAACTCCACTAATCTTGGCATATGATGGATATCAACCAAGTTGTGAGGTCTAGACACTTTTCCTACCCCACTTCAACACCCAAAGGTCTTCTGCAAGTTCTTCACAAACAAAGACTTGGGGACACTTTCCCTAAACTAAGCCAAATGTGGAAATATTCACCAGTGGGTTGGGCCAACTAACCTGAGGGTTGGAACTCCTTATTTAGGTTGTATGGACAAGGAATCAATCAAAAAATTGTTCCTACAACACCCATAACCAAACAAACTCAACTTGACCTATGAATCCTACTAGGTTTCTCACAATGGTGTTCAGTGTGCAATTTTCAACTATGGAACGGAATGGAAAAAATAATGATAGATTAAAGGACCCTTTTTTATGTCTTCAAGATCCCCAAACTCACAGGGACCAACTCCACTCCAGTATCACTCAACCCTCACAATGTTCACAGACCTAATTAGCTAGATTAGGCTTGGATTGCACAACAAGTGGTCAAGTATGGGTTCATAGAATTGATGCAGGGTTTAGGAAAATTTATCCTAACTCCAAATGATCCAAATCAAATATCTATTAGGTCCCTCCAATTAGTTGGTTTGTCTGCACACAACTTTACATATCTGACTGGCTAAATACATAGGAATATTTAGCCTAGGGCTTGATGCAAAAACCCCAAAAACTCCAAATCTCACCCTAAGCCCTTGGAATCATTAAAAATACATTCCTAACTTTCATTTCCCAAGTGGGCATGAAATTCCACTAGTGAAATGTCAAGTTAGGACTCCATTTGTGCAACAGGCCTAGATTAGGCTTCTTCCTGGACTGTCCCCACAAATTTGTTTATACCTTTTAAAATTCAAATCCAAATGAGACCAATTAAAATGATCTAGAAAGTAGATTCATAGGGTTATCAAATCGTGGCATTATTTTGGTCTTATCACTCCATACATATCTGTACCAGGAAATGATTGCTCAGGAAATTTGGTGGTTTTTATTAAAATTGCATCAGAACTTCATCATACACTATCTAACCTCTTGGAGAGGCTTTAAAATGTTCAAATACCCTCAAATATGAGTTCCAACCAGTCCATGAGTGGTTATGACCATTGGTAACTATATTTGAACTTCTCAAGCAACTTTTCAAAAAGTTGCTCGAGCAACATTTACAACTTTTGCAACTTTCGAATCCAAATAACTTGGAATGATTTCTCAACACCTAGACCTGATCAAATATGCCTAAAATGATCCAAAATAATTGTAATCATAACTAAAACTCCTAAAACACTCAAAAAACCTAATCACACCTATCAACTATAGACTCAAAGTCCATGTGGACTAAGGCATCCCAAGGTTTATATGTGTACCTTAGGGATCCTTGACCACACAAGTTGGATAAGAAAAAAAGAAGGATGATCTCAAGGACCCATCCCTTTATTAAAAAGAAAAAACATAAGGAGAATACATTAAATGCCCTGGATTCCTTGCACCAATGATGACATGTATCAAGAAATATGGTCTCTCAGCTCTATAGTGTCCGGTTGACACTCTCTCAAAATTAGTGGAGATTCCTATGTTTGCATTAGTTTAGCCATGTCAAACTATTCTAGCCTAAAATTATTCTTGCATCCTAGTCCAAATTTGGGTATCATGTGCCCAATAGCTCCTTGGTCAATCTCCATAACCTCAATTTATGGGTTAAGGTCATTTTGTCTAGTCCTCTAGCCCAATTTGCGGAGACACTGATTGGGTGTCAGAGATGCAGATTAGCAAAAATACCAATCTATGGAGAGGAGGATTTGTGTATCCTATCTCTAGTCTCCCAAATCTATCCTAACTCACCAGTGTCATCTTCAGAGATGATATTTTAATTATCATCATCTCCGCCCCTTTAACCCTTGTCTTCATAGATGTCGATTGACCGATCTATGTCTCCACAGACGTTGATTGATTGATTGACGTAACTACCCCAACACATAATCAACCCTAATAAATGCATTACAAAGACATTGAAGGCAAAATCAAATTCTACAATAAATAAAAGTACAAGGAAGGGTTTCAGGACTCATAAGTGGGTCCCAGTTGGTGAGTCTTTGTTAGGTCTGGATGCACTCCCCATGCTAAATTATCTCCCTCTTTTTATCTATGTTTCTCTCACTCACTTAGATTTTTCTATTGGTTGTAGTGAAAGTGATCCTTCTTAATGCCCTCTAGGCCCCCTGGCCCATTTTTCATCCTGGTCCCTATTTTTCATCTTGTTTTCTCCCAAAAAGTCATGCAAATTCTCTTTTTTTGTTCTTTTATCCTCTCTTCTACTAATTTTATCCATGTCTTCCTTCTTTTCGAGAAAATTACCCAAAATTTATCTTTTGCATTATTTTCTCGAGGGGGCACACTCTCTCACCGTTGTTGCTTCAACATGACTCTTAGGAACCCATTTCTCACTAGGGCATCTAGGTTTTCTTTTTCTTTGACACGATGACATTCTTGATGCCATATCAATGGGGGCCGAAATGTAGACACCTAAAATTATCCAATATCATATATATATTTTGATCTATAACATTATAATTTTATTAATCATGAAAATATTACAAAAGTTTCAAAACATCATCGAGTCCATACAAGGATAATTACAGAAAGCCAGAAGGCTGTCACACCTCATAGCCAAAACACCACCTGCCAGACTAGAAGACTGCTACCAATGAGCCAGAAACCCCAAAACCAGTCACCGACAAAAGGCTGCAACCAGTCACCGACAAAAGGTTGCAACTAGCCACATTCAAGTCAAAACCACCAAAAAACCATTACTCATAGTCGAACAACAATACCTATCAATAGAAAAGGCAGGAACAAGCCTGGGTGTCTACTTTTTCAAATAAATTTATTTAATTAAATAAGTTCATTACCTATTGAATTTAGATTTAATTTAAATAGTTCCCCTCAATGTATTAAATTAAATTTATTATATGGTCCTCCATAAGACATTTTAAATAAATTCCAAATTTATTTATTCCTCACAATATCCCCAAAGCTTTTTAACTGGGTTTAAATTAATTAATTTGATTTACCCTAATCTAAACCTAGGTCGTACCCTACACCCATCACCCTCATCCTAATAAGCCTGCTCCACTAATCAATCTTGATTAACTAGCCTAAAAAGGTAATTCCTAACTTCATTAAGCTTAATGAGTTGCTGACACGTGTGAGAAACTCATCCCAAGGAAGCCACCAAACTTCCTTAAATTCTCCAACTATATTCTTATATCTTTGTCCCCCACTCCTTTCCCCAAGGTTTCTCAGACACGTGTGAGAAAAACTTGAGCCTTTCAACCTTAAATGTCCACCTTGTCTCAAGTTGAACTATTGCATGGCTTTTCCTTTAAAGCCCATGTGTATCTTGTGCGGATGCCACATAGGTGCAACCTCACCCAAGGCCATCAAGTTTCTCCAAAATTCTATAAATAGGAGCCTTGCCAAGAGTAAATCCATCCATTGCTATTGCATTGTTATAATGCTAGTTTGATTTCTAGATCACTTTAGAGAATTTATCATAAATGTTAGTTTCATTTGAGCTTTGAATCTATGTTAGTTTTCATACCATCTTAGAATAAATCTATTATCATAGTTTCATTTTGTTCATCCTCATTGTTGAATGCTTGTTGCTAGTTCCTTATAGTAGTTTTCAAGCCATTCAATCTCCATTAGATTTCATTGTAGAATCATCCACCTTTAATATAGTTTTCACATAGTGGGATTTGACATTGTGTTGGGAGAGCACACTGAAAAATATCTCCAAGAGAAAATCAACAAGGCATTGGGTGCCGTTGTTTGGCTCATCATAGATTGTGGTGAAAGATTCTTATTTTGGTTTCAAGTTTTTATACATGATAATGATGTTTTCAATGTTAAAACCTTAATATTTTCATGTTTGATCTTGTTCCACAAAAGTAGGTTTTTACCTCATACACCTTCTACTTATAAATAACCTCTAGAAGTCTCAACATCACTCATTAATATTTCTTAGGAATCCTGCTACATGGGACCTGACCCTTAATCTCCTTATTTATTAATATTTCCCATAGAAAATCCTTACATACCCTCTTATCCTAGCCATTCATTCTTCCACCTCTTTTATCTCAACCCTTGATTTTTTTTAGGACTTCCATAAAACAATAGGTTCTCCTCTCAGTTGGACCCTAATACTTTAAGACCTTTTAAATCTTACTTGTGACTTGGAGAAATATTTCTTACTTGCATTCTAGCTATCATATTTCTATCACCATCATCTTGCATCATATTTCCATATCCTCATATCTTTCATCAACCAACCACACTCCATTCTTTCAATGCCATCTTGTGCACGCGATTAAAAATTTAATAGCATATACTATTCAATACAAGAACCTTGAAGGATTTAGGAGAACAATGGAGTTAAGAATCTCATAAATGTGATGGTAATTTTGGATCATTTTATTTATTTACATTCATGGGGAAGAGCTCTATTAATGTGTTGTTGAATTTAATTTGTATACTGTAGATTGGTGGTTGGGTTAGACAGGTTTACAAATAGGTTTTACAATTTGATTTCGTCACTAGTTTTGGTTGATATAAAAATCATTTCAATTGAATAGGTGAGAGTGTGAATAAGGAATGGTGACATGGAAAGAGAATCCAATTTGGTGACCAATTTAAATGAATGTTAAATTCATTTCCATTTGTTGGCAAGTTGGATGTGTTTTTATTGATGTCAACATATCTATTTGTGCAGTTTGGCCAATGGAGCAGTATGTTCAGAGGTTTAGTGAGGACCAATTATTTAAGATGAGGAGTGATTCACCTCACAGGATGTTGTAAGGGTTGTGTACTAAGTCCATGTCAAGTTTGAGCCATTGACGTGATGATTTGGATGAGTTATGGAGCCAGGTGTTGTGACTGGTTATTTTCTTATCTGCTAGTGTTGATACGGTAGCAAAGATTAGTTTGGTGTGCACTTCCAGGTTGATATTTTTGTCTAAACACATAGGAGATGATATTGGACATTCTGATGTGTCCAAAATTCAAAGGGTTTGTGGTCTAGAGGTTTGCAGGGTATTCTTTTGTTGTTATAGTTGAAGGTTACAATGTTCTTGAGGTTTGACAAGAACAATACTAGAAAACCCAATGGATAGAGTAGACTTGGTTGTTTTTGTGTTATTAATGATACCTAAGGATGTTTTTGGATTATATACATAATAAGTTGGCAATTCACATAGATTTTGGTGATCAAGTTTAGAGGATTTTTTAGTTGATAATATTTTCTTGTGTTCTTTGCTGACTTGATCAGTAAAACATTTTTGTGTAAACTGAGGCACAATTTACGGATGTGTTATGAGATTGAGGGATTTGTTATGGATTATTGGTATGTTTTGGTGGTCAAAATGGAATTTAAGTGAAGATTTTTGGCACAAGGATTTATAAATGTAAGTTGAGGGTTTTTGTGACCTTGTTTGATGTTCAAGGTTGATAAATTATTTAAGGAATTTGGGAAAATATCATATACTCAATGCTTGACAGAGTGTGGAGTAGAGTGAAATATATTTTGGTGATTAGAGTGTTTTTTTGAAGGAGATAGAGAAGGTTTGATCAGAGATCTGTATTGTACTTCATTGGAATTGACTTTGGCATGAGATAGATGCTACTATATAGTTCATGAATTTTTTGATTGTAGTTAGATTAACCATTGTAGTGGTGTTGTAAGGGTTTTAGTATTACTTAGGGTTGTAGCCCAAGGAATTTTAAGTAGTGAGCTCTAGGTAGTGTTCTTTAATGAAAGTGCATTCCTCATTTGTAATAAGCCTATACTTCTAACGATGTATTCATATTATTGTGGGTTCAAGCCCCACCGTGGTTTTTCCCATTTGGGTTTCCATAATAAAAATCCTTATTTTATGTGTTGTGGATGCTTTCTCATTTGTGTTTACTTTCTTTACTCATCATAAATCAGACATAATGGTTTTATTCATAAGGTTTTCATGGTTTAAAGGTTTAGGGGTTTTGAAGAGCTAGTGTTTTAGAAGCAATTGATTCACCCCCTCTTAGTTTCTCACTCCCTTATTTCCTAAATTATTTCATTTTAATTTCAATATTGAGAGGCTTGTGATTGGATGGTATGAAAAAATGGTCCACTATTTCACAAAAAAATGACAGTGCGCACCAAAATTGCATTATGCCTAAATTGATCAAAATTTTGAAAAGAACTAACAATCAGTTTTGTCAACATGAATCATGATTTTCTCTAACTTCTTATTCAATAGGAATGTGAGAAAATTGTACTTTACTTTCTTTAATTTTATATTCATCTCTCTTACACCTTATTCACACTATCCTCCAACTCTTTACTCAATTTCCTTTCTTCCCTTGATGACAAAGAGAATGCAATATGAGGGGCGACACCTATTTATATATTAAATCTTTCATGCAAGAACAAAATTTACCTATTTTCTTTGTCAATCTCAACCTTCATCTTTTTCTTAGCAACTTGTATAAACATTGTAAAATTTATAGTCAAGGTTGCACCCTAAATTGTTGTGTGTGAGTTTAACACCTTCATGAAATAACAAGATTTAAAAGACAATTACACTATTCAAAGCAAACTAATCTAAATAATGTACAATTAATCTAAATATCTCATGGATCTCTAAAATAAAGTGGTAAATGAGGCTCTCAGCTATGATCCTCACTAGTGACACTCTAAAGATGAGAATTAAGCTATATGATATGCAAATTTAGATCTATTCTATCAAATTCTAGCTCTATTTGATGAACAATCTACTATGATCAAAGCAATTTAAGCTAATTAGCAATGAAAAATGATAAGTGAGTGATGTGGATGCAAATTGACAGAGCTTTGCTGCAATTCAAAGATATGGAGTGGATGATTTATGCTTCTAAATGCCTTCAATATATAAGATTTTCCCAAGGGTAGGGGGTAGAGTGAGATAACCATGGTTATGCTTGGGTAAGGTCAATTGGCTTTGCTTTGTCCATAAATGGGGGGACAAGGAGGGGAAAATCATTTAAATGGTTTCAAAAGGCTGGACCATTTCAACAAAAGTGAGTGATTTGTGTCCATTTTGTCTCCTTTTTGCTTTGTTGAGGGAAATTATGATTTATTAATTAATTAAAGTAATTAAATTTAGCCATGAAGGGTAAGATGTTCATTTTGATTTTTCATTTCAAAAACTATGTCATTAATTGAATTTAATCAATTTCGTAGTGTTTTTCCCCTTTTCAAGCTTTATTTAATCATTTAATCATTTAATTGAATTTTCCTTTGATTTGAATTGCCTTTGTTCCATTTATTGATTTTTCGTGCTATTTTGATGATTTGTTGCACCTTTTTATCGATTTAAGCCTTTTGCCAATTTTTTGTGTCTACAAATGCCCCTCTTTGGATCAATGTGCGAAGAACACCGATTCAAAGATTCCCTTTAGTACTGATGATCTGATTCAGGTCCTGGTTCTGATATGCCTCTGATCATTCTGATTGATGTACTTCCTGATGATGATGATGTGTCTCTGATGATGGTATTGATATGATTTTGATGCCTCTAATATGATATGGGTCCTGGTTTGATGATAGGTCCTGGGTTCACTGATAAAGGTCCTGGGCTTTATTGATTGCTGATATGTTGATAGGTTTGATATGATAGCAGATTTGATATTGATTTTTCTCCTGATATGATATTGATTTGCCTCCTCATATGAAATTGATATGATATGATAACTTGATATGATATGATATGATATGCCCCACTGATAAATGTTTTTGATGTGATGCCAATTTTATACTTTGATGCCCCCTCAGAAATAAAACATATTGATTCCTTGATTTGAAAAATTTTGATTAGTTGGAATATGTTTTGATTTCTGATACCGTTTTAAAGAAATAAGCAAGTTTGATTGATGCCCCGGCTACTGAAGATGTCATATAATAGGTCCAAAGTGTGTTTTTAAGTCTTTATTAGTGCCAATTTCACCTTAAATAGGGTAAAACCCCTCATTTTACTATTCATTTTCACCTTTCCCTTTTGAGATTTTTAGCTCTGATTTTAGCACTTTTTACACGATGGTGGTCCCACATCGCGAGCATCGGTTTGAGAGAGCGCGCCGGTTCGGTCAGAGAGCGAACTATGGTCCTCCGGTATGTCATTCAAATTTTCCTCATGTTTCTAAAACTGCATTTATGACTTCATTTAATGCATTTTAAAATTTTGATTCTGCATTTTAGAAAAGAAATGTCACCTCCGTGCAATGTAGTCACGCCTAAAAAAATAAAATGTCGCCTCTTGAAAATTTAGTATCACCTTCGGTAGCTCTGTTCATGCCTCTAGAAAATCTTTTATCGTGTGCAGAAAATTTAATATCGCTTAGGGTTTAAACATTTTAATTGTTTGTCGCATGAAAAACCCTAGATAATAAAATGTCACCTTGGGTACATCTTATATCGCGTCTGTCAAATGAAGTCACGTGGATGATTAAAATCACGCGTATGACAAATTAGATGTCACCTCTGGTAAAAGAAATTATGCCTGAAAGAAAAGTGTGTAATTGAAATTTTTTTTTTACGTTACTTGAGACTTTGCTATGACGTCTGATTGCTCGATTGTGTCAACCTGATTGATATCGATCATGTCAATGAATTTGATCGAATGTTCAGTTAGGGTGTTCCCCTTGTTTGATTTCAACAATGAATTAGGACATTGGTAACTATGATATCGAAGGATAATGTAAATCAATCTTCATCACGAATGATAGGTCATGGGTCTAATCGTCCATTCATTTTATTCTCAAATGCTTAGAGACATAAAACTAGGATCATCCTTCCTCAATGCTTAGAGTTAGGATTGATAGGTCTGATAGGTATATTTAAATTGATGACTGTGATTGATTGTTTGATTTCCTGACATTAGGTTACTCATGTGATTCCATTGTTTTGATTAAACAGGAGGATGTCCCTGTTCTGTACCTCTGAACCATACCACATTGGGTGATGGAGCTTAGAGAGCAGTTGACTAACGCTGAGAGGCAAGTGATTAGGCACTGTGGTTTGTTATGTGTATTAGAGCTTCCTCGGTTCCAAATGAATCGAGGTTTGATTACTGCTATCACAAAGCGTTGGCACTCTGAGACAAACACTTTCTGGTTGCCACAGGGAGAGATGACTATTACTCCTGAGGATGTGTATAGGTTACTGCAGATCCTGACACATGGGGAGATAGCATATTATGATGCAGTGTATGATGGGACCTATTGTCGGTGAGTATTTGAAGATCCTTCTATTGGTGATGATTGCATCCTATGGCCTCAGTTTTCTTCATTTCCTATTTTACCAACGATGTTAGGTGCTATTATTGGTGGCGTGTTACTACCTGATCATCGGGGTCGCAGGTTTTCAGTGGGTTGGGGCAGGATTATCGAGGACTTGCTTCATCAGCCTCGATGATTTGATTGGGGATCTTGTGTCCTTGCACAACTATACCATGATCTGCATGAGGTGGTTTATAGGAGATCAACTGCTTTATCTGCTGGGATTCATATTTTGCAGCTTTGGATATGGGAGCATTTACCAGTTAGTCATCCAATATCAGAGCAAGATCGACCTTTAGGGTATCCTTTTGCATGGCAGTACACTGGGATGGTGACACAGCATCACTTGGGACATTTGGAGTATTGGCAGCGTCAGATTGATGATATGGATGAGTTCTATTGGACACCATATGTCGATGTTGAGGATTGGAGAGAGGATGGCTTGGAGTTACCGTACATGTTTTCTCCTTGATGGATGATTGGCAGGATTGACTCTGTCCTTGAGAGATTTTTGGCAGGTAGAGTGCTACGGCAGTTTGGGCGGATTCAGCGTATGCCTCAGGGATCTGCAGTTTATGCTCATTCTAGTGCAGAGAGGGCTACTTGGGGACACATGCCTTCATATGATGATGCTATTGAGCAGATATCGTGGCTTGGTTTTATGGATTGGGATATGAGATTACATATTAGAGATGCCAGGGTTACTCAGGAGTATCTGGATTGGTTGATGGAGCATCCTATGCCTCGATTTATAGACCCTATAGAGCCAGTGCCTGGGAGAGATGATGATGGTGATGGTGTCAGTGGTGGGAGGAGACGCAGAGGTAGACCATGAGGTAGGGTGGTGATTAGACTTAGAGGATGAGTGAGAGATATACAGATACAAGCACCACCTCCTCCTCCTTCTCCTCCTGCAGTAGCATAGAGACAGAGGATAGATCGTCAGGACCATGTGAGGGCTGCTAGGTAGGATTCAGTGTCAGGATAGGATACGGGAGTGGGATTACCGCAGGCTACCATGGATGGTCAGGATATAGGTGCATAGCAGATGCCAGCAGCTTTTTCCCGTGATCAGGGGAAGGCTCCTATAGATACCGATGATCCTCAGAGTACCTATGAGGTTGGTGAGAGTTCTAGTACTGTCCAGCTGCGAGCAAATGTGGGAGCGTTATGGACAGAGGTATCACAAATGTCTTCGATGATTCAATAGTTAGTATCAGGTTTGGCTCCATTGGTTCCTCTCCTTGTTGCTATGGTTGGTCAGATGCCTCTTCAGCCGCCTCAGCAACCTCCATCCTAGCCTCCTCCATAGCCTCCTCTAGGACCTCCTCCCAGTGGTGACGAGAGTTGAGCTATGAGTATTCTTGTTGATCAGTTGTGTATTGCTGTTGAGATACTTGATGTTGTATCATATTATTGTGACCTTGGTGTTACCCTTCCAGTTGTACTTTGATACTTGTTTGACATTGATGCCCCTGTTGATGGGCGATTATAGAGTTGATTTATGATATCATTGTTATACTGATTGCGTTGAGTTTTGAGTAGACGTGTGATGTGAGGACATTTACGATCTTTCCTATTTTTTACTTGATTATATATGAGATTACCTTTAGATGCTGCTATATGTGTGTATCTAATGCATTTGTTTTGGATGGATGTGTTTATGGATGCAATGTATCTTATGTATGATATAGATAGATGGATGCATTTCTTTCTTCATGTATGGGTGCAATTTTTTTGTTTTTGCTATTTTTTTTTCTCATGTATGCAATTTGTATCGCTGTCTAGATGTATGCACATGTAAATGGTTATTTCCTTCTTTTCCTTGATGGTATATCTATGTAATGATTAATGGTATGGAATGAATACAAAAAGTATAATCTCATGTTTTTATTGTAGAAAGATGATATTGAGGTGATGTTGTCCTTGCTGATTTGACCTTGTTGATGATGTTATGTACCCCCTTTTTTGATGCGAAATGAAGCCCTTGGGAAAAAAATGCATGTGCAATTATTCTAACATGAGAATGCATTTTAACCTTTCTATGAATGCAATTATCTTTTCTATGAATGCATTTTAACCTTTTTATGAATGCAATTATCTTTTCTATGAATGCAGCTAAGTGTCACTAGCTTTTAGCAAAGAAATGCCTTGAGGATATATTTTCATCATTGAGCACTTGGGACCAGAAAGTCGATACAATCACCACTGCCCACTGACATGAGATATGAATATCACTTTTTATTGCTCATATGGTAACCTCCATTTTGCTTTCCCATCAGTCTCGTCGATACGACTATCACTGATTACAAACAATCATGAGAGTACGAATACCAATTTTGTCGAATTCTATGTTGCAAGTGGATTTTGGCATTTAGATATGAAGAATCTAAATATCCAAGGTATTCGGTTGCATAAACAAACAAAAGTTAACTCATTGTTTTATAAGAGAATCCTCGATGGTTCTTTGATGACCATGTCTTTAGATGAATTCTCATAAGGCAATGAATCTTCCTCCAACCATTCACTTCATAGTCAAGAAAAATATCATGTCTCCATCATTGCCAATCTAATCGAAACATCATTGATTAGCTAAAAAGACTTGATACAAATTGAATTAATGTAAGTAAACAGATTTGTAACCAACTTTTCAAAAGAATCTATCTAGGTGTTTTGCATTGTTTTCTGATCTTCAAATAATATTTCCAAGTGTTTTGATCATGAAATGATGTTTGATTTTTAATCCTGAATAATAAGTCAATTTAGGCTCAAGGATTTGTTGTGGTAGTCAACTTCTTGGTTAGTAGACAATGATATCAATCAAAGGTTTACAAAAATCTGATCTCTCTTCTGAAAATGTTGATCCCTTTCTGCTTGTGACTGAATGTTGCTCGTTTGAATCCTTTTTGAGGTACCCACTTTCCGATCTATTTTATGCTGCCCCCAAGTGTTTGATGTATCAATTTTGACAACTTTTGGGCAATGCAAAAGATGATGCTAAAAATGTTATTATGACTATGTACAAATGACGGATGCAATGAAGGTTTGGACCAATGGGATGATGAGATGCATTATGTACACATGTGACTAGGAAAGAAATGACTTAAGAAAACCAAAAGTGCTTGTTGCCAAGTTTTCACCTTTGGGTGCTTTTTTTTCTATTTTTTTTGCTACCGAGGCGCCTATTGTTAGGTTTTCACCAAGGTACTTTTTCTTTTTCATTTTTCATTTTTTTTTTTTTTTCGTATTTTTCCTTATCACTTTGGCGCCTATTGCTATGTTTTCACCAAGAGATATTTTTTCAAATGTTTTTGCTTTCTTCATGCTCAATTTTCCACTATTTTTGGATTTTCCATTTTCAAATGTTTTTGTATTTTCAAGATCTCTTTTCAACTATGTACAATAATTATGATGCTCTCTCATTTGATACTCTTTATACTCTTTCATCTGCTTTAGGTGTAGAACCTCTTCAAATGAATACTATTTATGGGTTCTTGTAACTCTTCACCATTACAATCTGATAACTTATATGTTCTAGTTCCAAAGGATGACACTATCACAAATGGGCCTATCCAATTAGCTTCCCACTTTCCTTTCTTTTCCCTTTCAGCTTGATTCTTGGGATTTTCTCTTAATACCAAGTCTCCTACTTGAAAAGTTCTTGGTTTGATGTGTTTGTTGTAATTGCGTGAAATCCTATTTTGATAAACTCTTAAATGCTCATAAGCTTGAGTCTGGTGTTCCTCTAACAATTCCAATTGTTGCAGTCTGGCAATCCTATAATCCTCATCAGTGATCAATCCTCTTAATGAAACCCGTAGAGATGGGATTTCAACTTCTAATGGTAGAACTGCTTCGGTTCCATAGACTAAAGAGAATGGGGTGGCCCCTATAGGTGTTCTGATACTAGTTCTGTAAGCCCATAGTGCGGGATTTATTTGCACATGCCAATCTCTTCCTGATTTGTTAACTGATCTTTTTAATATTTTGAAGATATTTTTGTTCGTTGCTTCAGCTTGTCCATTGCCTTGTGGATAATAAATGGATGACGAATGGTGTGTAATGTAGAATGTCATGCAAAGTTCATCAATATCCTAATTTTTGAATTGTTTCCCGTTATCCGTGATAATGGCATGTGGAATACCATAGCGGCAAATTATGTGGTTCAATATGAACATTGAAATTTGTTTGCCGGTTGCTGTTGTTAATGGAACTACTTCCACCCATTTGGTGAAGTATTCTATTGCTGTGATGATATACTTGTGTCCGTTTGAAGATGGAGGATGTATGATTCCAATCAAGTCAAAACCCCATTGATAAAAAGGCCATGGTGTAATGAATGGGTGTAATTCTTGAGCCGGTGCATGTATCATGTTACCGTGATATTGACATTTGCTGCATGTCTTCACAAATTGACAAGCATCCTTTTTTTAATGTTGTCCAAAAGTACCCTAAACGAAGGATTTTCTTAGCTAGATTAAGACTGCTTGAGTGTGACCCGCAAATGCCTTCGTGGACCTCGCGTAAAGCTAACTTAGACTCTTCTTCCTCTAAACATCTAAGTAATGTCCCATCAAGACCCTTACGATACAGTGTGTCTAAAAGGATTAGGTAATGGGTGGCTTGGCGTATGAAGTTACATTTTTGGGTATGAGTTTGGTCTACGGGGAGTACTTGGTCTTTAAGGTAAGTATAGATGGGTCCATACCAAGGAGAGTCATGTCCATGTAAAAGAGCAACAATTTGGGTGTCACGAAGGTTGAATGCCGATTTTACCAACTCTTCCACCAAGAACTCATACTTCTCATTTTGATCTGGTTTTTGTAATAATGAAGCCAAGGTAGCCATGGCATCTACTACTCTATTCTTTTCTCTTGGAATCTGTTCAAATGTGATCAAAGCAAAGTACTTCTTCCATCCATCAATCAAGGTTTTATATTTCATCAATGTTATATCTTTGGTATTGTATTCATTATTAACTTGATTGATTATGAGTTGGGAATCCCCATACACTTGTAATTCTACAATATTCCATTCCAAAGCCATTTTGATGCCAATGACTAATGCCTCATATTCTGCTATGTTATTGGTGCACAAAAATAAGAGTTTATAGGACTTTGGAATGGTGTACCCTTGAGGGGTAACCAATAATATACCTACTCCAGAACCTCCTTGTGTATAAGATCCATCAAAATATAATTTCCATGTCTTTGCTTCTATGTTGACAATTGTTGCATCTGGAAATTCAATTTGAATGGTTTGTGTAGACTCCATTGGGTTATCTGCTAAGTGATCTGCTATCACTTGTCCTTTAATTTCTCTTCTATCAACATATTCAATGTCAAATTCACTTAGGATCATGACCCATTTTGCTATTCTACCTGTTAAGGCAGTTTTACTTAGCAAGTATTTGAGAGGATCAATCTTGGAAATTAATTTGATCTTATGCATCAACATATAATGTCTTAGTTTTTTAGATGCAAAGACCACTACTAGACATGCTCTTTCCATGAATGAATAATTTAGTTCATATTTTATTAAGGTTCTACTAAGATAGTAGATTTCCTTTTCTTTTCCTTGCTCATCTTCTTGTGCCAACAATATGCCTAGAGACCTTTTTGTGGCTGATATGTATAACAACAATTCTTTGCCCTTGATAGGTGACATAAGAATAGGTGGGTTTATCAAATAAGTCTTCAAAATAGCAAAGGCCTTATCACATTCTTCATCCCACATAAATGTAGTGTCCTTGTGTAGCAATCTGGTGAAGGAGTGACACTTTTCTGCTAATTGAGATATAAATCTCCTTATTGATTGAATCTTTCCTTGTAGTGATCTCATTTGGCTAATGTTTCTTGGAATCTCCATCTCTAGAATGGCTTGTACTTTTTCAGGATCAACTTCAATTCCTTTTGCTGACACTATATAACCCAATAACTTGCCGGATTGGACACCAAAGGCACACTTCTTTGGGTTTAATCTAACTTTGAATTGTTCTAACCGAATGAATATTTTTCTTAGGATTTGTAAATGCTCTTCTTTATTGTGGGACTATTCTAGAATGTTGTCCACATAATCTTCTAAGAAAGTGTGCATCATGTCATGGAAAATAGTTGTCATGGCCCTTTGATATGTAGCTCCAGCATTTTTAAGACCGAAGGGCATGACATTCCAACAAAAAGTACCCCAAGGGCAAGTAAATGCTATCTTTTCTTGGTCTTCGGGAGCAATCTTTATTTGATTGTAGCCACTAAATCCATCCATTAATGAGTACATTGTGTGACCTGCTGTCAGATCCACTATGGTATCTATGCTTGGCAATGGGAAGTCATCTTTGGGACATGCGAGATTTAAATCTCTGAAATCCGTACACACACAGATAGATTTATCATGCTTAGTAACCAACACAATGTTAGAGATCCAATCAGCATATGCTATTGTTCTTATGAACCCCACCTTTAACAATTTTTCCAATTCTGCCTTGACTAGGAGAGCCACATGTGGGTGCATTTTCCTTAGTTTTTGCTTCACAGGTTTAACTCCAGGTCTAACATTTAGATGATGCATTATGAAATCAGGATCTAGTCCAGGCATGTCAGCATATGACCATGCAAAATTCACTTGTTGTTCTTGGAAGAATTTGATAAAGTCCTCTCTTTCAAGAGATGTAAGTGATGTAGCCAAGTGTATGACCTTTGGATCTACTTCCGTACCAATGTTAACTTTTTCTGTTGGTTCTATAAGAATAGATGACCTTTCTTCTTCATGTTTAGGCAAAGTATCCAATCTCTCTTCTAATGGTGCCACAGTTGGGTTTTCACCAAAAGAAACATCTTTTATTTTCATTGTTTTTGGTTCTAATGGTGCCACAGTTAGGTTTTCACCAATAGAACTTCTCATTTTTTTATTTTTTTTCATTTTTTTCATTTTTTGACTAAGAGATTGGACCCTTGCTATTGTCATTATGTCCGCATTGAGTTCGTTGGTGAAAGAGGGTTCAACCACATTGAGGTATTGGTTTGTTGCTTGGTCATTTGGGAAGTAAAGTAAGTCATGTGGTTCGGTTTGATCCCAATCAATGAGGTCCGGGTGCATCAAAATTAAGGAATTATTGGGTAAGGTATCATCAATAGGATTAATGGACATGACTTCATTTGAGGGTTCATACATTGTATCATTTAGATCTATGATGTGCGCTTCCTCAAGATGATCCATGGAAGCAGGGTCAAAGTCCCCTTCGCTCGAATCCTCGTCAACCTCTATGGGAAACAATGTGGGAAAAGCCACAAGCGGGTTAAAACTAACATTTGAATTTCCCTCCTCTGAAGGTATCCAAAATGTTTCTATCCATGCTCCACTATTAGATGCTTGTTCTATATTAGGCCTTTGAATAGGAGGTTCTTCATTAATTGGAGCATCTTGTTTTGGGATTTTTGCATAAGTATGTATAGCAATAACTTCTTTATCTTGACATGACTCCTTTGATAAAGTATCCCATTCATAATCCCGAGAGTCATCACTATCTCCTTCCGATTCTAATGCATTTATTTGAGGATGAAAATCATGCATTAGACTTGAACTTTCTCCCTTGTATTGGAAACCTACTCCGGATTTTTCATGACTTGCCCTCCAAATAGGTTCAATAGGTTCTAATAACCCTCTATTTCTTTGGCCTAGAGGTCCTCTTCCTTTGTATCCCATCTTTTGTATAATATCAAATCCTTTCCCATATTGTTCGGTTTGTATATTGACATGCTGAATTCTTTCCATGGGAGTGTCGAAGGTATCATCCTCATCATGATAAAGCCATTGAAGGACTTCATCTTCTTCCTTATCCCATGTTGCTTTGCTATCTTCCCTCACAAAATAAGAATTATACTTATGTGGAAGATGTTCTTTTGAGGGTTTACCATGTGATTTGGGAGATATGGGCATGTCAAATAGAGAAACTAAATATTCTCCTACTCCTTTTGAACTAATCTTGCATTGTTTGTCAAATTTGTTCATCATCTCACTCATGTGTTGGTAATGATCTTCTTTATCTTGTTCCTTTTCCTCTTTCGTAGGTTTGTAGATCACTGTCTCCAATTTAGGTGCTAAATATGGACTTTCCATTACATTTGGACCCTCGTAGCTCACTTTTTCCTTGCCCTTAGTTGATGTAGTTGAGCTAGCTTGAAGAGGATTTTGTGTATCTTCATTGGTGATTCTTGGAATAACTCCTTCATGATTATGTGGAATGTATAATTCATGCAAGGGTTTGAGTGCATTACAATATTGGAATGGATTTGAGTCTCCTCTAACTGTGATTTCTTCACCCATGTATGGGAACTTGATGCATTGGTGGTATGTGGATGGGACGGCTTGCATCTCATGAATCCATGGTTTTCCCAATAAGATGTTATAGGTTAATTTCATGTCCAACACTTGACACTTGGTTTCCTTCTTGACTGGTCCCATTTGGATAGGCAATACAATCATGCCTTTAGAAGCTCTTTCAGCTTCATCGTAAGCTTTTATGTTGATTTTCTTTGTAGGGTCAATGCAAGACTCAGATAAACCTAAGGATTTTACAAGACTTAATGTGCAGATGTTAAGACCAGCCCCTCCATCAATAAGTGCTCTTTTGACTCTATTCCTTTTGATCAAAACCTCTATATGTAATGGAAAATTTTGAGGATGAGTTATAGACATGTCGTCTTGATCAGAAAATGAAAGACAATGAGGAGCCACGAGATGTCCTACCATATTTTGAAACTTTTCTTCCCCTAAGGTAGTAGAAACATGTGTCTCTTCTAAAGCTTTTTCTAAAATCTCTTTATGATTCGGTGACAACTTCAATAACTCTAAGATTGAGATTTCTGCTGGAGTACGTTGCAATTGATCTACCAAACTATAAGGCCTTGCTGCTGTAGGAGGTTGTTCGACCACAATGTTGGATTGTGGGATATTGGTGTTTTGAGGGACTATCCCTTGTAAAGTCATTCTAGAATTCTGCCCTCTTGTAATGACATTTGTTGCTTCCTTTTGAGATTGTTCATTAATTATTATAGCATTAACAATATGATCATATGATGGCGCAAAGTTGAGATTATTGGCACTTTGTTTCTTGCCATTTGATGACTCACCTTTATCATGTTTGTAAAAAGGTTGTTTGAAGGCCGTATGATCTTCATTATTTTGGGGTCCATCAAGGGTGATTATGTTATTATCTATCAAGTCTTGCACCACATTCTTTAATTGTAGACATTCATTTGTAGTGTGTTCCCGAATCCTATGATATTCACAATGATTCTTAGCATCCCACCAGCCCGGCTTGTGGTCTGGTTCATAAGGCTTAATAGCAGGTAATGTAATAACATTGTTAGCCATGAGAGCCTTTAATGCAGTTTCAAGTGATTCTCCCAAGGGTGTAAAGTGTCTTGAAGGAGTGGGCTTCAAATACTTATCATACTTGCTGTTTTGATCCTTGTTTCCTTGATTATTCTTGTTGGCATTGTTGTTATTGTTGGAAGGTGCATTATATGCTTGATTAGTATTATTCACTTGATTTGGTGTCTTTGTAAGGGAAAATGGAATCACCTTCAAGTTGCTGGATTCCACTACACCATCATTAACAATGCCTTTGTTGTTATTTTTTGCAGCATAACGGCTATTGTTATTGTACCAACCTTTATTTTGATTGTTGTTATTGTTGGTATTGTTGTTGTTGGAGTTAGAGTTGTTCTTATTTTCCTTGTACAATTTCATCTCTCCACTCTTAAGCAACACTTCTTCTGTTGTAATTCCATTATCAATCAAATCTTGGAAGGTTTTAGGACATTGCATCCTTAGTCTATAATTTAATTCACTTCTTAAACCGTTAATAAAGATATCCATTTTTTCTTTTTCCGGTACACTTCTTGGATATCTAGCAAATGCAGTCCTCCATCTTTGCAATAATGTGAGGAAGGCTTCTCCATCTTGTTGCTTCGTGTTACATAACATTATCATTGTGACCTCATGTTTGATGTTATAGGAGTAATGAGTCATGAATTTAGAAGCTAATTCTTCAAAGGTTTTGATGCCGGATGGTAGTTTTGAAAACCAATCCATGGCCGTTCCTCCCAAGCTTCTTCGGAATAGTCTCATTAAATAGGTTGTATCATGCATGAATTCAAGACTCAATGCACAAAACCCCCAAAGATGATCATGTGGGTCAGATGTTCCTTCATACCTATCATACTTAGGAAATGTAACATTAATGGGAAAAGGCACCATGACCAAACTCTTATTGAATGGAAAAGGACATAATGTTTCAATAGAGAAAGGCTTAGGAGCCCCGTTTTGTTTCAAACATTCGATTTCCATTTGTAATGCCTTGAATTGATCCCTTATTGCTTACATAGGGTCTTCTATTTCCTTGGGCTTTAGTTGTTCTATGTCAAAATATTTAGGTAGCTTTACCCCCGTTTGTATCAAGTCCATGAAGTGTTTTTCTTTATCCATAAGCATGGTCTTTTTCATTAGTTCTATGAAATAAGGACATTGTCTTGCCTCTAACGCTCTTTCAACCGTGGCTTCTTCCGTAGTTGGGGGTAGGTTTGTATTATGAGGAGGAGGTAAGTTGTTGCCTTGTGAATTTGCTTCTTGGGAGTTAGGATCTCTTCCTCCATTATTAGAATTTCCTTGATTGTTGTTAGGATCCATACCCCCATTCATGTTGTTTCCTTGGTTGTTAGGATCGGTATTTCCTAGGGTGCCACTAAACATCTTGTTAGTGTCCTTTGCCTTAGCGGGTTTTTCAATCACTCGTGAAGTAATGAAAGTATCCTCTGGAAATGGGAGCTCTTCTTGTTTGTAGGTCCCGTTTGTTTGTAATGTTTTCTTTATAGAGTGTGATCTTGTAAGAACATGCATGAACAAACTTTAAGGGTATGTTGACTTCTTCTTTTGATAAGCTGATTTTTGGAATAAGGTTAAGGTTTTTGATCAATTTTAAATCATTTAGAATCTTAATGATGTTTTGATCAATAACTTTGGAATATCTTGTTTGAAAATATAAAAACAATCTCAACACACATCAATTTGGTACACAAGAATAGCTTCCACGCAATCTACCTAGCACATAATTGGTTCATAAACATGGCTCTAATAGGTAGTTTTGCTATTTTACCGTTATGTAGTAAGTTTTCCGTTCAAAATAGATCTTAGCCGTTCATCCCCCAAGTATGTTAAGGGGCTTCCCACATGCACTGAAGCACGATTTTGCACAATCTGTTAAGACTACTAGAGGAAGTTCGAAAGAGCTAAAATCCTTTTGTCGTGCACCCCATTAAGGATACACGCGTTTCATTTTATAGTGGGTCAGATTCTCGCGGCAAAAGCAAGTGTATCCCACTTTGGGCTATCCCTCTCACCGGCCCTTTTAAGTCAATCTCGGGAGGCGATCCCACTAAGTTTTAAACATGTTCATTTGAAAGCATGAAAAGTGGATTTGGTAGAGCAAGTTTGGGAATTTGATTCACTCAAAGAGTGAAGAGCATATCCCTATTGCTTTTCCCTTATCCCAAACACTCATAATCAATTTGGTTCTTTTTCAACCCCGTGACAAAGGGGTTCTTAGAATTGAAATGTTTGTTCTTTTCCTTTTATGATTAAACTATGTTTTGAACTTTGAAAATGCCATAATTTAAGGGAAGTTTGCAAGCTTGATGAGAGAAATACCTCAAACGATGCTAGCAAAGGCTAGGTGCATTTTTAAGTAGTAGATTTTCTCATTTTCTCTCCAAATCCTTCCCTTACCTTAATGAAAGATTCCCTCCACTAGCAAATTAGTCGGCACAAACAAACAAAGTGAGGAGAAACCAAAATCAACGCTTAGAATGCTACAATTTTGATTATGCTTTTTATGCTTTCTTTTTCTTCAAAATTTGCAAAATTTTTACAAACTTAGGGACTAAACTCCCAATTTAATGATACGTATTTTTGTTTGTAAGCATCTACAACAACAATGTATTTAGCATATAACTCTACATCCCTTTCTAAGTCATTGTTGAGAACAAAGGTAGTGTGTACCCGATTTTCCTTTCTTATCCTCTTAGTGATCAATTTCTCCTCTAAGTTATGCTTTCTCTCTAGTTTTTGAACTTTCTTATGACAGACCATACTCTTGAGACAGAGAAAAAATGGACGTGAAGTCAGAATACAGTCATCATTTTAACAATTTTGATAAAATATTAAAAAAAAAGTACAGCCACGCGACATTGTCCAGACTGTACACGAGATCTAATTTAACAAGGATGTGATTACTTTAACCACGAGCGTCACCTTAAGGGGCTCAAGCGAGATTAAAATAACCAGGTGTGATATCAAATTTTACCTACGTGTGAAATCTTTAACAGATGCGACAACAGTCATTATTTTGATAAAATATAAAAGTGCAGTCAGGTGACATTGTCTACACTGTAAGCGAGATCTAATTTGGCAAAGACGTGATTACTTTAACCGTGAGCATCACCTTGTGGGGCTCAAGTGACATTAAAATAACTAGGTGCGATATCAAATTTTAACTACGCGTGAAATCTTTACCAGACCGCGACAAATTGATACTATAAAAGTGATATCTAATTTATCAAAGGCGACATTTAAAATGAAGAACGTGATAAATTAAATGAGTAAGGCAGGAAACTCCCTTGACACCAGACGTAAAATGATTCCTCGGCCGCGGCTTTTTAAGTCTGATTAAGCGATATTTAAATGACCAAAGGCATCAATCCTTTATTCAAAATGCAAGAGTTTACTTTCTGAGTGCGTGATTTCTTTCACAAAAAGCATGATTCTACAGGCTAAAATGCGTAAGAGTTCAGACTGTAGGTGATATTTAATTCAGCATCCGTGACATTTCTTTGCTTTAGGCATGACTTCTTTACTGGTAGGCGTGATTTATTCTCTATAACCTACAAACAGCAAGCAAATTCATGCAATTCTAGCCTAAATTTTGCAAATAATGTGGAAATAATGATGAATTTGAGGCCTAGGGCCCCATGGTGGGTGCCATTTGTGTGTGTGAGTTTAACACCTTCATGAAATAACAAGATTTAAATGACAATTACACTATTCAAAGCAAACTAATCTAAATAATGCACAATTAATCTAAATATCTCATGGATCTCTAAAATAAAGTGGTAAATGAGGCTCTCAGCTATGATCCTCACTAGTGACACTCTAAAGATGAGAATTAAGCTATATGATATGCAAATTTAGATCTATTCTATCAAATTCTAGCTCTATTTGATGAACAATCTACTATGATCAAAGCAATTTAAGCTAATTAGCAATGACAAATGATAAGTGAGTGATGTGGATGCAAATTGACAGAGCTTTGCTGCAATTCAAAGATATGGAGTGGATGATTTATGCTTCTAAATGCCTTCAATAAATAAGATTTTCCCAAGGGTGGGGGGTAGAGTGAGATAACCATGGTTATGCTTGGGTAAGGTCAATTGGCTTTGCTTTGTCCATAAATGGGGGGACAAGGAGGGGACAATCATTTAAATGGTTTCAAAAGGCTGGACCATTTCAACAAAAGTGAGTGATTTGTGTCCATTTTGTCTCCTTTTTTCTTTGTTGAGGGAAATTATGATTTATTAATTAATTAAAGTAATTAAATTTAGCCATGAAAGGTAAGATGTTCATTTTGATTTTTCATTTCAACAACTATGTCATTAATTGAATTTAATCAATTTCGTAGTGTTTTTCCCCTTTTCAAGCTTTATTTAATCATTTAATCATTTAATTGAATTTTCCTTTGATTTGAATTGCCTTTGTTCCATTTATTGATTTTTCGTGCTATTTTGATGATTTGTTGCACCTTTTTATTGATTTAAGCCTTTTGCCAATTTTTCGTGTCTACAATTGTATTAATATTTTATTGTCAAAAATTGTACTCTCTTTGTAGATGATTCCAATTTCACATTCTTTGAGCACTCATTTTAGTTTTCTCACTCCTCTATGCATTATTTGGGACCTTTTTGGCTTAATTAACAATTAACTCAAGAAAATGAATCCTATTCTATTTTAAATTTCAACACACTCCTCTTTAGGCCCTTATTTTAGTGTGCCCTTTATTTTATTTTAATTCTTAAACTCAAATTGATTCTAATTCTATTGTAAAGTTCAATGCAATTAAAGTCCCACTTTGATTTCATCAACACCCTGTTGCAAGGAGTGGTTGCCATTGCACCAAAATATCAACTTGTTAATGCCCAATACAACCACTAGACTTATAGAAGACACAGGAGGTGGTTAAGCCATGTCACGAATCCCAAGGGGAGTGTTGACCATTTTGACAACAATCTCCCCCTTAGCGTTACTCAAGGGGATTCGAACCTGTGACCAAGCTCTGATACCACTTGTTACAAGTAGTGGTTGCCATTGCACAAAAAGATTGACCTGTTAATGCCCAATACAACCACTAGACTTATAGAAGACACAAGAGGAAGTTAAGCCATGTCACAAATCCCGAGGGGAGATTTGACCATTTTTCCAACACATCCATGTTGATTTTAGATCTAATAACGTGACCCTATTATCTTTCCATCCTAAAAAATTGAGCCAATTTAGAGTGAGCTATTTTGGTAATGGTAGACTATGTTGATTATTGACAATGTCCAACCCCCTTTTTATTAGCTAAAATTCTTGGAGGAAAATTTGTCTACTGCGGTATTCCTAGATCTAGCCTTGATATGAGAGTATGACCATTGTAGGTTAGCCTTTTAATCAATTTTAGTCAAAATCTCATATAAAAGCTAGTTATCGTTCCTCATTTGGTATGTATAGATGTTATGTAATTGAAGCGCATTCCACATGAAGAAGAATATCTTCAACAAGGATTATATAGATATAAGAATTTAGATAAGAAATCATGAACTTTTTATCATCATGGAGGCTTCAAGAGACATTGGAGAATAATAGGGAATCACCTAATGATGATAGGATTGAACCTCTCCTTAAGAGATTGGGTATGATTTCATGTGATTTTTATGTTCCATTAGTAAGCTTTAGATTTGAGTTTCATTATAGATCTATGCGATTCATATGTTCTTGAGTTCATGTATGCATCACCTTTTTTCATCTCATATAGGGTTCACTTTAACACATTGAGTTGAACTCTTGTTTATATTTATGTTCTTTAGCTCACCACAATCTTAGATAGACTTAAGATTCATAATATAGATAGTTGTTTTATATTATTAATTAGTAGTTAATTGAGGTGGAGGTCACCAAAATGGGGGTTTGACCAAGGAAAGGCCTTATATATCCCAACACTCCTTTCATCTCTCTTATGTAGGTTCAAGAATAGGTCACTCACTAGTATTTTAGATTTTAGAGTGTACAAAGTTAGAAAATAGAAGATTTAAAAAAAATTCATCTAGGAAAGTGACAATTGGTTATGGTATTCCAGGACTAGGTAACCTAGCACCATAGTCTAGCCAATTGTTCGTAGAAGTTTCTAGGGAGACAATGAAAAGGTGATAAAGAAGGATACAAAGTAGATTTTCAAGTACGATTACTTGATCCTATACATTTGCTTTCTATTCATGAACAATTTCCTTGGTATTGGTGATATTCAATGCTACACAATTAGATCAATGGAAGTGCAAATCAAAGACTTTTATTATATACTTCACAAAAAGTCTAGGAGAAGCACAATATGGGGCTACTTTAAATATTTTCAAGAAAAAATGTATTTAAGATAAAAAATTCCTAAGGATATTGTGGAAAAATATGAAGATTCCATATGTTTCATGGTTGAGATAGATGATTTCTTGATGGAGGTAGTTCAAATTAGAACTTCATGGGTTATACCAATGAGTTATGATGTTTATGCTACTCTTCTTGATCCCTATACACATGATTTACTAAAAATACCCATAGATCCAAATGAAAAGAGGTTCATTAAATACAAGGAGAAAAGACTAAATGCGCACTTGGAGGTTAACATGCCTACAAGAGAAAGAAAAATCTCTAAAAAAGTTAAGCACTTGGCTGGAGAATTTGACATCTTTGTTCAAAAGTTGAGGGGAGAAAGGAAAAAAAGAGATGAAGAAGAAACAAAGAAGGCAACATCAGAAGAAATTGATGTTGATGAAGCTACTCCAAACTCTACACCTATTGCATCTTCATCAAAGACTATAGAATCTAAAGAACAACACCTAACTCTGTCCCTACATAAAAGACACCTACACCTAAGGCAACATCTAAATTAGTTAGTCTAAAGCATAAAGAACAACCTAATCCATCCAGTAAAAGGGTAAAACAAAGATTTCAAGGAAGTATCAAGGTGTTTATGTTAATGAAGAGACAAATTTTGATTATGAAATTAATGAATTAAGATCTAAAGATGCTAAGGAAGAAAAGGTAACAAAAGATAACACATCTAATGAGGAGCCTGAAAGAAAAAAAATATTTTTTTGACATTGGTAAGCCTCATATGACTATTAATGATATTGTAAAGAATATTACTATTTATATAATTTTGGTGTAGCTTAAGAGATATTATAATAAATATGATGATAATGAAAAGAGATTACTTGAAGAAGAAACCATTTAGTACTTGATTAAATACAATAAGACACATTTTGAGATCAAATGAGATATTCCATATGACCTATTTGATATCTTGGAAAGTAGAAGAGCTATAACATAATCAAAAGACCAAATAAATAGAGAAAGAGATTTGATTAATCCAATAATAAAAAGGCTGAAATCCATAACATTGTCGAAGAAGCAAAGGAGTTTATGTGCAAGACAAGGTTAAACAAACTTATGATTGGTAAGACTGATGAAGTTGTCAAAGATAGAGAGAAAGTTTTAAGAAAAGTCTTGTTGAACAATTGGTATTGAAGTGGTTCCAAAGGATGGTAAAAAAGAAACTGATGACACGACTGTTCATGACAGTGTACCTTTGGATAGTTATTTTGAAAATATAGATGATTCTATTAATGTATATATTTATGGAATTGTTATTACTTTATTTGGTGATGATTATGTTACTGGTGAGGAGAAGGAAGACACTAAAAATATGGAAGGTGATGTTGTGATAGGTGATCAAACTATGAAGATAAATATTGAGAGATTTACGATTGATGAAGAAAAGATAGATACAAATCAAAGAGGTGAAGCATGTAAGGAAGATAAAATTGAAGATCGGGCAATCCCAATGGAAGTTGAATCATTGAAGTTAGAAGAGAATATGAAAAATAAAATATCAAAGGAAAAGTTGACTAAAGTCGAGGTTGAGGAAAGAGACACTACTAAGGCAATGAAATAATTATTAGAGGAAGATGGTATTTACATGGATGACATGGATATTATTCAAGTTCCAATCCAATTGGATTCACCCAGTCTAGTTTATATGATGATATTTACATCAGTGGATTAGACCAAAGAAAGGAATACAATTTTGAAGGAGCATGTTCAAAGGATAGTGAGACTTTAGCACTTGCATATGATGTATTAGGTAATATCATGCCTACCTATGCGAAGTATCAAAATGAAACATAGTTTGGAAAAATTGAGGGCTTAATCAATGTAGTAAGTACTCACTTTGAATCATTAGAAATATCTTCTATGACCAAAGTCAGGAATGATTTTTATGCTCGAAGAGGTATAATGAATTATGTTTCTTGAATGAAGAAGATAGGACATCTCTAGGAGATGGTATATAGAGATTAAAATATGCTCTAGATGAAGGAGGAAACATATACAATAGATGCATCACCTATCCTAAATATGTGAATGATTTGGAGAAATTAGTGAAGAAGAGTGAGAACAAACAATCCACATTGTCTACATCATTCTATCCCTTGACAATTTTAGTTACTAGTCATGAAGGATAGGTCATCTCTATTATGGATAAAGTCAAAAGTATAATCATAGAGGAGAGAGTGATTTGGAGAATTTGTGAGCTAAGAAGCTTGATAGCCTCTAAGATGGACATCTTATTCAATAGATTGAGAGAAGAAGAGGTAGAATACAACCCACTTGATGCACCTAACCTATAATCAACAAAGAAACTTGTATATTCCATATGTGGTTAGATCCATATCATTTACGACCTAAAGGAGAGTTGGGGGAGATATTTTGAGCCTTAAGGAGCATATTTTCTAATGTTATTAAGCTCTTGTAAGTATAAGCATTATACTTGTATATAGATAACAATTATGGGAGTTTTGGTAGAAGAGTTTGACATGCAAATTTATGCCTTTTCCATTGATGTCAAAGGGGGAGAGATATGTATTTAAAAATTCCTTATTTATCTCATGAGAAACTAGAGGGATTGCATGCAAAATTTTGATCTCAAGGGGAGTATTCTGTATTTGGCATTTTTGACACTTAGTCATTTTTCAGTAAGTATTGCAATCAATGCCAAAGGGGGAGATTTCTAGAAAGAGACATTGCATAATTGCTTTGGTGTTTTCATTGATGAAAACTAAACTCTAATTTTAGATATGCATTGTAGTAGGAGATCACACTGAAACTAAGAATGGTTCGCAGTAAGAAATTTACTAAGTATGCAAATGAAGAACAAAGTATTCTACTAGTGTTCAATATTTGGTTGGGTAGACTCTTCACAATTTATATTTTTAGTTCCAAACATTAGGGTAGTAGTTTGGATGTTTGGATATGTTTATTATAGATTTTGGAGGTTCGGTGATACTTGGTGTGAAGGTTACATGGATCTGTATAATAATTTTTATATTTGACACTTAGAACATTTGACTGGGTGCAAAAATCTATTTGTAGATGTGGTCAATTCGCTTTGGTGGTAAATTTTTATTTTAAATGATTGAGATAACATATATAGGGATATGTGCATGAGTATTTTGGCTGGTATTGAAATTTAAATTTGGATTTGGTAGTTTTTATCAACATGTTCCATATTTCCCTAGAACTTTTTTTAGCTGACATGGTGTGATCTAATTTTTGGTTGCAAACCTATAAGATCGATGGATTAGGGTTTTAATGTGTGGTTTTTTCATGCAAGAAGTTGTGGTGCTAAGGGTTTGATGTAGGGAAGTCAAATATGAGCCTTTGATTAGCGAAGAACAATTAGAGAGTGTATTCAGAGATAAAGTGTATCAAATCAAATATGTGTGCTTATGTGGAATTATAATAAGACATTGATGGATGTTATTTCAACAATTCAAAGCTCCTATTGATCATTGAAATGATCTTGTAAGGAAGTGAGCCTTCTATAAAGGGTTGTATCCCTGATTGTAATTGAGTAATGAGCTCTAGGCAACGTTCTTGAATGCATGTGCATTCTTATTGTAATACCTTTTGCAGGGTATAGTGCTTTTGAAAGAATGCATTATCTTGTGGGTTCCATCCCCATCGCGATTTTTCTCCTGATACAGTTTCGATGATAAAAATATTTGTGTTATGGTGTTGTGGTTATTTTCTTTATGTTCATGCTTGTTTCCTTTTATAGTATATGTTTTAAGTAGTTTGTGAATTGGATTATTAAGGTCAAGTTTTGTAGAACATTGATTCAACCCCCCTCTTAGTGTTCCCTCCTAAAACATCTTACATTTTTAATTTTTTACATACTCCCTGGGTGAACCCACAATAGTGGGTTACACTTTTTTTCCTGAATAGACATTGGCCTCTACGTTTTGAATTTTTTTTTCAGATTCAGATGCATATTGTCGTTAAACCATTTGAAATCAGAAGATGAAGTAAATTAAAGTATTTTAATATTTTCTGTCTAGATTCTAAATATATTTTTTATTTTTATTTTTGAATTGATTTGAATGGTTTTTTCTTTCTCCCACGAAAATTGGTATGTTGTTGAAAATGTCATTTTCAAAGAGTTACATTATTTTCATAGAAGATAACTTTTTTTCTAAAATAGATATCAATGTGCTTCTTTTAAATTTAGTTTTCTAACATCCATACTGAGGGCATGCAATTGGTTTGATGATATTGTCATGATTATTGCATATTTTATTAATGTTTGAAGTTGACTAAACCGTATTTTTGACATACCTTGACTACATAGCTTATAAATTGTCGTGTATTTGTCCAATTTCATTTTTATTTTTTTGATAGAAAGATAACTTCAATATCTAGGGAATATATATTTTTTAGATTTTTTTTTCTCTCATTTACTATTTTTCCATAAGTGTCAAACATAGAGTTAGACATACAGTGAAATATCTATGTTTAGTAAAACTAAAAATACAAAGTCATAATAAAATTAATATATATTAACATTATAATGATTGGAAATATTTTTCTTAGTAGTACCTTACTACATAAATAGGTTTGTCAAATGGATTCATTTGATCTTCCAAAAGATAAATTTGAAGTGAGTTTTTGTCATCATTTTAATAGGTGTGAAGGAGACTCCATTGTAAGTATAAATGAGGAGTATAGATGTTATATCAATTTTTTTTTTAATCTAAGAGGCTTTGAGATAACCATTTGTAATTAATTCTTTCAAATGGAACCTCTCAAGGCTTAAATTATCATATTTTATTAAAAATGTGTTATTTCAGCAAAAATCAGCATGTCTAAAAAAGTGTAACCCACTATTGTGGGGTCACTCCCCTATATTGCACTTAAGATGGGTGTTAGTGTAATTAAGGTGTTTTAGCTTGGTTATTTTTTACATATATCCTAATTACACATTACATAAACTTACTTAAGGAAATACATAGAAGTAGTTGGAATACTACCACTTTAGGTTTACTTATCATAATATTATTTTATCATATATATTTATAGTGAATGGAATTTTAAACTTTGGAGGGTTGTCGATACATTTAGTGAACATGTGCCTCCATCTTTGGTGAGTGATCCACCTTTTGTGATGTTATCACACTATCACCTATCCACCTTTCTTAGAGAGATATTTTTTCATGTTTATTACCATGTAATAAGAAAATGACACTCATTCACTCCTTTGTACTCATCTTGGCTATATAACCAAGGGCTCTCCTATATACCATCATTCTATTTTTGATATTGTATTCTTGGTGAGAATACAATAAATCCTTATCATATAATTTCTCTCTTGTTAAATTGTTCTTTCCATTTGGCTTCTAGATCTTGGGTGGCTATATCTATAGCTAAATCTTACTCTAAATATTGTTATTTTTTAGTAACTCAAGCTCATGACCAGGTTCCATTATTTTTTAATAAAAAATATAGAACCAAAATGCATATAATATTTAGATTACTCTTTCTAAGGTTTTTATACTAATACTTTTCTTTAGATTTTTCACAAATATCCCTTAATTTGATAGAACTTAGGAGATATAATAATATTTAGTCCCCCAATTTATGTAAGGGAAAATATCAAGATTAACATAAAATAGAAAGAAATCTAAAAATTTTCATTGAAAAAGAAATGGTACCTAGCTCTAGGTTTGATGTAAATTTTGCTATGTGATCTACAACTTCTTGATTCATTTTTATGCCAAAATATCATGTTTTATGAAATGAATGCCTTGTGATTGAGTTCAAGGCATTTTTAGCTATTATGGTTCACTTCCACACATACAAAATTGACCCCAACAAGCATAGAATCAAACCTTTCATGTGGATTTGAAGTAACCTCGTTGATCTAAACTTTGTTCAATTAGATTTCTAGAATCTAATCATTTCAATGTTTGCAATCTATTTTTGAATGTGAAGTAAAATTGATAATATTATTTATAAGATTACAAGGTCACAATTACTCTCTTTTGTCGAACTCCTAATACTAAGTCAATGACAAACAATGACGATAAAAGTTAAATGATAATCATGCAATACACCTAACCATATGTAGTTGTTGATTTCATACTCTTACGATAATACAATATATAACAAAGCTCTCATATTACAACTCAACTTATGTGAAAATGAATTAAGGAATGTAATTAAATTTAACAACACATGTGCGTAAAAATATCTAGTTATAATGGTGCCAAAAATAGTTGGAAATGTGTATAAAATAAAAATGAGTAGTAAATTTGAAAATTCAAACTCCATATTTAAACACCAACTCCATTTCCTAATTGATATCTTTCCCACCAAACGAACTCAAGAGATATCCAAGTGGTAGGCATAAGTGATAGGCATATCTAACGGATATTTAGGAAAGAAAATAAAAGAAAGTAAATATACATCCGTATTACCAAAAAGGAAGAAGAAACATAATTATTTCGATAAGATCGACCCGTTTAATATTCAATAAGTTTTGCTGGTATTAGAATGATGCATCTTTTCTCTTTTTATTTTAATATATTCTCTTGCAGTGGCTTCTACCACTTTAAGATTAAAAAATCATATATTCATTAGGTTTTTCATTGTTTCCGAATGTAAACAACGTGCGCACCCGTGGTTTGTAAATCGCAGCACGACTAGTTTTTCGCAAGTGGATGTCAGCGTGAATTTTTCTTTATTGCATACGGCAACTTACAAGATGCTTTTCTCACATATCAAACCGGTCCGTCGACGAAAAAATCCATTCCCAATCCAATGTCTTAATCTTTCGTATAAGTTGCTAATAATTTAGCCTTCGAATCCGTCATTTAGGGTTATCCATTCGCTTTGATTTCTTCTTTAAAGCCCAGGAAATTGGGAGAGACCGCAATCGTAAATGACCCATTGTTTTTGAAACAGTTAGAGACCTGTTTTCTTGAGTTTGCTTAGTAAGAGAAAATGTGTGGAGGAAGCATAATATCAAAATTTATACCTGAAAAGTCTAATGGCCAAAAAGCTACTGTCAGGGACTTATGGATAAGCTTTGACAAATTTTCTGAGTATCATCTGGGTAATGCCCATTCTCAGCCTCCTGATGCCGCACATAGCTATTGCCAAAAAGTGCAGAAGAAAACTGTGGTGAAGAAAGAAAAGGAGAACATGAGGAAGGCAAAGCATATGTACAGAGGTCTGAGGCAGCGTCCCTCTGGGAAATGGGCTGCAGAAATCAGAGACCCCGTCAAGGGAATTAGGGTTTGGCTTGGAACTTACAACTCACCCGAGGAGGCTGCTATTGTCTATGATCGTGAAGCTAGAAAAATTAGAGGAAAAAAGGCCAAGCTCAATTTTCCTTCACATTCCATTAGAACCGATGACTCTATGAACAAGGTGAATGCCCCCCTTGAATCCATATCAAATACAAGCGATTCTTATGGTTACTGCCCTCAGAGTAGCAAGGAGGAATCTGTCAAAATCTCTCTAGGAGAGTGGCTCAACCCTGAAGAACCCAAAGTAGTAGTAAATGAGTACGTGGAAACTTTGGAGAAGATCTTGGAATT
Organism: Chamaecyparis obtusa; assembly: GCA_027943335.1. Classification (NCBI taxonomy): domain Eukaryota; kingdom Viridiplantae; phylum Streptophyta; class Pinopsida; order Cupressales; family Cupressaceae; genus Chamaecyparis; species Chamaecyparis obtusa. The sequence goes on along the minus strand of BSBK01001598.1, from coordinate 934,830 downwards.
GAACCCTCAAACGTCCACACTGCAGTATCTCTCAGTGGGTGCTGATTTCAATAATGCTGTGTTACAGTCTCCTGAATCAGAAGTCGTATGCTTGAGTCCGACTAACAAGAAGAAAATGGATGAGTCGTTTTCTCAATCATCAGTCTCTTTCGATAGGATTTCTGCGGAGGTATTTGATCAGAGTACTCAGCTGGATTCTCCCAATTCATTTGAAAGAACGCAGCGTTTATTCGAATGGGAGATGGATTTGTATGAGTCCGAATGTTTATGGGGAAGGCAGAGTGAATTTCAGCAGGAGCGCTGCACAATGAATTAGCCTGATGGATGCATGTGTATGGTATGTTGAGTGTAGAGTGTCCACCTTTCATGTCAATATTAGATCATTTGATTTCTTTTTCCTAAGTAGGAATATTGTTGTGATATTGCTATCTTATATTGCTATAAGGAATATTGTTGTACATTCTGCATATTGCCTCAAAATCTCTTTAATGGAGTTCATGTTTGGATTTTTGTCTCTCTTACAAAAAATTTAATATTTGAGTTTTAGTTTAAACTGGTCGGATTAGTTTTTCTTATTTAAAGGGGTGGGATTAGTTCTTTTGCATACGATCTTATTGATATAAAGTGCAGATAAATAAATAATTAGGTAGTGCACATCAATTATTAATTACCTACTCAAATTTATAAGATGAAAAATAAAATAAATACAAATTTAATTACATCCATGAGAAAAAATAGAGGAAATCTCTTTGTTTTTGAAAATAGTAGCAGCAAAAGGGTGCTGACTCATGGAACAAAGGGCTGACTAAGTGAATTAACAGAAAATTAATTTAGCATAGAGAGCAACATTAAAGCATTAAAGTCTACCATGATCAAAAACAAAAAAGCAGCAAAAAGTAAGCCACCACATTTGCAGAGTATCACACATCCACGAAATAGTTTTAAGATAGTTCAACTTAAACCATAAAAGGTGCCACATAGGGCTATAACCAATATTCAAAGTTTTAAGCATACATAAATAAATAAAATTCATCCAAAAGTAAGGCGAGGAGTTATCAGCAGTCTCCACCCTCCCACACACGCTGAACCACAGAGTCATTTTCCGTCCCATAAGTGCTTAGACAACAGAAGGTCAACCCACTCTTCATTCAGGAAATTGAAGAGTTCCCGATTTCCTTTAATAGCATCCTTGTCCTTCGAGACTTTCTTGTTGAGGAGGCAGAGCGTGGTAGCAGACGCATGCATCACCTTAAGCGCAAACTTACTAAAATTCGTCAGAGGCTTTTTAGTAGCTTCCAGGTCCTGTGTGAGCTTAGTCACTGTATTCTCCATAGAGGCAAATTGGTACTTGATTTTGCCCATCAGGCCGCTGCCAGTATGCTCTCTATCAGCACTGGGATATTTTTCGGTCATCTCCTCCTCAACCATAGTGGTATGGATGTTTTCATCCAGCTTGATTTCCACATGAACAATATCATTGTCTGAGGCCTCTTTACTGGGGGAGCCCACAGAGGCATCCTCCTAGGTAGAAGCATCCTCCTTGTTCATGAGCTCTCTGATGGCTCTTTTCCCCTTCTCGTTGGCAATGTAGGAAGAGCGACATGTAGAAGTGGTTTGGGGCTCAGTAGTTTGGGGGCAATCCAGATTAATTATAAACTTCTAATGCTTCTTGGGAGGAGGCTGAGAGCTAGCACTAGGGTTAAGGGTGTGCTTATGAGGGCTTGAGGTGGGTTGGGTTTCTGAAGACTTGGGGCTCAAAATAGGGGTCGTGCCACCTTTAGACCCAGGAGGGGTGGGAAAGCCCTAGTTGAGAGAAATCATTGACGATAAGGGTTGCTAGGTAGCGTGGGTAACTTGCAGAGGCAACGGGGGGTAGAGGGCATGATGAAAATTGTATAACTGGAAGATAAGACCCTGATGGAGATAGAGAGGATTTTTACCAAGGGAGATGGCCTCATTGACAGCCTTCACATTAGCCTCCAAAGAGTGCAGGAGGAAAAAGAGGAAGGAAATTAATAATTTATGCCTAAAATGGTTCAGAAAGGGAAGATGGTAGTTGAAAAATGTACCAAACCGGCCTTCCAAGGTGAAATATTTCATCATCAGCTTGCACATCTTTGGCCATAACTCTAGGATATTGGAGACATTGTAGCTGCCATTTAGAGGAGAAGGGGTAGCCTCATCCTTGAAGAATTGCGCAAACTTCATCTTCGCCTGAGTTTTGGCCATTTTTTTCCATTTCCTGCCAGTGGTCGGCATCCCCATAGCTTGGCCAATGACCTCTTCATTAATTTGACATGTGATACCGTTAATGGTGACCTGCCTTTCATTCCAGGTTTTAGCAACCTGTTTGGAAATCATCTCATCATGACCCGCGAGGCATTCCATGAAAGGCAAGATACCTCTCTCCTTACAAAAATACATGACCATGAGGTCTGAAGAGAATTCCTCCTCAATCCTGTCAAGCTCAATCCTTTTCCTGTCACCACCCATCTTCTTCTTTCGGAGCCAACTGCTAAAAAACCCAATAACCAAAGAACCAGAGGAAGGATCGATCTTGCCAGACTCGGCTCTCCAATTTTTCATAGGACAGAAGTTGAGAATGATGAAAAAAAAGCCAAACAAGGGATTTGAAGTCATGTTAGTCTGTAGGTAGTAATTAGGGCTTTGATTATCTTGGGGTTCGTAATGCCTTACCGTGGAAGTCACCAAGGTTAAAATATAGGAATGGCACATTAACCCATGATTGTCATTAGTTAAATTTGCATCATATCTCTTGACATCCTCTGTAGATTAATTTTTATTCAGAGACCATTTAAAATAATGATGACCTTAAAGGGAAGTCTCGTGCCCATGTGCCACATCAGACCCCATTCATAATTTAAAGAATGACCATAACAAGCCATGTGGCAAGCAAAGGGGGTTGGGGTAGAGGTCGTAAAAATGTGCTGGCGTCCAACCCCACGAGAAGGCGCCCAAGTCAAGCTACTCATTTTAAACTTCATGGATTTCAAATTCTCCTTCTCTCATTTCCCACCTAAGTAGGTCTTGAGTGTTCTGTGGAAGCCAACTGACAGCTCTCCAACACCGAAGCCTATCAAGATGTAGACCGGTAGTAGCCATGGCCTCAGCGACGACGTTGCCTTCCCTGTAGGTGTGCATGATAGTAACCCTATGAGTGCGATCCATTATGCCATATATATCACTTAAAATACTGTCAACTTTCCAACCAACATTACAAATTCCCTTGGTAGCATCAAAATTATGATTTTGGAGTCTCCTTCGATAGCAATGTTGGTGCAAACCATGGCTATGGCAAATATTAACCCCTAGAGGAGAGCCATACCCTCAGCTTGATTGACAATATGGTTATGTAGGGGCCTAGCATAGGCAGCTACCAAACAACCATTGTGATCACGGATGACACCACCACCAGCTTGGAGATTATTGCGGACCGAACCATCAAAATTGAGCTTGTGCCAAGTAGCTAGGGGGGGAGTCCAGATAGTGGCTTTTTGAACAACAGTCTTGGTGTTATCAAATTTGGCAAATCCCTTATCAATTCCCTAGTTAATGGCAATTTTGTGGTCCCAGATAGAGGGGGGGAGACTTGGAGTCTTCCAGTGGGAGACAAGTAAGCATTCTTGTAATAATTTGAGACCGAGTTGGAACACCATCATGCTATTAAGCTTAGTGTCTCTGAAAATCCTATTATTGCGTTCCTTCCAGAGGGACCAGCAAAAAATAGGCAAGGCCTGATTCCATAGGAGCTTTATCATTGGGCGATGGGAAGGAGAGAGCCAGTTGTGGAACTAGTCATGGATGTCCTTATTAGGAACCCACCAAATGCAGAGCTGGGTTAGAATCTGCAGCCAGACCTTAGTAGCAAAATCATAGTGAATGAATAAGTGATTTATGTTGTCCTCCTCCTTTTTACACAAGCATCACCTGTTAGCAAGACTAAGGCCCCACTTAGAGAGATTTTCAAAAGTGAGAATTTTACCACGTAGCATCATCCACCAGAAAAAGTTGACCTTAGGGAGTAGTTGGGGTTGCCACACCTTCTTCCAGCAAGTAGTGTCAGCAATTTCCATGATTAGCTGATTATAAACTGATTTGACAGTGAAACCACCATTTTGGGTATGACACCATAAGAGTCTATCAGGCCTGTCAAGAAAGGGTATGTGTACAGAGTGGATTAAAGTATTGAGGCTAGATTGAGAAGATCCAGTCTATCCCTTAGGAAAGGGATAATATCAATCCATCTGCCATTGGTTATGAAGTTGGAGACTAGGTTGTCCACCCCATGAGTAAGGATGTTTCTTAATTGGGAAAAGCTAGTGGAGGCTAGAATACCATCTGGTAACCAAGGGTCCTCCCAAAACCCGATGTCCCTGCCATTTCCCAATTGCCAAATGGTCCCTTTTTCCAGTATACTTTTGTTTTTAAGGATATTGTTTCAAATTTTGGATCCTCTCGGGTGTCCCTATTCCATAAAGAGCTTACAGAACCATCCTCCATCAAGGTACTTGGTTTCCATGATTTTGCACCAGTCAGCATAACCCGAGACCATAATCCAAGCCATCTTGGATAGCAAGGCCCTATTGAGATTGTTAATTCATATAAGCCCTAGGCTTCCCAAGCTTTTAGGGAAGCAATCTTTATCCCAACTGACCAAAGGGAGCCTTCTCTTTTCCTCAGACCTCGACCAGAGGAAGGTTCGCTGGATCTTTTCTAGTTTGTCAGCCATGAAACCTAAAATTTTGAATATGGAAAGGAAATAGACAGGAATACCTTGAAGAGAAGCAGCAAGGAGTTGGAGCTTACCTGCACTACTAAGTAATTTCCCTTTCCATCCAGCAAGCTTCCTTTGGGTTCGTTCAAGGATGGAGTTCCAAAAATCATGCTTCACATCTTTGATAGTTAGGGGAAGACCCAGGTAAGTTGCGGGGAGTGAATCAGTTTGGCAGCCAAGAATTTTCAAGATCTTTGTTTGAACAGCAGGTTCAGTGTTGAAGAAGAACATACGGCTTTTGTGATAGTTGATGTGTTGGTCCGATGTAGTAGCATATCTATCCAACATTAGTTTCCACATCCTGGCCTCCTTAATCAAGGAGGTGCCAAGGAAGAAGGTGTCATCCACAAACTACTGCAGGACCTCAGGGGGAAGGCTAGAAGTAGGTTTGATACCCTCAATTTCTCTAGAAAGTGCCACCACAGATGAAAAACAAATAGAAAGGAGATTAAAAAATAGAACCGGATAACTCCATTATTTAACACTTAATTGATCAAACACCATGTGCCCTCCCTTTCTAAAATTTGGTTTCAGTGTAGGAATGGTATGGTTTCTCTTTTCCAAGTGGATGTTTCAGTGTAGGAATGGTAACGTTTCTCTTTTCTAACTGGATACTAGATGAGAATATAATTGTAATTGAATTCCATCTTTCTCATGATAAAAAAAATGTACATATCATATTAATGTTACGAGTTTCACTATTGGATATACATGGACACATGGGCCCTTTTGTTTGTATGAATAAAAGCCAAACAATAATACTTTCATCTTAGCCATATGCCATTAACTATCTCTCTTCTAAATCTCTTAACCATATGCCATAAGCTCACTATTTTTATCTTTTGTTAGTCTGACAACAAAATATTATTGTGTCTTTGGGTAATGCATACACAATATCATTGGCAAGCTATAATTACCACAATTCTAGATAATTATGATGCACAATGAAGATGTTTACTTTGAAGCCATGTGATCTTTCCTAAGATCTATGTGACATCTATAATGGTATTAGTCTAATATCTTTATATTGGTGTTCCATTAGTTCCCTATACATAATCAATTTTTGTGCCCCACTTCATTTTTCTATCATGAATATAACGTGAAATTAGACTAATAAATGAGCAAGACAAATGGTGTCCCTTCACATCCATGAAATTTTACAAGTCAAGAAGATCCATTATGGTGTCCAAATTAATACATATTGTTATTTGGGTAGGTAACTCTTTTTTCATCCAAGAGTCTACAAGATAATGAAATGAAAGAGATCAATGTATTGATTAGATATATGGGAAAAATACAAATGATAGATTAGTCCTCCAAAATGATTATATATGAAGTTGTCATTTAGTCTAGTTTCTCTATGTTATTCGGTAGTCTTTTGTTTTTTTTTACTGGATAAAAGTTATATTTCCTTTTAATTATGTTATGTAACATTTATACTTTGTAGAAAATTTTGCAGTTCTAATACCACATACTCTAAAGGTTAATTATTTATATAGAACTCCGAAAGGTAAAATGGGAGAGCGAGGAAAGAGAACAAGTTCTCCAAGTGTTTATGAGGTAGATGGATTTATAGAGGGAGAATCTTATGATGAAGCAGATGATGATATTAGTTTTACTAGGGAGATCTATTCCACTTGAATTTTGCATCTTGGGGATTTTTTGTGCCCAATTTTTGAAGTCAGGTGGTTTGTTGTGATCTACAAACCTCTTTGTTTGGCATCATATGTTGTGATGTTCCCAAAGCATCATTGTCTATTGATGAATTTTGCTATTATTTGGTAGACAATCTTTGTGTTATTGAATAAATGGGTCCTTGTTTTAGCAATTTGTTCATATTGGGGCCTTGGGGTTTCTCCTGGCACTATTGTTGGATATTCTCTCCTACGGTTTAGTTGTGGTTCTTTGTACGGTGCTCATTTATGGTTGGAAACACATAGTGCTTTCTTAGAGCTACATAATATTGGAAGTTTCCTTTGTGGGGTGTGTTGGTGTGGTCTTTCCAGTGGTTTGGTATCAATTTCATTTTCTTGTTATAGGGCCTATGCCCTATTTGGGCTAGGGGTCTATGTCGAGGGTCTTATTTAGTTCTAGGTTGTTAGATAATTGAGTGTGGATGGGTATGAATATTTTAAGAGGATGAACTTTGGTGTGCTTATACCCATCCACTTCCTCTCTATTTTTGAGCTACCTTATTCCCTACTATCTTTCTCATTGGAAAGTGATGTTGGATACAATTGAGAGGGGGGGAGGGGGGGTGGATCAGTTTTATGTCATTAATATAAAAATTTATCTTTTCATATCAAAATAGTAAATTAAAATCTGAAACCTCAAAAGTAACACAGATCAAAAGACCAAGAATTGTTCTCGAGGAAACCCTATTAAGGGAAAAACCCTGGTGGGGATGAAACCCCAAAATAATTCACTAGTAATAAAGTATATCAACTTTACAAGATCTTTCTCTGCTAGGAGAAGATAAATACAACTAGTACAAAGTCCCTATTAAAGGAAATACTCCTTTCTTTGAGTGAGAAACCCTATTAGGAGTTGATAGGATGAGCCTTTCTTCGCTTAGAGAAACTTTCCCAATGTGAAGGTTAAATCCACCTTCTGAAGGTTAAACCCACTGTTTGACAATTTTCCCACCAACACAAAAATCCCTTGAAATTATCACGTCCTCCTTCAGGTTTGAAGAAATAGGGTTTGAAAATACTAAGGGTTTTCAAAATCATTGTTTAAATTCTTAAACCCTACCTATTTCTATTCCTTCATTACCATTTTGGTGTAACTTAAGTCACCTTTTCCGCACATGCCTTAAGTCGTCAGGTGGGGCCATGTAATGTTTTAAGTTCTTACCTAGTGGGGCCAAAACTTTTCCCAATCACCTCATCAACAATCGTAAATCTTGTTTCCAAGTTCATGCTATGTCCATTCCTTCCTGATGAAAAAATCACCATATGTGTCACTGATTTTTTATAACCATTGTCAATCGGCATAAAATCCACCGATGTTTCTATCAAGTGTAAAAAAGCATCGATGAAGACAAGTATCAAGCACTTCGATCCCTGACTAAAGCTTTAGGATATCTTTTGGCGATAAAGCTATTAGAAGAAAGGGAGATTAGTAAGGAACAATTTGGTGCATCCCGATCGCCGATGAGGTTATCGAGGAGGCTTGTAGTGTTAGTTTCATCATGGTGTTGGTGGGACCGATGTCAAAGCCTTGGACAAAGATAAAGGATGGTTAGATTTGGATAATCCAACAATGGGCACAATGCCTTGATCCAGAGATGCATGATGGATATTCATTGCTGGAATGCGCTTGGATGACACTTGTCCTATGTGACATCTGTACACACTAAGATGCGCACTTCTCTAAGCCTGTGCTTCCAAGGGAATCCATGAATGGGAGACCTTGAAAAATGACCTAGAGCTCCCTAGGCATGGAGTGCAAGGAAATTAAGTGTGCTCTCAGCTAGAGCTATATAAGCCTATGACCTTGCTAGTAAACCATGTAATGGGAGATTCAATGGAGACAAGGGCAAGAATGCCAATATCCTCAAGAATCAAAATGTGAATGAAACACAATGCTAGAAATGAAGATACAAGCTATGTTAAGATGAATATGCAAGTTAAGCTATGGAAAGGAAAGATGCAAGTATTACAAAACCCTCCTAATTAGACTATGTGAATCAATCTAAAGCATAAAGGAAACTAAGCTATGGATGCCATGATAATGAAACTAAAATGCAAGAATGGAACTAAGATAGAATGTGAACGTAAAAGCTAAGAATGCTTCAAATCTCCAAAGCTCCAAAGTCACCTAGAAAACCTGCAGCATAACATTAGTATTCAAAAGATGGATATGCAAATGAGAAGAGAGCTCTCCTTTTATAAGCAATGAGAAAGAATGGACCATGGAGATTAAGAGGCAAAAGATTTAATCAACGGTGGAGCATCAAAGAGGAGAAATCCATGTGCACAAGTATCCTCCAATGAGAAAATAAGAGTTGACTTTTGTGTCCATATGAGACAAAAAGTGCTTTTTCCCTTTTTATAAAATAGGAATAATGCTTTATTTGTGCAACTTAGGATAAGAGGAAAAGTGGAGGGCTTTCTATTTAATTAAAAGAGGAGGAAACTCCTTTTAATTAAATAGAGACTTAGGATAAAATGGTTAGCCCATGGGATATAATTGAATAAATGATAAAACTAGGATTTGATCAAGAATAAGAAATTGATGATTTTAGCAAAAGGATGATTTTAGCAAAAGGGGCTAATAGTCTAGGTGACCATTTTTAGGTGATTACAACATCAACGACTAGAGGATAAATCAGAGTTAAATCACACTTAGATCTTGTTGATCTGGCGATAGGCGTAATGCCTCAAAGGAAAATAGCTTGAAGGTTAGTGATCACGGGATCACGTCTTGTTGACAAGTATCTTGGGTGATGTCACGACACATGCAAGAAGGATTTTAAAGGATGGTCAGATCATTTTTGATCTGACGGTTGGCACATTTCCTAGATGTGAAGGTGCTCGAGGTTTACTAATTGTGGAAACACGCCTAGGCGACATGTGTCTTTGGTAACGTCATGTTCTCGGACCTAGAGTATTAAATGAAATGCAAATTAAAAATGATCGTGCAGTGGGCATGTTACCTCAATGAAAAGATGAATGAAGGTTAGTGATCATGGGATTACACCCTACCACCACGTGTCGAAACCGATGAAGATTTTAAAAGATGGGTCCTCGGTGCCAAGTATTGCTGATTTTCTTGTTTCTGATTGATCACTGAGGAAGTGATGTGGAAAATAAATTTTTGAGTCAAACAAAGGTTTTGTTTGATTATCTTAGGCCACACGATATGTCAGGAAAGGTGGAGATCGATGACTATATTTTAAACTGGTTCATTATCTGTTGTTAGTCAATTTTTCAATCTTTTGAGATTTGAAAGAGGGTTTTTTGTGAAAAGGAAGTCAGTGAGCAATAAATGCAAAATTAAATTAGATCCGATTGTTCTTAGGTCATAAACGATGGAGTTGTAGTTGAGAATTGAATATATTTCATGGTAGTTGGGCCAGATGTGATTAGATATTATTTTGTTTCCACCATGAGTCTGATATTTTGTAAAGGGTTTTTCCTTATGGATGAATCAGTTATGATTTGGGACAAATGAAAAAGAATTCAAATCCCTAGTACGTAGTGGTAGATGAGATATTTTTTAACAAAAATTTTCTGTAGGGATTCAAAGGATCATACCATAATCTTGCATCCTGGTTGCTAGGTTTTTAATTGTATAGAATATCAGATTTATTTCTGATATTTTTTGATTGTTTTAGGGTTTTCTTCCTTGTCACTTCTGCAATAACTCAATTCCTTATTTCATGTTGCAGTGGTTGACAGCGTTGCCCTAATTTTTCCCTAAATGAACCTAAGATTATTGCAGTCCTTGTTCTTATAAAAGGATTCCAGGGTCATTTGGTGGTTTTCTTTTCCCAAATTAAAGAATTAGTCTCTTCGTAGTTGCTCCTTTCTCCGTTTGTGGACCGACCTACTTACAAAACCAAATAATAGACAAAGTTCTACTATTTTTCAGTCAAGAATTGGTAGAAGAGGTCTATAACCTCTATGTTTCACTAGGATCCTAATGAATCATACAATTTTCTTATTTATGTGTGGAATATTCTATGTTTAGTAAATCACTTAAATTGTATCAATTCCATGGTAACTAATACAAAGATTACATGAGTTTCTTTGAATCTTGTCTCCTACTTTAATGGTTTCTAATTTCCTATTGTCTTGTGAATTGACAAGCTCAAGTCAATAGGTATAGATTTAGTTCTCTATGTCTTGATATGCTTTGTTGTTAACTCAGGAAGTTAAGTAAATGCTTGGTGTAACTTGGAAGAATTGTAGGGTATTAAGGAGTATTGTTATAATTAACGAGGTTCTTAGTATAATCTTATTTTTATTTGCAAGGTGAATGATATGAATCAAAAATAAAATGAGGAATTATTATGAATACACCCAATGGATAAGACACTGATCACAAACATTTTGTCAAACATATGTTCTTTCTTGTCTATCAGTTCTACCCCTAAAACATCAAATTCCAAAATCTTAAGTTAATAGTTGTGGGCTTAATAGAAAAAGCCCCTGCTTTATTTGTGAGTAATTTGGTACTATATCTAGCTTCACATCCTATCCCTTTATGTCACAAATAACAAGAAGTATTATGGGCAACTATCTGCTTTGTGAGGATTAGTGGAAAAGTGAAATTAAGTGATCCTAATCCTAGGTACACCCGCTGAATTCTACAAAGTTCAAATTGTAGAAATCCCTTGTGCTTTGTTAATTAATCCTTGTTCTTGTGTGAATGTACTAATTTTTGAAGTAAGCTAACCCATAGGTGCATCTCTAATGAACTACAACTGATTGAATATATTGAGAAAAGTTTGACAATGAAATATATATTTGAATTAAAAGTGATTGATGATCACCAAGCTTAAAGTGAATGTAAGACAATTAAATCAGTTAATGTATTATCATTGATGTCAACTAGTTTTGACTATACTTATCATGATGGTTACACACATCTTAAGAAGGAAAAATGGCAAAGGATTGAGATATCTACATGAAGATGAGATGGATAAGAAGGATATGGATATGGTATACATTGGGTGACTTATTGATGATTCTATGGCATTATGTTAATGACTTGATCATATTACATGAATCTATTATGTATTGAAGATCAAGACTGAACAAGCTTATATGGTCGGTAAATGAATAATTTAGTAGATACCGAGTGAGTTTAGTGTATACCGAGTATAGTATTAACCGAGTAAGAAGACATCGACGCATTGTGATTATTGACTGAGTACAAGAAATAAATGGAACTTATGACTTCTGACTAAAGATGATGAGCTGGACAATTTTTTATGATTCTGAGGTAAAAGATAATTTTTGTTATGATGATTAAACAATTGACAAAATTCAAGGATGATCAGATGAAGAAAAATAAAACATGTTATTGACACAACTACCGAGGAAGGTTAAAGAAGAAAAATCAATAGTGAAGATTAAGAGGAAAAATTGATGGATGGAAATAAAATAGTTTATGATGTCTATATAAGGAGACACGCGGTTCATTATTGAGTCTGAATGCTGCAGGAGAATTCACGTGAAGGAATTGATTTCATGCAACACTCATCAAACTAGTTGAAGAAAGAACTGAGAAAATCTACAGACAACACTAAGTGATAGAGAAAGCAATTACCGAGTAGAACAAAGTTGGAGGAAATAGAGAGATTGAATTGATTATTGATTAGGGGTATTTTTGAGCTTAGCATATATCTGAAAATTTGAAAATCGAGTTGTATTTGAATAAGATCATTAATGTATTAGTTTAACCATTGCTACAGATAAATATCTTAACCAAGTGGGAATTTAGAGTCTTTATATTGGGTGGCTGCAAGAAGTTGAGTCCCATTTTCAGGCAAAAAGTCGAAGTGTTTTCCCTTTTTTTCAAATTTCCTGTCAATTGATGTCTAAATTTGAGGTACTTAGAGATTGAATCTCAAAAAACTTTAATAATACAAAATGTAGTTCTCGAAGTCTACTTTTCAAATATGTAATTTATTTAAATACCCACATGGTATAAATTTAATTTTATTAGGAATGTTTAAAACCCATGTTTTCAAAATACCCATTTCAAGACCATACCATAGCCATGTACGACCACCATATTTTGACCTAAATAAATGAATTTGTGTAAATACTTCTGAGGAAATATACCTAAGACACCAAAGATTGATGAACATATTTTTCCTTGTTTTTTAATTCAATATATATTTTTTAATTTTTTAAGGTTTTAGGATCATTGCAAATGTAATAGCACTTCTTGTATTGTATGTGTTTTTCAAATGCAACAATCTCTTGAATTTATATTGAGAATAAGCCAAGAATAGACATGTCCCTTCATGGGACATGTCTATTCATTATTATGTAATTAATATAATGACATTTATGATTATATATATACATATATACATATACATATACATATACATACACACACACACACACACACACATATAATATCTCTTGAGTATTATATTAATTTCTTTAATATTTACATAATAATAATAATAATCATATATATATATATATATATTAGTATATATACATCTCATATATACTAAATATATATATACATATCTTTACTAGTATTGACTCATAGTGTTTATTCGACTGAAGTTACAAAACATCAACAATCCCTCTTAGCTAGGGAGGATAAATCAATCCAATGTCAACACTTAAGAAACTTGACAATATCAATCATATGATGCAAGAAATAAATGCATCATCCTCAAGATGTAATCAATAGAAACATAGTCTCAATATGTGGATTTCCTCCATCGGCGATTCTATCCACAAGCTCTCGTGTGGATTGCCTCCATTGGCAATTCTATGCACAAGCTCTCAAGTGGATTACCTCCATCGACGATTCTATCCACAAGCTCTCGTGTGGATTTCCTCCATCGACGATTCTATCCACAAACTCATGATCTTTAGTGTGGATTACCTCTATCGATGATTCTATCCATAAGTTCCTAGGTGGATTGCCTCCATCAACGATTCTATCCACAAGTTCTCAAGTGGATTGCCTCTATTGATGATTCTATCCATTTGATATCTTGAGTATTGGCCTATCAGAATGTCAACACATGACATTCACCAAATACTCAATAAGGTACTAGCTTGCAGAATATCAACACATGATCTTCACCAAATACCTATCATATATCTATACAAACAACTCATTGACCGTCAATTTAATGACATCTAATGCTTAGTTGTTGATTTAATCCATCATGATCTGTTTCAACATTATAAATAATGTATATCATGATTTAAGTTATTGTAAGATCGTCACCTTCCAATAATTTCTGCAAATACAAGTGATAATAATTTGGAAGTCATCACTTCCTCATGATTTACATAGGGGCAGGCCCATTAAAAACATTCATGATTCATTAGTATAATAATCAAATATCAAGTTTAGCGCATAAGTGTTTCACCTTCAATAATGATCTCCCTCTCAATCAATATGATCAAGATTATCACAAGTTGAATGAACCATTTGCTCCCTCTGAAGCTCGAGTTTATCAACTTATTGACCTCTTATGAAATGTCAGACTCCCTTTACATCTATTCTCAATCATCAATTCATTTGCAAGCATCAAGTTATTTCTCCCTTTAATGCAATTATCTTATGCTTCCAACCTAAAGGTATGTTAGAGAGAGATTACAAATAGCTCACTAAACTATATCGACCGAAAATACCAATGATAGAAGCATATAATATTTTACTAACCAATAGTATAACATGTATTAAAAACTCAAATATTATATGCATTAATAAAAAAATGAAATACTTATCTTTTATAAATTTCAAGTATTGCTTTTTGTAAGGTGAGCTCATATAGAAAATATCTTGCAAATTCATAAAATGATGTCGCTGTTCTTGAAAATTACCATAATTCTTCACATGAACTATCTTTAAAATCCAAAGGTTCTATATACTATGAAAACCTTCAATATGATCAGATCTTCCTTCAAGCTGTTAGGCTTTTAAAGAAGGAACCTTGCTCTTTTACAATTTTTTTTTGCATATACCTGTACATATTCGGTCATAACTTTTGAACTTGACATTTTCTATCCAATCTCTCTGGTGAGATTCTTATAAATTTGTTTATCACCAACATATCCAAAATTTCACAAAATCCAATAGTGCATTTGTAATATATGGTCCTCATACGGAGACTATATTTTCTGAGACAGTCACACATTCACCATCAACAAACTACTCTCTTACATTTGCAACTTGGATCTGATACCATGTTAAGGTTTTAGGATCATTGCAAATGTAATAGCACTTCTTGTATTGTATGTGTTTTCCAAATGCAACAATCTCTTACATTTATATTGAGAATGAACCAAGAAGAGACATGTCCCTTCATGGGACATGTCTATTCATTATTATGTAATTAATATAATGACAATTATGATTATACATACACACACACACACACACACACACACACACACACATATAATATCTCTTGAATATTATATTAATTTCTTTAATATTTATATAATAATAATATTTGTATATATATATTATAGTATATATATACATCTCATATATACTAAATATATAATACATATCTTTACTAGTATTGACTCATAGTGTTTATCTGACTGAAGCTACAAAACATCAACATAATTAATTTTAATTGAATATAAAATGCATTTTTAAAACCTTTGGTGTATGACCACCATAATTTGATGAAAATTTCATATTTTTTAAATTTTTTAAAAAAATCTTCAAGAGAATTGTATGTAGATTGATGTCATATAATTTATTTTCCAAAAAACCTAAAAACAAAAAAAGTTACTAAATTTTTAGTGAACCTCACTATTTTATGTTTAGGTACCACTTTTAACTAATAAATAATGCAAAAATAGTAAATAATCATATCACTATAAAATTTACATTTTTGAAATTAGAACAGTGATAATTCTAATGGGTTTTTGTTTTGTAAAAAAATACGATTAGGAAGGCCGTCAAAAAATTATGACAATGCATAAATCTGACATTTCAATACCTTAGGCCAAATTTGTGGAGGTCAAGGCATAGGCTTGGTTCCACCAAGCCTAAACACAACCTATTTTGAAATGAAATCCAAGGCAGATGTGTGTTTCCTGCTCATGTCTTAAGAAACGGGTGTCCATTATTTAAATTCAAAAAATGGGCACCTCTTTCTTCAAATTTTTTTTTGAAGTGTTAAAATGCATTTTTAGTAAAATTAAAAAAAATAATTTTTTTTTTTTTTTTAAAGAAGTGGGCACCCATTTTGAAAAAATAGGCACCTATTTTTTGAATTTCGGATCGGGCTCCTAAACCTAAATTAGGTGCCCATTTTTGGAAAATGGGTGCCCGTTTCAAGCGACATCTTCCAATTCTACTAGACTTCCACCAAATTGGCACCCAAGTTCTTGCACTTACCCTATTTCAATATGACATTCAATGAATGTTGATTATTTGCTTATTGACCCCATAGTGAATATTTGGTCAAGGGAGAACCGTTAGTGATAAATCCTCTAACTAGGTCACACATCACAATGTATTTTGTAATCTTTAATAGGGTTGGCTCCTAACTGAGCTCACTTCAGAAGAGTGAATTATTTTGGGTTATCAGTCCTAGGTGGTTTTTCCCCTAATAGGGTTTCCATGTTAAAAATCTGTGTTATATGTGTATGGATGTGTTGAATTTTTATTTTACTTTACACATTTATATAACTGGATAGATTGGTAAACACAATACTTAATTTATTGGTAATCGGTATATGAAGAGAAAGACATAATTGATATTTTACTGAGTTGATAAATTGATTTGAAAGTTTCGATATATACATCTGGGAGTATTTGGAACTATAGGATAACTGGACTTAACTGATTCACCCCCTCTCAGTTATCTAACACATCTCTACATTTCCAAGGTAATTAAAATCTTTCTAAACCATGAGCCAACACCCACCTTATGGAACCACTCTCCAAATGAAAATATATAAATATACTGATTATAAAAAATAAACTAACTAACAATAACTCCTTTGCTAAAACAGTACTAATGAAGTACAATAATCACATTTCCTTCTCTACATCAACAATCCTCACATCCACACATTCAAATCCACACCCACACTCTTTGCATCACTTGTTTTACTCCTTTATACAAGATACATATGATTTATTAGGTCGACACCAATGAGGAATTTCCTAATAAAAATGATTTACAAACTCTTGTCAAGATACACATGGGATCTTGGAAAAGAAAATAATAAACATCACTCGACCAACATACTCCATAATCCATACCTTATCTTCCTACAAGGTAGAACACACCACATCCCATAGGTTAGCACCAAATAAGACCTCACAAAGTCACACTATAATAATGACGTCACCAAGAGCGCGTCGATAAAGGAACAAGGGAAATTATTCCATAATGAGTCTTCTATCATAACTTGAACTTGCATATCTTGAATCCATCTTGCATCCAAGGAAACACATAAATTCAAAGACTAACTTTACCATAGACCTCCATTTCTGTTCCTACGACCAACCTGTACCAAAATTGTTGTAACTTATTCCTTTGATTAAATGATTACATGCGATATTAGATATAAGATCTAAATTCCATTTGAAACATAAATCCAAGTTCACAGAGTCAGACATGTTGTACAAAGCCCATACAACCATGGATTATGCATGTTCCTTTCTTTACCAATATTAATGCAACATCAGATATAGTTAAGTCAATCATCTAAAACATATTTTGACATCAATGACAAGACATGTCAGGAATAATTCCAACAATCTCCCTCTTTGGCATTGATGGCAACATATGATAAAAACCATCAACCCAACAATCATCTCAATACGCTCTACATAGCTCCCTCTGAAATAGTAGGGGTTTTTCTTGTATTTCTCCTGCTTTGAGATCAATGACAAAGGACTAATTTTCCTTATGAAAATTCTAACACAACAAGGTGTACCTTTTTCAAATCGTCATGGGTACAAATAGGTGCCAAATCACCCAGATAAGTGTTATTTTGTCTTGCAATCACTCCTCATGAGGAGTGCATCCAAGCATCAAGTCTAGAGAATAATATAGCTTTGATAACTACTGGACTGATTTATTCTTGCATCATCTAGTTCTTTCAAGGAGGGGTTTTCACCCCATGCATATCTCTAAGATACTTAAAGATATCTTTTGGAAAAGGTTTAGAGAATATATCTTCTAATTGCTCCTTTTTAATGACATACTCAACTCTAACTTCCTTTTCTACAACTTTCTCTCTCAAATAATGATATTTGATTGAGACATGTTAGGTTTTTGAGTGCATAATATGATTCTTTGACATATTGATTATGCGTGTATTGTCATAATGAATAACAACTAGTTATTCAAAGCTTATTCCAATATCCTTCAACATCTTTTTCATCCAAATAACCTAAAAATAGTTTAAAGAAGCTACCACATATTATCATTCAACAGTAGACTAAGAAAAACAATCCCTCTTCTTGCTTAACCCAGAGACTAACCTCTTCCCAAGGAAGAATGCACCTCCACTGGTTCTCTTACTATCATCAATACATCTTGCCCAATCTACATCAGTGTATACATGGACGATAAAGTAATCTAACTTAACATACCACAACCCAAATTCTAATGTACCTTTCAAATACCTAAATATCCTTTTTACTACAATATAGTGAATCTCTTTTGGATCTTTTTGAAACCTCGCAACAATTCCAACTGCATTTGCAATATCTGGTATGATATTTGTTAAATATTATAATCCTCCAATCATGGATATATATTTTATTTGATAAAAACTTTGAGTTTCATCATTTGCAGTAAGCTTTCATCTAGTAATCATAGGTGTTCCACCAAGTTTTCAATCTTCCATTCCAAATGTTTTAAGTAACTCCCTAAGATACTTGGTTTGAGAAATGAAAATGCCATGTTTACTTTGTGTAATTTGTAAACCAAGAAAGAAATTAATTTCACCAATCATAGATAATTCAAATTAATATTTCATTTCTTCAGCAAATTTATTGCTCATTTCATCATTTCCCACAAAGATAATATCATCCACAAATACTTCTATGAACATGATTCCATCCTTTCTAGTTCTCAAATATAAATTACTATCTGCACTACCTTTTCTGAAACTAAGATGTCATAAATACCTATCAATTCATGCATACCAAGCTCTAGGAGATTTCTTCAGTCCATATATAGCCTTCTTAAAATTGCAAACCATGTCATTGCCATCTGTCAAGGGAAAACTATAAATCTTCTCAATGTAAACCTCTTCTTCTAGAGCACCATTCAAGAATGTAGATTTCAAATCCATCTAATACACTTTAAAGTCCTTATAGGAAGAAAAGGCAAAAAATAATCTTATTGCCTCCAACCTAGCCACAGGTGCAAAGGTTTCTTCAAAGTCTATTCCTTCTCGTTGCGAGTAGCCTTTATAGACCAATCTTTCTTTGTTACTTATAATTCTCCCCTCTTCATTAATTTTATTTCTGAATACCCATTTAGTTCCAATAAAATTCTTTCTTTCAGGTCTAGAAACCAGTTCCCAAGTTTTGTTCTTTATTATCTAATCTATTTCTTCTTTCATTACATTAACCCATGATTCATCTTTGCAAGCCTCATCAGTAGTTCTAGGTTCCACTTGTGAAATCAAACATCATTCCTCTCTAGCCTTAGACCTAGATAAAATGCCTCTATTTCTATCACCAATAATCTCATCTTCAAGATGATTTGTTGGTACATACCTTGGAGTTTTAGGAGCTTCAAATTTTTCACTTACACATTTTTTCCTATTATTGTCAAATTTAACCAAATCTTCTTCTTAAATAGTCTTTTTTGAGTTTTCATCACTTATTATTTCTTGAATTTTGAACTTCTCATGAATTCTTACATTAAGACTCTCAACCATCTTTATAAATCTAAAGTTGAAACATTTGTAAGCTTTACTTTGGTAGAATAATCAAGAAATATGCCTTCATCACTTCTTGAATTAGACTTACCTACCTCATCATCTCTTAGTACGATAAAAATTTTGCTACCAAAGATTCTTAAATATCTCATAGTAGGAGCATATCCAACCAAAGTTCATAAGGTATTTTAGTATTACCTTCCTTGATCTGAACTTTGTTCAAAGTGTAAACTATAGTACTGATTGCTTTTCTCCAATGCACATGCAATATATTTCCTTCAATCATTATTGTTCTAGCAGCATCTAGTATAGTTTTGTTGCTTCTTTCTTCAATCCCATTCTATTGCAGAGTCCTAGGAGCAGAAGTATTCCTACATATCCCATGTTCTTTGTAGTATGAATTAAATGTAGCAAATATAAACTCTCCTCCCATGTTTGACCTCAAACATCTTATCTTCAGACCTGATTCAATTTCTACTTTTTCCTTGAAGATATTGAACTTGTCAAATGCCTCTAATTTTTCTAAGAAAAGAAACCCACATCATTCTAGAATGATCATAAAAAAATAGTATGAAACACATTTCACCATAAGAGTATTCAGTCCTTGTAGGACCATAGAGATCTGTATGTCCCAGATCTAGCTTCCCTTTCGTAGTGTATGACTTTCTCTAGAAACTCCCCTTTGTTTTCTTTCCCATTAAATATTCTCTACACATGGTGTTAGAGGGATTCACTATTTTTGGTAAGTCTCTTATCTGAAATATATTACCTCTTGTCTTTTTTCCTAATGCAATCAGGTTTCCCCTTTTTCCTCTAATAGTGCATGATCCATTATTAAATTGTAACTGATAACCTTTATCCATAAGATGTCCAACACTCAATAGGTTATGCTTAAGTCCATCAACAAGAAAAATACTATTAGTGTTAGTTTTTCCATCTAGAGAAATAAATCTTACTCCAAAAATTTGTTTGGGAGTATTATCACCAAATCTGACAACTCCACCATCATTCATCTTTAGTTGAACAAACCTATCTTTATAACTAACCATGTGATGTGAGCATCCAGTTTCAATGATCCATTTAGGTTTATTTTTAATATGTGATACAAATGCTTTTTCTTCATGAATAGGCTAATTATTTTTTATAGCTACAAACCCAATCTCATCTACTATTGAATTATCATCACAAACACCTTCACTAGCATAATATAATTCCTCATCATAAGAATCTATCCTAGTGAACTTAGGTTTATATTTAGAGACCCTTGTACCTGACATCTAGATGCAAAGTGACCAACTTTATTGCAAGAAAAATATTTTAAAGGTAATTTTCCTTCAAATTTAGCATTACCTCTTTTCTCCTTTCTTACGACTAGAGAAATGAGTTTGTCCATCTTCCTATTTTCCTCATCAATTTCTATCAGATCATATCCATAGTCTCCACTTGCTCAAGATATTTTTAACCCTACTAGTTCTTGCAAGGATTGAGTTCTTTTTTTCATTATGAATAGTTGCCTTGAATGCAGTTTCTATCTTAGGTACTGAATCCTATAATTTTTCCTCCTCAAAGGTAGTTAACTTATCTATAAACATCTCTCTATTTAATCCTCAAGTCAATGGAATGATCTCCTCAATCGCCTGCACTTTGTTCTTGTAAACAGGTGTCAAAGATCTCATAGTCTTTGCAATGACCTCTTCTTCAGTATAAGTGTCTCTTGAATTTTTGATCCTTGTAACAAATTCTTAAACCCTCTAGACATAAGCTCTAACATTTTCATCATCTCACATTTTTAGATTTTCCATCTTTGTCTTCTTGTTTTGTAACTTTGTTTTCTTGGTGTACTTTTCTCCTTAATAAATTACTTCCCGTCTTCCCCAAATTTTATGAGGTGAATAAGGGTCCTTAAATTCTGTAAATTTTTCTTTAAATAGAATGCTTATCAAAGGTTCCCTTGCAACCATATTGCAAGAAAAAATATTCTTTTCATCATCAATATCATTAGGAAAATCATTTTATACAACAATCTTTTTATTATTCTTTATAATTATCCAATAATCAATTCCTAGGAAGAACAAATGTGTCCTCATCTTATTCTTCCAGTTGTCAAAATTTTTAGCATAAAATTTAGGACTATCCTTCTTGTAATAATCCATCTTCAGATCACCTCAAGTAGTCAAGATTTCTCTCTAAGGACCAATAGCTCTAATTCCAATTGTTGGATACAACTGAGAGGGGGGGGGTTAATCGGTTCTATGTCATTAATATAAAACTTTATCTTTTTATATAAAAATAGTAAATGAAAATCTAAAACCTCAAAAGTAACACATATCAAAACACCAAAAATTATTCTCGAGGAAACCCTGTTAAAAGAAAAACCACGGTGGGGATGAAACCCAAAAATAATACACTAGTAATAAAGTATCTTAGTTATAAGACCTTTCCCTATTAGGAGAAGATAAATATAACTAGTAAAAAGTTCTTGTTAAAGGACAAACTCCTTTCTTCGATTCAACAACCTTGTTAGGAGTTTATAGGATGATCCTTTCTTTTCTTGGAGCAAATTTCCTAATGTGAAGGTTAAATCCACATTCTGAAGGTTAAACCAACCTTCTAGAACCACTATCCAAATGAAAGTATATAAATATAATGATTACAGATAATGAATTGACTAACAAAAATTCCTTTTCTAAAATAGTTCCAATGAAGTACAATAATCACACTGGCTGCTCTATTTTAGCATTCCTCACATTCATACATTCACATCCACACTCACACTCTTCACATCAATTTTTTTACTCCTTTATATAAGATACAAATGATTTATTAGGTTGGCATAAATTAGGACTTTCCTAATAAAAATGATTTACATAAATTCTTGTCAAGATACACACGTGATCTTGGACAAGAAAATAATAAACATTAGTCAGTAACATACTCTATAATCCATTAGTTATCTTCACATAGGGTAGAACACACCACATCCCATAGGTCGACACCAAATAAGACCTCACAAGGTTACACACTAGAGATGACATCACCAAGAGTGTGACGATCAAGGAATAAGGGAAATTACTCTTTAACGAGTCTTCTATCACATCCTGAACTTGCATATCCTGAAGCCATCTCACATTCAAGAAAACATAGAATCTCAGAGACTAACTTTGACACATACCTCTATTTCTATTCCTATAACTAGGCTATACCAAAACTATTATAACTTATTCCTTTGATTAAATTATTACATGTGATCTTAGATATAAGATCTAAATTCCACCTGAAGTATAAATCCAAGCTCCCAGATTCAGACATGCCATACATAGCCTATATAACCATGACGATTCTTCCTATTCCTATCTTTACCAATATTACTGTGACATCAAATACAATTAAGTCAATCTTTTGAAACATATATTGATATCAATGACAACACATGTCAGGAACATTGCTGAAAAATTGATTGGTATGGTTCAGGGTTGTCAGCAATGGAAAGATGTGAGTGTTCTTAGAGGGGGTGGTTCATTATGATCACTTTCTTTTGGCTCCTCTCCCTATTATGGGAGGATTATATCTCGTCTTCTTTTTATGGTGTAGGTTGTGGCTAGTTCTTTGTTGTAGTGGTTATGGTGAATATTGGGGGCAAGTCATTTAATTGATTGTGAGTTGATGTTCCCATTACTTCATTTCACCTTTTTATATATTTGGCCTCCTCTACTCTATATGTTTCTTATATATTGGATACATCTCCTATTATGGTGGAGGGAGCTTCTATGGAGGTATTATTTTGTGTAGCCAATAAGAGCTAGTTACCCCTGGGTTTGTCTTCTCTTGTGTTGGCTTCTATTGAGGTGGAGTGTTATGGCACATGTCAAGATTTTCTTAGTAAAATATGGTTCTTGATTAAGTTTTGAGGATCCTTCCAAAACCCCTTGTATGGAGCTCTTATGTCTTGTTGTTCTCTTGAGTGCCTTATGGTATGTTTTTTGATTTTATTGGTTATGGGATCCATGTAAAACTTGGGTTTTAGGTTATGGGAAATTGTAAAAACCCTTCTAAGGTTGAGTGAGGCTTTCAAAACCCTATGTAGTGTTATGTGGATTTGTCTTGTAGTTAGTGTAGCCAAATATTCCTCTTGCTTTTACTCATGAGGCTTCTTATGTTTTACTGATGCTAGGATTGTTGTTGTGTTAAGTCTCATTCTATGTAACTATTTTTATATGGGTTCTAGGTTTCATCAAAACCCATTTCTACAGACTTTGGGGTCCCTTCATAACCTAATCATTTCTTAATATAGACTAGTATTGATCATTTAATTTTTTTTTACCACTTACAAAGAAATTCTATAGACTAGTATTGATCACTTACAAAGAAAACTCCACTTAGCATGGAACCAATTAGGTGATTATTTTTTGAAAGGTACAAGGAAAAGAAGGATAATATTTTAAATTAATTTTATGGAGATGATCACCATAAAAATAGAGCCACATGAAGCTTTAAAAAAATTCAATACTGGGATTTGTTAAGACCTAAGATGGATTACCTACTTCTACATGACTTATAGTAATTTATAATATATATCAAGAACTTTAACTTAACATATTTGTGACTATCCAATCACTTAGAAGAAAATATTTTCCTTATAGCGGAATTTCTATTCTAATAACATTTTTGACAAGTATAGGAAGAATCTTTCCATGACCTTAAATAGTTATATATTTAATTATATAAGTAGTAAAAGGGTTCTTAACTTGACTACATATAACTATTGGAGTACAGTATCACTAAGAGGAGGAGGGAGGGTGAATCTGTGATACAAAAATTTAGTATTAAGTTTAATCAAAGATTATAATATTTATTCAAAGGAAATAAAGAAAGACATCAATACAAATAAAACATGCACAAATAATATGACACAAGGTATGTCCTAAGTGGAAACTGTTACGAATAGTCCCAAGAGCTAACTGAGAGGGGGGGCAGGTGAATCAATTATCTACAAGTTTCAATTCTTTATCCAATTAAGTATACTTAAACATAAAGCATAAACACAATGAAAGAACACTTGAACACAACACCAATATTTTGGTTACGGGGAAACCCAAATAGGTAAAAACCCTAGTGGGACTTGATAGCCACTAATATTCTATACTAGTGTATAATGATCCTTGCTAGAAGATCCTTTACCCTGTTAGGAGTAGCTTTACAATATATTAAGTAAAGTAGACTTGGTTAAGGGAAAGACCCTATTAGGAGTCTTTTACAATTGTCCCTGTTAGGGGAGAGGACACACTATCCAAGAGCTCACTGCTCAAATGGGCGAAGGCTACAACGTTCTGAATAATAGATACACACTATATCTGGATCTTGGTGAACTGCGCTTTGACCTGCTATCTAGATCAGTTCCAATGAGTAACACACATTATCTACTTGGTCACATAGACCTTCTTCTGATGGTTCAAGACTTTGCACACTCTGCTCTACTCTACTTAATCAACCATGAAACACACTCAAGCAATCACAAATGACTACCTATAAATATCTTTCCTCCAAATGATATAATCAAGTCGGCCTGTTAGAACCACCTTGAAATCATATTGGAGAAACCATAATAAACTCCAACAAACATTCTGTCGGCTCTACTATGGGCGCAACACATTCTGGGACCTGTTCATATAATATTTTTGTAGACACATGCTATACACTGTCAGCTCTACCAAAACAACTGGAACTTTCTCTGTAAGCTGAATTAACTTATGCACTCTTAATCAAACATCAATAACACTTCTCCAAGCTTAACTTCAAGGGCACATATCCTCAAAATAGGTGCAACTCAAGAATAAATAAAATCTTTGTCGGCTCTTCTGAACAAACACAAGAAACTACTACTGGTGAATAGCGACTGCATAACTTCACTTGCATTCATCATTAGACTATGCGTTCATAACTAAAACATCACTAACATGTCTTCAACATATATGCTAGGGCACATGCCCATAAGACAACTGTATGAACAACCATACACAGAACACTACCTGTAACTCTTAGGAACACTGCTGACACAAGCTACTATATAATTGTCTGTACTTACAGTTAACCTCTGTACCCATGATATCATGCTGATATCATGTCCATGCATCAAATAGTGAAGGCTTATTGCATAAGACTTCCATGCATGCTACTTTCCATATTTTTTCATCAATGACAAACATACAGTTAGTACTGGCCTGCTGGAAAATCTCCAACATAAACCTTGTTGGGTAATAAATCCACTCAAATTGCCTCATTGACTTGTGTAAAAATATCCTATTACAATGTATCGCTAGTTGTACATCCATCTCACTAAAAATTCTATCTCACCTAGATTTTTCTTTGCCTTACTAGATTCTCTTCTATTTAAAATTACTAATTCATAAAGAGTCAAAGAACCTGAATAAGAAAAGTGATTATGATCAATTATCATAGATTCTTGGACACAAATAATACTTTGTATCAAATAATAAATTATACAAGATTATGTCAACTATTAACTTAATAAAATATTTTTGATTGTGTATTTCATGTGCACAATATAAACAAGAATATTTCATGTAAATACAATATTACTCTTTGTACATCTTTGATATCTTCAATATTAGGTATATATAATAAGTCAAACTAATGAACCAAAGTAAAAGTGTAATTTCAAACTGATTTACAACTTCCCACAGATGTCTTTGAAATTTACTAATGTTTGATCTAGGAAGATACTATAGATGAAGTGAAATCCAATCTGTTAGGAATAGGCTCAGAAAATAAAATGTTAGCCTACTCTAGCATATAAATCAGACAAAAAGAAAGAACTTCACAACACCACCTCAGATTGAGCCAAAATGGGAGCACCCAAGCCCTGTTTGATTTGCTCTTAGTTTAGGGATGTGGTTGTGCTCTCGAATCACTTGGAGGAATTCCATAATCTTATTTAAAAGGGATTGGGATGGATTAGAGCCTATGAGAACCCCATAATGGCACAAAAACTAGGTATAGAAAACCTATTATTTCCCCTAAGGCCTCAAAGAGCCTAACAATGCTCAAATTCAGATTATGCTACCAATGAGTAATCTATGATTATTTTTAAACCAAATGAGATGTTATATGATGAAGATTAATGCATAAACATGAAAGAAACTAATTCAATCCATTAGTTCTAAGCTATGATGTGATTTAAAACTTGGAAATGAACTAGATTTAAGAAACTATGCTAAGAGCTAGAAATAAAATTGCATTAAAAGTTTGCTATGAAATGAAAAGGAAATTGCTTGTTTTCTCTTGGAAGAGGAGGGTATTTATAGGTTTTTGGGAAGGGCTTGGGTTAGGAAGGAGAGTTAGAATCAGAGGTAGAGTTAGGGGTAAGGTTTGACCTTGGGTTAAGGTTGCTCACACATGTGTGAGAAACACTAGGGAAGTGTGGAAGGGGAACAAGGGTGGAAGAGGAGACATGGGTCTCTTAATGCAGCTATAAGAGGCCTTAAAGAGTGTGTAAGAGACTATTAATGAGTCTGTAAGGCTCATTAATGGAAGGGTTTGACCAAAAGTCAAGGAGACTTGGATTAGGCTAAGAAATGTAGGAAACATATCCTAAATAGGTTTAGGGAAGGTTTAGGAAAGTTTAGGAAAGATTGGAAGGGTTTAGGAAAGTCTAGAAGATTCTAGGGTTTTGAGGCTTTTAAATAAATATTTTATTTATTTAGGGAATGTGGCTTTATTTATCATTTAATGATTAATAAATAGGAGGAAAATCACTCAAATTTGATTTAAATGAGTTGCGAAGGAATTCTTTAATTAAATGTGTCTAATTAAAATAGGAGGATTTAATGGCATAAAAACAAATAAATAAATTAAATAAATAAATAATTAATTAATGATGATGTCATTAGGGGTTTTTGGAAAATAAAAATACTTTTATTTTCTAAAGGATTTTTAGGTGTCTACATTTTTCCCCTCTTTGATGTGACACCGCAATTGGCATGGTGTCAAAGATGAGAAAATAAGATGCTGCAGGCTAGAATTTAGAAGACAAGGAGTTGTGACCCCTTGAGAAAATAACACAAAGAGTAAAGGTTGTGGAACTTTCTCGAAAGGAAACATAAAGGAAGGAGAAGGAAAGAAGGAAGAAGGAAGGATAAATAACCAAACTTCCAAGAGAAAAGATGGAGGAATGCATGATGAGATGGAATGCAGAATGTAGGATGCAACTATATGCAAAGATGCAAGATTAATCTAGATGATGCTGGATGCAGTGGATTTTGGGGAGCTGCAAGTGTAAATGTGGAGAGCACAACCTAGTCTGATATAGCAACATTAGAGACTAGAAAAGGATACTAGGATCACAAGGCCTTGTTGCTAGCGTTGCATAGGACTAACGTGAAAAAGACACGAAGAGTTGCCCCAACATCACACATGAACCCAAGAGGAAGCATGGTAGAAATGATGCTAGAGAAACCACAAACAAATGACATTTCCCAAGTGCACCATGTAACCCAGAAGATCACATGTGAACCATGCAAGAGTCATGTCCGATTAACTCATAGGGAGAAGCAAAAGACCAAAAGACCTTGCCCTATATTTCCCTCATTCACAACACACCACGATATAAATTAAAGATCAAGGTGACTTTGAGGAGAGGAACAACGAGAAGCCGTAAAAGATTTAACAAGATCCAAAGGACAAAATCCAAGACCAAAATGATAACTCCAAAAGACATCCTTTGCCAAGGAGAGAGATTGATGTGATTGATGGTGGGAAGATTGGTCTGAACATGTGGAAGGATACATCGATACAGATCTGGTGTGATTGGTAGAAGATTAGGTCAGATAGGAGGAAGGATACATCCTCAAGGACCCATTGATTGATGAGGAGAATGTGTGTTGTTCACTGGCAAGTGATGAATTGAAGAATAATCACTGTGATCAAGAATAGTCAACAAAAGATGTTGCAAAAGTACAAGGATGGATGGGACAAGTTATCTAATCAAATGCTGCTACAGGATGGACAAGGATATGTACAACAAGATGAGATGATATTTATAATGGACGGGAAGATATTTACACTGGACAGGTACAAAAGCTTAGGATTTGGGATAGGAAGATCTCGCTATACAAGATATATATAGGATATGTATAGGAGTATATATAGGATAAGTTAAAAGATATATATAGGACTGGAATTTATTGCTATGTTGGATAGACTTGAGGATAGAACACCTTGGGATGAATGGGATGGTGGTGGGGATGGGGATTGGTGAAAGAAGATTGGTATTCGGGATGGGGGGGATCGGAGTTTGATAGATAAAGACTCAGTCCACTATGTATGGCACCTGTTTCTAGGTTTTCACCAACATACTTGTCCAAGGTGCTTGAATTACCAAGTTTTCACCATTGGACGATTATTTTTCTTTTCTTCTTTTTTATATTTTTTTGCTTTTCTAATTTTTATGGATTTTCTAAATATATAGGATCTAGTTTAGGCATAGAACCTCTTTAGATGTATGATGTTGATAGGATCATTCAAGGACTCACCTTCTAGTGTGGATAGATGATAGGCGCTAGACCCAAAACATGCTATGACAACATAAGGACCTAACCAAGTAGGTTCAAACTTGCCCTTTTTCTCTCGGTGTGCTTGTAATTTTTGATTTTCCTTTAGGACCATGTCACCCACTTGGAACTATCATGGATGGACCTTCTTGTTATAACTCCATTTGAGTCAATTCTGGTATGAAACTAGGTGATCATATGCTTGCTATCTCTTTTCATCCAACAAGTCTAGCTGTATGAGGCATGCCACATGAAAGTCTTCATCTATAGTGTAGTTTTTCATAGAGACATGTAATGATGGGAGCTTGACCTCGATGGGTAGAACAAATTTGACACCATATACAAGGGAATATGGGGTGGTGCCTGTGGGAGTACGATAAGTAGTATGGTAGGTCCAGAGGGTAGGATTTATTTTGAGGTGCCAGTCACGACCAGAATCATTGATAAAGTTCTTGAGGATTTTGAGGATAGTTTTATTGGTTGCCTCAGCTTGACCATTTCCTTGGGGAAAGTATGGACTAGAGAAATGATGGTGGATGTGGAGTCTAGCACACAGATCATCCACATGCTAGTTTTCAAAAGGTGTACCATGGTCTGTGAAGATGGTAGATGGTATGCCGAAGTGGTAGATGATATGGTATAAGATGAACTTGGATATCTAGATGCCAGTAGTGAGGGTGAGTGGAATCACTTCAACCAATTTTGTGAAGTAATCTGTAGCAGTTATGATGTACTTATGTCCATCTGAGGAAAGGGGGGTGATTAACCCAATGAGGTTGAAGCCCCAACATGAGAATGGCCATGGTGGTGCAATGGGCTGCAAGTTTTATGTTGGCACATGAATCAGATTTGCATGCTGCTGACATGGTAGATATTTCTTAACAAATTCACAAGTGTCATGTTCCATGGTAGGCCAATAGTACCCAACTCAAAGAAACTACTTTTCTAGAACCATACCACTCATGTGGGAACCACAAATTCCAGCGTGGACCTCTTGTAAAGCTAGGAAGGCCTCGTGTGAATCTAAAAACCTAGAGAGGATGTTATGATATCCTCAAAGATAAATGGTGTTGGCTACAAGAGTGTAGCAGGAAGCTTTGTGAATTAAGTTTTGGCATTGGCTGTTGGTGAGATGGGGAGATATGATACCATTTTTTATATATGCATGGATTTTGTGGTACCATGGGGACTGCAGACCAACCAAGACACACACCATTTTTGCATTGACATTCTCATAAGCAGGTGTGTGTAGTTGCTCAACTAAGAATTTGTATTATGTTGAGTTGTGAGGAATCTCCAATAAGGATCCAATGGTTTCCATTACATCAATCACTTTGTTCTCAAGCCTTGGTATCTGCATGAATTATAGATTTAAAAAATGCTCTTTCATTTTGTCTACTTCTTTGTAGGGTAGCAACTTGTCATCCTTTGTCTAATACTCATCCAAGACCTACTTGATAATTAGCTGTGAATCTCCAAACACTTGCAGTTTTGTTATGTTCCACTGATTGGCAATTTTGAGGCCTGAGATGAGTGCCTCATATTCTGCAATGTTATTAGTACATGGGAATCCTAATTTCAATGATTTTGGAATATAGTCACCTTGAGGTGTGACAAATAGGATTCCTGCCCCTGATCCATGTGATGTGTAGGAGCCATCAAACTATAGCCTCCATATGGGTGTGTGTGTGAAAATTGAACCTGATCTGTAGACACAACACTCAGTAAAACATTAGAGGTTAGTGATAATCAAAATCGTGCAAAATTGAATGCTATCTAACCAAGTGATTTACTGCCTTCTAATAGGTGCGAGATTAATGTTCTTAGATTGTAATCGAGATCAGTGACCTAGACGACACCTAAATGAAGGATTTGAATGCAAAAGATGGATATGAAATTGAATGCAATTAATCTATATTTTTGATATTTTCTATACAATAAGAATGATAAAAACTTGATATGAATCTATGCTAAATGAAATTGATATGCTATGAATTGATCTATCTAACAATGATATGCAAAGCTATGAAATTCTATGCTATGATATGAAAAATATGCAATTGAAATTGATCTCACAAAGCTTTGAATTCGCAAGTTGATTCTTTCAAGCTCCAATTGTGCAAATTCTCCAAATCTGATATGCTATGATTCCTGTAGAGTAAGTTTGCAATTTGCGAGATGATTGAGAGATTGAGAGATTTTAGAGATGAATTATGAAGAGCTGAGCCTTGTTTTTATAGAAATCCAGGGCTTTGGAGGTGCATGAAAAAAAACCATAAATCACTCAAATAACTCAGGTTAACTTTTGAGTTATTTTTAAATAAAGGATAATTAACTCACAAAAACATGCAAAAGCTAAGCTTTAACTCAAAATAGAGTTTAGCTTTAATTGATAATTGATAGTTGTTTGCTTTTATGATTGTGCATGTTTTATTTATGAATTAATTTAATAATAAAGTGATTTATTACCAACTTAACTGCTTTTAAAAATAAAACAATTGATTTATGGGTTAATCAATTATTTAATCAAACTTTTATTAAAAACTATATTATTAAATAATGACAACTTGCTTTAATTAATTAAATAAAAATTTAATCAATTATTCATAGGATATTGGATTTATTGTCAAAATTAAATAATACAATTAATAATAGATAGAATTAAATTTAATTAAACAATTAAGTGGCAAGATATTAAATCTAATTAATTAAATATGAAAATATTCAATTAATCAAACTTTAGGATAAATGTGATTTATTGCCAAATAATTATAAAATTAAAGATAATTATGATGATTAGGAATATTGCTAGGAATATTCCCCGATGCAGAATTTAAGATAATCAATTATGATTCGATGATGTTTAGATGTGCCTTAGATTAGGACTTCGATGTTGATTTCGTTTGAATTGAAGATGTAGGAGGTTAATGAACTTATAGCCCATTTTGGGGGTATTACATTTTGCTCCTCTTTGAATTATTGTGCGAAGCGCAGTGGTTCAAAGAAAGTCTGTGTTTGATAGAGATATGAAACTGATTCGAAAGATAAACCGATCTCAAGATAGAAACCAATTGAAAGATATTGAGATAGGAGTTGATTGATATTGAATTTGATATGAAGATAATAGGTCCTGAATGACCAAAGATAATGTTCACTATAATAGAAAATGAACCTATGATTGCGAAAAAAGTGTCCAAAACACCTGATTCCAAACCTCAGGATTGCAAAGAAGTGAGTGACCCGTTCTAGACTCGATTGTCTTAGCAGAACTAGCAGGTATCACATCCAAACCCTTCAGTTGCCAAAGAACCAAGAAAAGAACACTATGATCTGATGGTTGCAAAAACTGATACAGTTTACAAGATTAGGAGATTACCAGATTGATATGGATCTTGATGAATCTGATATGCCCCAAGTGATGATAGATTTGCCCCGAGTGATGAGGACTTTTGATGAATCAGTAACTAGACGTGACTATTTGTCTTGATCACTGATGAAAGATATTGATAGATTTGATCGATAGAATTTGATTTACAGACTTTGAATGATGTGCAATACCATGCCCCCTTCGGGATTAAAATTGAAATCTGACAAGAAAAGTCAGCATTGAGAGCTCAGAAGCATGTTGATTGATGGAAAAAGTGGTTATACACGTTCAAGAGCGCATTCTACATCGTTTAGAGGTCCTGGAGACCAAGGTTGACTAGGTTTGACCATGGTTGAGCAAGTTGAAATTTTGATAGTTTGATGTTAGATAATCAGTTAAGTTGAATACTGGATTTCTGTGATGATTGAAGGTCGATTATGCAAGTAGTTAATAATATGAATGATGTTAGATTTGAATTTTGATCACGAAAAAGGATTCTACTTGCTGCTTCGTTGGAGGAACCTTCATGTGGGATTTAGCTCTTGTTAGATTGGAAGATGCAATTTGAAGAATCATTTAAGCATTGAAGTTCGTTTAGCCATTGCGAGATCATGCAACATGCAAAATGCAAAGAGACATGCAAAATGAAATGCAACCTAAGACCTAGGACCTAGTCACTGATCATGTGTCGATTTGTTATCATCATTGAACTTTTAGGTAACCAGATAAATCAATACAATGCCCACTAGCTATGAAACCATAGACATATGAATATCGATTTGTATGTGCAAGAATCAATACAACACCCACTGGCTAGGCAACCATGGACATATGAATATTGATTTTGTTTTTGGAATGTCGGATTAGATATAAGCACCAAGGCACAAACGCCAGGATGACCTGAATATCATGTCCATTTTGATATAGCAATTTTTATAAGTATCAAAACATAAACGTCGTGATAACCAGAATACTCATTGCATTACAAACACATCAAACAGCCAAGAGATTATTCTAAATCCAATGTGAATTACCCATAGTGACCCTTTATCATACACATACTTAGGTAAGATCGTGTTTCACAGTAGGAGAAAGAACTCACTCAAAAAGACAATAGTTAGATCAAACTTCCTTGAATTTTCTGGGTATCAATGGTCAAGGTACGCATGGCCATCCAATTCGAGATAGAGGCTCTTACAGTCGGACACCATTTCAATCCAGAATTTCCAAAGTTGTTAGATTTTCACATACAAGCAGAAAATAAAGAAAAGATTATGCCCCCAGTCATTACCCTCTAAATCCTGTAAAGGACATCATCGAAGAGCTTGAAGGGACACAATATGCAAAAATCTCAATGCGAATCAGTAAGAATACAAGGAGATAAAAGCATGGAAAAAGCATAGATTGTTTTCAGTTGAGTTTTGATGTTTGATTGCGTTGTTGTAGATGCAAAATCCTTTTTGGAGACAAGACAGACTGACTCACATGAAGCTTCAAAGGACTCTGACTAGATATGATCCATCTAAGATACATGGGAGACCATAGGATATGACATTGATTGCCCCCAAGTTTTAAACATTGATAGGATACAGACGCTTGAGCTGATTGGTGTACAAACTGACTTATTGAAAACTGGAAATGTTGAAACAAACTAGGAGATATGTACAACTAAAGCAAGACTGAAAGTTGGGAAAGACCAAGATTGTGCTGATAGATAGAGCATTTGGAACAAGTGGCACCCGTTTGCCGAGTTTTCACCATCTTGGTAGAGATTCTATTTTTGCTACCGAGGTGCCTGTTTCCAGGTTTTCACCAAGGCACTTTTTTTTTCTTTTTTCATTTTTTTGTATTTTTCATATTTTTTAATTTTTTTTGTGAATCATTAAGGCGCCTATTGCTAGGTTTTCACCAAGATCTTCATTTTTTTAGGACTTTTTTAGATTTTTAAGATTTTTTTTCAGGACTTTTTCCAAGCACTAAATGCCTTAGGCGTAGAATTTCTTCAGATGGAGAATGTTGATTGGTTCTCGGAGCTGTTCTCCTTCAGTTGTTGAGAGTTGATAGGCACCAGAGCCAAAAGTAGCAGTGATAACAAAAGGACCCAACCAATTGGGTTCGAACTTCCCCTTGCGTTCTCGATGTGATTGATTTTTAGGATTTTCTCTCAACACTAGATCACCAATCTGAAATTCTCTATGTCTGACTTTCTTGTTGTAGCCTCTAGACATTCTCTTTTGATATACTCTGAGATTATCATACGCTGCTTGTCTGCGCTCATCTAGTAGTTCAAGTTCTTGTAACCTCGACACTCTGTAGTCTTCATCAGTGACAAGTCCATGCATTCTGATCCTGAGTGATGGAATTTCAACCTCAATAGGCAGTACCACTTCAGACCCATATACTAAAGTGAAAGGTGTAGCCCCTGTAGGCATTCTGATACTAGTTCTGATATTGATTCTGATAATTGTTCTGATACTGGTTCTAATACTAATTCTAATACTGATTATGATAATTATTCTGATACTGGTTCTGATACTGATTCTGATACTGATTCTGATAATGATTCTGATACTTGTTCTGATACTAGTTTTAATACTATTTATGATACTAGTTCTGATACTTGGTATACTTGATAGCATCTTTTTCCATTGCAAACTCCCAAACAAGATCATATCGTGCAGTCCCAATGTCTAGCAAGGTGGAGAACAAGAGGGATTGGCAAGCTGGTGGAAGAGACGGAAGACAAGAGAATGAAGGAGAATGAAGGGAAGAAATCCTCAAGGGAAAACTCCTCAAGAATACTCAAGCTAGGGAAAAATCATCATGTAAAGTATATTTGGATAAGTAGGGAAAGGACAGTATAGGATAAGTCACAAAAGCGTAGTGCAAGAGCAGGAAAGAATGCAATCCAAAGGAGTAGACATGTCAAGAGGCTTCATAGCGCTGTGTTTTACTCTTTCTTTCTTTTTTTATTAGATCAAGACCAAAGGGGAAAAGGATAGTGATAGGCAAAAATGAATGGAGGAAGATGGATATGAAGGCTAAACATGGAAGGAATGAAAGTAAGATCATCGTAAGATAGCTCACAAAATAGCCAAATATTCGTGTATAGGTCAACATTGTCAAGATCAAAGAGAGAAGGCGGAATGGATGAAATATGTAGAAGAACTACGCATGATGCCTGATTGCCAGGTTTTCATCATGGTACTTATCCAAGGCGCCACAAGGGAGTGGTTTTCACCATAGGATGAATTTATTTCTCTTTACTTTTGCTACCAAGGTGCCTATTTCCAAGTTTTCACCAAGGCACATTTTCAATTTTATTTTATTTTTCATTTCTTTTTTGGAAGAAGGCAAGCTTTTTAGATAATGCTCCTTGAAAGGCTAAACCATGATATGCCAAGGATTCAAAATGACACGCTCAAAGATGCTGATAGGGAAAGGAAGATGGAAGAGAAAAATGGAGGATAAGGTTTTATGTAAAGCAAGTGAGGTTGGAAGATAGGAGGAATAGTCAAGTGAGGAAAAATGATAGGAGGTAGAAGGATAATGCATGGAAGGATTGTGAAAGGGTAGATGGAAAGGAAGGTAAGTTCAACATCAACACATACCTTGAAGGGTGGTGGGAGAATGGAGGAATCATGAATGAAGGAATACGTGAAGGAATATGGCGAATGGATAGCAGAGGTTGAGGTTTGGGCGCATGAAATGGAAGAATATTTTTGGAAGGAGATGTAGTGGAAGCCTTTGGAAGCTTGAATGTCAATTTCACTTTTTGTTCAACACCAGACTCTTTCAAGAGAGACTTTGGAATCCATATAGTCATAGGCTTTTTATTTCTTTTTTATGATTTAGAGATAATATCTTCAATGATGGATTTTGGAACCCATACTTGTCTTGTAGTTTTTTTTTTTAGATATCTCTTTTGACTTTATGCCTCCATGTCGTTTAGAGGAGACATGGTGATCTTCTCTTTTTGATGGATTCTTGTATTGCTTCTTTTTCTTGTATTGAACATTCAAGTTACTTCCAAAGGACTTGGGACTTATGGAAGAAGGAGGATATGACTGGTTTAGATGGGTGGGTGGATGAAAAGGATTCAAGGGTATGCATCTATGTTGATCTTGAGGAAAGATGGGAGATGGAGGTATGTAAGGACCTAAGATGGATGACAAATCAGGAGAGCTAGGAGGGGAAAGTGAAGGGACATAAGGACCCAAGATGGAAGGAAGGTATGAAGCCCTTAGTAGTGGTGGAAGAGGTCCAAGGATGGAAGTGGAAGATGCAAAAGGATAATCAATAAGTTCATCATCATCTATATGACAACCAAGGATATCAACATCTTTAGAGTGAGCATTAGAATTTTCAATAAAATCATGGACATCTTGAATAAGAGCATTTTCTTTGATAGGATCATTCAAAGCTTGCGAAGACTTAGGAAGAGTAGAAAGTGGAAGTGAACATGGAGTGGTAGAACAAGAAGATGAAAGACTTTGATCTTGACAAGGATCTTCGGATAGCACAAGTGCATAATTTTTCTTTTGATTTTCAATAGGCTTAACATTGGAAGTAACAACACTATTTTTAACAACCTTAATGGAAGTATCATCTTTGGAAAATGCAAGTGTAGTAAGGTTATTTTGATTGCCAATAAGCTCAACAGTGTAAGTAGTAGCTTGATCTTGCTTAGGAGAAGACTTAAGACATGATGGAATGCATGAAAAAGGGTGTACAGGATCAAAAGAACCATGAAGCGGATAAGAGACATTGGGAAAAGGAGTGGATGACATGGAGGGTTCTTGATCTTGATCTTTCTTTATGTTCTTTTCTTTATCATTTTTAGAGTCCTCTTGACATGGAGCCACTTCTAAGGACAAGGAAACATGTTGGGATTATATGGAAGACTTTGGAAGAGATGGTGGAGGACTAGTTGAAGTAGGGATTATAGCATATGAAGGATTAGGCTCTTTAGGTTTATCATCATTGAAAGTATTTGCAGCCAAGTGAAGGATAGCTTGAGTTTCTTTAAGAGGTAGCCCTGGGGGATAACTATAGGGAACCACATGAAAAGTATCAGGGCTTGTGTCAGATGAAGGTTCTGTGAAAGATTTGAAAGACTCAGAAGCTTTAGGAAATGTATGGGTATTGGAGGAAGTAGGGGATGGAAGGGAACCATCACAAGACAAAGGTCCAACATTAACATGATCTTGCTTGAGAGTGTAATCTTTATTTTCAGCTTGAGAGTTCTTAGAGGAGAGATCCTTATAGTATGCATGTTTATAATCAGTGTGGTAAACTTTCTCTTCCTCAAGTGAAATAGATGGATCATCTAGGTATTGTGCATAGAAATCATCAAAGTCTCTTTCATAATCAGAATCATATGGATCACCCTCACGATCTATCCAATGTGACGGCCCATTTGTAGTAAGCAGGAATGGATGATGAGGAGGACTCTTAGGAACAGAGGTGTCATAGGTATCATTACATTGTCTGTTGTCATAGTCATCATAGTCTTCAAAGCTAGATGTGTCACTCTCCGTGGAAGAGGTATCATATTGCTCAATTTTTTTCCGGGGGCATGGTGACATGTACAAGTCTTTATCAAATGGAAAAGAGTATAAAGATTCCATGGAGAACTTTTTAGATTCCTTCTCTTTCTCAAGTTTGTCAAGTTGGACTTGCATAGCTTGCAGCTGCTTCATCATAGCAGTGATTATAGCTTCTTCCTCTTGTGTACTAATTCTTTGAGACATGTGTACTGATTCTCAATAGCTATTGATTTGTTCTTGACACAATGATATTTTTGATAGATTCTGGAACTAGGCTGGAAACATTGGATATCTTGCAATTTGACAATTTCTGACAACTCTCTCAAATTTTTCCAAATGACACTTTGCAGACTCGTACGACACTGGGTAGTCTATGAAACGACAGTTGCTAAACTCGTACGACAGTTGGGTAGCAATGAAATGATAGTTGACAAAACTCGTACGACAATTGCAAGATTTTGACTCTGAGAATTTGCTGGCAGGAAAACTCGTACGACACTAGGTTCTTTACCATACAACAGATGGGCAGTATTGAAATGACACTTGACAAAACTCATACAACTTTTGACTTCTTGAAATGACTTTTGACTCCAGAAAGATTTTACGTCAATTTTTGCAAAATTTAAGGTCTTCAATTTTGGATTGTTTGCAAATTGTACTGTCCAGATTTTGAAGGTTATACCAGATTTGATCATTTTTAATAGCCAAGTAGATAAATAAGCATGCAGAACAGCAAGCAAGTGATTCCAAGCACGTCTGAAAATAATGAACAAGGGCAAAAACAACCTTGCGCATGAACAATCAAGTGACCAGATTGTGCTAATCCCTGAGAGTACTAATTGTGTATGTTCTGAAAAGTTTTGCAATAACACACATATACCTGAGAATGAAAAATTGGCCTCTCTAAGGTTTTTAGTAATGGTTTGACTCTGCAACTTTTATGATTCAAAGGGGTGAACTCCAATCCCAGCGTACCAGGGTTTTGACACAGTCCGAGAACTTAATCTTCAAGAGCTGCTAGGGAGATCTGACAACCCAACAATGAACCATACCCATGGAGATTTCTTCCACAAGGACATTTATATAGCGGCTGTCACTACCACGGTGAAAATGGCTATGACCGCTTGAGGTTCCATCAACGTAGTTTTCCCTGTGAAGGGATTGTTCGCTACGGTTAACCCTCTCTAAAGATGACTCACAGATTTATACCACAAGGGGACTTGGCTCCAGATTCAAGGTTTTGACACCTCTTCACTTTTAACCCAAACAAAGCAAGCAGATTAATCCGACACGCTAAGACAAAGTTTTGTTCCACCAAGGTCTGTGATATCAACTCTACGTGATCTATCAACCTCTCCGGGGAGAGAATGTATCAATCAATAAGAGAAGACACACTAACCAATTTTGATTCACCAAAGCTCGTGATATCAACCCTACGTGATCTATCAACCTCTCCGAAGAGAGAATGTGTCGATCAATAAGAGAAGATGCACTAACCAAGTTGAATGTGAAATGCACTAAGTATCCTCCCTACCTACAAGGATTCTATCATCAAGAAGGGTTTCACTGGGAATCCAATCTTTCAAGAATCACGAATAGTGTTCATAGGGCCTAATTACTATGTGAGCACAGATATATTCCCGAAAGTAAATCGACCAAAAGCATCCAAAAAGTAGAAAGAGGAACACTTAACGTTTAAAGTGAATATGAGATGAGGCCACAAGGTGGAACACTTAACACCTCACACAAGCTGAAAATGAGTCCCCAACTTAGAAAATAAGTGAGTTCCTAAAAGCACAAAAGGGTTGCCAAGTGGAACACTTAACGCTTCTGTCCTGTTGACCCCTCCCCTTTATGGCGCTGAGATTGCAACCACGGGGTGGAAATGAGGGGCCGGTGGATTAGCGAGTCCAATAACCCAAGATAGCAATCAAGATCAATCACAAGTATTCTAAGACTACTTAATGAATCCTTAAGGGTTCACAACCTAGTATCAATTATGCAAGTGTGTAGAAATAGATCAAAAGCATGAAAAGATGCACACAAGCTTGACACATAAGAGATTTATTTTAAGTCCCAAATCAAAATATTATTAGATGAAGGAGAATACCTAGGATCCTCGCAACGTGCTTAGTAGATTTTACTTGATTTTTAGCAATTTTTGTTGAGCTTTTCCATGCAAGCAAGTGACGAACTCTCCAACAAGCAAACAAGCAAACAAGATATGCAAAATATATTCAACTTATGAAAACCATAGGGTTAGCTCTAAAAATCAATTATTATTAGTAATAATAACCAGCAATTAACCCAAATGACAACTCATATCATTCATTGAACCATGTAAAAAAATAAGTGCATACCCATCACAAAACTTTATTTTTTTTTGCTGCATTTGACCTAGTCAACAAGATCTAATTTTTTTGATATGATTTTGGTCACAAAAATAGAAATTTAGAATAGAGACCTCTACTAAAAAATAGAGAGTTTTCCAAAAATATAAAAATTTTACAAAAATCTCTTCATTTGTGCCCTAGAGACCCGTTTTATCAAAACATACCAGTTTTTGTAAATTGACTATTTGAGCTATGATATCACATCCAAATTTAAAACACAAAGAATGGACCCCCTGTAAAATTTAAAGAGATTTCTGAAAATATAAAAATCCAAAAAATATGCTGATTTGCGTCAGATATTAATTTTTTCCAGAATTTCAAGAAAAAATTATTAAAAATTTGAAACATCTCAAAAAATTCTAAATGTTTTACTGTAGCTTCCCTGACATGTCACCAACCTGCAAAAAAAAATTCAAACCAAAATTCTAAGCCGTTTGGGAGATAAAATTAAATATTTAAAACTTTAGGGTTTTAGCTCCCCAAAAAAATCAAAACCAGCATGCAAAGGTGGGTTGCCCCACGGTGGGCGCCAGAAATGTGTGTGTGAAAATTGTACCTGATCTGTAGACACAACACTCAGTAAAACATTAGAGGTTAGTGATAATCAAAATCGTGCAAAATTGAATGCTATCTAACCAAGTGATTTACTGCCTTCTAATAGGTGCGAGATTAATGTTCTCAGATTGTAATCGAGATCAGTGACCTAGACGACACCTAAATGAAGGATTTGAATGCAAAAAATGGATATGAAATTGAATGCAATTAATCTATATTTTTGATATTTTCTATACAATAAGAATGATAAAAACTTGATATGAATCTATGCTAAATGAAATTGATATGCTATGAATTGATCTATCTAACAATGATATGCAAAGCTATGAAATTCTATGCTATGATATGAAAAATATGCAATTGAAATTGATCTCACAAAGCTTTGAATTCGCAAGTTGATTCTTTCAAGCTCCAATTGTGCAAATTCTCCAAATCTGATATGCTATGATTCCTATAGAGTAAGTTTGCAATTTGCGAGATGATTGAGAGATTGAGAGATTTTAGAGATGAATTATGAAGAGCTGAGCCTTGTTTTTATAGAAATCCAGGGCTTTGGAGGTGCATGAAAAAAAGCCATAAATCACTCAAATAACTCAGGTTGACTTTTGAGTTATTTTTAAATAAAGGATAATTAACTCACAAAAATATGCAAAAGCTAAGCTTTAACTCAAAATAGAGTTTAGCTTTAATTGATAATTGATAGTTGTTTGCTTTTATGATTGTGCATGTTTTATTTATGAATTAATTTAATAATAAAGTGATTTATTACCAACTTAACTGCTTTTAAAAATAAAACAATTGATTTATGGGTTAATCAATTATTTAATCAAACTTTTATTAAAAACTATATTATTAAATATTGACAACTTGCTTTAATTAATTAAATAAAAATTTAATCAATTATTCATAGGATATTGGATTTATTGTCAAAATTAAATAATACAATTAATAATAGATAGAATTAAATTTAATTAAACAATTAAGTGGCAAGATATTAAATCTAATTAATTAAATATGAAAATATTCAATTAATCAAACTTTAGGATAAATGTGATTTATTGCCAAATAATTATAAAATTAAAGATAATTATGATGATTAGGAATATTGCTAGGAATATTCCCCGATGCAGAATTTAAGATAATCAATTATGATTCGATGATGTTTAGATGTGCCTTAGATTAGGACTTCGATGTTGATTTCGTTTGAATTGAAGATGTAGGAGGTTAATGAACTTATAGCCCATTTTGGGGGTATTACAATGGGCTGTTCTTCAATCATGCATAGGTTTTCATCAAGGAATTCCATGATTAGTGGATATGCATCCACCAAAGGTGCTTCTGCTAGTTGATCGACAATTACTTGCCCCTTGATTGCTTTCCGATCTATGTACTGGATGTCAAACTTACTAAGTAGCATGACCCATTTTTCCATACGGCTTGTGAGAGTTGTCCTTGATAACAGATACTTGAGTGGGTCCACCTTTGAGATGAGCTTGATTGTGTGGCTAAGCATGTAATGTCTAAGCTTTTGAGTGGCGAAGACCACTGCAAGGCATGCTTTCTCCATTGGTGAATAATTGAGCTCATAGCCAACTAGAGTTAGACTAATATAATAAATGTCTCTCTCTTTGTTATCATCATCATGCTGTGCTAAGAGTGCCCCCAGTGCTATAGTGGTCACTAAGATGTAGAGTATGAGAGGGTGTCGTGAAACTGGTGGTACAAGGATGGGTGAGTTAGCTAGATATTTCTTTAGCTTGTCAAAGATTCTCTAACAGATAGGATTCCATTTGAAGCTTGTGTCCTTGTAGACAAGATGTGTGAATGGTTGGCACTTGTCTGCCAACTGTGATATAAATTGACACACTAATTGAAGATTTCCTTGTAAACTTCTGAGTTGTTTGAGTATTCTTGGTGGAGGCATTTCCATAATGGCTTTGACCTTTTTGGGGTCAATCTCTATGGTGCATCATGATACTATAAATCCTAGTAGCTTTCCAGTTGTTACACCAAAGGCACACTTATTTGGATTCAACTTCAAGCCATAATGATGTAGATGATCAAACATGCTCTCAAGGATGTTTAGGTGTTCACCTCATGTCTGAGATTTTGCAAGAATATCATCCACATAGTCTTCTAGGATTTTGTGGATCATATCGTGGAAGATGGCTTCCATTTCTTGCTGGTATGTGGCTCCTATGTTCTTCAGCCCAAATGGCATCATGTTGTAACACAAGGTACCCCATGGTGTGGTGAATGCTATTTTGTGTTGATCCTCTTCTACTATTCGGATCTAATTGTATCCTGAGAAGCCATCCATGAGTGATAACATCTCATGACCCACTGTAAGGTCTAATATCATGTCTATGTTGGGTAGCTAGAAATCATCCTTGGGACATGCTTTATTTAAGTCTCTAAAGTTAGTATAGATCTTGATCTTGCCTGAAGGTTTGGTGACAGGCACCATGTTGGAGATCCATTCAAAGTAATCAATGGCTCTGATGATCTTTTCTTGGAGGAGCTTCTCCAACTATATTTTTACCAACAGGGCTACTTTGGGATGTATTTTACATAGCTTCTACTTTATTGACTTGACATTGGGGTCCACTACAAGATTGTGCACAACAAGATTTGGATCAAGCCCCAACATGTGTGCATACGACCATGCAAAATTGATGGTGGCTTCTTGGAGAAGTGAAGTGAAAGCCATTTCTTCACCTTCTTTTAAAGATGCTGCAATGTAGGTGATTCTTAGATATTCTTCTGTGCCCAAGTTGACTGGCTTGGTTACGTCAATGATGATAGGTGACTGCTCGGGTCTGTAATCTTTGATGGGAGGAAGAGGCAAGTCTTCTTCTTCTAGCGCTTTAGAGAGGTTTTCACCAGAAGATACACCCTTTATCTTCTCTTTTTTGGAATCAGAATGTGCCCCAAAGGGGTTTTTACATAAGGACTCATTCTTTTCTTTTTCTATTTCAATTTTACATCTAAAGCTTGACTCCTCCCTGAAATATCCTTTGCGGTTTAGCTTGCAGACATGAGTTGCTTTTGGATCTTGATCCTCTTGTTGGCTTGATGCTCCCATGAACCTTAGGAGTGCTTGTGCGCTTTGGAAATCATCAATGTGTGTGATGCTTGGTTGGTCCTAGTCTATGAGTTCGGGATTGGTGAGGGGAAGTTCTATGATGTTAATGGCGAGCTAGTGGAGGACAGA
This sequence comes from Chamaecyparis obtusa, assembly GCA_027943335.1. Lineage (NCBI taxonomy): Eukaryota > Viridiplantae > Streptophyta > Pinopsida > Cupressales > Cupressaceae > Chamaecyparis > Chamaecyparis obtusa. The sequence goes on along the minus strand of BSBK01001598.1, from coordinate 890,800 downwards.
AGTATCTAGGAGGGTATCATCATCAAAGATATCGTCATATGATTTCTTTACTTCCTCTTTGAGGATGTATTTGATCTCTACAAGGTCATCTTGGCTATTAAAGAAAGGAACGTTAGTCATGTTAGTGCCCCTAGTTGTGGTATTGGGCTCTTGTATACATAGGCGAGGGGTATTAAAGCCAAGACATTGATGTTGTGGATTCTTTGATGCTGTGTTGGGGTCTTTGCTTCCACTTTCTTGTGGTCCTAGACCACCGCCTTGATATCTCCATTATTCAATGGTGTACTTGTGTGATTGTGGATATTTATCTTTGAAGTAGCCAAGGAGTTCAGTGTCAGGTGGTGGGGGATCCTTGTATAACCACCGATTGATGTCAAGGTCCATCTCTTGACTGTCTATGTTGGTATGGGAGATAAAAGTCATTGGTCCCAATTGCTTGATCTTATGCTTAGCTTGAGAAGGATTTATTTGGTGACTCGAGTGCCCTTATGTATGTGGATCAAGAGGTAGGGCCCCTACTACAAATCCATCAGTTAAGCTACACTCACCACAACCCTGGTTGTTGATCTTGATAGAAGAGAGAGTGGAGGCAAGGATTATCTCTGGATCGCTCTGGGATCATGATGAGCTGGTGATAGAGGTGCCAATGTCAGTTCTAGGACAATGGGTGGAATGAGGGAATGATCCTACCATTGCACGACATTATGTGAAGGGTTGGGGGTATGGATGAATGGTGACCTCAGTGTCTTGATGCAAAAATTTGACACACTGATGGTAAGTAGATGGTATAACCTTGATGGAATGGATCCATGGTCGACTGAGAAGGATGTTGAATGGTAGGTCAAGATCAAAAACATGGAAAATGGTGTCTTGAGTTGCTAGGCCTATCTTGATAGGAAAAAAAATGGTACCTTCAGAGGTACACTCCAAGTTATCATATGCTTTGATGGTGATGACTTCATATGAGATGTTAGCCTCTGTGAACCCAATTTGCTAAATGAATTTCAAAGTACACAAGTTTAGGGCTGCGCCATTATCTATTATGATCCTTTTGATGGAAAACTCTCTGACCATAATGACAATGCAGAGAGGGAGATTATGGTCAGGTGCAACATCTGGTATGCCCAATGGCTTGAAGGATAGAGCACAAGATGTAGATAGATGTCCCACAAGGTTTTCAAATTGGATGGCATTTATGTCTATGGAGACATGTCCTTCTTGGAGGGCTCTATTGAGAATCTCTTTATGGAGGGGTGAAGTGCAGAGAAGGTAGAGGATGAAGATTTGGGCAGGTGTATTCCCAAGATGTTCTATGAGGTTGTATTGTGCATTGTGTGCTGGCCTTGGATTGGCACCAAAGATAGATATCCAATCTCAGTGTGTGGTGACTCCACACTGACTATATGCTCCTTTGATGTGGATGACATTGATTGTGGGATCGACTTGGGTTATACATCCAACAAATTTTTTGTAATTGATATAATTAGTAGTGTAGTCTTTGTGGTCAGCATGATCTCCTTGTTTGCCTTTGCCTTGGTTCTGAGGTGGGGGATTAGCATTAGCTTGGTTTTTTTCAGTGTTGTGTTGTGGGAACATGTTCTGGTATATTTGAAAATTGGCATTAGGCGAGGCTTGGGCTAGTGTGTCCACTTGGATCTCCTTTCTGTCAATGAGATCTTGGATGCAATGCTTTAGTTTCGTACACCTTAGGGTAGTGTGTCCTTTGACACGATGATAATCATAGTACTCATGATCTTTGTACCAGTTAGACTTGGGAGTGGCATCATCAAATTGTTGAGTTAGTGGGTACATGATCAGATTGGCCTTGGCCATGCGATGAAGGATTATGTCTAAAGGTTCACAAAGAGGTGTGAAGATTCTCTTCTGGTGAGTCTGGGCTCGAGGCCTATTCTAATTTGGAGTAGTTGATATGGCATTGGCCTGATAGGTTGGATTTAGGTGTTGGTTTTGAGCATGCAACATAGGTTGCTGACTGTTTGGTGCTTGCTGCTAATATTGGTGCTGATTTTTTGGGGCTGATATTGTTGCATAGGTTGTTGATTGATTTGAGGCTAATGTTGTTGATATGTAGGAGTCAGTGTAGGACTGGCCACAACAATTTGGACATGCTTAGTGTCTATGGCTCCATCAGTAACATCATTCTTGTTTCAATTCCAATAATGAGGTTTGTCATTTCTAGGCTTGCTATGAGAATCATCTTTTTGATTTTGGATTGTACCTTCATCTAGGAGACCTCTTTTGATATCTATCCCCTTGCCTTTGATGTCTTGATACATTTGGATGTAGTTCATCCTCATAAAGTGGGATAGTTTGGGATGCAGGTTATTAATGAAGATCTTGGTTAGATGCTTCTCAAGGGGTTGATACAATAACCTGGTAGTGAGGTTCTACCATCATTGCAAGTAGTCTTCTAGCCTTTCTCCTTCTTTCTATTTTAAGTTGCAAAGGTCTAGTAGGGTCAACTCATTCTTGACATTGTGGGCATATTAGGCCATGAAATTCTCAGAAAGCTTGGAAAATGTTGTTACTGTCCCATGGAGTAACCTATAGAACCATTCAACAATAGTTCCTCCCAAGGTCTTGGGGAACATGTGCATAAGGTAATTGTCATTGTACGCTACCTCTTGACAGGCCATATAGAACTCTTTGACATGGTTTACGAGGTCTCCTTTCCCTTGATATTTGTCAAATTTTGGTGTTTCAAAGTGTTTGGGAAAGGGGACTACTGTTATTGATCTATCAAAGGGATAGTGAAAGACCTCATCAAACTTGAAGGCCTTACTATCTATTTCGGCCTTTAGCTCCTTAAGAGAATTCTTCATTTCTTCCCACTTGACATTGATTGGCGTCAGAGTGGGTACTCCCATGGGAAAGGGATCTGATGGTTCTAGTGAATATGGATGATTTGGTAGTGGAGGATATTGTGGAGTTGGATATGGAGATTTCCTAGCAAGATAAGAAGATTGGAATAGATTTTGAGGTGACGATTGTTGGGGATGATATTGCTACTAAGGTGTGGGAGCATACTACTATAGGGGATATAAAATAGCTTGCTACTAGGGTACAACAAGAGTTTGTTGCTGTTGCAATGGATATGAGGAAGCGTGTTGCTGCTAGGGGATGATGGGATGTTGCTGCTGCGCTGGGAAGTATGAAGCTTGTTGCTATGATGGAGGAGGCAGATGAAATGGTGCAGCTTGCTAATAAGATGGTCCTTGTTGTAGTTGGCTTTTCACTTGGTTGATGTAGGCTAGGTGCATTCCTGCATTTCTTAGGGGTGGAGCTGATGTAGAGAAGCTGAAAGCAGGAGGTGGTTGGGCAAGGTAGATTGTAAGATGGGAAGAACTCTGTTGTTGGGGTGGTGGAACCACTTGAGATGGGGAGGGTGGAACAGATAGATAGTTGGTGTATGATGGAAAGGATGAAGCTAGAAGAGGTTGCATTTATTGTTGTTACGCTACTTGGGGGAAGGTGGCTTATTGGTTTGCTGTCATAGATGCAAAAAAGTGGGTTGGTATTCTGAAAGCTTGCATTTCTTCTCAAGTAAGGACCCAATGAGAACTGGTTTGTGGTGAGAGATGTGATGCCAAAGATGTTAGAAATGTAGATGTGATGGGAGTTTGGGATGTGAATGGTGGAATTGGAAATCCCATGGAAGGCATGCCTATTGTGAAAGGAGTTTTTTGGCCTTGTGTATTAGAGATGAAAGGTGGAGGTGGAATGTATGTTTGGGAAAATCCTAGTTGAGAAGTGGAAGATGATGCCTGTGTTCCCAATGAGAAGGGTGATGTTGATGTGGAAGCCTGCTAGGAGATGGAGGAAAATGACTATGTTGCCCCCAGAAATGATGGTATTGAGGTAGAATTTTGTTGAGTGAAGGGGGAGAATGACTGCGTTGCCCCCAAAAAGGGTGATGTTGCTTGGATCATGAATGGTGGAGGGATTTGTGTTGTGGAAGCTTGTGTGGGAGGCGGAGGTTGTTTTTTGTGAAGCTTTGGGTATGAATGATAGCTTGAGATGCTATGGAGCATGATGGTGTGCCCAAGACTAGAAATAGAGTGGATTGTGTCACTTGTGTTGTAGGGCTTGCAAAAATGCTTTGCAAAAGAGGAGGGATGGGTGAAGCCACTTGTGATATGTGTAAAAGAGGATTAGGGGTTTGCTGGATGATGGGGGTGTAGACTTGTGCTATAATTCAGATGGTTTTGATGGGTATGAGGGGTTGGAGATGTGGTGGAATGGGAGTACCCTCTTGCGTGAAGTTAGCCAATATGTTTTGTCAATTCTGATCAATAAGTGCACTAAGTATTTGTGCATGCCCTGGATGGTTCATAAATGTCTCCATAGAAAATGGAGTGGAGGGTCCGTTGGGATCATCCCATATGTTATCAACTTGTGGGACTAGTGGATTGTAGGTTATCATCACACTGGTAGAGTTCTTAGGATCAGATGAATTAGTGGCCCGATTGGGATCCATGTTCCTTCTCTTCCAAGATCTTGTCTCGACAGGCATGGAATGCAGATCTAAAGATGCAGATGATGGATGGATGCAAGATGTTCCTAAAAGACTCTAAAAATGATGGGTACAAGTCTAAGAAACTTCTAAGGATGGTGGATTTCTATGATGGGATGCAAGGATTTGGAATAACTAAAAGATGGTAGGATGATGGAGGATTGGTGAGATGCTTTGATTTGGATAAAAAATGATGGAAGACTGGTTGAGGATTGCTCTGATTTAGATTAAGGATGATGGATGATTGTTGGGGGATTGTGGAAGATTTACTAAGTGTTGGTAAAATGAGCTTCTGATTTCTAATGTAGGATCAATGGTAGGATTGTCAACCTAGGAGAGACCAATGATCTTTGGTTGACATGATTCTTATCAATGTAGGCCAATCTCTTGCTTGAGATGATGAGGCTTTACAAGGATAAGTATGGATTCCATAGACAATTATCTATCAAAGGGTGGAGATTTCTGATTTGGGATAAGGATTTGAAGCAACTCAAAGGATTTAGACATGAAGTGGATGGATTTGGATCAATAGATTTGGTTCAAGGATGGTGGGTTTCTGATTTGGATGATGGATGATAGATTTGGATACAAGATGATGGATGATGACAAGGATTCTGATTTGGGATTTGTAAATGGAAAAAATGATGAAGGATGATGGAGTGATACTATTTCTATGAGGATGACCTAGAGGAAGCTGAAAAGGATGACCTATGATGCACCTAGGAAGATGATAAATAATGCAAGGATGAAACTAAAAATGACTTAGGATGCAACTAGGGATGGATGATGGTGCAAAGATGAATCTAAGAATGGTCTAGGATGCAAAGGATGTCGAGATAGGATTGTGGGATTTTAAAGGAACAATGGATATGCAATAGGCCAAGCAAGTTTTCTCTCTCTAGATTGACATAGCGCTGATTAACCTAGATCTGGGAGGCAAATTGCTTCATTCTGGCAGTATAACCCATGTTATCCAGTTTCTCTTGATACTTCTCTTTTGTTTGGATTGATTTTAGGATAGGTTGATGATATTTTATAGCCCTTTCTACAACCTTTCTCTCTTGGTAAACTCAGGGATTTGGAAGCTTTTCTCTTTTGTGTTGGGTCAAATCTGCAATAGCTTTGGGGAGATTTTGGGATTTGTTTTTGAAGCTTTCAAATATTAGATTTTTTGAAAGATTTGTGGCAAGATTTGTTTGAAGACTTTTGGCTCAATTTTGTGATGTCTCAATGGAAAAGGAATAACTTTGCAAAGACACTCTGAAAACAATCCCGACAAGCAATAAGGCAACCTTGTGGGATAGAAGCAATGAATTAGCCACTGAATCTGAAAGAAAGCTTTTGAAAGGTGTATATTCCAAAAAGTGTTTTTACTAAACTTTTGACTTCACAATAACTTCAAGAAGATCTAGCTAAGGGAAGGTGAGTATCAGAATCTTTTCCCATAGCTTGATACCCCCTAAAAGGGGATACATATGGTGAGTGTCTTAAGGTGATTCGAGAAACCATAGGGATCAGTCCTTGCACAAAGATTATGATACCTTCAGGATTAAATTAGGTAGCTTTTGATTTATCAAGTTTGTAGTTTGATCCGTGGAGTCCTCTCAATTAGTTTGTATGTGCATGACTCACTTGAGAGCCTAGTTGACCATGCCGAAATAGTAGGGATATTCACCTACCTCAAGCTACCATCAACATGTTATTGCCAAAAATTTCCCTGTCATTCATTTTTGGCCACGGTTCCTATTTTCCAAGTGAAATGCTCAAGTATCAAAAACCCACTGTGTTTTTGACTTCCTCTTTGTAGGCTCAGGATGTTTCTGCCCTTTGGTCTGAAAATTTGGTGTGTTTTCGACCTCTCAGCTCTGAAAATTTGGTGTGTTTTCAACCCTAGCTTGAAAACCCTCTATGTTTTCGACACCTTCTGTGATTACGACCCTAAGCACGCAACTCCAGGTCCCAGTGCCTAAAACCATTCCGCTGCAGTCAAGATCTGATGGCTGTCGCATGATCGCATGGTATCTCCTGATCCCATGAGATCACGTGACAACCGTTGATGTGGTATCTCCAATCGGCGGTCAACCAGCGATTATCGGGGTGGCATCACACGGTTTGTTGCATGATCACATGGGCTCTTTTGAGCCCATGCGACCATGCGACAAACCGTCAGCAGTTTCAGTGGTGGTGGTTCACGGTTCAGTGGTTAACATCAAGCGGTTGGTCGCATGATCGCATGTGGTTTTGTGACTGCATGAGATCATGCGACAAACCATCAACTACGATAGGTAGTTAGTTGGGCCCAAGGTTTCTACATTGGCGCAAGTGCGAGGAGATCCGATGGTGGTCGTATGATCTCATGGGATCTTCTGATCCCATGCGATCATGCGACAACCGTTAGATGGGAATCTAGCGATTGCGGTGGGTCCTGTGCTTGGGGTGCCGAGGTGTTTGCTGGGGTAGCAGCTAGGATGAATGGGAGAGTGACACATGGTAGTTTGTGGACTCAGGGTTGGCAAGCTTTGCGCGGTTGCGTAGTTGGAGGTGGGCCTGGTTCTATGTTCAGTCGGGTAATTTTGCAATAAAAGAAAGAATATTCCTTCTATTTGGTGATTATGAGACTTCCCTTAGTCGGGTGATCTCCTAACGGAAGGGAATATACTGAAAGGATTGCGCGACTCCGTGACTGCCATCGGATGAAGCAGAGATCAACGGATGTCACGTAGTCACTAAATAAGTGCTCGAGGTTAAGAAAGATTACGCGGTTCGGTGACTAAAGGGAAATTTGAACCCAAGGTGCAGCCAGGGTTAAGTTTGCAGTACGGTCTTGCGGGGCCAAGTTATCTTGCGTGGAAGAGCGACAGTTTCAAAGAGAGTTGTCGCATGATCACATGAGGCTTTTTTAGCTCATGCGATCAGGTGACCAATGTTATTTCATGCGACCACTGGCTTTTCAAGGTAGTATGGTCATGGGTCCAGCTGTGTGGTCGGCTCCTATTGGGCCACATGGTGAGTTTGGCAAGTATGATGGCTAGCGGTCGACGAAGCTTGGCAGGTGGCAGATTTAGTGAGCTCGAGGTGTCATTTTATGTGAAGAGCAACAATTTTTCAAAATTGTCGCATGATCACATAAAGGCCTTTCGGCTCATGCGATCATGCGACCGTTAACATTTTTGAAGGGCAAGGCAAATTTTTAAAGCTTGTCGCATGATCACATAAAGGCCTTTCAGCTCATGTGATCATGCGACTAGGTTCATTTCAAAGGCAATGCAGCCTTTTTCTTGGCTTTCTTCTGAGGGAGTTTTGTGTGAGTAGCTGAGAATTAATGTTTCCAAAGGCTTATAGCTAGGAATGTTTGTAGAGATCTTTTGGGCACTGTTTGGAGTCCTTTCCAGTATGGGATCGGATTTGAACATTCATGACAGAGTCCAGCTTGCAAAGAGGTAGATAGATGAAGTTTTTTGTCGACAGGTTGATCAATTCAGGGATGGACACGCAAGAAAGATATCTGATCTGTTGAGATATTTTGAAGAGCACATTTATGATCAGAAGTGATCAATTTTAGGGATGATTATTATAATGCAGATCTATGTAGCCCTAATTCGGAGATATTTTTTATTCCTACCTGCATGCAGAGATGTATATAATTTGTTTTTGGAGCTTCTATAGCTAAGATTTTACATTTTGTAAAAAGGGAAAGTCTTTCCTTGGAGAACTATCTACAGCATTTTTGCTCTCTGGTTTTTCACATCTTGTAAATTCCCATTGATAATACAAGCATTGCAGAGGCATTTTGTGATAGTCTTTCATGTCCTTGTGTTTTCCCTGTTTGCATTATCTCTTATTGGATTGAAGTTTATGAATGCTTTCAATGATACTTAGATTTTCCTGATGCCCTTTACTTTTAGCTTATTTGTGCACTACTGTGTTTGATTTGATCTGAGTGAGGTTGTGGGTATCCTTTAGCCCCTGTCATTCTATCTCATTCCTGTGTCCCTTTAGCTGAAGAGAATGTCTACTTGCAGGTCATAATTTGTGTCTAATTTTTAGGCCCTCTAATGAAATACTCATGCAAGCCTATTCAGTAAGCTGTGATCTCCTAGACCCAAGTCTATCACTGGTTTCATCCCTCTATATTGAGATCCAAACCCCAGTTCGGTGCATCATCTAGTAGGTAGATTTGCTTTCCTGTCATTTCCCTTTCATGCACTCCTTCTATCCCTTTCCCCTCAAAGTTTACTTTCCTATCTAAGAGCAAATCAGGGTGATTATCCAAGAGGAACCAGCCTAGAATTTGGAGGTCTCATCTCGGTTAGCAAAAGGTCCCACAACCTTGAGATGATTCCCTTTTTATACTGAGTTATCAAGACTACAAGAGCTTGAACTAAGGGTGCAAATTCAGTGTATAACATTTCTGGCACACCCAGTGGGAGCACAAAAGAAGTCAATTTCAAATGTTATGCTATCTCTGATATACTGATTACATAATACATGCCTTAAAGAGGTTAGTACTCAAGTATATCTGGCGACTCCATGGGTGTTAAGAGCAGTGACCCAATTTATGATAGAGCTCATGAAGAAAATAGACTCTTCTAATGGCAAGACTATTTGCATTTGCACCCTTTAATCAGGGGAGCCCATTAAGTTTTGCCCAAGACCATGATGTGCCCTTGGCGGCACTCAAAAGTATACCTGATTTCATAGGTGAAGGACAGACAACAACCTTTGAGCACATAAAAGATGTGACCACCATTTGTAGCATACACAACATTACTCAAGAGGATGTGGCCACCAAATTATTAGTAGCATCTCTGAAAGGTAAGGCTCTAGAATGGTTTAGAACTTTAACTGTTGGCTCCATTACTTCATGGGACAGACTTGGAGATCTCCTTAGCAAATACTTTGAGGGTAATGCAGACTCTTTGTCTCTAATAGAACAGCTCCAAGTTATAAAGAGAGATCCTCGTGAGCTGATGATAGATTTTAATGGCAGATTTCTCAAGACATGGAGTAGGATTCCAATTAATATAAGGCCTTCAGTAGATTGTGCTTTCCTTTATTTTTGAGAAGCCTAACTAGTGATATATCTGTCATGATTCAATCTTTGGGAGGTACGTCATTGCCCTAGGCTTTTGACCTAGCTGTCAAAGTAGAAAATTGCTTAATCCAGGCAGGGATGATAGATAGAATACCACCCATGCCTATCCCTCTTAATCTTTAGCCTACTATACCTCTGCAGATGCCTCCATTTACCCCCATACCTACATTAACAGAACCTTAGGCAAGCACTAGCTATGGGAAGTCCATAGTTGACCTTCCTCAAGAGCTACTCAAAGTGAAAAGCGATCAACAAGCAACAAACAAGGAGATGATGAGCCTGTTGTAGGCTTTAACCAAAGAGTTGATCACTATAAAAGGGCAGTATTTGGAGGATGGATCACTTTATCAACAAGAGGATCAAAATCCTAACCAGCATTGGCAAGTTCAGGAGTCTAGGCCACAATATCAGGAGAAGCATCAGAGCAAAAGGCAAAGTCTGGTAAAGAGGCCTTTCCATCCATATAATCCAGTCAGGAGAACACTCCCAGTACAAAGCATCAAAGCAGCTGGTAGTCACCGGAACCAATTTTTTGGGAAGGAGGCTACAGATTTTCCACTTGTTCTCTTGAACCATGAACTTCCTGATGGAGAAAGGTTAGAGGTGTTGCAACAGGAGACAGTGGCCTCTCAAGCACATTCCCCTAAGGATGGAATGCAACAAGTGACCAGACAAAAGACTCACAAAGTCCAAATCTCAAGCTCCTTTCTTGGTAGGTCCACTGACACTTCTTTTTTTTTTCCAAGTTTTAGATTCTCTCCTCCAGTTCAGAATCTTAGTCAACGTGAGCCTAATCTCCATGCATTTTTAGAGCCTATTCATGACCTTGTCTCAGATTTCCACCCACTTCATCCTATTCCTATAAATGAGATACCTATAAGGTTTGATTTTCTAGATGTTAATGAACCTGTCTTGCAGTAAATAAAGCCTTATAAGCCAATTCTTAAAGAGTCCACTACACCTCAAGCACTTTTAGACCATTAGGAAGAGGATGATTTTTGTCTTTTAGGGATACTTTTTCATGATAATCATGAGGAGCAGGTAAGGCTATTACATCAAGATGGATTAAAGCAATCAAATCAGGATAAGAAAGAAAGTGAAGAAGGTGACAGCCTAGCTAATCTTTTTGAGGAGATGCCTTCTTACATTGAGTAGAATGAGGAGGTTGATAATGTCCTAATTGAGGAATTTAGGTCGGTTTGCAATAAAGTGGGAGAAGAATCTAAAGAATCATATTTCTTGGACCATAAGGAGGGTCCAGTGATTGTCAAGAATGTGAGACCATTCGATACCTTTGATGAGCTATTGGATGTTTCAACTAATGAAGAGGATGGTCCGCTAACTGCAGAAGAAGAAATATTATGGCAGGCTATCATGGAGGGACAAAATTTTTGTCATCTTGCCAAAGTTATTAATGAGATGCAGCTTGATAGTAGCAAAGGGAGCCCTAAGTTTATTCCTTCCAGGGGTTTCCCGTTAAGGTACTTAGCAAGAACAAAGGCTAGCCATGAGGATCTAGTCATGTTTGTGTCCAAACATGAGGGTTCAAGTGAGGCCGAAGCTGAGGGTAAAATTGCAGTTCAGCAAAGGCAGGCTCAAATCACTTATCTGCCCCTGGATAATGGAGATAAAAATCTGTTGGTGGAGGTGGGTCAATTTGTTTATGTCCTTCAAGAGGTAGTGCATTGGTTCTTCATGCAGCTATGTACTTCCTTGTTAGCTATCCTCCTGCATGAAAAGTGCAAAGCTCTGAGGAGAAAGGGTAGTTATTTCAACATGCCAGTGAATGGTTTTGTGTGACCAGGTCCCTGTACTGGTTAGTTTAGGGTAGGTTAGTTTTCCTACTTTCTCCCAGCTTTCTAGTTTAGTTTTTCCCTATTTTCAAAGAAGTGCGCGTGCACAGTTTTGTCTTCCCGGTTTAGTTTTTGTCCCTGCCAGTTTTGTGCTTAAATGACTCCTATGCCCAATGGATGTGTCAAGGCAACTGGTCCAATGTCTAGCAGGCTGACATCCTGCAGAGGTTGCCAAAATGTTGCCCAAAATTTCCTTGTCATTCATTTTTGGCCATGATTCCTATTTTCCAAGTGAAATGCTCAAGTGTCGAAAACCCAATGTGTTTTAAACTTCCTCTCTGTAGGCTCAGGATGTTTCTGCCCTTTGGTCCAAAAATTTGGTGTGTTTTTGACCTTTCAGCTCTGAAAATTTGGTGTGTTTTCGACCCTGGCTCGAAAACCCTCTGTGTTTTTGACACCTTCTATGATTTCGGCCCTAAGTGCACAACTCCAGGTCCTAGTGCCTAAAACCATTCTACTGCAGTCAAGATCTGATGGCTGTTGCATGATCGCATGTGATCTCCTGATCCCATGAGATCACGTGACAACCATTGATACGGTATCTCCAATCAGCGGTCAACCAGTAGTTATCGGGGTGGCATCACATGGTTTGTCGTATGATCGCATGGGCTCTTTTGAGCCCATGTGACCATGCGACAAACCATCAGCGGTTTCGGTGGTGGTGGTTCACGGTTCGATGGTTAACGTCAAGCAGTTGGTCACATGATCGCATGCGGTCTCGTGACCGCATGAGATCATGCGACAAATCGTAAACTACGATAGGCAGTTAGTGGGGCCTGAGGTTTCTACATTGGCGCAAGTGCGAGGAGATCTGATGGTGGTCGTATGATCTCATGGGATCTTTCGATCCCATGCGATCATGTGACAACCGTTAGATGGGAATCTAGCGGTTGCGGTGGGTCCTGTGCTTGGGGTGCCGAGGTGTTTGCTAGGGTAGCAGCTAGGACGAGTGGGGGAGTGACACATGGCAGTCTGTGGACCCAGGGTTGGCAAGCTTTGTGTGGTTGCGTAGTTGGAGGTGGGCCTGGTTCTATGTTCGGTCAGGTAATCTCACAATAAAATAAAGAATATTCCTTCTATCTGGCGATTATGAGACTTCCCTTAGTCAGGTGATCTCCTGACGGAAGGGAATATGCTGCAAGGATTGCACGACTCCGTGACTATTGTCAGATGAAGCAGAGATCAACAGATGTCATGTAGTCACTGAATAAGTGCCCAAGGTTAAGAAAGATTACGCGGTTCGGTGACTAAATGGAAATTTGAACCCAAGGTGCAGCCAAGGTTAAGTTTACAATGCGGTCTTGCGGGGTCGAGTTATCTTACGTGGAAGAGCGACAATTTCAAAGAGAGTTGTCACATGATCGCATGAGGCTTTTTTAGCTCATGCGATCATGCGACCAGTGTTATTTCATGCGACCGCTAGCTTTTCAAGGCAGTATGGTCGTGGGTCCAGCCGTGTGGTCAGCTCCTATTGGGCCATGTGGTGAGTTTGGCAAGTATGATGGCTAGCGGTCGACGAAGCTTGGCAGGTGGTGGATTTAGTGAGCCCGAGGTGTCATTTTATACGAAGAGCAACAGTTTTTCAAAATTGTCGCATGATTGCATAAAGGCCTTTCGGCTCATGTGATCATGTGACCGTTAACATTTTCGAAGGGCAAGGCAAATTTTTAAAGCTTGTCACATGATCGCATAAAGGCCTTTCGGCTCATGCGATCATGTGACCAGGTTCATTTCAAAGGCAGTGCGGCCTTTTTCTTGGCTTTCTTCTGAGGGAGTTTTGTGTGGGTAGCTGAGAATTAATGTTTCCAAAGGCTTATAGCTAGGAATGTTTGCAGAGATCTTTTGGGCACCGTTTGGAGTCCTTTCCAGTATGGGATCAGATTTGAACATTCATGACAGAGTCCAGCTTGCAAAGAGGTAGATAGATGAAGTTTTTTGTTGACAGGTTGATCAATTCAGGGATGGACACATAGGAAAGATATCTCATCTGTTGAGATATTTTGAAGAGCACATTTGTGATCAGAAGTGACTGATTTTAGGGATGATTATTATAATGCAGATTTGTGTAGCCCTAATTCAGAGATATTTTTCATTCCTGCCCGCATGCAGAGATGTATATAATTTGTTTTTGGAGCTTTTGTAGCTAAGATTTTACATTTTGTAAAAAGGGAAAGTCTTTCCTTGGAGAACTATCTACAACATTTTTGCTCTCTATTTTTTCACATCTTGCAAATTCCCATTGATAATACAAGCATTGTAGAGGCATTTTGTGACAGTCTTTCATGTCCTTGTGTTTTCCCTATTTGCACTATCTCTTATTGGATTGAAGTTTATGAATGCTTTCAGTGATACTTAGCTTTTCCTGATCCCCTTTACTTTTAGCTTATTTGTGCACTACTGTGTTTGATTTAATCTGAGTGAGGTTGTGGGTATCCTTTAGCCCCTGTCATTCTATCTCATTCCTGTGTCCCTTCAGCTGAAGAGAATGTCTGCTTGCAGGTCATAATTTGTGTCTAATTTTTAGGCCCTCTAATGAAATACTCATGCAAGCCTATTCAGTAAGCTATGATCTCCTAGACCTAAGTCTGTCACTGGTTTCATCCCTCTATACTCAGATCCAAACCCCAGTTCGGTGCATCACCTAGTAGGTAGATTTGCTTTCCTATCATTTCCCTTTCATGCACTCCTTCTATCCCTTTCCCCTCAAAGTTTACTTTCCTGTCTAAGAGCAAATCAGGGTGATTATCCAAGAGGAACTGACCTAGAATCTAGAGGTCTCATCTCGGTTAGCAAAAGGTCCCACAACCTTGAGATGATTCCCTTGTTATACTGAGTTATCAAGACTACGAGAGCTTGAACTAAGGGTGCAAATTTAATGTATAACACATGCATTGCTCGAGCTTGAGGGGATGAAGCGAGAGTTTTCTCAATGGTTTATTTCTATACCGACTGGGGAAGTACTAGTTTGAAGTCATTCTCCAAAGAGGAAGCACTTTTCTCTTTGGACAAGCTTCACTATAAGTAAAACATGTGAACTTGTCTGGGTTCAAGTGTTTTATGTCACTTATTTAAGAGGATTTTGCCAAAAAAATGGGAAAGTTTTAAAGACACACCAAGAAGTTTGTTCTTTCCCAAATTGATTAAGTGATTTTCAAGATTGCAAACACACATGTTGAGGATTTGAATTTTTCATTTCTTGAAAACATAAAAGTTCTTTTGATAAGATTTTTCAAGTGTTTTATCCTTTTTCATTTGAGATTGAATTTTTGGATTCATTTTTAGAGCCCAAAAAAAATGATGTGCTTTGATTGAAATCTGCTTAAATTTTCCTTAGTGCACTCAAGATTGAATGTGTTTTTAAAACCCAAAATGAAATTGCTTTAACTTTGATTTGTTCATTTCATTTGTCATTCAAGATTTGGATTTTCTTAAGTTTCAAAAAGGGATATTGGATTTAATTTTTGATAGTTCTCTCCTTTAGGCACTCAAGATTGAATTTTTAGGGTTTTCCCTTTAGGACAAAGAGGATTAATGGATTTGAACCTTTGAGAATTTTCAAGCTTTTGAGGTTTTTTTAAGACTCAAAGTAATTGTGAGGTTTCCTTTGTTCAATTTATTTAAACATTCAAGATTTGGTGTTGAGAGTTTTTAGTTCAAAAGATTGAAACTTTTCCTAGATTTGCACTTTGAGACTTTGGAAAAAACCCTTAAACATTTGAATTTTTTTTCCTAAGGTTCATTTTAAACCCAAATCAAAGTGTGGAGGTTGATTTTGTTCATTTTTAGGATTAGTTAGGATTGAGTTTTGACCAACTTTTTCTCCAAGGATATCATGCAAAAATGGAGTTAGGTCCTGCAAAACCAAATGTAAAAATCAATCAAAAAGCACAAGATTTCCCCTAACTAGTATGAATGCATGACTATAGAGAACATATGCACAGTTCTAAGTCATAAATGTGCATATTTACAATCTTACACATATGCACAATAATAGAGAATGTATGCACAACTATACCTATTTTGCTAAAAAGTGCTTAAAATGCAAGTTTTTCACAAAAAAACAAATGTGCAGCTCTGTTTCACATATACGTGGCAAGAAGGTATGGATGCACAACAAAATTGCATGGATGCATAATTCTGGTGAACAAACATGAATTTTTATGAAATTTCACACAAATGTGCAATTATGGATACTGAATGCACAGGTACGACCCAAAATTTAGTACATGACTGAGTTTTTGAGTTTTTTGAGTAGAGGATCAGGATAGGTGTCCCACCGGGCATGCCAAAATGTAGATGAGGTGACATATAATATATTAGGAATAGGCATAGATAGTCAAACATTAGCCTACTCTATCATAAAAATTAGACAGAAAGGAAAAAACTTCACAACACCACCTCAGATTGAGCCAAAATGGGAGCACCCAAAGCCCGTTTGATTTGCTCTTAGTTTAGGGATGTGGGTGTGCTCTCGAATCACTTGGAGAAATTCCCTAATGTTATTTAAAAGGGATTGGGATGGATTAGAGCCTATGAGAACCCCATAATGACACAAAAACTAGGTATAGAAAACCTATTTTTGCCCCTAAGGCCTCAAAGAGCCTAACAATGCTCAAATTTAGATTATGCTACCAATGAGTAATCTATGATAGTTTTTAAACCAAATGAGATGTGATATGATGAATATTAATGCATAAACATGAAAGAAACTAATTCAATAAATTAGTTCTAAGCTATGATGTGAGTTAAAACTTGGAAATGAACTAGATTTAAGAAACTATGCTAAGAGCTAGAAATAAAATTGCATTATAAGTTTGCTATGAAATGAAAAGGAAATTTATTATTTTCTCTTGGAAGAGGAGGGTATTTATAGGTTTTTGGGAAGGGGTTGGGTTAGGAAGGAGAGTTAGAGTCAGAGGTAAGGTCTGGGGTAGAGTTAGGGGTAAGGTTTGGGGTATGGTAAGGTTTGACCTTGGGTTAAGGTTTCTCACACATGTGTGAGAAACACTAGGGAAGTGTGCAAGGGGAAAAAGGGTGAAAGAGGAGACACGAGTCTCTTAATGAGGTTGTAAGAGGCCTTAAAGAGTTTGCAAGAGACTATTAATGAGTCTGTAAGGCTCATTAAAGGAAGGGTTTGACCAAAAGTCAAGGAGACTTGGATTAAGCTAAGAATTGTAGGAAACATCTGCTAAATAGGTTTAGGGAAGGTTTAGGAAAGATTGGAAGGGTTTAGGAAAGTCTAGAAGATTCTAGGGTTTTGAGGCTTTTAAATACATATTTCATTTATTTAGGGAATGTGACTTTATTTATCAATTAATGATTAATAAATAGTAGGAAAATCACTCAAATTTGATTTAAATGATTTGGGGAGGTATTATTTAATTAAATGTGTCTATTTAAAATGGGAGGATTTAATAGCATAAAAATAAATAAATAAATTACTTAAATAATTAATTAATAAATGATGATGTCATCAGGGGTTTTCGGAAAATAAAAATACTTTGATTTTCTAAAGGATTTTTAGGTGTCTATAGATACAAAACCAAATTAATTTCCATTTTCTTTTTAAAGATATCATTTAACTCTTTGATCCAATTATCTATTTTCTTAACAAAAACTTATTAACTTTCTCTAATAAGTTCCTTCACATATAAAATGTTTTATCTTCATTTTGACAAATTAGTAAACTATAATCTTTGTATTTCACAATAATATGTGTTGTCTTTGTATTCCTTATTCATGTATTATTTCTTCTTTTAAGTCCCAGTGTATACAAATTATAAGCTCATCTTAACAATATCTTAACAAAACATAATCTTACTAAGTAACTTTAACCCTTGACTAGGGTTACAAAAACTATGAAATAACAAGTAACAAATACCACATGCTAAGACTAAATAAGTGTGTTTAAGAAGACTTCAACAAAAAAGGACCCAAATAACTTATGGTTAATATTTATTTTAGAGACCTTAGCATAGATGAAGATCCTTAGAGTAGACCCAACTTAAGGGTTTATGAGAAACAAAGAAAACTTCTTAACTAGGGTTACAAAAGACCAATATAAAAGAATAGTAGAATTACATATTTAAAAAACTCAAAATTTACCTTGATTCGAAAGTGATTAAGCTAAACAAAGACTCTTAACAAATTTTTAGAGTAAAAAAGAAACAACCATACTAAATACATAAGAATTACCTCGTTGCTTCATGAACATAACCCTAACTAGGATTTGTAATACTTAAATAAAAAAACTCTAAATTAGTAAAACTCATAAAGAAAGAGTATGTAATCTACTTTAGAGTAACTTAACCATTCAATAAATTGAATGCATAAGCTAACTAGAGTTTAAAAAATATAGAGACATTTACAATCAGAGATAAAAATGCTACACAAACTAAATAATACATAAATAAGAATGAGAACACCTGGCCGAATAGGGAGTAAACATTTTCTTCAAAAAATACCATAATATCTACAACAATAATATTCCAAACCATCTTCACAAACTTTTAGAATCATTTTGGAACTTTTTGGTTGATAACCAAGATTCCAAAAGTACTCACAATTCAATTCCCTAGCTCCTTCAAGCTAGGTTTTCAAATGAAACCAAAAACTTTTGAAATAAGAATCATGCAATATGTCAAAATGCCTTAGTTTCTACTTTACATTCCTTGTTTAAAGGCATGTCACATCATGTCCTCCATCTTATTAAATTCTCACTTTAGTTGTGTTTGAAACAACCTTACCACTTATGTGCTAAGTTTTGTATTGTTCACAACACTTATCCTCAAAGTAAGGACGACCAAAACACTTTCTAATAAAAATTCTTAAAAAAATTTGTTAATGCCTTAGTCACTTTTAGTGACTTATTATAATTATATTTTTTAATCAAACTAATTTTAAACTTTACAATGATGCCATTATAAACATATCAATGAGGATTCACCTTGTAATTCTGAAAGAAGCATTATGTCAATTCAAGACATTGAGTTGAAACTAAACCTTTTGAACACGATAACAACCCAAATGACGCTGCTAGAGATACATTCTACATAAGATAATTTTCAAATCAAATTGCAAATTAAATCATGAATCATGTGATGTTGAACATGTAAGCACAAAGAAAACTAAATCATAATCATGTCATTGAACATAAATGAGTATCAACTGCATAACTAAATGAATATATTGATAAAATACAATATTGACCAATGAAATATGAAATGCATCATTAATGTTGATTAACTAAATGTGAAGTGTATGTACCAAAGACCTTATCATCAAAGTGTATGCCACCTTTTGTATGTTATCAACTGAATTAGAACCGTATGTGATCAATAAATGAATGAATAAATGATAAACTTAGCCATATGATCAATGTGATAAATTGAGTTATGTGATAAATAAATGAATGAAACCAATTCAATTAAGTACCAAATCATACCAAATCATCTATGCCTTTACTGAAATTTTTCCTTTCATAACCTATTAGTTCTTTTGGCATCAGGGACAATATGGAGAGGAGCAATAGTAAAACAAAATAGTAGTTCAATATGAAGAATTTTAGTAAAATATAGTCACTAGAATAGAACCAAGATAGCATGTAGTAACTTAATAATCTATCATAAATGAAATAAAAGAATCGATAAACTAGTAGAGCTTACTATTCTTTTTTTTATTTAAGAGTAGATAACATCCTCCTAGGGAGCCTTCTCTAGAGTTATTTTGGTTCTTTACTACTTCTTTCCTATTTCCTTTTGTTCCTTATACCTACCTATCTTGTTCTAATGATTTTTAATTCTGGAGTTTCCAATAATGAGATTAAATACAAATTTTTCATAATCCCATCAATAATAGAAATCAAATAACTAAGTGAATTCGCCATATTCTTAAATTTGTTATGATGTTGACATAATGCGGTTTCGATATCATTTTATTTTTTTCTACAATTTTTATAGTCCTCCCACTCTTGAAATTATATTATTATATCCCTCGTCATATTTCTAAGAGCTTTAATATCAAAATTAAGAGAAACCATATGAGCTTCTTGAATTTAACTTTCTTATCAATCTCTTCCTTGTAAATGTTTGAAGTACAAAGTTCATACTCAAAATTATCCTTTCTTCAAAGAATATTTAGTCATTTAATTTTGGATAACATGATAAAATTGATCACTCTATTTTTCCAAGTATATAGTTAGTCCATATTTGATTCCAACAAGAAAAACAATCTCCTTACTCAAAGATAGTTCCAAATCTGCTAAATTTAGTCTCTATTACAAGGACTAGGTTGAATACATTGGCCTAGTTTTGGGATTAGGTCATTTAGGTCAGCCTAGTACCCCCAAAAGTAGTTCAAATTTATCCTATAGTTAGTTTTTAACTATGGGGATGTAGATCCAAAATAATATCAATCTGTGCAATCTCATGAATTAGGAAACCAAGTTGGCCTATTATGGGTAGAAACTACTCAAATTTGAATCAAAGATGCATGTAAATCCTCCCATTTCACTTTTG
Source organism: Chamaecyparis obtusa (assembly GCA_027943335.1). NCBI lineage: Eukaryota > Viridiplantae > Streptophyta > Pinopsida > Cupressales > Cupressaceae > Chamaecyparis > Chamaecyparis obtusa. The sequence continues at coordinate 870,802 of BSBK01001598.1, read as the reverse complement.
TACTTAGTTTGTGATTTTATAAATTCTTCTTCTATCATTTTTATTTATTAGCATAAAAACCATAGATTATCCTTCTCTTAATTCTAAGAAATAATGCAATAAAAGACACAAAAGCATCTATACTAAATAGAATATCTTTCATCAAGGTTTAGTAAATCATATCCATCTTTTGGTGGATTCATATTCTAATGTGATAGGAAAATAAGGTTATTAACCTAGTTTGACATATCTCACTTTCCATCATTACTGTAATTGCTACTAAAGTTAATATCATAGCCATGATAATACTAGTATTAATATTTATACTAACAAATAATATTAATACTTGTACTAAGACTAAAATTAATATAAACCATTAGTGTGACCAATATAATTTTTATTATGGTAACTATTAGTGTGAATCTTAATAGTCAAATATTAATATTAGAATTAATATTAGTGTGTCTTTCTGAACCGTACTAGGGTCAACATGGACTATTTATCGGGTTCAATCAAAATCAAACTATGTTATATTTTGATGCTTTGATATTGGTTTTTCTCTCATAGAAAATCATGCAATAAGTTGCTTGTAATTTGGGGGAGGTCAAATATGTATATTTGTAGATACATCATATAATGTGAAAATTTTAGTATGATGTTTGTATATTTGTCATCATACTTTAGGGAATCTATTGGGATGTTGATCCTATTTTGTATGTAGCCCATTCTATAAGGGCATCTTCATGGCTCTCGATGATTTTTTTTTGTTATATAAAGTCCTACACATTTTAGCCCATTTTATAGGGGCACTTTGTATAAGGTAATGATTGGAGGTTATCTTTCCATTTGTTATATATATATTATTAATACATTAGTGGCTTGCCACATTCGCTAAAAAAATATTAGAATTAATATCAGAACACACATTATTGTATTTTTATATGTAGGTATATATATTTAGGAAGATTACTATGACAATTTACAAGGTCTATTATATATGTCTATAGTTATAATAGGGATATTATAACTTACAACTTAAAATAACATAAGGATGCATATATCCTTTTTAACATGTGTAAGTATAGTGGCATGCACATGAGAGTTATTAATAGGCCCAACTATAGATGTCTAAATCATGACCTTTGTTTTAAAGGGAAATGTTTATAGGAAGTAAATATTATAAAAGAGTGAGGTTTCTTAATTAAATCAACAAGCACGTCCTCTTTTATAGTGTAGAAAATTATAATTGATGAAACTAAGGGGTTTATATATTTTCTTCTACTCTTAGAATTAATAATGATGTAATTCCTTATTAGCATAATCCTATAACAAGTTCTAGTGATAACTAGCTTGGTATTTTAAAATGCTACACCTTAGACTTTAATGTCAGAAAGTGTAAGTATTTCTCTCTACATTCTATTAACCATAGAGGAATTATTTGTAACTAACTCAACACCTCCTAACTCATTCTTGTGGGATACAAAATTTATATAGATTATATTTCAGAAATATTCTAAATAGACTAAATTAGGTTATTACCTGAGTGATGTTGGTTTGTGGTGACTAATCAAGAAAGTACTGCACACTTACCATGTGCACTCAATTTGTAAACTGCATCAAAAAATGCTTGATAAATAAGTGGTTGTGGTGTGAAAATCATCAAATTATAACTTCATCTTTGTTGGATTATAAAATAAGTGGATGGCTATTTCTTTGGTGGATGTAGCCCATATTGGGTGAACAAAGTTAAATTGTTGTGTTATTGTATTTATGTTTTCTCTTATTTCTACATTTTCTTAATATATTTTATAGATCATATCTAGCTAAAACCCAACAAGTAAAATATTATTCATAATTATGGTAGATTCCAATTCTAGAAAATATCAGTCTTGTAAATCCAATTCCCTTTAAAGTTTCTTGAGAATAAGAAATTCCAACTGGGTGTTAAGTCCCAATTAAGGGAAATAAACTAGCCAAGTTCAAGCTAGGGACTAACCATGAACCTAAGTTGTATGTGTTAAAGCCTTGATGCATTATTTTTTTAGTGTGTTCAATTTTATGAATAAGTTCACTAATTTGTGTGTAGGGTAATAATGTAGAAAATATGCCCACATACAAAGAAAAATAAAATAACACTGAAAGATAAGAACATCTTCACTAAGCTACTTTTAAATTAGCTTAATATTATCCAATATTAAGATAATTTAATAGTATTGGTTTAAAAATTTCCTCATGAGAATCAAATAGGTATTATAGATAAGTTACAACATGAGAACTTTGGGAGAACATTGGTTTAGGTTTGATGTATGTGCATATGTAACAACAAAGGCTCAATGAAAAAGTTTAAAGTAATTTGTAAGGATAAATTTAGTTAGATATATTTGACAAGGTTAGAGAATATTGAAGCTTATAAATTAATTTGATAATGTATCACATGATAAGATATGTAAAAAATTTAAGATTTTCAAAGTTACCATATTAAAAGTATTCTAAATACTCTATAATTAACAAAATTTTGTAAAATATCATACAAAGCCTCTTTAGTTTAACACGGAAAATAAATAAAGAAAAACATTATTCATACTCACAAAAGAGATATGTGCTAAGTTTACAACACTAATATTACATTATAAAAGGGTGTGCTCGGCTTGAAATATGTATATCATAATAAGATTAATAGGATAAAAGAATGCTGAAACTATATTGAATAAAATGATATTTTCCTTTTATTTCTAATTAATTGGGATGATATAAAAACCCCTTATAGATATAATTGTTTTTGAAATAATATCATTGGATAAAAAAAACTTAATAATAAAATGAAATGGTATGAAATACTAAGATTCTTCTCTTGTAAACATGAAAACTAGATACGATATAAGTATATGGGTGTCTAATATTGACGTAAGGGAGGATGAGGACAGAGGCCAAAGGCACACCCTAATCCATATCTACCCTTTAGAGATAACACATGAAATAAACAATACACAAAAGAGAGAGAGAATGTAGATAAGGTCCTTAACATTTCTTCATCAAATTGATTCATACATGTTGGGATGTAAGGCCTTCTTGGTTAGGGCTAGATATTAAAATTCAAGTACAATAGTCCTCCAACATGCGAGGATAGAAAATATCTTCTATCTTCTAATTCTAAAACTGCCTCCCTAAACTACAACCAACAACTATAATATATACAAGAGGGTACCGAACAAGTCGACCTTCAGATCCAATATTAACAAAAGGAACAACTAGATCTAGGTCCACACGCTTCCCAATGATAGATACCAACATTAAATACATGACCATAATTAAGTACACAAGTCGACCTCAACATAAAACTAAAACAAACAACTCGGTAAGAAATCATAATCGAGTGCCAGGAAAAGATAACCGAGCGCTAGGGAATTAACCGACCGACTCGGTTAATGAAGAAAATTGAGCAACTACCGAGCCAAGTTGCTCAAAGAAGGAATCAAGAAATATAGGAAAATTCAAACTTGTTTTTGGTGACAAAGGATTGCCAAGGACTCGAGATGCTCTTGCATCAGAAACCTGGGGTTATTTTAAATGATTCCTTGAATCATGCAGCATGTACAACCCAAGCTAAATCAAACTCATATTTTGAAATTCATGAACTGTCTTCAATCGGTCTGTTCTTCCACTTTACTAGATATTCCATATACTATTTTCCTCTTGTACTTCTACGAACTCTTTGTTCCAAAATCTACTCAACTTCTTCTATTTGTTTCTTAGGATAATCATTTGGTATTGTCATCTCTTCATCTCATTCATTGTACTCATACAAATCAGAAATGTTGAATATAGGTGATATTCATTAGGTAACTCAATCTCATAAGCAATTCCACTGTCGAATTTCCTCAATATTATGCAAGGACCAAACTTCTTCATTTTCAGCTTCCCATATGTTCCAACAGGAAATCTGCCTTTCTTCAAATGAACCATTACTTCATCACCAACTACAAAAGTCTTATGTCTTCTTGATCTATCAACTCTGTCTTTATATTTCTGATTACTTTTCTTCAACTTATGTTTCACATCTTCATGCAATGGCTTCATGAACTCATCAAACTTTACTCCTTCAACACTTCTTTTTTCTTCATCAGCAATATCCCTTAAATCTAATATACCTCTCAGTTATATGGCATTTACAATCTCAAAAGGTGTTTTTCCAATACTCCTATTCACTAAATTATTTTATGCAAACTCTACTTGTGCCAACACAGAATCCCAATTACTTGGTGTGTCTCCAACTAAACATCTCAAAATATTACCCAAGCTTCTATTCACAACTTCTGTTTGTCCATCAGTATGTGGGTGAAATGTAGAACTATACCTCAACTTGGTGTGAAACTTTCTCCAAAGAGTCTTCCAAAAGTATCCAATGAACTTATTGTCTCGATCAGAGATGATACTCCTCGATAATCCATGCAATCTGACATTTTCCTTAAAGAAAAGATCTTCTATATGTACTGCATATGACGTCTTTCTGTAGTGAGTTGAAGACCACACACATATGGTGATGAAGGTAGTCATCATAAATCGGGCACTCACAGTGATTAATCAACAAGCATATGCAGAGAACATTGAGTAATAGTTAATATTTAGGTGAAATGATGAGGGCGAGACTCAAATTTTGACTCGACATAAGTATAGGTGTTTTCCTTCCGATGATGGAAACCTATAAAATTGGCTAATGAATGGTTTATGATTAGAATGTGATGTGTGATTGCAACAAAGTAAGTAGTTTATAATAATAATATATTGGCCTGAGATAATGGAATAGGTTGGATAGACTTTATGATGCATTAATAAATCATGGGTGAGGATTTATCCAAGAAAACCTATAAATATTATCTACGAATAATTGAAATGTAGTTAAAATTATATAAAGTTTCTCCATCCCTTCACACATCTGTGTGGTTATGAAAATAAATAATAGGTTGTGTTCATGAAGATCATGACAATACATGATTTGGACATAAGAATATTGAGATGGTAACTTGTGTATAAATGTGTAAAAGATTTGTTGGTTTCCATAATGGTTTTATGCTTAATAGCTACCACAACATTCACTACCAGTTCTAAAGAGTTGCCAACTCCAATTATAAAACTTCCTTAGAGGACTGGACCAATTGACAAGAATACTGATTCTGTGAGGCCTCACCCCGAGCCCATCATAGTCTTTCAATTTCTGCATTTGAGATAGACTCATTTGATACTATATTTTGATGCATTATGGTTTTCAGACACTTTATATTATGGATCTTATCACCATAGAGGTTAGATGCACATTATGTCATGTTATTTGGATGATTTTTGTGATATAATTATGGTTCTACATGTGTGATTTATTTGGCTTTGTGAATGTTATGGTATCATGATGTTATTTAATTATGCAAATGAGTTATTGATGCAATGATGATGTTATGAGCTTTATTAAGTGATGTAATTGTCTTATTACCTGATGAGTTATATATGTTCCTTAAATGAATTAGTAATCCATGTGAAATATGACTTGTTTAGGAATGTTACAAATGAATTATTTTGATCATGTATTAATATTTCCTTGGACTACTGATGTTGGACTTTAGTGTGCAGGGAATTAGACTATGGATGATATCAGGGAACCAAAGCATAGACCTATGTTAATTCAGTTAGCGAAGGTTGCATCTAATAAGAGACAAAACCTCATTGTATCATGTTTTGTTTATGAGCATGTGTGTATTTAATTAATATACATTTAATTGTTAATGTAAATTGTTTTGTGAATGCTCTAGTGGACATGCCACATGGCTTGTCATGTGTAATTCATGTTGTGTCAATTGACACTTGTATGTGCACTTGTGGCCATGACATGTCCACTTGAGGATTGGATTTCCATCAACTTAGGATAGTACCCTTTAGGATCCCCATGTGAATCCCTTGGTTAGGGAGCTTAAGGTAGTGCCATATCATGGATTTCGAATTTGAACTTATCATGAGCTTTTGGGGGGTTAAAAAGGCACCTAAGGGAGTGTTTATGCCTTTTTTGGATATCCCACTTGGTATACCTATGGGTAAGGGTCATTTTTCACCATATGACAACCCATAGTTGACCAAAAGACCCATCCAAAAGTTGGTTTTCCAAGATGGCCTAAAATCAACTTTTGGACCAAGTTTTGGTAAGAACTGTTAGGAATAGTCCCAAGAGATAACTAAGAGGGTGGGGGAGGGGGGGGTTAATCAGTTATCTACAAGTTTCAATTCTTTATCCAATTAACTATACTTAAAATTTAAGCATAAACACAATGAAAGAACACTTGAACAAAATACCAATATTTTGGTTACGGGGAAAACCAAATAGGTAAAAACCCTGGTGGGAATTAACACCCACTAATAAACTGCACTAGTGTATAATGATCTTTGTTAGAAGATCTTACAACCTTGATAGGAGTTGATCTTTATAATACAATAAGTACACTGACCTAGTTAAAGGTCAGACCCTGTTACGAGTCTTTTATGATTGACCCTGTTAGGGGTTAGGATGCACTATCTGAGAGCTCACTCCTCAAAGGGGTGAAGGCTGCAACCTTCTGAATAACAGATATACACCATATCTGGATTTTGGTGAACTGCGAGGTAGACCTTCTATCTTGATCAGTTCCAATGAATAGCACACTCTATCTTCTTTGTCACATAGACCTCTTCTTGATGGCACAATACTTCGCACTCTCTCCTTTGTTCTAATCTTTTGTTTGTATGCCACACCTCTAACGATCACAAATGACCGGCTATAAGTATCTTTCCTCTAAATGATATAATCAAGTAGGCCTATTAGAACCATATTAGAGAAATAATAAAATTCTTCAATAACATCTCAGTCGGCTCTACAAAGCACGCAACACAAACTGGGACCTGTCTAAATCAATAAGTGTAGACGCACGCTACACACTATCGGCTCTACCAAATTAATTGATACTTTCTCCTCAAGCTAAATTACATCGTGCGCTCTTAACCAAACATTCTTAACTCTTCTCTAATCACTAATCCAAGCACAAATATCGAAATGATAGGTGCAACTCCTGTACCAATATAATCTCTATCGGCTCTTCTGGATAAATATAGGAAACTAAAACTGGTGAATAGTGACTGCATAAATTCACTTCTACTGCACATTAGACTCTGCATCCATGAATGAAAAATTACTAAAATGTCTTCATCACATATCCAAATGCACAAGGTTCCATGATAACTATACCAAGCTCTAGGGGCTTGATTAAGTCCATAGAGGGCTTTCTTCAATCTGCATACTATATCAGGCTTGTTTGATAAGGTGAATCCTTTCGGGTGCTCAATGTATACTTCTTCCTTTAACTCTCCATTCAAGAATGCTGAATTAATATCCATCTGATAAACTTTGAAGTTTTTGAATGTTGCATAAGCTAGAAACAACTTAATGGCTTCTAATCTGCTCACAGGTGCAAATGTGTTTGAATAATCAATACCTTCTCTTTGCACATATCCCTTACATACTAACCTTCCTTTATTCCTTACTATTGTACCATCTTCATTCATCTTGTTTCTAAATATCCATTTTGTTCCAATCACATTCTTATCACTAGGTCTTGGGACCAGTTCCCAAGTATCATCCTTAATAATCTGATCTAGTTATTCTTTCATAGCATCATTCCAATCTTAATCATTACATGCATCTTCAATACTTAAAGGTTCAATCTGAGATAATAAACACACCGCTTCATTTCTTGCTAAAATTTTAGCTTTTGATCTTGTTGCGACTTTGCTTCTCTAATCTCCAATGATGTCATCCTTAGAGTGTTATCTAGATGTAAACTTAGGAAATTTGGGTGATACTGTCTCATCTGACTTTTGAGTTTCTTCTTCACTTTTTTTAGGGTCATTGAATAATACATCAATGCTGTCAAACATCTCTTCAACAACTGTCTCACTAGTGGAAGGGATGGGTTCTTCTTCAATCATAGGTGCATAATCATGATATCTTTCTTGAACCATAAACTTTTGATCAATCTTAACATGAGCACTTTCAATGATCTTCTTTAATCTTAAATTAAAACATCAATAAGCTTTTCTTTTAGTAGAGTAACCAAGGAAAATACCTTCATCACTTCTTGCATCAAACTTGCCTATTGCTTCATCCCTCTTGATGTAGCACTTGCTTCCAAATATTCTGAAGTATTTCACTATGGGAACATTACCAAACCATAACTCATAAGGTGTCTTGTCTGTGCCAGGCCTCAATTGTATTCTATTGATGGTATAGACTATTGTGTTGACTGCATCTCTCCAATAGGTGTGTGAAACTTTTCCTTCAATCATGATGGTGCGTGCTGCATCAAGGATGATCCTATTCCTTCTCTCTGCAATCCCATTCTGCTGAGGGGTTCTAGGTGCACTCAACTATCTCTTTATGCCATGTTCTTTGCAGTACTCATAGAATCCGTTAGAGGTGAATTCTCCTCCTCTATTTGATCTTAGACACTTTATCTTTAGTCTAGATTCATTCTCAATCTTAGCTTTGAATATTTTGAATTTCTCAAATGCTTCTGACTTATCTTTCAAGAATGCAACCCACATCATTCTAGAATAATCATCAACAAACAAAATGAAATACCTTTCACCATAGTATGATCTTGTTTGAGTTGGTCCACATAGATTTGTATGAATCAGATCCAACTTGTTCTCTACTGAATTATGCTTGCTTCTGAATGAATTCCTCACATGCTTTCCCATCACACATTCCCTGCAAATAGTATCAACTAGCTTTGCTATGCTAGGTAGATCTCTTACTACCTTTACATTGCTTATCTTTACTATGTTATCAAAATTGATGTGACATAGTCTTTTATGCCATAACCAGCTGTCATCTACTTTAGCAACAAAACAACTTGATTTTGAATTAAGATGAAAAACATTACCTTTAGTCTTTGAACCTGATGCAATCATTACACCATCCTTGTTGTTAATGATGCACATGTTGTCTTTGAACTCCAACTGATAACCTTTTTCAAGCAACTACCCAAACCGAGAAGTTTATGTTGCAAACTATCTACATAAAGAACATCATCAGTATTGTTCTTTCCATCCAATGTGATAGCTCCTCTACCTATAATAGGTTTAGGAGTGTTATCTCCAAATCTAACCATGCCACCTTTGTATTTGTCCAGATGAAAAAATCTATCCTTATCACCTGTCATGTGATGTGAGCAACCACTATCTATAATCCAATTTGTTCTTATGTCTTCTTGTGAAATCAATGCTAGCTCTTGTTCCTTTTCTCATCTTCACGATCCATCTCACCATACATCTTCTCCATAAGAGCAATAAATCCAATTTCATCTTCAACTGAGTCATCATCAAAAACTCCATCACCAGCATAGTAACATTCTTTTGTATACTTAGGCTTGTAGTTAGTTCTAAATTTCTTAACTCTTGGAAGCCACTTAGATGAAAAGTGACCAATCTTATTACATGAAAATAATTTGAATAGTAATTGACCTTCATACTTTCCTTTTCCTCTCCTTTCTTTCTTAGCAATCATAGCAATAATATCATCTATCTCTTTATCTTCATCTTCATCATCAAAATTACTAGAAGTGTTTAAGGATTTCTTTCCATGCACTGATGCTTTGAAGGCTATTTCAATTTTAGGCTCTGTCTTCAATCTTGAAATCTCAAAAGGTGAAATTTTTCTGATCAAGGTCTCTCTCTTGAAATTTTCTGTAAGCTACATGGTCTCATCAAGGATGTTGATCTTGTTTTCATACTCTACTGTAAGAGTAGTCATCAATTTATCCATAATGTCTTTCTCTGAGATCTCTCCACCATTGTTCTTGATTCCAGCAACTGCTTCGTTAATCCTTTGGTTGTAATCTCTGATGTCTTCTTCAAGTAGAATCTCTAATGCATTGTATCTTTTATTCCATGTCTTTTTGTGTGCATTCTTTGCTTTTATATCTCCTTCAAACATGTCTTCTAGGTGCTTCCATATCTTGTAAGCTGTGTCTACTTTCTTTATCTTTGAAAAATCACTATTATATAAGGTGCTAATAAGGGCTTCTTTGGCTATTGCATTCTGATGGAACAACTCCTTTTTTTCTCCAGTAGCATCATCCTTTGCAAGATCTACAAGAGAGGGGATCTTAACTTCTTTGATAGTTACTTCAAAAAATTCAAAAGCAATGCATTGCAAATGTGTCACCATTTTGTTCTTCCAATCTCCATCAAACTTAAGACTGTCTTTTCTAAAGAATTCCATCTGATCAACCTCAAGCTATTAAAATTTCTTTCTGAGGCACTTGGCTCTGATACCAATTGTTAGGAATAGTCCCAAGAGATAACTGAGAGGGGGGGGGGGGGGTGAATCAATTATCTACAAGTTTCAATTCTTTATCCAATTAAGTATACTTAAACTTTAAGCATAAACACAATGAAAGAACACTTGAACACAACACCAATATTTTGGTTATGGGGAAACCCAAATAGGTTAAAACCTTAATGAGAATTAACACCCACTAATACACTGCACTAGTGTATAATGATCCTTGTTAGAAGATCTTACAAACCTGTTAGGATTTGATCTTTACAATGCAATAAGTACAGTGATCTAGTTAAAGGTTGGACCCTATTAGGAGTGAGGACACACTATTTGAGAGCTCACTACTCAAAGAGGTGAAGGCTGCAACCTTCTAAACAACAGATATACACTATAACTGGATCTTAGTGAATTGCGAGGTAGACCTGCTATCTTGATCAGTTCCAATGAATAGCACAGTCTATCTTCTCTGTCACATAGACCTCTTCTTGATGGCACAATACTTCGCACTATCTCCTCTACTCTAATCTTTTGTCTGTATGCTAGACCTCTAGCGATCACAAATGACCAGCTATAAGTATCTTTCCTCTAAATGATATAATCAAGCCGGCCTATTAGAACCACTTTGAAATAATATTAGAGAAACAATAACATTCTTCAATAACATCTAAGTCAGCTCTACAAAGAACACAACACAAACTGGGACCTGTCTAAATCAATAAGTGTAGATGCACACTACACACTGTTAGCTCTACCAAATTAACTGATACTTTCTCATCAAGCTGAATTACATCGTGCACTCTTAACCAAACATTCTTAACTTTTCTCTAATCACTAATCCAAGCACACATACCGAAATGATAGGCACAACTCTTGTACCAATATAATCTTTGTCGACTCTTCTGGATAAATACAGGAAACTACAACTGGTGAATAGCGATTGCATAACTTCACTTTTACTACACATTAGACTCTGCATCCATGAATGAAACATTACTAACATGTCTTCATCACATATCCAAATGTGCAAGGTTCCATGATAACTGTACAAATAATCACTCATAGAACACTACCTGTAACCCTATCAGGGACACTGCTGACAAGAGCTGCTACATAACTATCTGTACTAATAATTAACCTCTGCATCCATGATATCACATTGATAACATGTCCATGCTACATATACTAAAATATTACTGCATAAGTCTTCCACGCATGCTACTTACCATATGTTGTCATTAATGACAAACATACAGTCAGCACTGGCTTGTTGGAAAATCTCCAACAAGAATACCATCCATTAGAATGGTAGTCCTATTCCCACCTTTTTAGCTTACCTTTGTAAGATGCCATTTTTAGTAACCTTGTAAGGGGCTTAGGGAAGACCACCCAATGGGAAGGAAACCTTATCCCTAGGGGTTTGTGGGAAGATGTGTGGATGCCTTTTTAGAGGGGACTCTTCTTTTGCAAGAGTTTGAACACCCACTCTCTAACTTAGAGACTAGTTAATTTTGGAGGAGCTTAGATAGGAGAAAGCTTGGACAAAAGGTCTCTCATCTTCAATGCTCACCATTATTGCTTGGACTTAGGTTGGTGGCTCCACTTGAATTCTTATGTAGATTCTATTTTGTATGTGAGAAATATGGTATTTTGTGTTCTCCATGTTTCTTGTTGTTGAGATTCTTGTTGTTCTTATATGTTAGTAGTTGCATATGAAAATCTTGTACTTGTTTTGGTGTAAGTTATGTTGTGATGCAAATGTGAAGTTTTGTGATTTTGTTCCCTTGTTTATGTGATGAATGTTGGGGAGTCTCAGGTCCAAACTAACCCATGGGGGGAAGAGTAGCCTTGGGGTTGAAGGGATATTTTTTTTGGACAGCCATGGGTGTAGAGTCTCTCCTTGGAAAGGAGAAGGAAAAAAAATGAAAGTATGGGCTCCATGTAGCCATTTCTTTTCTTGTTATATTGGGGGCCATAAGAGAGTAGTTTTGGCTTGATTCCTTGGGGGTCATAAGGATTTTGTTGGGATTTTGAAAATATAGTTGAGATGAGTTTTGGGAAGGCCATGTGTGGGCTTGTCTCTATTGTTTTTGAAATGGGCTTTCTCCCCAATGGTACTTAGTCCACCTTCACCCCAAAAATAGGGTCATTGTGAGAGCTTTTGTTCTTACCATTGGTTGGGAGCTTTATGTGCTTGTTGTTTTGTTGTGATTGTTGGATATGCATGTGTGTAATCCTGCCTATGTTCTGGTTCCCCTAGCTCGGGGGTGGCCTCTTAGAGGCCTTGGATGGGAGGTGAGCATCTCCATGGTTCATTCCATTTTTCATTGCATGTATAGAAGTCATTGATCTCATCATGAATTGAGGTTGCACCTTGAAGGAAAGAGACGAATAGGGAAGCTTTTGAATGCATAAAGGAAAATTTGAATATCATGTTTGTTTATGTCAAATGTAATAGCTATCCCCTTGTAGAAGAGAGTCCTAATGGGACCTTTGTTTTGAGTCCATGTAATAATATTATTTTGTGATCTACTATGTAAATGTTTTCCTTTTGTTAAGTTCATCTTATGCAAAGAATGTACATTTCTCATTATATGTTTAGCATAAGGTTTATGAATCATAAAATGTATCCAAATTTTATTAATATTAATGTATGAAAACTCTCTCTCTCTCTCTCCTTCTCTCCTTTTAAGAGATTTAATTAGTGCATGAATTTATCTCCATAATCATTGAATAAATACTTTTATCATTAAAGTTTGTTCATTTGAAAAGTGTCTCATATTTTGTAGGGATATTAAGTTTTGAAAGACTTGAAAAAAAGAAGTTTGTGTAGAAGTTTTTCTATATATTTTTTATGAATAGAGGGTGTAACCAAGTTTCTAGGAATAAATAAATTTTTTGAAACCTGCCAAAAGAATTAATAAATGATATAGATGTCCCTTAAATAAAAGGAGAAAGAAACCTATTAATGTTGTTACTATGCTATAAAAAAAAAAGTTCTCAAGACTCATGTAAATATATTTCAGTCATGTCATGATGGCTCAAAAATATATGTCATGTGAATTTTCTTCTACAAAGGTGGATTATACTTTATGCTAGTTATTATGTTTCTAATTGAAATAAAAATTTATACTTTTATGAAATTTTGATAAATCAAATGGAAATTTTGTTCACTTTCAATTCTGGAAAATAATTAATGCATACATAGAAATGCACATATAAATACATATATACATTTATATATATAAATGTACATATATATTTATTCAATGGATATATATAGCTACGTATGTATGTATGTGTATATATATATATATATATATATATATATATATATATATATATATATATATATATATATATATATATATATATATATATATATATATATATATATATATATATATATATAGAAAAGGGGTACATTATTATTTTCTGATTTAAACCCCATTTTATTTTTATATAAATTAAGACTTTCTTTGTAAATGAACTTGTTATAAAACTTTGTTTTAAAATTAAAAAAAAAAAAATAAATTTAAAAAAAAAACTATAAAAAATAATAATAAAAAAAGAGGGGGTTTGGGGCTGGCATTGTCGAACCCTCTCCCCTCCCTCTACCTTCCTACTGCAGCACAACCGCGGCTGAAGGCCATGACTATGCTGTCACAGCCGTGGGCCACTCCCACACCTATGGCAACACAACACCAAGGGGTTTGGGGTTGAGCCCAGCTCCCCCAACCCTATGCAATTTTTTTATTTATATTTATTTCAAAAAAAATAATAGAATAAAATATAGTAATGTGTTTCTTTTTTTAAGCACAGTGAAAAAAAAATACTTAGATGCAAAGGGAAGAAATCTTATACCAGATCCTTGTAAGCCGCCATTGCTGCTGTCAAGGAGATTAAGGATGAGAATTTGGTAAATTAATACATATGTATTTGGATATATACAAAATCTGTATATATGCAAATACATATGCTTAATAAATGAGAAGTAAATCCTCCATTGTTGATCTTCACTCATACCTGCAAGAAGAAAAAAAAACAAAAAAAGCATTCCCCACTTAGGGTTGAAATTGGGGAAGTTTTGAAGCAAAATGAGAAAAAAAAATGAGTTTTAAGGATTTACCAAATCAACCCTAACCCTAATTTTGAATTAGGGTTAGGGCAGATGGGTCAACCCACTTGACCATTTTTTTTTAAAACTTCAATTCCCTCTCTTTTGTTTTTATTTCTGGTTTTGTGATAAAGTAATTTTATTAACTTATGGTGGTCTTTTTTTTACATGTTTTAATTGATCTTATTGTTTTTGGTGGGAAAGAGCTTTCAATATTTCTAGCTTGATTATTATTTTCCTATTAGGAGAATTTAAATCTATGAGTGGGAGAAATGTCTTTCCCATTTATAATTTCTTTTATGACTCCTTTAAGTAAGGATATTTAATTGATAAATTCTTTGGGAAGTAAATTTAATTCATCAATAAATTTTATTATTTCTTGCTAGGTAATTAAATTATATTTTAGTAATTTAACTTTTGATTTGAATGGAAAACCTTAGGTAGAGTATTAATTACCTTTATAAATGTAAATTATTTTAGTCTATTTAACCATAGCTATGCAAATTACTGTAATTAAATGGGCCATCTTTACAACATTATATTGTGAAAATTTTTAATTGGAGGTTTTAAATTAGTAGATTGAATTAATACAATAATTAAAATATTTAGAATAATGCTATCACCAAGAAGAATACTTCGATAATCTATTAATTGAATTATAGTAAAATGAATTCAAATTCTAAGAGAAATAATCTAAATTTGTATAACCTTGCCAAATTTTTATCGTAATGTTATCTTGACCTTGTCATCATTGCAAGAGGGATGTTGGTGGGTACGAAACCCCTTGCCATATTTTTCCCTTGAATGAACATATAGTTTTCCACTCTTGTGTGTGGCGCAATAACCACCTATCACACTTTAAATATTTTTATACTTTTAATAATTTTATACATATTAGAAGTTGTGACCATTAAAATTTAATAAACTATTAATTTAACGATTTAAAAAAAAAATTGTTGGTGTGTTTTTGCTCGTAGAAATATGGACATGATAGATTCCCTTGTCATGCTCAAAAATTTGAGCAAAACATAACTACAAATTTTTTTCTAAAATTTACTGTTCAACTATGCGTACACATACATACACATTTAAGTTTGCTGAAGTTAGAGAACATACTGGCACTAGCATTCAAAGGACATGCATAACGATGTAGAGGGAAAAAAAATGTTAAATGACAAGTTAAGTGATCAAAATCGAATCCGAGGTCCAACTAGAAAAAGGTTGATCGAGTTTGACCCAAAGTCAAACTTCACGAATTTGTATTCAAACTACCTTATAGGGTTCAATTGGTTGCTAGCTTTGATTGACACACAAAATGAGGAAGTTGACTAAAGTCAACCCAAATTGACCAAAAAGTCAACCATGCATAGATAACCGTGAATCTAGGTTATATAGGTACTAAACTCATTAGGGAAGGTCTTGGTACACAAATTGAGACATTTTACTTAGGTTGGACTAATGGTGGACCAAAAGTAAAAAATGGCATAAAAAAACTCTAAATGTATCATTAAGAAAGTTAATTACGATCCTAACGATAAAGTTACGTTCAATTAATAAATGTAAGATTAATTTATTATTTTGCATTAAAATCTCCTATTTAAATAAGTTTAATAAATAGCTCTCAAGCTAATTTAATTAAACTATTAAATTAATTAAGTCTCACAAATTAAATCAAATCTCTAAATTTTAAATTGTCGATCTAAAACTTAATAATACAACTATTTATCTTAACTAAATTGAATCTATATAAAATTATATCACATCTAATTCAATTTAAAATTACGTAAATAGATTTAAACAAAATACTTATCAAAGATTGAATAAACTAAGTTAATTTCCATAATAAAGTCTCTTGGTTAATATTTAATTACCCAATTATTAACAAATTCAACTAAATCAAATATTAGCTAAAGTAATATCCAACTTACATTTAAATACTTTTAAAAAGCAATTCTAGAGAGTTTTTTCTAGAAGGAAAATTAATATCTAGATATTTATCCATATGGTCAAAATAATATACTATGGTAAACAATTTACCAAATTTGAAATCCATTAATAAAATAGCCTCTAGCTAAATTAACTAAACTTTAAATCAATTATGTTTGCCAAAAAAATCTAAGCTTCAAGTTTAGGTTTTAATGAGCTCTTAAGTTAACTAAATCAACACTTAAATCTAAGAGCTAAAATTATAATCCAATTCAATATTTTAACAAATTCATTTAGATTAATTTTATTTCTAACTATTAATCCAAAAATCATTAAAGTTTAATCAACTTGACAATTAAATATTTCAAGTTTCTAATACAATTTTATTTTCACAAGGATATTTTCTTCTAGTATTTCCTAGAAGACTAATACCATCCATATTTATCCTAAGACATTAATTATTTACTAATTTACATAATAATATATTTAAATAACTTTCTTGGAGTTTCCTAAGCAAAATTAATTATGACAAGCAATACTAATATTCATTAATTAACAAAAGATCTATTAAATTTAATATTGGTTAGTGTTTCAACCATCTAGCAAATTTTAAACAATAAGTTAAAAAAAAAAAAAACAATCTTTAGACTATTCCTAGAAGAGAAATATCTTCTAGATATTTTTCCATGAGTCAACAATTTGCATAAAAGGTTATTTTATTTTATGTTTTTTATATATCTATTTTAATATTTAATCAATATATTTTTCATCTCTAATCCTATAAATACTTGTCAAATGAGAGTGTAAAATTGGGATAAAATCTATGATTTCATAGTTTGTTATTTAGATTTAAATTATATCTAATTCAATATATTGCTAACCTTCCTCAAATTATATTAAATTTGCAATTAAAATAATATTAAAATATAGTTTCATCTCTGTCTTAAAACTAATTTTGATTTTAAAAAGAGATATCTATTTCATTATTAGTTAATAAGCATTTTTCTTTAAATTTATTTTATATATATATATATATATATATATATATATATATATATATATAAACTTTACCTTGCATTTTTTTAATGTTTTTGCAGCGGCCGAGTGGCCGCACCTGCACGCGAGGGAACTCACCGGCGGTGGAGGAGCTACGGTCAGACCGCGGGTCTCTGTGCCTCCGCACAGTGGAAGCACGGCTTGCCGTGTTCTCCCTGTGCCTCGCACTGCGCAGCAGCCTTTGGGCGACAACCATGGAGGAGATGGTGGGTGGGGTTTGGGCTTCGGCTCTCCCCATTCCGTCCTTAATTTTTTAAAAAATATTTTAATAATTTTTTTTAAAAAAAAAATTCGTTTTAAACTTTTTATACAATACTCTGGTTTTTCAACAACAAAAGTATTAAAAATTAATTTTAATTAAATTTAAATTGAAAATATATTTATATAAATAATCATACATAAATATTTACATAAATATATAAATTTATATCTAGTTTACCATAACAAGTAATTTTCATATTTTCTCAATTATAAATTTAACTTTTAAGTTAAAGAAATGGATTTAATTAACTAATTAATTTTTACATATAAGCAATAATATATGTAATTCAAATCCTTATCAGACACGTTTGTTTTCTTCATTTGAATAAACTTAAATGTTTATCAATTTAACAAGAAATTCAACCAAAGGAATCTCTTTTAAATTATTTTAAAGAATATAATTATCTAACTATATTTATCCTATTGTTAAAATAAATGATTCATCCCTTTTTATTTAACCCTATGTAACTAACATAATTTGAATTACTCTATTATGTCATTAAGAATATTAACCATTTAAACATTTATCAAGTTAAAATTCTACAACTTCTATGTTTGGAATCTAATTTAATAACTTTGAAATACCAAAAGATTAATTAACAAATAACATTTATAAGTTATTACCCTTTGTAATCACCATTTATGAAACTATTTATTTGAAAGTCAAATTATATAATAGGGAATTTTGTTTAAAAAAAACTTTAATTCTATCTACTAATGAAAGGTAAAATTTTTAACCAAGGGACAAAGATTATGAGAACTTGAATATATCCTTTGTTTCTAATTTTTTTATTCAAATAAAATCTTACAATATTACAACCATGAAAGGAATACAAATTTTATCTTTGTCATCATAGGAAGATTACATCATAAATACAACCTGAAATATACATAGTATTCTTTCACAACATAATAAGTATTTACTACTTGAATGAAATACAATCTATCCTGTCTCATCATAAGTAAATTATGACATTAATACAACTTTCATAAACCAAAGTTTTCAAGGGATTAAATCTTCTCCTGATAGGAACTATCAAGATAAATCAATGAAACCACTTGTAGCTACAAATTCTCCTAGACATGCTTGATCTTCCAAAACTTCATAGAACCTGCAAATAAAACACTATAGGTTGACTATGGAGGCTCACCTCCCAACCTAGACATTTTAGGCCACCCCCAAGCTAGGTGTTACAAAACACTAATAGGCACGAACATTCAATCACAAAGTCAACATTGAACATATATAAGTAAAAATCCCATCGAAGGCTTACTAGGTCACGAATATTAGGACCTGAACACTAGGGGGTGAAAACGAACCGAAATCCCAAGAGGAGCTAGCCAAGAGTATATCAAAATCACTTGCCACACATGGCACAAACACTTAATCATAATCACAAGTAACCTTTGCCACTCATGGTGAAAATCATATTTTCATTTTTACAAGAATAGATTCCACAACTAGGATAAACGTAGCAATCATGGAGCCCATAACATCCATGCTAGCCTCTCCCATTCGGTTATCTATCTTTTCACAAGAAACATTTCCCCACAAAGGATAAACAAGTCATATCTCTTTCATTTTTACAAGTACCGATTCCATATGCAGGATAAACTTAGGATTATGGAACCTATAAAATCCATGCTAGTCTATCCTACTATGGACATCTTCCCTTTTACAAGAACAATTTCCTCACCTATACTACTCTTGGCATCACATGGGAAATCAATAAACCTTCACCCCTATCAAGGTTACTCATCCCTCCCAAGGGTGAGTATGCCTTGAGAGAACCCTCAAAAATAAACATCACATAGTAAAAGCAAGATTTCCACACCTCCATGGAAGCCTAGGGAGTTCAAATACAATAACTATAAAAACCATGAATATACCTTAAGCTTTTACATGCATGGAAAAATAAGATATACTAAAAATTTCTAAGGAAATTCAACATTGAAACCAAAGATGAAGAGATGAATTGTGGAGCTTTCTCCCCTTTAAGCTTTCCCTTCCTTCTCCAATTTTAGTGATCTCTAAGAGTAGAGAGTGGGTGAACAACCTTTTTTCCTCTCCTCTTCTCCCTAAATAGGCTCTAGCCAAGAAATATCAAGTCCAGACACTATTAGGAAAACTCTAGAGTCTTTCTCCCTTATCCTTCCAACTCATGTCCCTCATAATGGAGTCTGACTCACTAGATAAAATAAGATACCTATCCCAAAATTCTCAAACTCTTCCATTTTCGCCACTTTGAAGATGAGATATTTTTGAGGTGTCATAATGAGTATTCTAGGCTCTTAGTGGGTTGAAAATGACCCCTAACCCTTAAGGTATCAAGTGGGGTGGTCAAAACTAATCCTAATCACCTTCTAGAAGCCTATTAGGTCCTCCTAAACTCCACTAGAAGTTTGCATCCGAAAATCAACTAATGAATAGGTCTTCCTAGTTACATTTACTAGTCATGCCAACACATAAGGACATCTAGGTGTCAAGTGACACACATAAATTACATTAGGCATGACTTATTTCACAAAAATTATTTAAATACAACCATACAATTTTAATTTCACGAATTAAACACATTACAACGAGGTCTATGTCTCTTCATATACATGACCTTAGCATCACAGAGGATATACATAGGTTAGTGTTTGAAACCCCAAATTTATTACCATGGTCAACTACTTGCACACTCAATGCACACATTAGTTGGTCCCATAAAATGCAGATATAAACATAATATAGTATGTTACAATATAACGTATACACCACTTACTACTACATTTATTTACACATGGGTAAAACAATATCTATATTTTGATATATCCTAAGTTGTATATCTCACACAATGCATCATAAAATAAACCATAAAGATTACCTACATAATTATCCATAGGATATTACCTGAATAGGTTCACATCAACATAATTCTTAATAACATGGTATGAAATCTTACAGATCTACAAAAATAATTTATGTTTCAAAGTATTTAAGAGACTCAAATAGTAATAACTGAAAACATAAATAGTAAACATTTGTGCTAATATATGACGAGCTGGGGTAGGCCCTACATCCACCCCCTCTAGGCATGAACATCCTCCTAGATTTCATCAAAGAGGTGAGGGTATAATATCTCATCTGAATTGCATCCTCCCAAGAGATTTCACACTGCCATATAAATTCCACTTAATCTTAACCTGATGCATCTTTTCGCTTTAAAGGATCAGGGTCCATTGCGCCAAGATATAGATGGATTCCTGAGACTACTATCCATCCTACTCTACCTATGACCTCTGTGACTGTAGCATGATGTTCCTTGTGGTTGTCATCAACCCCTACAAACACTTTATGGGACTTTCCCAATATTCAACTATAGGCCCAATCATTTCTTCTTGTTGACTTTCTCCTTGAGGACACTCTTGAGTAATGTGGCCCATGTCTTTGCATGTGTAAAAAGGCCCTCTTAACTGAATCTGCACTTCTTGAGGCTTGGAGTACTAAAATCCTTTTGTCCTATTGGCCCTATTGTAACCACTCCTTGAGGATTGATGAGTTTGTATGAGAGGTGTAATAGATTCATTGTGTATCTGGTTCCTTCTAGGACCATGTGACTGCCACGGTTTGGGCTTAAAGCCTTGTCGTCCATGTGGTGGCCTCTGTTTCAGGTTCTGTTGAGGTTGGTGATCTATAAATATCTCTAATAAATTCTTCCCTTTTTCTCTCCAAGGGGCTATTAGACATCCTGATGTCTGAGGTACAATATTATGGTTCTAAGGCCTATCATAAGGTCCTCCCTTTAATTCCTCAGCTATTACCAGCCTCTCATCCACTTGAGCCTCTAAACTTGGTGGAGACTTGGGCACATTTGCAGAGTCAATGTCGTGATCTTCCTGACTCGCTAAAATTTTTGGAGGACTCTTACTCTGTTTCCTAGATGGTTCCCTAAGCCCCTTGACATCCTGGTGTCATTCGTGCTGTGCTACAGGTGGCAACCTTTCAAGAATGATTTTAGCTAAATTCTGTAAAGTCAACTAGATGGTCTAGTTTGAATTAGGAGATGGTTCGAGAGAGGTATTATGATGTCCTCTAGGAACCTCTATCTCCTTCCTAATCTCCTTATGAATAGAAACGGTTCGCCTACAACCTCACCTATGTGAATGAGCCTGACATGAAATTGGCATCATCCTTAAATTTTCAAAAAGGTTTAATGAGTTAGGTTAATAACAAGATCATTAATCTTCATATTTTCTATAATAATCAGTTAACCAATTAGTCTTAATGCAACGCCTTGTTCCAAAAGATTAACAACATGTCTAAGGAAAAACATAGATTATTTATAAATCTATTCTAATCATATAATTTTGATACATAAGCACAACATAGTATGTTCTCTCTTGTGCTCCTCTTTTACATACTATCATTTCCACAATGTTAGAGTCACAGACATAAGATTGGCTAGCAATAAAAGAATAAGGATATTCAGGATAGTCACCAAGTCAAAACAAATAGTAAACCCAAATGGGGAAATCGTTAATTTCATTGGTAAATTCAAAAACAAGAGCTCAATTCAACAATAAATTAATCATGTCAACTGACATAGAGAGACAATTTTTTTTTGGTGACTAATTCCCACATAGAGGAAATAACCAAATAAATAAAATACCAGCCCACACAACGTGTGGAAAGATCCACCACGAAAGAAACAAAAGGAAGGAAACCAAGAGAACCATTCACAAACATTGCGACATGACTTAGTTACGTAAGAGGGAGAAACCACCATTGAATACTAAGGACACCACTCCTCAACAATACTAGAGAAGTTAGAACATACCCAACAAACACTTATCGAACAATTTTCTATCATAGATCATTCCTAAGCATAACTATAATTGTTGTAACTGAAACAATGTCCTTTTTATTGCAAATTTTGTTACAGCTAAACTTAAAAGTTCAATGAGAAACATAATGGTTCAAGGTCTTAAGTGTTGAAATCGTGCTTTGATACCAAAATGTGATGCCCAAAAATTTGAGCAAAACACAAGTACATTTTTTTTTCTAAAATTTACTATTCAACTATACGTATACATACATGCGCATTTAAGTTTGCTAAAGTTAGAGAACATACTGGCACTAGCATTCAAAGGACACACATAACGATGTAGAGGGAAAAAAAAGGTTAAATGACAAGTTAAGTGTTCAAAATCAAATCCGAGGTCCAACCAAATTTTTTTTTGACGGAGTTTGACCCAAAGTCAAACTTCAGGAAATTGTATTCAAACTACCCTATAGGGTTCAATAGGTTGCTAGCTTTGATCGACATACAAAATGAGGCATTTTACTAAAGTCAACCCAAATTGACCAAAAAGTCAACCATGCATAGATAACTGTGAATCTAGGTTATATAGGTACTAAACTCATTAGGGAAGGTCTTGATACATAAATTGAGATGTTTTACTTAGGTTGGACTAATGGTGGACCAAAAGTCAATTGTGCCTGAAATAGGTCAATGAGTCCAAAATGGCATAAAAAAACTCTAAATGTATTGCTAAGAAAGTTAATTACAATCCTAACGATAAAGTTACGTTCAATTAATAAATGTAAGATAAATTTATTATTTTGCGTTAAAATCTCCTATTTAAATAAGTTTAATAAATAGCTTTCAAGCTAATTTAATTAAACTATTAAATTAATTAAGTCTCACAAATTAAATTAAATCTCTAAATTTTAAATTGTCGATCTAAAACTTAACAATACAACTATTTATCTTAACTAAATTGAATCTATATAAAATTATATCACATCTAATTCAATTTAAAATTACGTAAATAGATTTAAACAAAATACTTATCAAAGATTGAATAAACTAAGTTAATTTCCATAATAAAATCTCTTGGTTAATATTTAATTACCCAATTATTAACAAATTCAACTAAATCAAATATTAGCTAAAGTAATATCCAACTTACATTTAAATACTTTTAAAAAGCAATTCTAGAGAGTTCTTTCTAGAAGGAAAATTAATATCTAGATATTTATCCACATGGTCAAAATAATACACTATGGTAAACAATTTACCAAATTTGAAATCCATTAATAAAATAGCCTCTAGCTAAATTAACTAAACTTTAAATCAATTATGTTTGCCAAAAAAATCTAAGCTTCAAGTTTAGGTTTTAATAAGCAAGTTAAATAAATCAACACTTAAATCTAAGAGCTAAAATTATAGTCCAATTCAATATTTTAACAAATTCATTTAGATTAATTTTATTTCTAACTATTAACCCAAAAATCATTAAAGTTTAATCAACTTGACAATTAAATATTTCAAGTTTCTAATACAATTTTCTTCTAGTATTTCCTAGAAGAATAATACCATCTATATTTATCCTTAGACATCAATTATTTACTAATTTAAATAATAATATATTTAAATAACTTTCTTGGAGTTTCCTAAGCAAAAGTAAATATGACAAGCAATACTAATATTCATTAATTAACAAAAGATCTATTAATTTTAATATTGGTTAATGTTTCAACCAACTAGCAAATTTTAAACTATAAGTTTTCTTTTTTTTTTAAAACAATCTCTAGACTATTCTAGATATTTTTCCACGAGTCAACAATTTGCATAAACGGTTATTTTATTTTATATTTTTTATATATCTATTTTAATATTTAATCAGTATAATTTTCATCTCTAATCCTATAAATACTTGTCAAATGAGACTGTAAAATTGGGATAAAACTCAATGATTTCATAGTTTGTTATTTAGATTTAAATTATATCTAATTTAATATATTGCTAACCTTCCTCAGATTATATTAAATTTGCAATTAAAATAATATTAAAATATAGATTCATCTCTGTCTTAAAACTAATTTTGATTTTAAAAAGAGATATCTATTTCATTATTAGTTAATAAGCATTTTTTTTTTTCTATTAGATATAAGGTAATCAACAGATCAAAAAGAGATCAGCAGAGTTACATCACCGAAGAATACAAGGAGGCTAAGCCTCACCCCGAAGAACCAGTATCAGCATTTTAATAAGCATTTTTCTTTAAATTTATTATTTTAATAGATATATATATATTTTTAAAACTTTTCCTTGCATTTTTTAAAATATTTTTGCACGGGCCGAATGGCCGCACTTGCACGCAAGGGAGCAAGGAACGGAGGCCGCTCACGGTGGAACTCATTAGTGGTGGAGGAGCTAAGACCGGGCTGCGGGACTCTGTGCCTCCACACAGTGGAGGCACGACTTTTCGTGTTCTCCCTTTGCCCCGCACTGCGCAGTAGCCTCTGCGCAACAGCCATGGATGAGATGGCGGGTGGGGTTTGGGCTTCGGCTCTCCCCATTCCGGCCTTTATTTTTTAAAAGATTTTAATAATATTTTTTAAAAAAAAATTTCGTTTTAAACTTTTTATACAATATTCTATTTTTTTCAACAACGAAAGTATTAAAAATTAATTTTAATTAAATTTAAATCGTAAATATATTTATATAAATAATCATACATAACTATTTATATAAATATATAAATTTATATGTAGTTTGCCATGTCAAGTAATTTTCATATTTTTTCTATTATAAATATAATTTTTAAGTTAAAAAAATGGATTTAATTAACTAATTAATTTTTACATATAGGCAATAATATATGTAATTCTAATCCTTATCAGACATGTTTGTTTTCTTCATTTGAATAAACTTAAATGTTTATTAATTTAACAAGAAATTCAACCAAAGGAATCTCTTTTAAATTATATTAAGAATATTAACTGTTTAAACGTTTATCAAGTTAAAATTCTACAAATCCTATGTTTGGAATCTAATTTAATAACTTTGAAATAGCAAAAGATTATTTAACAAATAACATTTATAAGTTATTACCCTTTGTAATCACCATTTATGAAACTATTTATTTGTAGTCAAATTATATAATAGGGAATTTTATTTCAAAAAAACTTTAATTCTATCTGCTAATCAAAGGTAAAATTTTTAACCAAGGGACCAAGATTATGAGAACTTGAATATATCCTTTGTTTCTAATTTTTTTATTCAAATAAAAGCTTACACTATTACAAGCATGAAAGGAATACAAATTTTATCTTTGTCATCATAAGAAGATTACATCATAAATACAACCTGAAATCTACATAGTATTCTTTCACAACATAATAAGTATTTACTACTTGAAAGAAATACAATCTCTCCTTTCTCATCATAAGTAAATTACGACATTAATACAACTTTCATAAACCAAATTTTTCAAGGGATTAAATCTTCTCCTTGTAGGAACTATCAAGATAAATCAATGAAACCACTTGTAGCTACAAATTCTCCTAAACATGCTTGATATTCCAAAATTTCATAGAACCTACAAATAAAACCCTGTAGGTTGAACATGGAGGGTCAGCTCCCAACCTAGACCTTTAAGGCCACCCTCGAGCTAGGGGTTACAAAACACTAACAGGTACAAACATTCAATCACAAAGTCATCATTGAACATATATCAATAAAAATCCCATCCAAGGCTTACTAGGTCACTAATATTAGGACTTGAACACTAGGGGGTGAAAACGAACCAAAATCCCAAAAAGAGCTAGCCAAGAGCATATCAAAATCACTTGCCACACATGACACAAACACTTAATCATAATCACAAGTAACCTTTGCCACTCATGGTCAAAATCATATTTTCATTTTTATAAGAATAGAGTCCACAACTAGGATAAACGTGGCAATCATGGAGCCCATAACATCCATGCTAGCCTCTCCCATTCGGATATCTATATTTTCACAAGAACAATTGCCCCACAAAGGCTAAACAAGTCATATCTCTTTCATTTTTACAAGTACTGATTCCATATGGAGGATAAGCTTAGCGTTATGGAACCTATAACATCCATGCTAGTCTATCATACTATGAAAATCTTCCCTTTTACAAGAATAATTTCCTCACCTATACTACTCTTGGCATCGCATGGGAAATCAATAAACCTTCACTCCTGTCAAGGCTACTCATCCCTCCCAAGGGTGAGTATACCTTGAGAGAACCCTCAAAAATAAACATCACATAGTAAAAGCAAGATTTACACACCTCCATGGAAACCCAGGGAGTTCAAATACAATAACATAAAACACCATGAATATACCTTAAGATTTTACATGCATGGAAAAATAAGATATACTACAAATTTATAAGGAAATCCAACATTGAAAACAAAGATGAAGAGATAAATTGTGGAGCTTTCTCCCCCTTAAGCTTTCCCTTCCTTCTCCAATTTTAGTTATCTCTAAGAGTAGAGAGTGGGTGAACAACCTTCTTTCCTCTCCTCTTCTCCCTAAATAGGATGTAGCCAAGAAATATTAGGTCCAGACACTATTAGGGAAACTCTAGAGTCTTTCTCGCTTATCCTTCCAACTCATGTCCCTCATAATGGAGTCTGACTCACCTGATAAAATAAGATACCTATTCCAAAATTCTCAAACTCTTCAATTTTCGCCACTTTAAAGTTGAGATATTTTTGAGGTGTCATAATGAGTATTCTAGGCTCTTAGTGGGTTGAAAATGAACCCTAACCCTTAAGGTATCAATTTGGGTGGTCAAAATTAATCCTAATCACCTTCTAGAAGCCTATTAGGTCCTCCTAAACTCCACTAGAAGTTTGCATCCGAAAATCAACTAATGAATAGGTCTTCCTAGATACATTTACTAGTCATGCCAACACATAAGGACATAGGTGTCACGTGACACACATAAATTACATTAGGCATGACTTATTTCACAAAACTTATTTAAATACAACCATACAATTTTAATTTCACGAATTAAACACATTACAACGAGGTCTATGTCTCTTCATAGACATGACCTTAGCATCATAGAGGATATACATAGGTTAGTGTTTGAAACCCCGAATTTATTACCATGGTCAACTACCCACACACTCAATGCACACATCAGTAGGTCTAATAAAATCCACATATAAACATAATATAGTATGTAATATAACACATACACCACTTACTACTGCATTCATTTACACATGGATAAAACAATATCTACATTTTGATATATCCTAACTTGTATATCTCACACAATGCATCATAAACTAAACCTTTGAGATTAACTACATAATTATCCATAGGATATTACCTGAATAGGTTCACATCAACATAATGCTTAATAAGATGGTACATAATCTTACAGATCTACAAAAATAACTTATGTTTAAAAGTATTTAAGAGACTCAAATAGTAACAACTGAAAACATAAATAGTAAATAACTGTGCTAATCTATGACGGTTGGGGGTAGGCCCTACATTCACCCCCTCTAGGCATGAACATCCTCCTGGATTTCATCAAAGAGGTGAGGGTATAATAGCTCATCTGAATTGCATCCTCCCAAGAGATTTCACCCTGCCATAGAAATTCCACTGAATCTTAACCTGATGCATCTTTCTACTTTAAAGGATCATGGTCCATTGTGCCAAGATACAGATGAAATACTGAGACTACTATCCATCCTACTCTACCTATGACCTCTGTGACTGTAGCCTAATGCTCCTTGTGGCCGTCATCAACCCCTACAAACACTTTATGGGACTTTCACATATATTCAATTGTAGGCCCAATCATTGCTTCTTGTTGATGTTCTCCTTGAGGACACTCTCGAGCAATGTGCCCAATGTCTTTGCATGTGTAGAAAGGCCCTCTTAACCGAATCTACACTTCTTGAGGCTGGAGTACTAAAATACTTTTGTCCTATTGGCCTTGTTTTAACCACCCCTTGAGGATTGATGTCTGTATGAGAGGTGTAATAGATTCATTGTATCTCTGGTTCCCTAAGCCCCTCGACATCCTGGTGTCGTTCGTGCTGTGCTACAGGTGGCAACCTTTCTAGAATTATTTTGGCTAAATTCTGTAAAGCCAACCATATGGTCTGGTTTGAATTAGGAGATGGTTCGAGAGAGGGATTATGATGTCATCTAGGAACCTCTATCTCCTTCATAATCTCCTTATGAATAGAAATGGTTCTCCTATGACCTCGCCTATGTGAACGAGCCTGACATGAAACTGGCTTCATCCTTAAAGTTTCAAAAAGGTTTAATGAGTTAGGTTCATAATAAGATCTTTAATCTTCATATTTTCTATAATAATCAGGTAACCAATTAGTCTTAATGCAACACCTTGTTCCAAAAGATTAACAACACGACTAAGGAAAAACATAGGTTATTTCTAAATCTAGTCTAATCATATAATTCTGATACATAAGCACAACATAGTATGTTCTCTCTGGTTCTCCCCTTTTACGTACTATCATTGGTCCATAATGTTAGAGTCATAGACATAAGACTGGCTAGCAATAAAAGAATAAGGATATTTGGGATAGTCACCAAGATAAAAGAAATAGTCAACCCAAATGAGGAAATCGTTAATTTCATTAGTAAATTAAAAAATAAGAGCTCAATTCAACAATAAATTAATCATGTCAATTGACACAAAGAGATAAAATTTTTTTGGTGACTAATTCCCACACAAGGAAATAAGCAAATAAATAAAATACCAGCTTGCACAACGTGTGGAAAGATCCACTGCAAAAGAAACAAAAAGAAGGAAACCAAAAGAACCATTCACAAACATTGCGACAGGACTTAGTTATGTAAGAAGGAGAAACCACCATTGAATACCGAGGACACCACTCGTCACCAATCTTGGAGAACATACCCAACAAACACTTATCAAACAAATTTCTATCATAGATAATTCCTAAGCATTACAATAATTGTTGTAACTGAAACACTATCCTTTTTATTGCAAATTTTGATACAACTAAACTTAAAAGTTCAATGGGAAACATAATGGTTCAAGGTCTTAAGTGTTGAAACCGGGCTCAGATACCAAAATGTCTTGCCCAAAAATTTGAGCAAAAAATAACTAGAATTTTTTTTCTAAAATTTACTGTTCAACTATATGTACACATACATACACATTTAAGTTTGCTAATTTAGAGAACATACTGACACTGGCATTCAAAGGACATGCATAACGATGTAGAGGGAACAAAAAAGGTTAAATGACAAGTTAAGTGTTCAAAATCAAATCCGAGGTCCAACTAGAAAAAGGTTGACTGAGTTTGACCCAAAGTCAAACTTCAGGAAATTGTATTCAAACTACCCTATAGGGTTCAATAGGTTGCTAGCTTCGATCGACATGCAAAATGAGGTAGTTGACTAAAGTCAACCCAAATTGACCAAAAAGTCAACCATGCATAGATAAGCTTGAATCTAGGTTATATAGGTACTAAACTCATTAGGGAAGGTCTTGGTACACAAATCGAGATGTTTTACTTAGGTTGGACTAACGGTGGACCAAAAGTCAATTGTGCCTAAAATAGGTCAACGAGTCCAAAATGGCATAAAAAAACTCTAAATGTATCACTAAGAAAGTTAATTATGATCCTAACGATAAAGTTATGTTCAATTAATAAATGTAAGATTAATTTATTATTTTGCGTTAAAATCTCCTATTTAAATAAGTTTAATAAATAGATTTCAAGCTAATTTAATTAAACTATTAAATTAATTAAGTCTCACAAATTAAATCAAATCTCTAAATTTTAAATTGTCGATCTAAAACTTAATAATACAACTATTTATCTTAACTAAATTGAATCTATATAAAATTATATCACATCTAATTCAATTTAAAATTTCTTAAATAGATTTAAACAAAATACTTATCAAAGATTGAATGATAAAGTAATATCCAACTTACATTTAAATACTTTTAAAAAGCAATTCTAGAGAGTTCTTTCTAGAAGGAAAATTAATATCTAGATATTTATCCATATGGTCAAAATAATACACTACGGTAAACAATTTACCAAATTTGAAATCCATTAATAAAATAGCCTCTAGCTAAATTAACTAAACTTTAAATCAATTATGTTTGTCAAAAAAATCTAAGCTTCAAGTTTAGGTTTTAATGAGCAAGTTAAATAAATCAACACTTAAATCTAAGAGCTAAAATTATAATCTAATTCAATATTTTAACAAATTAATTTTGATTAATTTTATGTTAAACTATTAATCCAAAAATCATTAAAGTTTAATCAACTTTACAATTAAATATTTCAAGTTTCTAATACAATTTTCTTTTCACATGGATACTTTCTTCTAGTATTTCCTAGAAGAATAATACCATCCATATTTATCTTTAGACATCAATTATTTACTAATTTAAATAATAATATATTTAAATAAATTTCTTGGAGTTTCCTAAGCAAAAGTAAATGTGACAAGGAATACTAATATTCATTAATCAACAAAAGATCTATTAAATTTAATATTAAACAACCAACTAGCAAATTTTAAACAATAAGTTTTTTTTTGTTTTTTAAAACAATCTCTAGACTATTCCTAGAAGAGAAATATCTTCTAGATATTTTTCCATGAGTCAACAATTTGCATAAAAGGTTATTTTATTTTTATGCTTTTATATATATCTATTTTAATATTTAATCGATATAATTTTCATCTCTAATCCTATAAATACTTGCCAAATGAGAGTGTAAAATTGAGATAAAACCTATAGTGATTTCATAGTTTGTTATTTAGATTAAAATTATATCTAATTCAATATATTGCCAACCTTCCTCAGATTATATTAAATTTGCAATTAAAATAATATTAAAATATAATTTCATCTCTGTCTTAAAACTAATTTTGATTTTAAAAAGAGATATCTATTTCATTATTAGTTAATAAGCATTTTTCTTTAAATTTATTATTTTTATATATATATATATATATATATATATATATATATATATATATATATATATATATATATATATATATATTTATATATATTTTAAAACTTTACCCTGCATTTTTTAAAAATGTTTTTGCAGGGGCCAAATGGCCGCACCTGCACGCAAGGGAGCAAGGAACAGAGGCCGCTCGGCGACGGAACTCACCGGTGGTGGAGGAGCTACCGCCCAGTGGAGGCACGACTTGCCATGTTCTCCCTGTGCCCCACACTGCGCAGCAGCCTCTGCACGACAACCATGGAGTAGATGGCAGGTGGGGTTTTGGCTTCGACCCTCCCCATTCCGTCCTTAATTTTTTTAAAAAGATTTTAATAATATGTTTTTAAAAATAAATTTTGTTTTAAACTTTTTATACAATACTCTATTTTTTTTCAAGAAAGAAAGTATTAAAAATTAATTTTAATTAAATTTAAATCGTAAATATATTTATATAAATAATCATACATAATTATTTATATAAATATATAAATTTATATGTAGTTTACTATAGCAAGTAATTTTCATATTTTCTCTATTATAAATTTAACTTTTAAGTTAAAGAAATGGATTTAATTAATTAATTAATTTTTACATATAAGCAATAATATATGTAATTCTAATCCTTATTAGACACGTTGGTTTTCTTCATTTAAATAAACTTAAATGTTTATTAATTGAACAAGAAATTCAACCAAAGGAATCTCTTTTAAATTATATTAAAGAATATAATTATCTAACTATATTTATCCTAGATTATTAAAATAAATGATTCATCCCTTTTTATTTAACCGTATGTAACTAACATAATTTGAATTACTCTATTATGTCATTAAGAATATTAACTGTTTAAACGTTTATCAACTTAAAATTCTACAACTTCTATGTTTGGAATCTAATTTAATAAATTTGAAATACCAAAAGATTAATTAAAAAATAACATTTATAAGTTATTACCCTTTGTAATCACCATTTATGAAACTATTTATTTGTAAGTCAAATTATATAATAGGGAATTTTATTTTAAAAAAACTTTAATTCTATCTACTAATCAAAGGTAAAATTTTTAACCAAGGGACCAAGATTATGAGAACTTGAATATATCCTTTGTTTCTAATTTTTTTATTCAAATAAAAGATTACAATATAACAACCATGAAAGGAATACAAATTTTATCTTTGTCATCATAGGAAGATTACATCATAAATACAACCTGAAATCTACATAGTATTCTTTCACAACATAATAAGTATTTACTACTTGAAAGAAATACAATCTCTCCTTTCTCATCATAAGTAAATTACGACATTAATACAACTTTCATAAACCAAAGTTTTCAAGAGATTAAATCTTCTCCTTATAGGAACTATCAAGATAGATCAGTGAAACAACTTGTAGCTACAAATTCTCCTAGACATGCTTGATCTTCCATAACTTCATAGAACCTGCAAATAAAACCTTGTAGGTTGACCATGGAGGTGTACACACTAAGATGTGCACTTCTCTAAGTCATTACTTCCAAGAGAATCCATGGATTGGAAACCTTGAGAAGGATTGCAAACCTAGAGAATCCATGGATTGGAAACCTCGAGAATCCCCATTTCAAATTCATTTGTCTTTTGTGATTTTGAGAACTTTGAGAGCTCAAAGAGAGATTATGGCCCAGCAAGTAGTGATTCTAGTCCACACACATCGATTCGAGTGCAGTCAGTTGCACAACCGGCCTCCTCAGTATGGTGCCCCGGTAAATTTTTAGAAAAAGTAGCTTTTTGAGTCATTTATGAACTATTTATGGCATTTAAAACATGTTTTTATTTGTTTTTTAATATTTCAAATTTTATTTATGAGAAAGTTCGTATGACACTTTGAAAGTATCGCACACCTCAATACTTTTTATCGTGCGATAGTTCGCGGGTCCACAAAGTATCGCACAGGTGTTCAATCTAGTATCACATGATACTGGATGAAACATCGTGCGATCTTGTGCGAACTATCATACAAGAAAATAGTATCGCACTATTAGAGAGGAAAGTATCGCACGATACTATATCCAAAAATAGTATCGCAGAAGTATATCAAGAAATATCGCATGTGCTGAATTTGAACAATATAACATGGGTCTAGACAATTTTTGTGTTTAAGATTTTTTGTACTGATTTTAGACATCCATCATGATATGTTCTGACATCTGGTTTGGGTTATGGCTTGTAGGAGGCTTTTTCGGTGCTCCTTATCAGAGCTCCGAGAGTGACTGGGCTACGCTACGTCAGAGATCTTGATACTCTTGGGAGAGATGACCTGATCAACATGGGTTTTGGGTTCTTGCTAGATATGCCCCATATTCATGCAGATTATGGGTTACTGACGACGTTGGATGAGAGATGGCATAGTGAGCATAACACCTTTCATCTACCTATTAGAGAGGTGACAATCTCACTAGAGGATGTCTATCGGATCCTCCGGGTATCTAGCCATGGCAATCTAGTGAGTATAATCATGTTTCTAAATGTGCATAGATGTAAAGTTCCCATATGATAGAAAGTGACATGATTTTTTGTTGGCACAGGTATATTATGATCAGGATCTGACCGAGGGACGACAAGCCATCTAGGACATATTCCACAATGTCACCATCATTGATAGACACCTTAGATGGGAGTGGTTGATGGAGGAGTTTGGTCATGATTACTTGGTTCCATGCATAGTGTGCTCGATAGTTGCACATGCACTTATCTCATTTAGGAGCCAGAGAGGGTTCCCATTGGGCTGGGGCAGATTGATTACCGATTCAATAGTCTATAGGGAGAGCAGGACATGGGCATGTGGTACTATTCTAACACAGGTATGGGCATGGGAGCACATTGCCATTGTGTGCCCACATGTGTAGCCTAGGGAGTGGAGATGCCCCTATATCTATAGGTACATGGGATTCATCAACGAACCCCATAGTGGAGACCTCACATACTATAGGAGGCTCCTTAACGGGATCACATCTTTTGAGTGGAGACCATATAGGGCCTGTGAGAAGTGGAGCGACTGAGAGCAGAAGATGGGGTATATGCTTTGTAGCTGGCCACTATTAGGCCATCACACTAAGATTGTTGAGTGCTTCGTTATCTCCCAGGTATGGAGATAGTTTGGACGATAGCAGAGGGTACCCACAAAGATGACCACATATGCCTGGGCTAGGGATGAGGAGGGACATGGATGGTTGCCGATGCTGGACTACCAGTAGGAAGCACAAGAGACTACAGGTATATGTAGGGAGCCATGGGATTACCTTCCTGATATGGTGGATGTAGGGGCGGATGCAACCTATAGGGAAGAGTGGCAGAGACATCCATTCCCATGTTTTACAGTTCCTGATGCACAGCCACCAGCACAGGGTGGTGATGGGGATGGTGATGATGGGGGAGACGGGGGAGGGAGGGGAGCAGAAAGGGGACAATGATCCAGATCAGGTGGCCAGAGATAGTCATGAAGACAAGTTTCTGATGGTGAGGAGGAGGATGATGCGGTGAGATTAGTTTGTCGATGAGTGGACGTAGGACAGGACCAACCTGTAGACAGGGGAGGGGAGGATCTTAGGGCTAGAGTGCAAGTTTTGGAGAACGAGATCCAACAGCTTAGGATCACCATTGTTGTGCGAGATCAGTAGTCAAAAAATCTACGAGCTAAGATAGATCAGCGAGAGAAGGTAGCACAAGCTGACACTATATAGATCTAGAGAGAGGTGGCACGAGCGACCTATTATCATGGTCTATATATAGCAGTCATCCCTTTGGCACAGAGAGTGCCACTCTATTTTGAGAGGTCAAGAATATTTGATGTGGTACCAGATAGAGCGGTAGCACCACCTCCACCACCACCACCACCATGTGATGGGGAGAGTCAGACTTAGGTCTAGGTTTAGATGTATAGAGTCATATCTTGGGACATCATCCAGATTTTGGATCCCACATTGTATTTTGTATCATGACACACACATATATATGAGATTTACTAGATTTTTGATGTATCTTGTGTATTTGTCCCACTTGTGATGGATGTTTCAATTTTATTGTCTTGTTATATTGCTCAAATGTATGCTATATGCTCATGTGTAATCTCTCTTGTAGATGTATGTTTAGTTCTCATGTGATGATATAGACTCATGTTTCTGAAAATGATCTCTTTGTTGATATAGATATGATGACAAGATTAACCCCTTGTGATGAAGGAAAAGGATGTGATGTGAAAGACAAGGAGCAAAAGACATGATTGAGAAAAAGTGAAAGGTGAGCGCAGTTGACCGACAAGTCCGTGAAAGATGAAAGGAGAGCTCTCTCCATATGCAAGATGCAAAACTACTCTAACATGAACCTAAGAATGCAAGCTACTATGAAAAGTGGTTTACTTGCAAGGTCACAAAGCTATTAGACTCTAATAATCATCATTGAGTGTTATTGGTAGCATCGCAAGATCATACAATGCACACTAGTATAACTATGTGAATCTGAATATGATCTATATCAGATAGGTATGTGGGAATCCCACCTAAGCATCAAAGACATAGAGGTCAAGATGACTAGTGCGGTGAGGTTTCTTATGTGGTATAGCAAGATTATACTCGCATTGAGACACAAGGAAAGTCAAGATGACTATAAGTATGCACTTGCGAAAAAAATCAAGGATAATACATTGTAGATCCTAGTGTCAAGTGGAACAAGTATGAATGCTCATGATAGTTAAGATCAACAAAATATACCCACAAGCAGAAAAAGAAATAAAACATGTCCTCATGCCCCCAGTCTTCTAGCTCAGCATCATCAAAAACTATTAGGGAGAGAAAACTCATCAAAGAAATCATCATAGACAGCACACAAAGAAATAAAGTCAAGCAAGTCTCAACGAGTCAAGTGTTTAAGTGCGTGTGTGTAGGTCATAGAATAAAACTTTGAGTATTGCATCTGCCAGTGGAAAATATCGTATCATAGTAGACTGTGGGTAGGATATCTGATAAGTGTTAAGAAACACTTGACGCTAGGAAATTGTTGAAAAACACAGTTGGGGTGCTGTTGAAAAACACTGTTTGCAAGGTGTCCTAAAGACCAATGCATCCAAGAGATCAAATCTAACATAGTTATGCCCCCTAGACAAAGACAAAGACCAATTCCAAACCAAGGCAACAAGGACAAGGCATGATGGAGAAAGGCTAAGTGTCAAGGACGCGTGCTAAGAAATAAGGGTGTAGAGGCCTCAAGTAGCGCTTGTTTCTAGGTTTTCACCACTTGAAAGATTTTTTGATTTTTTCAATTTTTTTGTATTTTTGCTACCAAGGCGCCTGTTTCTAGGTTTTCACCAAGGCACTTTTTCTATTTTTTTTTTGAATTTTTTGCAATTTTAATTTTTTTGTATTTTTCAGGACTTATATGCTTTTTAGGATTTTTTTAGCATCATATATGAATTTTTTTGGAATTTTTTCAGGATCAATAAATATGTACAAAGGATTCCCCCAGACAGAACATGCATCATGGATAGAACTTCTTCAGGTGCAAGACATTGATGGATCAGGGAGCTATTCTCCCTCTACAGTAGATAACAAATAAGCACCTATCCCAAAAGCAAAAATAATGATATAATGTCCAAGCTAATTAGGTTCAAATTTTCCCTTTTGATCTCTATGTTGTTGGTTCTTAGGGTTTTCTCGTAAGGCAAGATCTCCCACTTGGAATTCTCTAGGGTGAACCTTTTTGTTGAAAGCTTTGGACATACACTTTTGGTAGACCCTCATATGGTCAAATGATGCTTTACGCTTCTCATCTAGAAGTTCTAACTCTTGGAATCTCATGGCGCGGTAGTCTTCATCTGTAACTAGACCTTTGAGGGAAACTCTAAGTGAAGGAATCTCAACCTCTAAAGGTAACATTGCTTCAGCACCATAGGTAAGGGCAAAAGGAGTAGCCCCAGTGGGAGTACGAATACTCATTCTCTAGGCCCATAAAGCCAAATTTATCTATAAATTCCAATCTCTACCATTCTTGTGAACTGTTCTATGGAGAATTTTGAGAATGGTTTTATTTGAAGCCTCTGCTTGGCCATTTCCTTGTGGGAAGTAAATGGAGGACCAGTGTTGTTTTATCTTGAATTGTTTGCAGAGTTGCTTTAGGTCCTTATTCTTGAATTGACCTCCATTGTTAGTGATGATCTTAGAAGGCATGCCATATCTACAGATGATATGGTTCAGGATGAAAAGAGAAACTCTCTTTCCTGAGGCAACAGAAAGTGGGACAGCTTCTACCCATTTGGTAAAGTAGTTAGTAGTAGTGATGATAAATTTGTGTCCACCTGATGAGTTGGGATGAATATGCCCAACAAGGTCAAAGGCCCAGCGTTGAAATGGCCAATGAGATATAGAAGGAATAAGCTCCCTGCCTGGAGCATGTATCAGGTGACCATGTTTTTGACACTTTTCACAGGATTTTGCAAAAGCTACTGCATCCATCTGCATGGTAGGCCAATAGTACTCCACCCTAAGCAACCTTCCAGTCATGGAAAGACCATTGGAATGTCCCCCACATATGCCCTCGTGAATGTCAACTAACACTTGATCGGATTCCTCCTTTTCTAAGCATCTGAGAAGTGTCCCATCTAAACATATCCTATACAAATCACCAAAGATAAGGGTATGGTGAGAGGTGTTTCAAGTAAGGCTTTTGTGTTTAGAGTGGTTAAAGGTATTAGGGATAATTCCATCATGGAGGTATGAGTAAATGGCACCATATCGGGATGAGTCACGACCAACAAGGGTATAGATGACATGGCTTTCTTGTGAGTCATAGATAGGATAATGTAGCTCTTCCACCAGGAATTCAAATCTGGACTCATGTGATTCTAATTGGAGGAGTGAAGCAAGTGTAGCCATAGCATCAGCTACTTTATTTTCTGCTCTAGGGATTTGCTGAAATGTGATGAATGTGAAATACCGTCTCAATGAATCAACCATTTTCTTGTAAGGTACTAGTTTGTCATCTTTTTTTTGATAGTCTTCATTAATCTAGTTGATTATCAGCTGGGAATCCCTATAGATATGTAGCTCTATGATTCTCCATTCTATAGCCATCTTGAGCCCATTTGTCAAAGCTTCATACTCTGCAATGTTATTTGTACATGGGAACAATAGTTTGTATGACTTAGGAATCGTATACCCATGAGGAGAAACAAACAACACTCCAGCTCTTGAGCCATTTTGCATAAAAGAGCCATCAAAGAAAATCTTCCATGTTCTCTTATCATGTACATGATGTGCTCATTTGGAAAGGAAACTTGAATTGGTACATTATCTTGAATTGGGAAGTCAGCCAATTGATCTGCAATGGCTTGTACTTTTATAGCTTTACACTCAATGTATTCTATGTCAAATTATGAAAGAATCATCATGCATTTAACAAGTCTACCTATGAGAGCAGCCTTACCGAGAAAATACTTGAGAGGATCAATTTTTGCGATGAGGTGTATTGTATGTGCAAGCATGTAATGTTGCAACTTTTGGGAAGAAAAAACCATTGCAAGGAAAGCTTTCTCAATACTGGTGTAACTAACCTCATATAAGATAAGAGTATGGCTGATGTAATATATGGCTCTTTCTTTCCCATTTTCATCAAGTTGAGCCAGTAATGCCCCCAAGGAAGAGTCTATTGCTGAAACATACAGTATAAGTGGCTTTCCTAGGATAGGAGGCATGAGAATAGGAGGATTTGCCAAGTATTGTTTGATTTGGTCCATGGTTTTCTAACAATCCTCATTCCAGATACATTTAACTCCCTTATGCAAGTTCTTATTGAGAGGCTAAGCTCTATCTGCCAGTTGTGAAATGAACCTCCTTATTGATTGAAGATGTCCTTGAAGACTCTTCATTTGACTAATGTTTTTGGGAGGTGGCATATCTAGAATTGCTTGTACTTTCTCCAGGTCCACCTTTATTCCTTTGGCTGAAATGATAAATCCTAGAAGTTTTCTAGAGGTGACTCCAAATGCACACTTTTTAGGATTTAATCTCAGTTGGAACTATTCCATGCGATCTAGAATAACTTCCAAATCACCTTAGTGTGTATTTCTTTTCTTAGATTTTTCCAAGGTGTCATCCACATAATCTTCCATATTCTTATGCATCATGTCATGGAAGATAGTTTTCATAGCTCTTTGATATGTAGCTCCTACATTTTTCAATCCAAATGGCATAATGTTCTAGCAGTAGGTACCCCATGCACAATTGAATGCAGTCTTTTCCTGGTCTTTAGGAGCTATCTTGATTTTATTATACCCAAAAAAACCATCCATCAATGAATAGATCTAATAACCTGCGGTCATGTCCACTATCATGTATATGTTCAGGAGTGGAAAATCATCCTTTGGGCATGCTCTATTAAGATCTCTAAAATCTATGTAGATGTGAATGGACTTGTCATGTTTTGAAACTGGTACAATATTTGATATCCATTCGGCATAATTAATTGCTCTTATGAATCTTGCACTAAGTTTTTCCAATTCCACTTTAACCAAAAGAGCTATATGAGGATGCATTTTCCTCAATTTTTGTTTAACTGGTTTTACACATAGAGCTATGGACAAGTGATGCATAATGAGATTAGTGTCCAACCCTAGCATGTTTGAGTAAGTCCAAGCAAAATTAATTTTCTTCCTCTATAAGAACTTGGTGTATGCTTCCCTTTCTAGAGGTGACAAGGACTAAGCCAAGTGCACTATTTGTGGAGCTTCCTCTATACCCAAATTGACTGATTGAGTTGGCTCAACAAGTACTGAAGATCTATCTTGAAAGTAACTTGGGAGATGATCAAGTACCTCATCCTTAGGCACCTCAGAGAGGTTTTCACCCTTGGATACGTCATTTATTTTTACTATTTTTAGTTCTAACACCGCCACACAGTGGTTTTTGCCATCAGAACTCTTATTCTTTTTTTCTTTTCTTTTTATTTTTTGACTGAGGTATTTGATGTCGGGCTTTGTCATGCTTGTAGCCAGTTCAATAGTGGAAGAGACTACGGGTTTGACTACATTTAGGTAACAAGTTATCTCATAGTCATTCTAGAATGTCAAGAGCTTAGGTTCTTGATATCATTGAGACCAATCAATGAGATGAGGGTTAGCAAGAGGTAAGTCAATGGCAGGTTCAAGATTGTGGATACAAATGGAATTATCTTTGGTGATTGAAGAGTCAGAGTCTGTCAATTATCCCTCTAAGTCACCCAAATCAAGATTCATCCTACCAAGTGAAGAATCATCCACTAAAGCAACCTGTGGATTTGAATCTGTAAATCCTACACGTGACTCGTTAGCTACCTCAGGATGAGAACTATAAGTATGGACAACATCAATGTCCATGTCTACTATGGAAGAATCAGAGAGAGACTCCCATTCATATTCGTGTGAATCCGTATCTGAATCCTGACTGGGATGTTTACACCATGCATGTTTACAATGCCTTGAGGTAGAGGCTCTAATGTCACCAAGGGTAACATGTTCTCGAGCACCATTCATGCATTGATGTTCTTGGACAGGATCTCCAACAGTGGATTCTTCATGTTCTAAGCTTGAAATTGTTGCATGGGCAACTGGATTATCTGAATCTCCCCAAAGGAGATTGCTGGAAGGGACCTAATATTCACACTGATCTTGTTGTTTTTCCAAATTGGGTAGTAGTTTGATTCATTGTCACTATCTGTCGCAACAAGGATAGGAGGAGTTTTCTTGTCATGACTTTCAAACCCTAGGCCAACCGTCTTCTTAGAGTTGTGCCCAAAAAGAGCATGATTGAGAGGTTCAGCTCTAGCATCTAATCTTTGATTGAGAGGACCATGTCTGGGATAGCCCATCTGCATGACCAAAGTGTATCCTCTCCCATAAGCCTTAGGAGATGGAGAGAAATTCTCATTATGCATATATTTTTCCTCTTTATAAATCCAATCTCTAACAGCCACCTCTTCCTTCTAATCTTGGATAGGGACTGAGGATTCTACAAATGTGCCGAATAGGGTCATGGCTAAAGAGGAGGGTCTCATCTCTTGGGAAGGCTTGCCATAGGACTTGGGTGAGACTGGAATTTTTGTAAAGGAGTCAAGTTGATACCCCCCATACCAAGGTCCATTGATTTGAATTTATCTTTGCACTGAGCTAGAGTCGCATTGAAATCCTCTGCTTCTCTATTGAGAGGAACATGAGTCCCTGCTGAAATGGAATTTACAGACAATGTGCTATCCCCGGGTATACAAATTTCTACTCTGTTATAGGGGAACTTAACACATTGGTGGTAGGTGGATGGCACTGCTTGCATCTCATGGATCCATGGCATACCAAGTAAAATATTATATGCCAAAGGACCAACATCAATAATTTGGAACAAAATGTCCTTCTCTAGAGGACCAATCATGACAAGAAGAACAACCAACCCTTTAGAACTCCTTTCTGCCTCATCATAGGCTTTTATTGTGATCTTCTTTCGAGCATCTATGACCTCTTATGAGTAACCCAATGTTTTCAACAGACTTAAAGAAAAAATATTAAGCCCAACACCCCCATCAATCAACACATGCCTGACACGGGTCTTGTGGATCATGAATTCAATGTGAAGGGCAAGATTATGTGGATGGCTTAAAGATTTTTCATCATCTTTTGAAAAAGTGAGGTAGTGTGGGCTAGCAATGTGATTGACCATGTTTTGTAATTGGTCGACATCTGTGTTGATAGGAATATTGGCCATGCGCAAGGCATCCTCAAGGACATGCTTATGTCTTAGGGACAATTCCAAGAGTTCAAAGATTGAGATTTGAGCTGGGGTTCTTTGTAATTGGTCAACAAGATTATAGCTCATTTCAGGATTAATTGCCAATTTGGTGGTGACATTTTTGGATGCCACTTTCTTTTGTTTACTAGACTGGTTGGAACTAGGACCAACCATAGGACCTTGGCTTTGAATTCTTGTGATAGTGTTAAGAGCTTGGGATGACCTTTGAGAGTGAGGATCCCTTGGCACCACCACAGGTTCTTTATCAAATATAGGAGGACAGCCCACATCATAACTATAAGGATCCTTGTCCCTCATCATGTTGACATTTTCCTCCACCATTTCAAGCATATTGAACACATTTTCTACAGTTGTGTAGGTATAGTTGATTTCAGCCTTGCCATTCTTTGGTTTAGAGGTTTCCCCCTTCTCATATTCAGGCAAAGGCTCCTTGAAAGCCTTGTGATTAGAATTAGTGTTCAAACCATCCACCTTAAGCTTTCCACTCTCAATAAGGTCTTGGATAATATGCTTTAATTTCCAACAATGTTCGATGTCATGTCTAATACCATTGTGGAACTTGCAGAAAGCCTTTTCATCCCACTAATGTGGTTTAACATCAGGAATATGGTGTTTTGCTGGATCTTGAGGATGTGCACGATTGTTGGCAATGAGTTTTTTGAATACATCTTCATAGGAATCACCAAGCTTCAAAAATTGACACCTTTCTTTCTTAGGCTTTTCTTGGTACCTTGGCTTGTGTTCTTGTTGGTTGGATGTGTTAAGCTTCATTGCTTGAACAACACTAGATAAATGAAGAACACCTTTATCCTTAGGTTGAGAAGAGTCCACCACTCTGTCATTAACCACTTGCTTGTTCCTATTCCAGTGCAAGTTTTTCCCTTTGTCCTTATTAGCATTGTGGTTGTTTTGACCATTGTTGTTATTCTTGTTGTTGGTCAAAATTCCTTGCTCTTTCAACATGTCCTCAATTCTGCATGCAGTTTTGACCATGGTGTCAAAGGAGTCAAAGACCATTTTCCTCATTTCATACCGCATTTTGAGAATCAAGTTGCTAATAAGAATGTCAATATTTTCCTTCTCAGGAATGGTCCTAGAGTAACGACATCTCCATCTTTGCAAGAAAACCACAAATGACTCCCCTTGATTTTGTTTCAAGTTACATAGGTCCAACATAGTGACAGATCTTGAAAGATTGTAGGCGAAGTGTTGGATGAACCTATGAACAAGTTCTTTAAAAGTTTTGACAGGGGGAGTAATGTTGGTAAGCCACTCCATTTCTTGACCCTTGAGACTCCTGGGAAACAAACTCATGAGATAGGAGTCATCTTGGTGGAATTCAAAGCTCATGATGTAGAATTGGTGCACATGGTCATGTGGATCCCCATTACCATCATACTTGTCATATTGGGGGATTTCCACCTTCCTAGGAAAGTCCTTCATGCTCACACTCTTGTCAAAGGGATTAGGACAGATGGAGTCAAGTGAAAAGGAACTTTTAGGCACCAACACCTTCTCCATCATACGCTTGAGTTGCTTGATCTCCTCTTCTTGGGATGATCCTTGTTTCTTGATTTTTCTATCCACATGAAAGTTTTAAGGAACCCTGGCACCATTCTTGATCAAGCTATCTAGGAACTTATCCTTTTTTTGATCTAGATACCTCTCCACATGTTTTTGGAAGAGTGGTTCCTGTTGCATCCTCATAAAGTCTTGAGCATCAAAACTTGTACTACTACCTCCATGTTGGGTGCCATGACGAGCTCATTGGGAGGGTTGTCTTGAGTTCCTAGGAGGCATTTTTCTCCTATAGTGAGCATGTTGTGAAGTCCTTATTCCTCTAGGACTAGGAGATCTTGAAGGGGTTCTTGAACACCTTCTTCTTCATGGGGTTCTTGAAGGAGTAGATGGTGGAGAATCATTTCCACTATTGGTACCCCTATTGTTGAATTATTCATTGAGTTGTTGGGCTAGAAGCCTATCTTGTTCTTCTTGAAATGCTTTTCTTTCCAATTCTCACAAGGCTTGTCTCTTTGCCTCTAGGAGTCTAAGCTTTTCTTCTTTTGTGGCTTGTTCATCCAAAAAGGCTTTTCTTTCTTGCTCAATTCTTTTGAGCCTTTCATTTGCATACCTTGAGGTTGTTTGGAGTGGAGATTTGGGTCTCGAATGTTTAAAAAAGTTTTTAGTTGATGATGCATTCACATGAGCATCACAAGGTTCATTGTTTTGGTCTTCATGTTGTGATTGTTCATCTTGGTGAGTTCATCTTGTATACCTTTCAACCCTCTGATGGGCATCTAAATATCTGGTGT
Organism: Chamaecyparis obtusa; assembly: GCA_027943335.1. Taxonomy (NCBI): domain Eukaryota; kingdom Viridiplantae; phylum Streptophyta; class Pinopsida; order Cupressales; family Cupressaceae; genus Chamaecyparis; species Chamaecyparis obtusa. The sequence continues at coordinate 826,186 of BSBK01001598.1, read as the reverse complement.
TAATAGGAGGTGATTCTGGTTGATTGTCATAACCAAATAGCATGTTGTCCCTATGTCTCTAGAATATGTCATTAAGATTTTGATCGATTGCTTCTCTCTGCTTTCTAGTCATGGTGTAACTCATGTCCATATCTGATTGAGAAGGTGCTAAGGAGGTACTCAAATCACTAGGATTGCTCTTTGGGTCAAACCAAACTTCAGACTCACTCCTAGGGGATTGATCAAAGATGGGCTCTTTTTCCTTTCGCTTTTGATGAGTTTGGACTAAGGGTAACTGGTCAAAAAAAACTTGAGGTCATTTTCCTTGATTGACTTGATACCTTTTTGTAACCAACATGAAAGAAAATACCCTTGGTGATAAGATGACCCTACGAAATGTCGATACCAAACTAGGATAGTAAAAGTGTTCAATTATCCAAAAAGAGATGGTAAGATAGAAAATTGCAAAAGGTGTAAACCAACACTACCATAGAGGTGCCCAATCAAAGGACAAGTACCCTAGCACATATGGATCAGGAGGATGGATTTACCAAAATTATATTTGAAATTGAAATTGATTTTTGATGGAAGTGAATTGGACAAGAGACTACTAAGACTCTCCAAGTATGTTACCAAATAATCTAAAGGTTTACTTTTTCAACAAGGATGGCTTCTAACTTACCGATTCCAAGAAAGATCACTTATGAAATCAAATGATACTAATTCAAGGGGTCAAAACATAGGAACCCAAAGTACAAACAAGCTTCCAACTACAAGGTAAGAGACCTACTAAAATCTGGATTGACCAAAGGAAGACTGAAAATGGCACAAGTCAGACAGACATCAAATTTACTCTATGCAACAATTTCTAGGCTAACAGAATGATACAATCTTTCAAAATGATATTTTCACACTAAGCGGTGCGACAATTTCTAGGTAGTTAGTGCGATATTTTCCAGGCAAGCTGTGTGACAGTTGTGCAGCAATGAAAGATCACATGATAAAACTCAAATCAGTGTGCGATCATTGTTCAGTATTGTATGATTCTTAACCAATGAATGTAAAAATCTTAGTTTTAAAGGTAATTTGGTCAATGTTTTAGTTTGGCAATTCAATTTCATAGTTTAGAATATAGTAACAGTAGACAATAGATAGATTTTCAAATAGTAGGTGATCAAACATGTCGTAAAACACTTGCACAAGGGTGAAAGCAACCTTGCCAAGACAAGCAATTGTGATATCAAAGAGAAAAATCCTATGAATGCTATCGTGATGTTTGATGTTCGAGAATGTTTGCACAAGTATATCACAATGAGAACACTTCAAGCACTTACTAGCCTAAAAATACAAAGGCTCAATACTTAACAACTTGGCCCACACTTGATGTCCCATTCCCTCACACAAAGTGGTTTCCCACAACAGATGTTGGCTTTGTCGTGGAAGTGCCAATGACATAACCAAAGGAACACAGATGGTGAGTACTCTTGGGGTGATCCGGGTTAGTTCACTAGGATCAATCCTTGCACCAAGATGCTAAGTGGAAAAATTGGGTAGCTTCTATCTATGGTTCATAGTAAGGGCTTCCGTTCGTAATGCCCCTCTTGCTCCCCAAAGGGACTCCTTACCTTGCAGCAAGTAACAAAGCTCACGGCCACAAGAGTACCTTAAGCATTCTTGCTCAACATTTTCCTCATGGTCACAATCCCACAAGTACTCACATTAAGTGAAGACAAGTGCTATGTCTACCAAGGTTTTGTGTCCTTGATAGCCTTGATTTTATAGTGGGTTGAAATAGCTCGGTATTAGCTTGTCCCCACTTGGGTTGTTCCTCTTGATTTCTCAAGAGTAGGCCCACTAAAGGATTCTAAAACTAAACAAGAAGTGGATTAATCTTTGAGGGTCAAGATTTCTGGTTCACCTCAAGGGTGAAGAGCATACTCTCCTATCTCAAAAATCTCTCCCAAACACACCAAGCAAAGTTCAAGTAGTCCTCTTGCTTTCAAAATCTAAAGATGGGTCAAGCTTTCTAGTTCACCACAAGGGTGAAGAGCATACTCTCCTACCACAAAAAGACTCCTACAACAAGATATTAAGTGCCTAATAAAACAATCAACTAGTATATGCCACACTTAAAAATGAAAGCAATGAACAAGCACTTGATTGTTTTTATGCTTTGGACAACCCTGCAAGAAAGGATTAGTAGCCCTTGTGCATTTGAAGCTTTGACATGCATTATTTTTGGCAAATATTCAAGCAATGAGAGCACACTGCCAAGCCTGTGTGACAGTTCTGTCAGAGAATGAATCGTACGATGCTTCGCTGTATACTGGTGTGATACTTTTTGTTTGAATGATACTTCACACTACCTGCATGTGATAGAGTACAAAACACCAGTGCAATAGAATCCTGCATAAGCGTACAATACCTTTACTAAAAAAGTATCACACGGGTATATGATAAACTATCGTACAATATTGGAAGACTGTCGTATGAAATGCTATCAAAAAGTACATAAAAATAGCCGAAACAACAAGCAAAATATGATGAAAAATTGATGGAAATGCATGAAAAGAAGGACAAAGCAAGAGTGTTCTACCCCACGGTGGGTGCCAAAAATATACACACTAAGATGTGTACTTCTCTAAGTCATTACTTCCAAGAGAATCCATGGATTGGAAACTTTGAGAAAGCGACCTAGAGCTCCCTAGGCATGGAGTCACAAGGATATTAAGAATGCTCTTAGCTAGAGCTATTAAGCATATAACCTTGCTAGTAAACTACACAATGGGAGATTCAAAGAGACAAGGGAAAGAATGCCAATATCTTCAAGAATCAATAATGAAGATGCAATGCAACTATGCTAGAAATGAAGATGCAAGCTAAGCTATGAAAGGAAAATGAAAGTATTACAAGCCTTGCTAATTAAGCTATGTAGCTAAGCTAGAACTTGAAAGGAAATCTAAGCTAAGAAAGCATAAACATGAAGCTATGATGCAAGAATGAAAGCTAGAATGCAAGAAGATCTTCAAGCTCCAAAATCACCAAGAAATCCTGCAACATAAGATTAGTATAAAAAGTTGGTCTCTAGAATGAGAAGAGAGCTCTCCTTTTATAAGAAATGAGAATCAATTGATGATAGAGATTAAGAGGCAAAATATTTGATCAAGGGTGGGGTTTGAAAGAGTAGAAATCCATGTGCACAAGTCTCCTCCAATGAGAAAGAAGTGTTGACTTTTGAGCCTCATGTGAGGCGAAAAGGCATTTTCTCCTTTTTATAAAATAGGAATAATGCTTTATTTGTACAACTTAGGATAAGAGAAAAGTGGGGGCTTTTTATTTAATAAAAGGGGAGGGAATTCCTTTTAATTAAATAAAGACTTAGGATAAAATAGTTAGCCCATGGAAAATAATCGAATAAATGATAGAAATAGGATTTGATCAAGGAAATTGATATAATTGAAAATATTGATTTTTGAAAATATTGATTCAAGGATTTGATAAATTGCAAGAATGGGGCCCAAAGACTAGGCAACCATTTTAGGGTGCATACATGAGGCTCACCTCCCAACCTAGAACTTTTAGGCCACCCCAAGTTAGGGGTTACAAAACATTAATAGGTACGAACATTTAATCACAAAGTCAACATTGAACATATATCAGTAGAAATCCCATCGAAGGCTTACTAGGTCACTAATATTAGGACCTGAACACTAGGGGGTGAAAACAAACCAAAATCCCAAGAGGAGCTAGCCAAGAGTATATCAAAATCACTTGCCACACATGGCACAAACACTTAATCATAATCACAAGTAACCTTTACCACTCATGGTCAAAATCATATTTTTATTTTTACAAGAATAGAGTCCACAACTAGGATAAACATAGCAATCATGGAGCTGATAACATCCATACTAGCCTCTCCCATTCAGATATCTATCTTTTCACAAGAACAATTTCCCTAAAAAGGCTAAACAAGTCATATCTCTTTCATTTTTACAAGTACCAATTCCATATGTAGGATAAACTTAGCATTATGGAACCTATAACATCCATGCTAGTCTATCCTACTATGGACATCCTCCCTTTTACAAGAATAATTTCCTCACCTATACTGCTCTTGGCATCGCATGGGAAATCAATAAACCTTCACCCCTATCAAGGCTACTCATCCCTCCCAAGGGTGAGTATGGCTTGAGAGAACCCTAAAAAATAAACATCACATAGTAAAAGCAAGATTTACACACCTCCATGGAAACCAAGAGAGTTCAAATACAATAACATAAAACACCATGAATATACCTTAAGATTTTACATGCATGGAAAAATAAGATATACTACAAATTTATAAGGAAATCCAACCTTGAAAACAAAGATGAAGAGATGAATTGTGGAGCTTTCCCCCCTTTAAGCTTTCCCTTCCTTCTCCAATTTTAGTGATCTCTAAGAGTAGAGGGTGGGTGAACAACCTTCTTTCCTCTCCTCTTCTCCCTAAATAGGCTCTAGCCAAGAAATATTAGGTCCAGACACTATTAGGAAAACTCTAGAGTCTTTCTCCCTTATCCTTCCAACTCATGTCCCTCATAATGGAGTCTGACTCACTTGATAAAATAATATACCTATTCCAAAATTCTCAAACTCTTCAATTTTCGCCACTTTAAAGCTGAGATATTTTTGAGGTGTCATAATGAGTATTCTAGGCTCTTAATGAGTTGAAAATGACCCCTAACCCTTAAGGTATCAACTTGGGCGGTCAAAATTAATCCTAATCACCTTCTAGAAGCCTATTAGGTCCTCCTAAACTCCACCAGAAGTTTGCATCCGAAAATCAACTAATGAATAGGTCTTCGTAGATACATTTACTAGTCATGCCAACACATAAGGACATAGGTGTCAAGTGACACACATAAATTACATTAGGCATGACTTATTCCACAAAACTTATTTAAATACAGCCATATAATTTTTATTTCATGAATTAAACACATTACAATGAGGTCTATGTCTCTTCATAGACATGATCTTAGCATCACAGAAGATATACATAGGTTAGTGTTTGAAACCCCAAATTTATTACCATGGTCAACTACCTACACACTCAATGCACACATGAGTAGGTCAAATAAAATCTACATATAAACATAATATAGTATGTAATATAACACATACACCAATTACTACTGCATTCATTTACACATTGGTAAAATAATATCTACATTTTGATATATCCTAACTTGTATATCTCACACAATGCATCATAAACTAAACCATAAAGGTTAACTTCATAATTATCCATAGGATATTACTTGAATAGGTTCACATCAACATAATGCTTAATAACATGGTACATAATCTTACAGATCTACAAAAATAAATTATGTTTCAAAGTATTTAAGAGACTCAAATAGTAACAACTGAAAACATAAATAGTAAACAACTGTGCTAATCTATGATGAGCTGGGGTAGGCCCTACATCCCTCTTCACTTTTGGCTCTGCAAAACCAAGGAGGGTATACCTATAATTCCCTTGAATACATTCACTTATACACACAACTATTAGTAACACAAAGAAGATTATCTCACAAGTGGCTCGACAATAACAAGAAAATACTAAGTAATATAAAACTACTTATTGATTCTTCAGAGTTCCAATATATTCCTTTCTTTTATTTAAATCCTCATCATTTGCGGTGGGCTGGACCTTTCAAAAATTTGGGATTCATACCACTTTTCTTCCAATCTAGATCATTAGCACTGGGCCACACCTTTCAAAAATTTATGATTTCCCATACTCTTCTTCCAATCATGATCATTATAACTCTCTCGATCTTTCTTTTTCTTCAAATATCTTATACATCAATTCTCTTTAGGATGGATTACTCGACATGATATTTTATTTGATGCATTAAGTGAAGCAACATTAGCCATCAATATTCAACCATATTCACTTATTCAAAACCTGAATTTATTCAATCCTCAATATTGGACCCTGCAAAATTTTGGTTAATCATCCACCAAGTATAAGATGGCCTTTGTCTCAAGCTCTGCCAAAAGGCTGGGTGCCTTTTTGGCACTTCTTATGTGTGTGCCGATATATAAAAACAAAAATTTGTTTCCTGATACAACAAATGTACAAATCCCTAGAATGGTTTTATGCATTCAAGGCATGAGATGAAACATCTCCGAGGTGACAAATATAGCCTACGTTCCCTATTTTATCCTTAATAAAATTCTTAGACCCCTACATTATAACCTCCATGAAAAGGCATCTCCATCATTCCATAAGTCTTCTATTTTGGAACTTGCTAGAAATGCTGAAAAGTGAATGAAAATGTGTTTGAATTTGGTTCTGAGAACTCATCAGCTAGTCACTTCATGACCTAAAACTAGGGATGTAAGTTCTTACTCAAGTGATGAATATGAGGATGCAATTAGAGATTCATGAAAGTCAACTGGTAAAATGTTATAAGATTACAAAGTTGACCACTCAAAATATGTTTCACTTCATAACAAGTGAATCAAAATAAAATTTCACATGATGAAGCCAAAAAATATAAAGGTACTTAAATTCTTGAACTCTGAAATAGGGCATGTCAACTAACATGTAAAGGACTTATTCAAAATATCCAAAGTGATAATCTTGAAAAATTAAGAGTACCAATAGTGGCTTCATCTTTGGATGTATGCCTCTTGCAGGCATAAGAAGATCTCATAATATATGGTTGAGAATACCAAACCATCTTCCATGAGATTATTCATGTTCAAGTAAAAAATAAAATAGACTAAACTTTTGTTTGGTGGCCCTTGGACACAAAAAATGAAACAAAAATATTTACCCCTATCAAAATTCTGATTCTCATCAATATATGTGAGTAACCACCTAAAAGAATCAATGCATACCTACTATCCACATCCATAACTGTCCATGGGCTGAATAGTACTTCTATATTTGAAACTACCCATGTTCTTCAAATTACATTTCTCATAAAAATCATACTAAAGAAAGTATGTATCATTTCTCACCTTAAAATCAGGTGAAAAAGAAATGCATCCATCATCAAGTAATGTATCCTCATGAAATATATAAAAATTACAATATATTACTTCCAACTCAACCAGATGGAAAGGAGATGAAAATTATGATTTATCTTTATGCACATCATTATCTTCACAAACTAGTATATCATTTATCTCTTCTTTGAAATAAGAAAAAAATGAATCTGAACAAGAACAATGTTAAGAACTGTAGTCCTCATGACATGAACGCTCACTGTCATGATCTTCATTCTCATCAGTGAAGAGATCATACTTATCTTTCTACCATTGATCCTTATCATCCTCATTATTTTGAGATACTAGTTTATTTTGAGGAACAAAAGTATTCTGAGGCTTTCCAGTGTTATAAATTTGGCAGACAACAAGATCCTCAACATTTTTCTTAGGTTCATCATAATTGATGACTTCTAGATCATCCAATTGCTTCATCAACCTAATTTTTTCAACTAAGGTATCTATAATTTTTTTTTCTCTCTTTTCCTTTTTACTTTCTCTTATGACAACCTGCTCCTAAATTTGCATTCTCAAGGCATCAAGGTCATAAAAAATTCCTCTAAATCAGAAACATTACTTTTTAACTCAAAGGAGGTGGTTGGGTTCATTGTTTCTTCTTCATCTCTACCCAACAAGTACCTAAAAGTAGAAAATATATGCATAGGAGATGCATCATTAGATATTTTATTTAGGACATCACTTCTTTTGCTTCTTGATCTTCTACTTTTATTCTAACAAGTAGTATAATTTACTTCCTTTGTATGTTGAGGTTCTGCCTCTTGATCAACATGAAGAGATAATAAGTTCTTATAGATTGCATACATTACAGGTTCAAAATCCTTAGGGAAATTTTTACTGTCTTTAGGAACAATATTGAAAAAATTTCCTATACTTTCATTTATTCTTTCATCAAACTTATCCATGAAAGCTGCACTTTATTATTCCCAAGAAGAAATAGAATCTATTGGTAAGAAAGAAAACCAATCCTTGACACCTTCCTTCAAATTTTGAATAAACAACTTCATGAAAACATCCTCATGGGACATTTCAAACTCATCCATTACATCAACAAATTCATCTAAATTATTACATGCTGGATCTGATCGTTCTCCATTAAACTTTGGTAAATACTTCCTAATCTCACTAGGAATTTCATCAGGGAAATCATGAATGCCATCAAATCATAATGACACATACATTTTCTTAGAGAAGCTACTACAAAAATCAAACATGGGTTGTACTCTTTGTGAAATCATAGTAGACATTTCTCAAATATATATGTGAATCATTTACCCATTTATACCATTCTTAGATCTAAAACTTGCAACATAAAAATATACATCTCTATCATAAAACAAAGCTCATCATACTTCTTCAACTAAATATATAAACTGGAAAAAAAAATCTGAAGTATGTATAACTCAGTTGCTTACAATTGCATTCTCCTTTTGGGTATCCATGATAGGGGATAAATTCTTGTTCCTTGATCTCTCAATGGGAATCCATTTCTTGAAGTATTATGAAGATCACCCTCTAAATTTTCCTCGGGATGCTTCTTCACCTACAATCTTGTGAACTTTCTTCTCATCTTGTATACTTTGAAAATATAATTTTCTTTACTTAGCACTGGTGCAAAGACTCAAGTCTCTACCCAATATAAATTATGAAATATTTTTATAAAAAATTGCAAGAAACTCTTACAATATCTCAACTTAAAATACATACTTGAATCCTCACAAGATATCAACCTTGGATGAAAAAAATGTATATCTTAGACACAAAATAATATAATTCTACCCAAAATCATGAAAAAACAATATCAAATCCATGCAATCTCAATGGATTGACTAACTAGTCTAAAATCAGCAAGGCAAAGAGAAAGCTCAACTATCAACCTTATCAATTATGTAATTACTACACAATTCCCTAGAAGAGTAACAATTTTATTGGTTCCCTAAATGGCTTTATGCTTTAATAGCTTCAAATACACTCACTACCAATTCTAAAGAGTTTCCAACTCTAATTATCAAACTTCCTTAAAGGATTGGACCAACTGAAAGGGATAATAATTCCCTCTACACTTCTAGCTCTGCAAAACCAAGGTAGATATACCTTTAATGCCCTTCAATACATTCACTTATACACATAAGTGGCATTAACACAAAGAATATTATCTCACAAGTGGCTCAATAATAACAATAAAATACTAAGAAATGGAAAACAACTTATTGATACTCAATTTTTATGGAGCATAAGATAAAGTAACTCAAATAAATTATACATAAAATAATTTTTTTCTTGATTTAACCTATTATAATTTATAATCTTTCCTTGGTTGTATCATTTAAATAAGGATAAACCAAGGTATCCTTCATGTAATTTTGTCCTCTAGTCCAAGTGGGAGGACAAATCATATTTTGTAATTCCTTTTATAAGAAAATTAGTTTATTCCTCCTTAAGAGGATATGGACACTTGTTGCACACACTTATGAATGGTGGCATTCATAGACTTGGGAATTACATTCTAACTCCTCTCTCTCATCTCTATTTAAGAGATGCCTCTCTCTCTCTTTCATTTCTCATGATGAAGTTATTGTAAGTGAGCAAATCTCTCTCTCTCTCTCTCTCTCTCTCTCTCTCTCTCTCACATTTTAGGCTATGGCCTCATTCATAATTTTACAAGGGGTTTTCTTTGCTTTCCCCTTTCAAAATCTCTTGGCTCATTGTTTGGATTCTTGGAGCATTCTCATGTTGGTGATTGATATTGAAACATTATCTCATTCTTGGTCTATGGTAAAATTCTTTCTTGCATTACACTTTCTTGGGTTCTTTCCTTAAACTTCTTTTCATTTTTTCATACTTCTAACATGGTATTAGAGCTACTAATCCTTGTTTAAGTGTTTGCAGGATTTCTTGTTGATCGAATATTTGTTGTAGCTCTTTCTTGTTCTTTTGTCATTTTTAATTTTTTAGTCTCTAACCCTCTTTGGAAGGCTTGCCACCAGAGAGTAGATTTTTGATTTTTTTTTTTGGGTTTGGTTGGTTCTCCGCCAAACCCAGCTTAGTTTCTTCATTTAATCCCATATTTTGTTTGGTTTCTCTAACTTTGTTTGCAAGGTATTTTTCTATTCAATTATATTTAAAAACTAACCTTTATTTCAAGATTCAAAATTCTACATTTCAATTTTTCTAATCTCCTTGCATGCACATTATTTTGTTATTCTACTCTCTGATCTTGCAAGTTTATATTTAAATCTTTCTTGAATCTTACAAGTTTTATCTTCAAGCATGTTTCTTCTATTTGTAATAGTTAATCTAATCTATTTGTTTCAGTTTAATATATCTATGTTATCTTAACTATACATTCTCTTTAAAAAAAATCGTTGAAGAAGAACAATCCACTTTATGTTGTATGCTACAGTAAAATAAAAATGAATCTCAAAAAATTGAGGTATGATTTTTGTGCAGAATGAGCCCATTTAGCTCTCACGCCAGAAGTTTCCAAAAATTTGCCACCATTTATGAGCAATGACCAATCTTTGTCGCTCTTTGGTAGACAATTGTTATAAACATTTTTTTTCAAATAGAGAGCCACATTTTTTTTTGTAACAGTGGAGAAACCTTGGATTCCTTCATTACAAATCTATGGATATATACATTTTAACCTATTATTTAATCATTTCATTTGGATTAAAAATCTATTGTTTTATTTCATATTAAATCTGCCTGCATGACTAAAGCTGCTCCCCTTACTTGATGACTGGTATTCCATCTGTATTTTCTTTGCTTTATTTATCTGCTATCTTACTATTTAAGACACTCCTACTGGGATTTCTCTCCTTGCATGCTCCTCCTTCCCTATTCATCTTCATAGCTGCACTTTTCTCTTGCATTGCTTCACCTTTTCCTCCTTGCTTCCACCCTTTTTTTCTCAGCTCCCTTATACTTTCACTTACCTCTTCATTCTCATAACTTCACCCTTGCTATTAAATCTACCTATGTGACTTTACCCTTATATCTTCATCCTTTTTATTTCATATCTCATGTTGGCTTTGTTGGTAAACAGATCGTTCTTTTTGGATTTAACTCTTTATTTTCCCAAAATCTTCTTAAGAAACAATGTGAATACAAACAGTTGGAAAGTTGTTATCTATTTAACTAACTTTCCTCTAAATTTTAATAGGTACAACTCCCATATGTAAAGATATGCAATGGATTTTTTTTTCCTAAATCCTAATGGGGTATGTTCTTGACCAGAGAATAACACATGTAACCAAATTAGCCCTCGGTGAGAAACTAATCCAGGCAATGAATTTGATTCTAAACTCTAACCAACTTCGTGATTTCATAGTGCCTATGAATTCACACCAGTGGTGATGCATCAATGAATTATACTTGAATGAATGAAAATGCATTAAAACAAGATAGATGAATCTAATCTAAATAGGACACAAGAGTATTTTCCAAATTTCCAAGTAATGCTCTGATTACTGTCAATTAGTTGCACTAAGAAGTAGGAACAAAGCTTTGTTTATTCCTAATTTCAATCCAACTTAAGGAAAACAAACATTCAAACCTAAAAAAGCATGGAACAGTAAATAAATGGCACAAAACACATTCCAGATTAACTCCGCAACAAGATGTATTTCACACCAAAAATTAGCCAACCTTTTCCTTGATTTTCAAAGTGTTACATATAGGCTTCAAGAGTTAAGCCGTTACAAAATTAATCGAATCGATCCATAATCTACAAAGTCAGTAGATGACAAGTGGACATTTACTGATTATACAATTTATATTAAAAAGAAAGGGGGAAAGTTATTTTCTCTTCGCTGGTTTCTTTGCCTTCTCCAACTTAGCCTTATGAGCTTTGGCGGCCGCAAGAATCAGAATAATGCTTTCAAAATCTGGGATGTACACATTTTTCAATCTTATCAGCTAGCGGGCATGATATTTCTCTATGCATTTTGTAGCATCCTTTTGGGGTTGCATCTTCTCCATGGCTTTATATATGCATCCACCAAGTTGCTAAAGATCAGGTATTATATCAAGGTGAGACCTAGATAACTCTGCAAGCTGGTCCAAGTAGTCGGAGAATGACTTTTGCATATTGGTTATACCAATCAGACTCTTTCCATCTCCTCTAGCTTGAGACTTGGAGTGAAGACCTGCTGAATATACAAATATTTTATTTTTCTCTTTGGTGACTTGCTCATCGGTTGCCTTCATTCCCGCCTCTACCTTGATTATCATATCCATTTTTAATTCTACCCCTTGGAGCCATTCAATCAAAGGTTCATTCCCTTTCTACAATATGTTGGCCTTGATTTCATCTTTAGTCTTCATCGTGACCAGCCAATGCAGTAGTACCATGCACTCTTCACATCTCAACCTCTCTTCTATGAGTGTCTGCATATGTCCTTTGAGAGAATCCTTCTCTTCCTCTAATTGTAAAAAGACATTTCTGAGCTGCTCAATGGCTACCAAACCTTCAGACTTAAGTCATTCAATCCTCCTTCTGCCAATATGCCCAAAATTTCTATCTTCTTGCAATTTGGAAAGTGTTGCTTGGTTCTCAGCTACAATAGGATCAAATGTTGTTAGAGAACTAGGTAGGCTTGCTACAGGAGTGACCAACTGCTTAATGAAGTTAGTCATTTCTTTAATCTCTGCCTTGAGTCGAGTCTTGGTGACTTTGAGTTCTTTGAGCTCTTCCTCGATCAAGACATTACTAGACTTCCACAATTCCACCTTGGTATCATGGTGGGTGAGCCCCATGTCTAAGGATAGGAGTGCAAAGTTTGAGGCAGTAAGGTCTTCAATTCTTCCATCCTTCAGCAAATTAGCTATTTCCATCATCAGGTGCCCTATGTCTGGATCTTGGCCAAGAGTGGTCAGAGTCGTAGTCTTCTTAGCCTTGCTTATGGTTGAGCTTGACTGCATTGCTTGTGAGAACATCTCACCCCTGGGAGCACCTTGCTCAACCATTTTTATTCTCCACTCTAGAGTATTCTTGAGCCATGATTCTACACTTGTAACTTTTGTTGCAGAAATCAAATCTTCAACAAATAATTTCTTGATAACAGGAGGGGAAGATTTAGGCTTGGAAGTAAAAGGATTAACTCATGGAGAAGAAATGATGTTTTCCTCTTGAGGAAACCCCAAATGCTCATCTGTCTCATCAGTTTCTGAACTGCTACTATCGTCACCAACCTCAACAATGGTAGGAGCCTCTTGAGTAGGAGTGTCACCTTGTATCTCAACGGTTCTCCCTTGTGCTTGCTGCTCTAGTTTTGCGGCCCCAATAGGTTCTTTTGTCAATTTATTAGATTTCTAAACTTCAGCTTCTTCATTTGAACTGATGATTGGAGATCAACCTGCTCCATAAATTTTCTCAAGTTGGATCTTTTTTTTTAGGTGGTTCATCATCTCCACCTATTGGTTGAGCTAGTCTTTTGGCTATAGACGACGATGGCAAAGAGGAGGATGTAGGAGCACTTGTCGGCTGGACATGAGGAGCTTGTTGAGGAGTAGGCTTCCCAGATCTCTTTCTCCTTCCCATCATCCACTAAACCCACTTATCAGTTCTCTTAATGAATTTAGCCGTTAAGGTCTCTAAATATTTTATAGCTTGACCTTGAACTAGTTCAGAGCTCACAGGATAGGGCTTGATCTAATCTCTATATATGTCATTGTACATGTGTTCTCCATCATCAACAATACCCTCAAAATTAATGTTGACATTGACCAACTTGATTTGTTCAATAGTTAACCTGGAGTAATACCTCTCTCTGCTCTCTAGCTCATCCTTGCAATTTGCCCAATAATCTTCGAGTTCGGGAATGTGCCTGACCATAGTGCTAATCTGTAGATGATTTTTGGTGTAACTTACTGAATCAAATTGTGGCTTCAATACTTCATACATTTCTAGCTTATATCTTCTCTCGAATGTCTTCATCACATTCTTAGCATTTGATCTCGACGTGCAGTTGTAAGCTCCAATGGTAAAAAGGAATTCATAGTCTTTCTCCTTAATTCCCGCACTGATCATGTTCACTTGCAACATCTTCTGGATCACCTCTACAAGCATGATCATGTCATTGGGGTACCTTGGTAGCTTCATGGGAAAATCATCAAAACCTACAAGATGAAGATATGAGAAACTAGAAAATTGGATGAAGAAACTCCCAAATTGGGTGATGAATTCAATGGCCTCTGGAGATAATCTCCTCTCTAGGCATCCTTGCAACTCTCTGCAAAATATCATTGTAAACAAGTCATTAATTTTAATGAACTTGGCATAGCTATTTTGTAACTTCAAATGAGGGAAGAAATCATAAATTTTCACATCATCTTCAAATTATTCTATCCTAGGGAGTTCCAGCCATACTTGTAATGTAGCTAAAACATAGATCAAATAGGAAGACATAAAATTTGTTTTAGTACTTGGCGAGACTCAAGGCATTGGACAAATTTTCACTTACCACTTGATCCCAGTCTATATAATGGTGCTCAACACATATTACCTGGACCAAGAAGAAGTAGTGTTCTATGAAGTTTAATGCATCACTTTCACCTTTTATTCTGTGAAGTAACACTAGGATGTCGACGATCTCAACCTTAAGGTCAGTCCCAAAAAGTGTCTTTGGCACTTTTCCCTTTATGCTTCTAGCCTTCCGAAACCACAAGTTCATGATCTCTTTCCTCCAACTCATCTTCTTCTCATTATATTCTGAAATTGTGATCGATAAGTTCATATTTGAAAATTCCGTTCGCTTTGGGATATAGAGACTGTTCTGCACAGACTCTCTGTCAATGGAGATGAGTACTATCATCTAGTAGAAAAATTTATTTCATATTTGGGTTGAATTTAGTTATACATTTTTGGATTAGTTTGGGAACTTGTACTGCAATAGGAAATCCAGCAGCTTCGACCAAACCGCTACCTTTGAGCTTCTGTGTCATGGGTTGGAGATTTTCTTCATTCATTCTTTTGTCTAGATTGCCTAGATCATAGAATCTAAGGAATGTATCTGTCAATTTTTTCCATTCAGATGTAATCCCGTTCAACCCATCAAAACCCATGAATCTAGTGGCCATAGCTTCTGATCCTACTTTTGATTTACTATTAAGAAGCTTTGGAGTATGTCATAAGATTATTTGTGAAATCATGGGAATCCAAAGGCGTATGAAAAATATGTGAACAAATAGTAATTTCCACTTGATCATTTGAGTCTTTTATAAACAACCTGCTTCCTTACCGTTACTTTCCATATCTCATGCCACATGAGAGAGATTTTCAAAAATATCTGTTAAAGTTCTAACATTAAGATTTGAATTAAATGCATCTTATTAACGGCCTTAGGAAATCACTTTTACCCATTTGAAGTAGCTGTAATGGTAAATTAATTGATGTAGTGGATTTTTACTTTTTCACTTCCCTTAATTGGTGCCCTTTTCGAAAAACTCACTTCAAAGGTAGAAACCCAAATGTGGAGAAGCTAAGAAGTGATTTTCCAAAACTCCACAACTGACCCGTTTCTTTAGCAATTATCTTTAGATATCAAAGTGGGCTATCTTCATCATAACGGATCATTCAATCCCTATGATTTCTTATGCTTATTTCTTCACAAGTTGTCACTTCTCAGAAACTGACCTTCTCAAGTGATTTTTCGATAAGGGAGAAGCTGAAAACTGATTCTCTGAAAAAGGTCTCTTACTCACTTTCTCATATTTTGAGACCATTTTATCCACTGTAGGGACTCAATTTTATTTCCTCAAAATCTAGACGTTTGGCATTCAGGAATCTCTGATGCACTTTCTACTATCCTTCGGAAAACAACTTCTATAGGAAAACCTCCCCAAGTGGAGGAGCTCATTACAAATTCTCTACCAAGCTACTTTTCTAGACCTAACTCATTCTTAACCCAAGAATCTCGATCTCTAGGCCTTGTCTATATGCTTGATGATTCCTATGTTCTCTTCTTGTAGAAAATTACCTTCATGGGTTGAAACCTATCGTGGAGAAGGTGATTTTCAATTTTTCGACAAAGGGGAATTTTTTTTTTTAGAGCTTCACATCCATATGAATACCATCGATCAGAACTGAAAGAAATAAGGTATTTATCGAATTAGGAACTATAACTTACCCATTCCTAGGATGAAATTAAAAACCACCTCATCTTAAAATCAGAAAGAAGGCATGAAGGGATTATTTGATAAAGACCACCTATCCTAGGGGGATTCTAGACTTGGACTCCAATTTATTATCTCAAAAATCATGACTCAATGTAACACAAGGCATTCACTTTTTCTTTAGAGTGTGAAGAACAAAAGTGGGACAACAACTGGCTCTGTCTAGGGACTTGGATATGATCATATCTAAGCAAGGAATCCAAATCTATAGTTTTGCAAAGTTAAATGAAAAGGTGGCTCACAACAAAACTAAAGAAAAGGAAGGAAATAGGAAAGGAAAGACAAAATGAGGGAACCTAAACTAAGGAACACAGAAACAGGAACTAAACGTAACTATCATACAATGCAGGGGTTACCTACTTTCAATTTGCAACTTGATACAATTTCAAATCTTGACCATTATAGGTCAAGGGTAGTACTTCACCATTTGGATACGCCAATGAACACTACTACATTTGGGGCCATATTTCGATAGAAGTTTCCGATGGGTAACTTTTTCTTATGAATTTGGTGTTTTTTTTTTGTAATAGGCCCCAATGATGTCGGTATTCCGATGGGTGTTTAATTGACCATCAAAATTATGAAAGATTTAGGGTATACATTCAAAAAAAAAGTGAAACAACCTCATCATTTTTATTTCGATTGGAGAGTAGGAGAAAAGGAGTGACAACTGAGCGCAGGAGAAGGTATGTGATTTCTTTATCTTTTGAGCCTCTGGCATCATATTCAAATGCATTTCATTTTATTGTTGAGGGAGTTTCTCTCTGAAATGACTGCATTCTACTGGTGTCATGCCCTAGCCAATGCTTTATCTCTATTATTTGATGTTATTGGTGCTTGTGCTCAAGGATATCGATTCACTGTATTCAAATGTTTGGATTCACGTTTGTTGATATTACTGGCATATGTGTTTAATGATGCCATTGTATATTTTTGTCACTAAAATGACCACATTCTACTGGTGTCATGCCCTAGCCCGTGCTTTAACTCCATTATTTGATGTTATTGGTGCCTGTGCTCAAGGATATCCATTTTTTTGAAATGTTGACTGTGGTTATCAAATGGACAGCCCGTGAGCTTCTAGCTAGGTGCCATTTGTATTGATAGCTTAGGGCATCAAATGTATTGTATCATTGATA
The DNA here is from genome assembly GCA_027943335.1 of Chamaecyparis obtusa. Lineage (NCBI taxonomy): Eukaryota > Viridiplantae > Streptophyta > Pinopsida > Cupressales > Cupressaceae > Chamaecyparis > Chamaecyparis obtusa. Next base: position 808,826 of record BSBK01001598.1, on the reverse strand, counting down.
GTTGAGACTTTGTTAAAAGGAAATAGGACAAAGAACAATTTTTATTTAGTTTCTCTATTTTGATCCCTAAGTGGCTTACAACCCTAGAGAAGTATATACAGATTTATAGATCCAGTTGCAGGATACATAGTAGCTGATAATTCACAAGAAATCCATGCATCCAATTTGAATAGCAATTAATATAAAGAACTAGGGTCCTCCAATGCCCAATCATCTAGACCTTGACTGTCCACTTAACCAGTGACCCTTCAAAACCAAGTTATCATGCAATCAGTGAGTGATCCTTCATTCTCCTGGTCTGCCCTACATCCAAACATATTGGAAATACATAATACAATGATAACAAGTCTTTCACAATCCCCCTTCCACCAAGGAACACTATCAACAATCCCTTCAACATAGCATTTCACTATTTTATGAGTGGATTGTGCAGGAAAAATTAATAGTAAACAAGGAGCAAACTCCTGAACACATCTTGGAAACCATTGAATTCAATAATAAATGAAACCTAACACCAACACTATTCCTTTCATAGTTGCAGGAAATATGGGAACCATTTTTGACAGATATTGTACAAATGAAGAGAATACTCCCAAGAGGAAATGCTTCAATGTGGAACAATTGAAGAACAATATTTTACTTTTATATGCACATCAACAATGTTTTTGATATATTTATGAGATAAAAAAACCATAGAAAGAATAACATATAGAAGAAAGTAAAGAATAATGATCATATTTTGAGATATTATGGAAACTTAAAGGAAAGAATGCTTGGTGGGGTTATCATGCAATCAATGAGTGATCCTTCATTCCCCCCTCTTCTAGTGACCCTTCAAAACTGGGTTATCATGCAATCAGTGAGTGATCCTTCATTCTCCTGGTCTGCCTTGCATCCAAACATATTGGAAATACACAATACAATGATAAAAAGCCTTTCACAATCCCCCTTCCCTTAAGGAATACTATCAACATCCAGACCTTGACTGTCCCCTCAACTAGTGACCCTTCAAAACTGGGTTATCATGCAATTAGTGAGTGATCCTTCATTCTCCTGGGCTACCCTGCATCCAAACATATTGAAAATACACAATAAAATGATAACAAGTCTTTTACAATCCCCCTTCACTCAATGAATTACTATCAACATCCAGACCTTGACTGTCCCCTCAACTAGTGACCCTTGAAAACTAGGTTATCATGCAATCAGTGAGTGATCCTTCATTCTCCTAGTCTACCCTACATCCAAACATATTGGAAATATACAATACAATGATAACAAGTCTTTCACAATCCCCCTTCCCTCAAGGAACACTATCAACAAGTGACCCTTCTTCTTATCAACCATATCCAATGTTTCATTGAAGTCACGACCAAGAATGAAGGTCACCTTACCCATACCATTCATGGATTCTAAAATTTTGTTCCAAACTCCTAAAAATTTTTCTATTGCTTCTTGTTTCTTCTTTAAATACTTCTTCTACCACAATGTCCTCCTGCCCCATCTTCTTGATCTTCCTGGCTAAAGCGGATGAATCCACACACAATAGCCCAAAATGAAGGGTTTTTTATCCTTTAACAAATCTCAGTCACTGGTAATGCATGGACAGTCAAACCAGTAGTCTCCAAAGCATTCAATAAGTGAATATGAATGTTTGAAAACTTTCCTCTCAACTTCCCCAACCACTCCTAATCGGTTAGAGGGATATTTCTAGAATCTCCACTATTCCTATCCTTACCAACAATTCTTAAACATACTTTATCTGATATGATAATAACATGGTAAACTGAACCAATGGCATGTTCTTCATGTGGTACAAGGAATATTTGGCTATCAAATCTTCCTTCGTGCAAGTTGAGCAGGAGAGAAGGTATGTGATTTCTTCATCTTTGATTGGTATCTTTGACGGGAAATGTCTTTCGAGCCTCTAGCATCATATTCTACCTTCAAATTTCAAATGCATTTCATTTTATTTGATCATGAATACTCACTAAAATGATCACATTCTGCTGGTGTCGTGCCCTAGCCCATGCTTTATCTCCATTATTTGATGTTATTGGTGCTTGTGCTCAAGGATATCGATTCACTGTTTTCAAATGTTTCGATTTATATTTGTTGATATTATAATTCATCATATTAGATAAAGTATGTTTAAGAAGTTTTAGTATCTAAACACTCAACTAATCCCTCTAACTGATTAGGAGTGGTGGGGGAAGTTGAGAGGAAAGTTTTCAAACATTCATATTCACTTATTGAATACTTTGGAGACTACTGGTTTGACTATCCATGCGTTAATGTTTAGAAGAGATCAATGAAGTATTTAAAGACATTCTTACATGTTTGGAGAGGTTTAAGAGGCACTTATCATGACTGCACCCTCACAAACAATGACATAGACTGGTTTTACTAAGTTTCCTTTCTCTGCTACAGGGGTACAGTCAGAGGGTTCATTGACAAAATGATCCTTTGAATGGTTACTATGAATATGAATGATTTGATATAGCATATTGCTCATTTTACTTGAATTTTGGAATAACTTGTGCAAGGGTGAAAGTAGTTTTGATCATTTTGGTCGTGACTGTTCCTCTACACAGTTAGAAAATGTAACTGTATAATGATTATATGTAATGTTGAATGGATTAAATGCTTTATTCTTGGTAGAAGTGAATGGAAGGAATAGTGTTGGTGTTAGGTTTCATTTATTGTTGAATTCAATGGTTTCCAAGATGTGTTGAGGAGTTTTCTCCTTGTTTAATGTTAACTGTTCTTGCACAATCCACTCATACAATAGTGGAATGCTATGTGATTGACAATTTCATACAACTGGTCCTTTGGCATGTATTAAATACAATCCAGTCACTTATTGAATGCTTTGGAGACTACTGTTTTGACTATCCATGTGTTACCAGTGTCTGAGATTCATTAAAGGATACAAAACCCTTCATTTTGGGGTTATTGTGTGTGGATTCAAATGTAGGTTTGATTTGGTTATTGTTTAGAAGAGATCAATAAACTATTTAAAGACAATCTTACATGTTTGGAGAGGTTTGAGAGGCACTTATCATGACTGTACCCTCACAAACAATGGCATAGACTAGTTTTACTAAGTTTCCTTTCTCTATTTTGAGGTTTCCTTTCTCTACTGTAGGGGTACAGTCAGAGGGTTCATTGAAAAAATGATCCTTTGAATGGTTACTATGAATATGAATGATTTGATATAGCATATTTCTCATTTTACTTGAAGTTTGGAATAGCTTGTGCTTGTGCTAGAATTCTTGGTAGAAGTGAATGGAAGGAATAGTGTTGGTGTTAGGTTTCATTTATTATTGAATTCAATGGTTTCCAAGATGTGTTGAGGAGTTTGCTCCTTGTTTAATGTTAACTATTCCTGCACAATCCACTCATACTATAGTGAAATGCTATGTGATTGACACAAATTTGCTCACAACATTTGTGTATTAAAACTATTCACAACTTAATAATATTAGGTAATCAAATGCTTAAATCAATGTATTCAAGTTGTGGGAATTCATGGGGCTATTCTGTATCTAACACACATGCACCCGTAAGTTCACTGAAATAGTAGGCAAAGAAAGAATAATTTAAAAAGTTCGAATCAATAGTAACTATATTATTTTAAGATTAAATATAAATCCACTAGTTAAGTCTTAAAATGTCAAAGACACTAGTTAAGTCTTATAATGTCAAGTAGGTAAAGGAATAATAAGAATATTGCATAAACATAGATAATGATGTCCAAATAGTAATACATGTAACGTACTTGTCATCATATCTTTGAAACATGTCATTATTATCTAGGAGCATTCTGATACCACCATTACTATCTTACATGTGTGGGACAACTCATTACATTTGTGCCATTTGAGAAAGACTGGCCTACTCCAAAAGTGGCGGGAAGGTGCCATCATTCTGTACCTTACATGCTGAAGATGGAAGCCAAGCATTAATTATGGCCATGCCTATCACAGTTACTTCTCCAATCAATTCTCAAGATCTTTTACTTCTCTGATCAATTCACAGTCAGGCATTAATTTGCTTAACTTGGTTTATCAGAGAAGTAAAAGATCTTGGGAATTGATCTGCTCCTAACTATGACAGGCATGGCCATAATTAATGCTTGACTACCATCTTTGGCATGTAAGGTACTGAATGATGATGCCTTCCCACCACTTTTGGAGTAGGCCAGTCTTTCTCAAATGGCACAAATGTAATGAGCTGTCCCACACATGTAAGATAGTAATGGTGGTATCAGAATGCTCTTGGATAATAATGACATGTTTCAAAGATATGATGACAAGTACGTTACATGTATTACTATTTGGACATCATTACCCATGTTTATGCAATATTCTTATTATTTCTTTACCTACTTGACATTATAAGACTTAACTAGTGTCTTTGACATTTTGAGACTTAACTAGTGGATTTATATTTAATCTTAAAATAATACAATTACTATTGATTCGAACTTTTTAAATTATTCTTTCTTTGCCTACTATTTTGGTGAACTTACGGGTGCATGTGTGTTAGATACAAAATAGCCCCATGAATTCCCACAACCTAAATACATTGATTTAAGCATTTGATTACCTAATATTATTAAGTTGTGAATAGTTTTAATACACAAATGTTTATGGCTCAGGTGAGCCCCAATCTGTTATCAATCACATGATTTAATGTATAGTGTTTTCTTGGTTGTTCCATTTGTTCCTTGACCTTGACTATGGATTGACTATCATTTTCAAGCTTGAGTGTGGCTTCATACAATGCACCGTCTGTAGATTTTTACGCAATGCTAATTTACAAACGTAAATAACACATTGAACATAATCTATGAACGTGTGTGGTATGAAGTCTTGCTGAAGTTTGAGCATCCTCACTTTATTCCAGTGAGGGATTGGAATGAGTTCATTTTGGATTGAAAGGAGAAATTAAATTAGACTTACTATCCAAAATACATTAAAAATATGCACATAAGCATGACAACTGAGAAACATAAATGTAGATTTCACAATAGCTGAGAAACATAATTGTAGGCATCATAGTCACAATCTTTTGGAGATAATTGTGTTGTGTACCCAAGTGGTGGAGAGAAACTTCTGCACCCCCAATTCCAAGTTGAATACATCTATTGGAGGACCTTGTATTCATGAGCAACAGATGTAGTCAACTTGGAATCAAAGGTGCAGGAGTTGCTCTCCACCGTCTGGGTATACAACTCAATTACATTGTCTCCAAAAAATTGTGATCACGATGCCTACAATTATGTTTCTCAGCTGTTGTGTCCTAGGACCCCTTATGACCCTTTACGACCATTTACGATCCCTAAGAATACATCTTAGAGGTCTTAAAATGTCGTAAAGGGTCATAAGAGGCTCCTAGGAGGGGCCAAATGAGCTTCCACCTTCACGTGGTTGGCCCTGTTAAGTAGAGAATGTTTAACTATTCTCGAAGCAAAGAGAAGCTCAATAATTTAAGGTCTCAGTCCATCGAGATGCTGAAAAAATGATAGGAATCAAAGATGGAGAGTTTTTAGATTCTGAGAAGATGTATATGGAGTGGAGGCCAGATTGAGTACCAGTGCAGAGTGTTAATAATTATAGATTTTCGGCCAAGATCAAATTGATCAAATAAATAACCTTGTGCAATTTATAATAATAAGGAGATTATTATTTCATCTATATATGTGTTGGTTGAATTAGTTAAGGGCCCAAGGTCAGCCTCTTGGCTTAAACATTAAATATATTTAATAAGATCAGATTGGCCCTCTTGAAGGTAATTCAATTCATATATATATATGGTGTTGGATTCTAGGAAGAGAAGCACCAAAAACATAATGTGCTTCCCTCCCCCAAAACCTTGATTCTCTGCCTTAAGAAAACTTAGAGGAAGAAGTGAATTTAAGAGCAATGTATGGAGGTAGTGGTGAATTCATAGAGGAAGCAACGAATATGGAGTCATCTATGAATTCATGGAGATAACAGTGAATTCATCAAGGAGAAATATTCAGTGATTGTTATTGGTGCAAAATGCAATCACAGATCAGCATATATTGGTGTGAAAGATAAGTAGCTTCGGCTAATAGATAAGAACAAGTCTGAGCATGAATAAAGATCAGATTATGATCTGATCCATACAACCAACAATTATTGGCAATGTTAACTGCGCGTTGATTAGGGCTAGAAGCCTCTTTTAGGAGTGGACTCTTCCTCAATACACTAACACTAAGGTACTAATCAGGTTCTCCTCAGCACCTTTGTTAGTATAGTTTGGGGGCATATAGAATGGAGTATACTTGGTTGATATCTGGGTATCTTCTATCCCTTCTTGTTTACTTTATTCTATGTTTAGCTATGTTAGATCTCTATAGTTTGTTCATTCTAGAGTATAATCTAAAATATATCAACAAGAGATGATGATTTAGTAACCTACATCTAGAAAACCTTCACAATTATCCCTTCTTTGGCCTCCACTTTTTCTTCTTCTCAAAAATAGTTATCTAGAAACTTTGGATATTGTTTCTCATCCATGCATGAAATGTGCTAGTAATCATATAAAATTACTTTAGGCCTCCAGTATTGATGACATGTACAAGAGTAAAATGTTTTTGCGAGATTGGGATCAATTTATGTAGTGTACATAAATGCAAGGCGGTGATTATTCTCAACAATCGACAGGTAGCTAGGACTAAAGATAACATAGCTCAAGAGACCATCATAGGTTGTCTCTTTCTTCAGTCTATATTATTGACAGAATGTTTTACCTTAGCTCATCAAATCTGGGGATTTGAAAGAATTTAATAGAATATTTTCATGACAATGTATATTATTTAAGTTGACGTTGCATGAATTTATCTACTTCACGCAGTTGTAGACTATTAGGACAGCGATAAAGAAGCATTTGATGTTAAGTTCCAACATAAAGTGAGTAAATTTGTTTTAAGTAAGAAAACAATGATAACATGAATGTGTATGCAATTGAAATGTAGCTTGCCGATTCTTGCTATACACAACCTGTGCGTGTGGATGACAATGAGGACGTGCATCATAGTAATACAAGTAAACATCTTAAATTGATTGGTGTAGTAATACAAATTTAAGTACAATTGGTGTTTGGATTAATGTAACAATTTGTATTGTAGCTGTAGAGAGTGTAGAGGCCGTTGTTAATGATCAAGTTGAGGTTGAGGCCGAGGCTAGACAAACTAACCTCGATGTTGATGATGTGACTAGATCAGGTAAAGAGCTATATGATTATGAATGCTGTCAATGCCTTTATTACCAAGGAATCACCGCCCACCATTAATGAATATTAATGATCACTGTTTCCTAAGGGTAACTACTGTTTGTGTATGCTGATCACCCAAGTCTTTGGCTGTGATTTGCATGTTGTGTAGTTTGTTAGAAGTGGGGGTATGACATGCTGGTTGGATTATAACATATTGACACTTACACCATGAAGAAGAAAAATGATTAAACAGAAAGAGAGGACCAACTGAAATATCTTGTGGTTAGTCTATCTCACATTGAGAAACAATGTCAAGACTTGAGAATCAAAACAATCAAAAGTTTCTTCAAGACCATGAATGATCAACAACATTCCATCAGAAAACAAAACACTAATCTATGTTATCATTAAGCCATAAAATATGTCTTTAAAGTTTAGAAGCATCATAAAAACTTTCAAGAAACATAGTACTATCCAAAATATGTCTTTAAAGTTTATTTCTAATGATTATGATGATGTTGATGTTGATGTCTATAATTTATTTCACTTACTGATGCTTTCCTAGATTGAATTTTGAATTGCCAGGTTAGAGAACACTTTCAAAGTTTAGGGTCTGTTCCACATGATACTCTTAGTTATAGCTCAAATGCAACTCAACATATTTTTGATGCTGGCCAACCCACTACAGAAACTCATCCACAGGTGAAATTTAATGCTGTGAATCTTGGCATTATTAATGTTATTACTTTTCCTCATGTTTTATATTTGTGAAAATGTTTCTTGGCACTATCTTCTTTTTCAATTCCTATATTTGCAGCTTTTTAGATCATTAACTTAAGCATTACATGTCTTTGTTCAAAGTTTATTCTAACACTATTTTATATCTTATTCTTATTACAATGTTCTTTGTTGTGGGGCAGGAGGTCAATCTTCATTGGGGGGGACAGTGAAGATTTCTCTGACAAATAGTAGGTCTTCTTTAGTATCTTATAATAACATGCTAAACTGATAAAGGTGTTATGGGCATTTAATCTACAATTACTAATAGATTAAGCATATTATTACTATGCTTAATGTTCCATTTAAATGCATTTAACACAAATTTTTTTTTTACAAAACTGAACCAAGGGCATGTTTACAACAAAGATGTGTTGAGGAGTTTTCTCCTTGTTTAATGTTAACTCTTCCTACACAATCCACTCATACAACAGTGAAATGCTATGTGGAAGGGATAGTTGATAGTGTCCCTTGAGGGAAGGGGGATTGTGAAAGACTCGTTATCATTGTATTGTGTATTTCCAATATGTTTGGATGCAGGGAAAACTAGGAGAATGAAGGATCACTCACTGATTGCATGATAACCTAGTTTTGAAGGGTCACTGGTTGAGGGGATAGTCAAGGTCCAGATGATTGGGCCATTGGAGGACCCTATTTCCTTGATTAATTTCTATTCAAATTGGATGCATGGCTTTCTTGTGAATTATCAGCTGCTATGTATCCTACAACTACATTTGTAAATCTACATATACTTCTCTAGGGTTGTAAGCCACTTAGAGATCAAAATAGAGAAACTAAATCAGAATTGTTCTTTGTCTTATTTCCTTTTAACAAAGTCTCAACTATCAATGATACAATACATTTGATGCCCTAAGCTATCAATACAAATGATGCCTAACTAGAAGCTCAAGGGCTGTCCATTTGATAACCACAGTCAACATTTCAAAAAGATGGATATCCTTGAGCACAAGCACCAATAACATCAAATAATGGAGTTAAAGCACAAGCTAGGCCACGACACCAGTAGAATGCGATCATTTCAGTGATAGAAATATACAATGGCATCATTAAACATCTATTCCAGTAATATCAACAAACATGAATCCAAACATTTGAAAACCAATGACATGTTTACAACAAAGGTCTAATAGAACTCCCAACAATTCTTAAACATACTTTATCTGATATGATGAATTCTTAAACAATTAAGGTTGGAGTAGACATAGTTATCACACATTTTTTTTATGTGGTACAAGGAAAATTTGGCTAGGTCAAATCTTCTTTTGTGCTAGCAGTCTACAAAATTAGACCTTTATTAACAATTGATCATATCAGATAACTAGTATGTTTAAGAATTGTTGGGACTGGTCCTTTGGCATGTATTAAATAGAATATATAGAATTTTCAGCATATTATTATCATTCTATTTCTTTGTTGTAAACATGCCATTGGTTCAGTTTTGTAACTTCATTGTTGTATGAGTGGATTGTGCATGAACAATTAACATTAAACAAGGAGAAAACTCCTCAACACATCTTGGAAACTCCATTCACTTTTACCAAGAATAAAACATTTAATCCATTCAACATTACATATAATCATTAGATAGTTACATTTTCTGACTGTGTAGAGGAACAGTCATGACCAAAATGATCAAAACTACTTTCACCCTTGCACAAGCTATTCCAAACTTAAAGTAAAATGAGAAATATGCTATATCAAATCATTCATATTCATAGTAACCATTCAAAGGATCATTTTGTCAATGAACCCTCTAACTGTACCCCTGCGACAGAGAAAACAAACTTAGTAAAACCAGTCTATGCCGTTGTTTGTGAGGGTACAATCATTATAAGTGCCTCTCAAACCTCTCCAAACATGTAAGATTGTCTTTAAATACTTTATTGATCTCTTCTAAACATTAACCAAATCAAACCTACATTTGAATCCACACACAATAACCCCAAAATGAAGGGTTTTGTATCCTTTAATGAATCTCAGTCACTTGTAATGCACGAACAGTCAAACCAGTAGTCTCCAAAGCATTCAATAAGTGACTAGATTGTATTTAATACATGCCAAAGGACTAGTTGTATGAAATTGTCAATCACATAACATTTCACTGTTGTATGAGTGGATTGTGCAGGAACAGTTAACATTAAACAAGGAGCAAACTCCTCAACACATCTTGGAAACCATTGAACTCAATAATAAATGAAACCTAACACCAACACTATTCCTTCCATTCACTTCTACCAAGAATAAAGCATTTAATCCATTCAACATTACATATAATCATTAGACAGTTACATTTCCTGACTATGTACTAGAGGAACAATCACGACCAAAATGATCCAAACATTTGAAAACAATGAATCAATATCCTTGAGCACAAGCACCAATAAAATCAAATAATGGAGATAAAGCATGGGCTAGGGCATGAAACCAATAGAATGCAGTCATTTCAGAGAGCATTCATGATCAAATAAAATGCAATGCATTTGAAATTTGCAGTCGAATATGATGCCAGAGGCTCGAAAGATGAAGAAATCACATACGAAGAACATGCCATTGGTTCATTTTTGTAAATTTTATTTTTTGTGTAATTAGTAATTGGAAGATTAAATGCAGATAACACCTTTATCAGTTTAATTATCATGTTATTATCATATTAGATAAAGTATGTTTAAGAATTGTTGGGACTGGTCCTTTTGTGTGTATTAAACATAATAGAATTTTCAGCATATTATTATCAATCTATTTCTTTGTTCTAAACATGCCATTGGTTCATTTTTGTAGATTTTTTTTTTGTGTTAAATGCATTTTTCATGAGGAGGGGTCTTGTTCTGAGAAGATTGATGAAGATTGTGCACCTCAAAAACCAATTCATAAGGTACCAATCCATGTTTCCTATTCACTTATATTTTTGGTTTGGTAAATCTCCTTATAAGTTTCATGTCCTTTCTTTTGATTACTATGGATGAGATATATATCTTAAATTTAACATTCAACTTCTTTACATTTTAGAATATGTAGTGTGTTTTTTGAGGATTTTACCAAATCAACTTTTAACATAAACCAAAAACACCAAACTGATATCTTGCCCTTGCAACATGACAAAATATTTGCATTTGACCAATAACTACAAGCAATTGAATGATAAATCCACATACCTGTATCTTTGTAAAATACCTGGAACATCAAAAAGATGGCTAAGTGGCTGTTGCCATGATTTTTACCTACTAAATATGGGAAAAAAAAAACCAAAAGTAATCAAATAGAAAACATGATTGGTCATTTCAGAGAGCATTTATGATCAAATAAAATGCAATGCCTTCTCTCGCTCTCGATCAACTTTCACCCGCTCATTTTCTCCCACTCCTTTTCTCTACAATCAAAATAAAAATGATTTGGCCATTTCAAAATAGGAATCGATATCCTTGAGCACAAGCACCAATAACATCAACTATTTTGATCTATGAGTACCCTAATGTTGGCAGGAGTTTTTTTATTAATAAGATTACTCTGCAAGCTTGAAGAAGTGATATATTTTGGTAAATGAAGAGTGGAAAGATGATGATGTTCCTAAGATCATGGATGGACACAATGTTGCAGATAGAATGGGAAGACATCTTTCAAGCCTGGCCCTAGATCCTTTGACAATTGGGGTAGGATCGAGACCCACGCTAAAAAGATGTCTTCCTTTTTGTTGTGGAATATAGGCTCTGTTGTTGCAACAATGACAAACTATAATGTACATATCACAATAGCTGAGAAACATAAATGTAGGCATCATGGTCAAAATTTTCTGGAGACACAACATAATTGACTGCTATTCCCAGATGATGCAAAGAACCACTACTTTGCATCATCTTGAAAAACCACTCAATTATGTTGTGTCTCCAAAAAATTATGACCATGATGCCTACATTTATGTTTCTCAACTGTTGTGTCCCAGGACCCCTTATGACCCTTTACAACCGTTTATGATCCCTAAGAATACATCTTAGAGGTCTTAAAATGTCGTAAAGGGTCATAAGAGGCTCCTAGGAGGGGCTAGGTGGGCTTCCACCTTCATGTGGTTGGCCCTATTAAGTAGAGAATGTTAAACTATTCTCGAAACAAAGAGAAGCTCAATAATTTAAGGCCTCAATCCACGGAGATGCTGAAAAAATGACGAGAATCAATGATGGAGAGTTTTTAGATTTTGAAAAGACATATATGGAGTGGAGGCTAGATTTAGTACTAGTGCAGAGATGATGGTTTAGTAACCTACATCTATAAAACCTTCACAATTATCCCTTCTTTGGCCTCCACTCATTCCTCTTCTCAAAAATGGTTATCTAGAAACTTTGGATAGTGTTTTCTCATCCATGCATGAAATGTGCTAGTGATCGTATAAAATTACTTTAGGCCTCCAGTATTGATGAGATGTACAAGTGTAAAATGTTTTTGTGAGACTGTGATCAATTTCTATAGTGTACATAAATGCAAGGCGGTGATTATTCTCGACGATTGACAGGTAGCTAGGACTAAAGATAACATAGCTCAAGAGACCATCATAGGTTGTCTCTTTCTTCGGTCTATATTATTGATAGAATGTTTTACCTTTCATTAGCTCATCAAATCTGGGGATTTGAAAGAATTTAATAGAATATTTTCATGACAATGTATATTATTTAAGTTGACATTGCATGAATTTATCTACTTCATGCACTTGTATACTATGAAGATGGTGATAAAGAAGCATCTCCTCCCATGGAAATGCTTCTTTATCACCGTCCTCATAGTCTACAAGTGCGCGAAGTAGATAAATTTATGCAATGTCGACTTAAATAATATACGTTGTCATGAAAATATTCTATTAAATTCTTTCAAATCTCCAGATTTGATGAGCTAATGAAAGGTAAAACATTCTATCAATAATATAGATCGAAGAAAGAGACAACCTATGATGGTCTCTTGAGCTGTGTTAACTTTAATGTGCCTATCCGTCAGTTTTTCAAAAATTCATAATTAATTTTGATAGAAGCGCTATGCATTCGACAGACAAAATTTTAGAAAAAAATAATTTATGACATTTTGTGCGATAGTAATGCTATACGTTCGATAGGGAAACCTGTCGGAGAATAGTGCAGAACTGGCACTATTCTGACAGTTTAAGTGTCGTAAAGAGAAAATTTTTGACAAAACTTTTGACAATGAGGCCAATATCACCGACAGGTAGATCTGTTGGAATATGATGCTAACTATCAGTATTCCGATAGGTCTTGTTATCAGATTCCAATGGATGAACTACAAGAAATGCCATTTTGAAGCCGTTGTCATTTGCAACTTTTCGACATGAGACGGTGTCGATAAACTGAAAGTTAGGTCTTCTGTCACAATCTTCTACACAAAAATGGTGATGGACTCATGTGTCAAAATTTTGACAAATGAGTGTTGCAAATCTGACAAATGGCCATCGAAATTTGGCCCCAAATGTAGTAGTGGGATGATGAATGGTCCTTTCTAGAGTGTCTCAAACTTTCCATGCATTCCTTTAGGCACCCTTCATTTATCCCATAACATAACTGAATCTCCAACCATGAACTTCCTTGGTCTGGATTTCTTGTCAAAGAGATTCTTTACCCACATGTGATGTTCTGTGATATGATCAACAATCTTCTCTCATTCTTCCTCAAGTTTATTCAGATACAAAATTCATTTTTCCAACCCATCCTTATAGATGCAATCTTCTACTACTGATCTCAACTTGTTAGTACCCAATTCTAGAGGCAGGGGAAGACTTGTGTTGACTCCGTACACCAGTTCAAAAGGTGAAATACCAATTGCCCTTTTTGGAGTTACTCTGTCAGCCTAGAGTGCTTTGTGAATTTTCTTGTGCCAAGTCCTTTGGTTATTTGATACAAGTTTTTTCACTATATTTACCAGGTTCTTATTACTTGACTCAGCTTGACCATTCCCTTGTGGGAAATAGTCAGATGAATGACTAGCAGTTATGCCATACTCAAAATAGAATTTATTAATTTCAGTTGAAGAAAAGTAAGCTGCATTATCCATGACTAGTTTAACAAGCATGCCAAATCTTACCATAATGTTCTCCTTGATAAATTTGCACACTACTTCGAAAGTAGTCTTCTTTGTGGCCTTCACTTCCACCCATTTCATAAAATAGTCAGTTGCAGTGATTATATAAGTGTGACTAGCACTTGATGCAAGATTGATAGGCCCAATAAAATTGAGGCCCCATTACTGGAAGGGACCCTCTATTACTACTAGTCTGAGAGGAAGAACTCCCAATTGAGGTTGACCTGTGAACATCTTGAATTTTTCACACTTGGCCACCCAATGATATCCATCTTTGAAAATCCCTAGCCAATAATAGCATTGCCTCAAAATTTTAAATGCGGTTATAGAAGATGAGAAATGCCCACCACAGGCTTCTTCATGGAATGTTTTTAGTAGTCTCTTCTACTATTTCTTGTCCATACATCTAAGAAAATTTCCATCTACACATCTTTTGTATAATGTCCCTTCCCAAATGACATATTTAGAAGCTTTCAACCTCAAGTCTCTCCTTTCTTTAGCTATCAATCTTTTAGGGCATTCACCATAAGTCAGGAAATATACAATGTCTTCAAACCATGGGTCTTGTAAAATCACTGCTAAAACTAGTTGTTCTATTTCAGGCTGATTATCTCCTTCACTTTCTACCATAGCTTTACATAATGCATTGCCTCATACTAGTTTAGTTGTCTTAATCTCTATATCATATTCTTATGTTTTAGCTACCCAAGCCCCTCTATTATTACATCCTACATCTTTCTGGGTTAATGTACTCTTTATTGCAATGTTAGGAACAAAAACAATGGATGGAGAATGTAAGATATAAAATGTAAATTTCTTCAAGGCTTTTAGCAGTGAGAAGGCATAATTCTCGATTTGAGAATATCTTAGCTCATGATTTTTCAGTGGCATACTTATAAAGGAAATAGGAGCTTGAACTCCTCTATTTTCTTGCATAAGAATAGCTGACAATGTATGTTCAGATGCATAACAATAAATCATGAAATCCTTCTTATAATCTGGGTGACATAAGATAGGGGCATTGGCTATAGCATCCTTTATATCTTGGAAGGCTCTTTTACCAAGGTCATTCCATTTGAATTTTTGGTTACCTTTCATCATGTCCACAATACACTTGGTGGTTTTTGAAAAGTTGGGGATGAATCTTCTGAGGAAATTTACTTGAATGAAGAATGATTTCACTCCATTTTTACTTATAGGTAAACTTAGCCTTTGAATGGCTTTGATTCACTCTAGGTCAATCTTGATACCATCTTGTGATACAATATGACCCAGTAGTTTTCCTTCAGTAACACAAAAAACTAACTTCTTAGGGTTTAAAGAGATCCCGTGTCCTCTACACCCTCACAATACTCTTTCCAAATCTATAACATGATCACTTCTTTTCTTAGAGAACACAGTTAAGTCATCTAAATATATGACAATGATCTTATCTTTCATATCAGAAAAAGACAAATCCACACCTCATTGAAATGTAGCACTAGTGTTGATAAGGCCAAAAGACATTCTATGGTATGCAAATGTGCCCTAGGGAGTGGTAAACGAGGTCTTGTGTTGATCTTTCTCTTCTACCTCTACTTGGTTGTAGCCTAAAAATACATCAAGCATAGACATCATGTCAGCCCCTACAACTATCTGCAACAAGTGATCCATGTTGGGGAGTGTGTAGTTGTCTTTTAAAGAAGCTTGATTTAAATTTCTAAAGTCTACGCATATCCTTATTTCTCCATTCTTTTTCCTCACAGGGATGATGTTTGCTATAGAATGGTGGATAGGGTAGATAATCCTAGCTTTAAGCATTTTGTCAACTTCTCTAAAGATAGCATCTACCACTTTTGGATTATAATTTCTTTGCTTCTATCTAAATTGGGTAGCATCAGGTTTTAGGAGAATTTGATGCTTGAAATTTCCTTCCATAAAGCTTTTTAAATCTTCATAACTCTAGGCAAAGACATCTTGGTATTCTAGAAAAATCCTTCTAGATTCTGCTTTCTCTAAAGGTGTGCAACACTTCCCTATGTTTATCATTCTAGGATTTGACTCATTCCCAATGTTCATCCCTTCATATTCCCCGGTCGTAAGACCTTTCTCTATCTGCTTCTTCTTAACATAAGTATCATGATGATTGACCAATTTCTCTAATGATATAAAATATGGGGGAATGATGTTACCTTGCAATTGAGTCACACCTGGTTCATCTTTCTTTCATTCCCTAGGATGATCTTTTGAGAGATCATTTGGTTTTTCTTCAGGGGAACTATCATTAACTTCAAGGAAGAGTTGCAGGCATTGGTCATCGTCAAATAATTGCCAATCATCTACATTATTGGGTATTGACGGCCTGTACATTACTTCTACTTGGTATTTCTTCTCTTTAAATTCTAAATGAGGTAGTAGTAAGCTAGCAAAGATTGCTAGTGAATCTGATTTGGAATTTAATTCTCTAGGGATATATTCGATAGCAAAGGCATCCAATCCTTCAATCTTGTCCCATACTCAGTTTCTGTAACTCTTCAACTTTCAATTTCTGACATAGTACTGACTTTTGATTTGGCACATGATCAACTCAACATCACCTTGAGATTTTAGAATTTTCACACCCCTTCCTTTCATGAAAATTATCCCAAGTAGCAATACCTCAAACTCAGCCATATTATTGGTATTTGCAAACTCCAGTTTGAAAGCCATCAGCTCAGGTTCACCTGCGGATGGATTTAATACAACTCTGACACCAAACCCATAGGAAGAAAAACTATCATCGAATTCCACTGTCTAGACTTCCGGATTCTTTTCTTTCTTAGAGGCCTTAACTTCTTCTTGTTCACCTTTAGGATCATCAACAACACCCTAGGTAAACATCATGTAATTACCAAACTCCAATTCTTGATACAAGATTTGAGCTTTTGGATCATCTGATTTTAGAACTGTGAATTTTGACTTCTCCTCAGGCTCTAGTTTAACCTTCTTATTTCCAACTGGAATTACTACCTAGGACCAATCCAATTTAATTTCCCCACCTAAGTCTCTGCAAAAACTTCTGCTAAGAAATAATCCATAACTTGGTGGTATATTTGCAACAAGGATCGTTAGTAGCATCTTCTTTTCAGGATGGGAAGCTAGAGCTACTTGGGCATCTTTGATTTGGCCAAGTAGAGGGACTTGCTTAGTGTCCATAGAATAGCATCTACCATGGAATTTTGTCATGGTGAGGCCTAAGGCTTTGGCTACAGGGAAAGGCATCACATTATTAGAGGCACCTAAATCTATGATACAGTTGCTAAGTTTATAGCCATTGATATACAAGGAGACATAAAATGGTTTGGGTTTTTGACTTGGGAAGGTAGCTAGCATAGTGGTTTCTCCTTGCTCAAATAGTTTTGCTAGTGAGGAATCATCTTCATTAGAAGAGGTGATATTTTGATTCAAATTTATACTATCCCCTTTTAAGTAATCCATGAATCTTTTCAATTCAGCAGGATTCGATCTTAAATAATCTATGGGAGAAATTTGGATTCTAGAATTTTTACAAAACTGAATGAAATCAAAAGAATCATTTTCCTTACCCGACTGTGAGATTTTCACTCCCTGACTAATTTCTTTCATACCCAAAGTAGATGCATCATTGGTTCTTGTAGAAGGAGTGATAACATGAGTTTTGTCTTTTTGGTTCTGAGTTAGGACTGCACAGGTGGTGCCATCTATGGTAGCATAACACTCTCCTTGCTTCTCAGAATTAGATTCATACTCAAAAAATAAATTTACAGAGTCGCCATGCAAGCATGAATCTAGTTCATTGTTTGGTGTAATGGTGTCTAACTCATTAGTAGATAATAACTACATCATGTGAGCTATTTCAGGACAACTCTCACCATTATGGTCCATTGTCAAATGAAACATGCACATATTTCCTTTCTTAGGGGAGCCTCAATTACAAGCCTTTGTTGCGAAGTAGGTAATTGTAATGTCTTGCTATCAGTATTTCTACTATTTTGATCTTGAAATGGTTTATGATATGGATTGTTGAACTTAGGGAGTTGCCTTTTTAAAGTGATGATTTCATTGGAAATTTTCTACATCATCTCATTGGTTGATGTAGTACCACTTGAACTAGCACCTGTTTGTATTTCTCTTTTCCATCTGCCTATAGAAATCATGTCATCTTCTAACTCAATGGCTATTTTCTGAGGAGTGTCTAAATCTGTAGGTCATGCTCTTCTCAAATTGTAATTTATATCTGGTGGCATGACACTCATAAAGAATATCTTCATATTTACAGGTGTGGGTCTATCAGTTGTGGGGATTCTGTTAGCAATCTTATTGAATTTAACAATGAATTCCCTCATACTTATAGAAGCTTATTTCTTGATAGAGGTCAATTGCATCAATAACACATGTTCATCTTCAACTATTTTGAACCTAGCCTCAAAATCCATCCTCATAGTATCCCAACTTGTGATTGAAGCATCATCCAAGTGATAAAACTAGTCAACCACTGCTTCACCTAGAGTTTCAACAAATAGCCTAAAAATAACATCTTCATAACGAACTCCTAGGATATGAGTTGCTGCAAAGAAGGCTTTAATGTGTTCATCAGTAGTAAATTTTCCATCTCTCAAGAACTTAGGAAATTTCTTTCTAAATCCTGAAGGGAGTGGGTGATATGTCGCAAACTGTAACAGACCAGTTGCAGTAGCCCATGGAGCTGTCATGACTATATGTGCAAGATGTTGGGGAAAATTAATGACAGGAGGAGCAACTACTCCGTGTAAAGTTAATACCTTGCAAGTTGTAGGAAATGAAGTTTGTGTCTTGGGAGGTGAAGGTGGTCTACTCCTTCTTTTTCTGTCACCTCTCTAATGAGGTAAGTTTATTATGGGAAAAATGAGCTCAGTGAGCCTTTTGAATGTAGGGTCTTTTCCACCTTGCCCCTTGGCACTTCTGAGAAATCTTCTTTGATCCAGAGCTCCAAATTAGTTTTTTTGCCTAGCTTTGTGCTCGACTCTACATTGATTTCTTCTCTAAATTTCCCTTTCAAGTGCTTCTTCTCTCACTTCTTCTTGTTCAAGAAATTGACCCACATTCCTATAATGCTCCGTGTTACTTCTGTATCTCCAAGAAAAAGTATTCAGGGACAAGACTATGTCTTCTTGATCGTCCTAAAAATTGAGATTGGGTTGAAGCACAGGGAACACGTTCTCATGAGGTAACACCATTTTTCCTCATGACAAATATTCTGGTCTAGCAACTGTTTCTCTCCCTAGCGGAGTTGCCAAATATCTGTTGGTAAACAGATCATTCTTTTTGGATTTAACTCTTTATTTGCCCAAAATCTTCTTAAGAAACAATGTGAATACGAATAGTTGGAAAGTTATCTATTTAACTAACTTTCCTCTGAATTTTAACAGGAAAAAATCCCTTATGTAAAGATATGCAATGAATTTTTTTTGTTTTAAATCCTAATGGGGTATGTTCTTGACCAGAGAATATTGGAGGTAACCAAATTAGCCCTTGGTGAGAAACTAATCCAGGCAATGAATTTGATTCTAAACTCTAACCAACTTCATGATTTCACAGTTCTTATGAATTCACACCAGTGGTGATGCATCAATGAATTCTACTTGAATGAATGAGAATGTAGTAAAACAACATAGATGAATCTAATCTAAATAGCACACAAGAGTATTCTCCAAATTTCCAAGTAATGCTCCGATTACTGTCAATTAGTTGCACTAAGAAGTAGGAACAAAGCTCCTTTTATTTCCAATTTCAATCCAACTTAAGGAAAACAAACATTCAAACCTACAAAAGCATGGAACAATAAATAAATGGCACAAAGCACATTCCAGATTGACTCCGCAACAAGATGTATTTCACACCAAAAATTAGCTGACCTTTTCATTGATTTTCAAAGTGTTACATATAGGCTTCAAGAATTAAGCCATTACAAAATCAACCAAATCGATTCATATTCTACAAAGTTGGTAGATGACAAGTGGCCATTTACTGACTATATAATGCATATCAAAAAGAAAGGGGGGAAAGTTATTTTCTCTTCACTGACTTCTTTGCATTCTCCAACTTAGCCTTATGAGCTTTGGCGGCCACAAGAATCAGAATCATCCTTTCAGAATCTAGGATGTACACATTTTTCAATCTTATGAGCCAGTGGGCATGATCTTTCTCTATGCATTTTGCAGCATCCTTTCAGGGTTGCATCTTCTCCATGGCTATATATATGCATCTACCAAGTTGCTGAAGATCCAGTATTCTATCAAGGTGAGACCCAGATAACTCTGCAAGCTAGTCCAAGTAGTCAAAGAATGACTTTTGCATATTGGTTATATCAATCAGACTCTTTCCATCTCAGCTAGCTTGAGACTCAGAGTGAAGACCTATCAAATATACAAAGATTTTACTTTTCTCTTTTGTGACTTCCTCATCAGTCGCCTTCATTCCCTCCTTTGCCTTGATTATCATCTCCATTTTGAATTCTACCCCTTGGAGCCATTCGATTAGAGGTTCATCCCCTTTCTACAATATGTTAGCCTTGATTGCATCTTTAGTCTTCATCATGACTAGCCAATGTTGTAGCACCATGCACTCTTGACATCTCAACCTCTCTGTTGTGAGTGTTTGCATATGTCCTTTGAGAGAATCCTTCTCTACCTATAACTGTAAAAATACATTTTTGAGTTTCTCAATGGCTACCAGACCTTTAGACTTAAGTCATTCGATCCACCTTCTACCAATATGCCTGGAATGTCTATCTTCTTGCAATTTGGAAAGTATTGCTTGGTTCTTAGCTACAATAGGATCAAATGCTGTTAGTGAACTGAGTAGGCTTTCTACAGGAGTGACCAACTACTTAATGAAGTTAGTCATTTCTTTAATCTCCGCCTTGAGTCGAGTCTTGGTGACTTTGAGTTCTTCAAGCTCTTCCTTGATCAAGATGTTACTAGACTTCCACAAGTCTACCTTGGTATCATGGTGGGTGAGCCCCGTATCTAAGGAATGGAGTGCAAAGTTTGAGGCAGTAAGGTCTTCAATTCTGCCATCCTTCAGTGGATTGGCTATTTCCATCATCAGGTGCCTTATGTCTAGATCTCAACCAAGAGTGGTCAGAGTCCTAGTCTTCTTAGCCTTGCTTATGGTTGAGCCTGACGACATTGCTAGTGAGAACATCTCTCCACTGGGAGTTCCTTGCTCAACCCTTTTTCTTTTCCACTCTAGAGTATTCTTGAGCCATGATTCTACACTTGTAACTTTTGTTGTAGAAATCAAATCTTCAAAAAATAATTACCTGATAATAGGAGGGGAAGATTTAGGCTTGGAAGTGAAAGGATTAACCTACGGAGAAGAAATGTTGTTTTCCTCTTGAGGAGACCCCAAATGCTCATCTATGTCATCAGTTTCTAAACTTCTACTGTCATCACCAACCTCAAAAATGGTGGAGCCTCTTGAGTAGGAGTGTCACCTTGTATCTCAACACTTCCCCCTTGTGCTTGCTGCTCTGGTTTTGTGGCTCCAATAGGTTCTTCTGCTAGTTTGTCAGATTTCTCAACTTCAACTTCTTCATTTGAACCAATGACTGGAGATGAACTTTCTCTGCAAGTCTTCTCAAGTGTGATCTCTTTTTCAAGTGGTTCATCATATCCACCTACTGGTTGAGCTAGTCTTTTGGCTATAGATGAAGTTGGCAAAGAGGAGGATGTACGAGCACTCACCAGCTCGACTGCAGGAGCTTGTTGAGGAGTAGGCTTCCTAGATCTCTTTCTCCTTCCCATCATCTACTGAACCCACTTATCAGTTCTCTTAATGAATTTAGCCGCTAAGGTCTCAAAATCTTCTATGGCTTGACCTTGAACTGATTCAAAGCTCATAGGATAGGGCTTGATCTGATCTCTATATGTGTTTCTATACATGTGTTCTCCATCATAAACAATACCCTCAACATTAATGTTGACATTGAACAACTTGAATTGTTCAATAGTCAACCTAGAGTAACACCTCTCTCTGCTCTCTAGCTCATCCTTGCAATTCAACCAATAATCTTTGAGTTCAGGAATGTGCTTGACCATAGTGCCAATATGTAGATGATTTTTGGCTAACTTACTGGAGAAAATTTCAGCCTCAATACTTCATACATTTTTGGCTTATATCTTCTCTCAAATGTCTTCATCACATTCTTAGCATTTGATCTCAATGTGCAACTGTAAGCTCCAATGGTAACAAGAAATTCATAGCCTTTATTCTTAATTCCCACACTGATTAGGTTCACTTGCAACATCTATCGGATCACCTCAATGAGCATGATCATGTCATCAGGGTACCTTGGTAGCTTCATGGGAAAATCATCAAAACCTACAAGATGAAGATATGAGAAACTAGAAAATTGGATGAAGAAAATCCCAAATTGGGTGATGAATTCCATGGCCTTTAGAGAGAATCTCCGCTTTGGGCATCCTTCCAACTCTATGTACAATCTGATTGTAAATGAGTCATACTCAACATAGCTATTTTGTAACTTCAAATGAGCAAAGAAATCATAAATTTTCACATCATCTTCAAATTCTTCTATCCTAGGGAGTCCCGACCATACTTGCAATGTAGCTGAAACATAGATCAAATAGGAAGACATATAAAATTTGTTCTGGTACTTGGTGAGACTCAAGGCATT
Organism: Chamaecyparis obtusa; assembly: GCA_027943335.1. NCBI lineage: Eukaryota > Viridiplantae > Streptophyta > Pinopsida > Cupressales > Cupressaceae > Chamaecyparis > Chamaecyparis obtusa. Next base: position 786,034 of record BSBK01001598.1, on the reverse strand, counting down.
GTATCGATTTTCACTTATCACTTGAGCCCAATCTATATAATGGTGCTCAACACATATTACTTGGACCAAGAAGAAGTAGTGTTCTATGAAGTTCAATGCATCACTTTCACCTTTTATCCTGTGAAGGAGCACCAGGATGTCAATAATCTTAGCCTTCAGGTCTATCCCAAAAAGTGTCTTTGGCACTTTTCCCTTTATGCTTCTAGCCTTCTGAAACCATGAGTTCATGATCTCTTTCCTCCACCTCATCTTCTTCTCATTATATTTTGAAATTGCAATCGAGAAGTTCATATTTGAAAATTCTGCTCGCTTTGGGATATGGAGACTATTCTGCATGGACTCTTTTTCAATGGAGCTGAGTACTGTGTCATCTAGTAGAAAAATATGTTTTGTATCCAGGTTTAATCTAGTTATACATTCCCAGATTAGTTCGGGAGCTTTTACTGCAATAGGAAATCTAGCAACTTCGACCAAACCACTACCTTTGAGCTTCTGTGTCATGGGGTGGAGATTTTCTTCATTCAATCTTCTATGTCGATTGCCTAGATCATAGAATCTAAGGGATGTATCTATCAAATTATGCCATTTAGATTTAATCCTATTCAACCCATCGAAACCCATGAATCTAGTGGCCATAGCTTGTGATCTTGCTTTTGATTTACTGTTAAGAAGCTTTGGAGTATGCCATAAGAATATTTGTGAAATGATGGGAAATCAAAGGCCTATGAAAAAGATGTGAAAAAATGGTAATTTCCACTTGATCATTTGAGTCTTTTATAAATAGCCTTCTTCCTTACCGTTACTTTCCATATCTCGTGCCACATGAGTGAGAGATTTTCAAAATATTCGTTAAAGTTCTAATGTTAAGATTTGAATTAAATGCATCTTATTAATGGCCTTAGGAAATCACTTTTACCCATTTGAAGTAGCTTTAATCGTAACTTAATTGATGTAGTGGATTTTTACTTTTCTACTTCCTTTAATTAGTGCCCTTGTCGGAAAACTCACTTCGAAGGTAGAAACTCGACTGTGGAGAAGCTGAGAAGTGATTTGTTGAAACTCCACAACTAACCTATTTATTTAGCAATTCTCTTTAGATATCAAAGAAAGCTATCTTCATCATAACAAATCGTTCAATCCCCATGATTTCTTATGCTTATTTCTTCACAAGTTGTTGCTTCTCAGAAATTGACCTTCTCAGGTGATTTTCTGATAAGGGAGAAGCTGAAAATTGATTCTCTGAAAAAGGTCTCTTACTCACTTTCTCATATTTTGAGACTGTTTTATCCATTGTAGGGACTCAATCTTATTTCCTCAAAATCTAGACATTTGGCATTCAGGAATCTTTGATACACTTTCTACTATCCTTTGGAAAACAACTTCTATAGGAAAAACTCCGCAAGCAGAGGAGTTCATTACAGATTCTCTGCCAAGCTACTTTTCTAGACCCAACTGATTCTTAACTTGAGAATCTCGATCTCCAGGCCTTGTCTATGTGCTTGATGATTCCTATGTTCTCTTCCCATGGAAAATTACCTTCATGGGTCGAAACCCGCCGTGGAGAAGGTGATTTTCAATTTTCTGAAAAAGGGGAAAAATGTTATTTTAGAGCTTCACATCCATATGAATACCATCAATCAGAACTGAAATAAATAAGGTCTTTATCGAATTAGGAACTATAACTTACCCATTCCTAGGATGAAATTAAAAACCACCCTGACTTAAAAGCAGAAAGAAGGCATGAAGGGATTATTCGATAAAGACCACCTATCCTAGGAGGATTGTAGACTTAGACTCCAATTTATTATCTCAAAACTCACAACTCAATCTAACACAAGGCATTCACTTTTTCTTTAGAGTGTGAAGAACAAAAGTGGGGCAACAGGCTTAAGAGTTGAACCAGCTTCCTTACATGCTATGTGAGCCTCCTCTTGGAAGTCTTTTTCCGTTTGGATTATTGCACTCTCCAGCTATTCCTTGTGCAACTTGCATTGGTTCTTCTCAGCCTTGCATGAGCCTTGTGTGGTCATTTTACTATTCTCTTTTTTAACTGCTTGCATACCACTTTCTTGCTAAGTTTTCTTTGGGCTTTGTCTTTAGCATCATTTTTATGCCTTCCCTCTTGCGTAACTCCCTTTGGTATGGCCTCCATGTGCCTTACCTTTCCTTTCTCTGCGTAACTCCAGTAATTTATTGTTGTCTGTGCAATCTCTCTTTTTTTAATTTGAACAATCTTAATAAGTTTGACTGATTTACCTTTTTTATATTTATTAACATTATTCATTATTAGATTCCACATAATACGTTACTTCAAATATAATTTATAATAGTTTGTTTTAAATTTAATTTCAAATTTAGATTACTCTAATTTTATCTCATCTCAACAATTCTCAGTTACCTGCCATTTTTTTTGGGTGTGTTTCGTAACCTTTAATTGTGCCAAGTTCATTCTTAAGTCTAAACTTTTTAGCTCACTAATCTTTATTTTTGCAGTCCCTCTTTGTACATTGATTGGTGTGTTTTGTGGGATTTATTTAGCTCTTATTCATGTTTTTTTAACTCACTTTGCCTCACTACTGTTAATAAGTGTAACTTTTCCTTTATTCCCTTTCTTGCTATCATATTCTCCTAATTGTAACACATTTGTCAATCATTGCATTTTTTGTTAAACATATTCAGAAAATCCCTTCTGCTACATCATTTATTCTGAAAGTTTTATCTTTAAGTATAATTGTAGTTTAAACACCTCATTTATTCTAAAAGTGTTATCTTTAAGTATAATTGTAGTTTAAACGCCTTTCTTTAAACCTTTTCTTTTTTTGCAATTTGTCTGTAGCCTGTTGGAAATTTATCTCTGAGTATTATCTAAGTTTGGAATTTTATGAGTCCAAGTTTTGAATCATTGCATAAAATTCTCTGTTCATTGTCTTATTGGCTGTCTTATAATGCAACATTCCAACTTTCAACCACACAAGTTAATAATTCATTCAATTACCATCATTTAACTTGGACCATAATGCCTTATTTACATATATATAACGTCTCTGTCATCTCTGTTATAACACCTTAAATTTGCAAGCATATATCTAATGTTATTAATTTTTTTTCAAACTACAAGTAACTCATTATTATTATTACACTTGTAACTTTGGTCCTTATCAATGTGCATCTTATGTGCCTTGTGTTTAAACGTAAATCTTGAAAAACCTTCTTCTCTTTCATTTGTATTTATCTCTTTTGTATGTATCTCTTGCCCTATTCTCAATATTATCCTTATCCTCCATTTACTTCTACTTTAGTTATCCTTTCCTTAAAATTCTCAGTCTCATCTAAACTTAGCTCTTTAAAGATACACGTGATTGTCTTGAAGTTTAAAGTTTTATGACTTTCTTTTGACATAAGGTAATTTTTTTATTAAGTTTCATTAATAGCTTTATTAGTTTAAACTAAAATACCACAAATTTTATAATAATTTTATTATTCCAATTTAAAAGCTTTCATTTGTGTAACTTTAGAAAAACTTAGTTTTTCTAAGAAACTTTGTAATATTTTTTAATTGTTTTTTATAAAATTTATTAAGATATTTTATTTAAAACATATCAATCACTTTATATTAGGGTAACTTTTTTTGGGATTATCAATTTCTTTCTTAATTAAAAAATAGCTTTTTTTTTAAAACAATTAAATTTATTTAAGGAAATTGATTTTTTTGTTATTCCATTTTTTAAAATCATATCTACATTTTGTTTATGAAATTAAATTAAATCGTTCTCACTACCAAGCATGGAAGGAGATTATGTTCATTAAATAAAGGGGGTAAATTTTTTTTTTCCCTAGCTAGCCTTTTGTTCAATTTTTACAATTATGTCAATTTTATCAAGAAAAATGATATATATCACATGATTGATCCTATGAAAATAAAGTAATTGATAATGATTAACTATAATTTGTTCAAGTATTGTGAGTTATGTACAAACATTGCCTTCTAGTGTCTAATCATTGAGCATTAATTGCTATAAGTTTTTATATGATCTATTATTTTGCACTAAGTTGCATCTTTTATTAGTTCCATTTGATCCATTGATTCAATTTGTAGGTTGCACTGGGATGCGCTTACTTAGTTGATGTTCATCAACTTGTTCCATTTGTAAGTTGCACTAGGATGCACTTACTCAGTTGATGTTTATCAACTTGTTCCATTTGTAAGTTGCACTGGGATGGGCTTACTCAGTTGATGTTTATCAACTTGTTCCATTTGTAAGTTGCACTCGGATGCACTTACTCAGTTGATGTTTATCCACTTGTTCCATTTGTAAGTTGCACTGGGATGCGCTTACTCAGTTGATGTTTATCAACTTGTTCCATTTGTAAGTTGCACTGGGTTGTGCTTACTCAGTTGATGTTTATCAACTTGTTCCATTTGTAAGTTGTACTAGGATGCACTTACTTTAGTTGATATTTATCAACTTGTTCCTTTGGTTATTTTTTTTCCTCATGGTGAGGATGGTGCTCTTGAACTCTTTCCTAAATTTTGTTTGATATCTCTTATACTTGGAAGGCAGTATGTTTTTCACACTCATAATCCTTAGTTCAAATTAGTATTTGTTAGAATAATTGAGAGGGGGGTGAATCGGTTATCCATAATCCCAAATACAAAATGTATATCCAAAAACAATTTAAACAAATTTCTACAGCTCGGTAACATAGAATAGTAAACTGTCTTATCTTTTACCGATTACCAGTTAATAACTTATAATAACTACCAATCAAATCAAATATGCAACATGAAAAGTATGATATCCAACAATAATCACAATCAACACATAACATAAGAGGTTTAACGTGGAAACCTTGTAAAGGGAAAAACCACCTGGGATCAGCAACCCAAAATATTATTCACTCTTCTGAAGTGAGCTCGGTGAAGAGCCAACCCTGTTAAAAGTTACAAAACACATTGTAAGGTGTGACCTTTTTAGAGGATTTAACACTAACCATTATTGTCCAACCATCATTCACTATGGGGTTAACATGATAACAAATGTACATTCTATGAATGACATTACAAGACTTTCTAGTCTACTCGGTTAAGAGATTTATTGGATTACAATGGTTAAACTGTAACAAAAGGTGATCCGAATACAATACAACTTGATTTGCAGATATTTAGATCTATTCTTAAGCTCATAAAATCCTCTGATCAATATATCAATTCTATTCAACAATATTCAGTAACTTCCTATCTCTCGATTATAGCTTTTTGACGCTCGGCAATCTCTGTAGTTTAGTTCTCCTTAACCAGTTTGATCAGGCATGCATGAAGCTTGTTCATGTGATATCTTTGTAGTATTATTTCCTCTGACATAAGTTTCATAATGAAACCCTAGTCCCTTAAATAGACAAGTAAACCATTTTTCTTTTCATCCATCAAATTTTTTTGCTTAATCTCCTTCATTGATTTTTCCGTTTAAACCTTCCTTAGCTAATGTGTCAGTAACACATTTCAATTATGTCCTTTAGATCTTCCTTGAATTTTTCTAGTCATTGATGTCATAACAAACTTTGTCTTTCCACCTCATGATCATACACTTTATAGCTCATCAACTTTGTCAACTAAACTAATCATTTAGTTCTTCTGTTCATTCTTGGTTAAAAAAGAAATGCGTCAGTGAAAACAAGCTCAGTTTATACTGTGCTCAGTATACACTACACTGCTTGGTGTATACTGGAATGCTTCATTCACCGACCACACTACTTTGTAACATTTTTCTCCCAACTTCATAACAGATTAATGCAACATAATCAAGTCAACAATATGAAGTCATAGACTCATCAATAAGTTACCAAGAGTATTCCTTATCCTCATCTGTCATATCCATCTTCCTCAATGTAGATATCTCAGTTCTTCATCTTTTATCTCCTCTTTACAAATGTGTAGATGTTTGCAACTCCGTGATAGGTACTATCAAAACTAGTTGACATCAATGAAAACATAAAACTTATTTAATTATCTTACATAACACTTCAGTGTTCGGTGATCTCTAATCACTTGTAGTTCTTCAATCATGTTCTCAATTAGTTATAGTTCATCAATCTCTCCCTTTGACATTGATGGAAACTCAAGAAATATGAAGTATACCATACACATACCAAACGTGTATTCTACAACTCTGTAAACAAATGTTGTAGCTCGATATAAGCTCTCCCTAGCTTAATATGTTTAATCACTATGTTACATAACAACATTGCAAGTGAAGACTATCTTCTGTAGATATGATCTTTGCAGCTCTCAAATTCCTTCTTCTATTCTTAGCAACTGATCTCCAACACTCTCTTTGACTTTCTCAGATTGTCTCTCCTTTAGATAGATGTTCCAGTATTCTCCTCGGTTATCATATTTTTTATCTCTCCCTTTGACAACAATGCCAAAGAAAAAACATAAACCATATAGCTCTTGTAGTAGCCAATTTAACTCACTGTTGTTCAATTCATTTACTATATCTTAGTATACTAATTATGCCACTAGTTTCTCAAATCTTTCTCAACCTTAGACAAAAATCCAAAGTGTGAACTATGCTGCATCAACATGAATGATCTTCTAATAAGATTAGGCTGATGCAACCTCTAGATCACATTAGTGACTGGTAGATAGGGGACAGACCCCAAGTCTAGTCCTCAAGTATTCAAATGTATCTTTTGGTAGAGGCTTGGTAAATATGTCTGCAAGTTTCTCTTTAGATGTAAAAAATTATAGCTTCACTTGCTTCTCCTATACTTGTTCTCTTAAGTAGTGATACTTGATAGATATGTTCTTTGTTTTTTAGTGCATCACTAGATTCTTTGAAATATTAATTGCACTAGTGTTGTCACAATATATAATCACCGGATCAGTGATTACCTCATTCATTCCTTCCAACACTTGCTTAATATATGCAATATTTGAATAGTTTGTAGTAGCAACAACATACTGTACTTCGGCTGTAGACTGGGAAATACAAGACTGCTTCTTACTTGTCCAGGTAACAACTCTTTCACTAAAGAAAAATGCTCCTCAAGTTGTTCTTTTTCTATCATCCACATTTCCAGCCCAGTCAACATCGGTGTAGACTTTGAGTTCAAACTTTCCATCCTTAGGATACCATAATCCATAATCCTCTATCTTCTTTAGGTATCTTAAGATTATCTTTGTAGCAACCATGTGTGACTCCCTAGGATTTGCATAAAATCTTGCAACAATCCCCACAACATGTGCTATATCTGGTCTACTATGTACTACATACATCAAATTACCAATCATTGATTGGTTCAGTGTTTGGTTCACCTCTTTAGTTTCATCCTCTTTAGTCAATTTTCAGCCTATGACCATCGGTGTTCCAATTGGTTTAGCATCTTCCTTGCCAAATATTCTCAGTATTTCCTTTATATACTTGGATTGTGTGATGAATATTCCATCACTTTGATAAATAACCTGCAAGCCTGGAAAGAACTTAATCTCTCCAAACATAGACATTTCAAACTCTTGTCTCATCTCATCAACAAATGGTTTGCATATGTGATCTTGTCCTCCAAAGATAATATCATCCAAAAATATTTCAGCATTTAGAATAGTATCATCAGTATCTCCTTTCATATACAAATTGTTGTTCTCACTAGTTCTAACAAATCCAATACTCAACAAATAGGTATGTAGCCTTTCATACTAGGCTCTCAGTGCTTGCTTCAAACCATACAAAGCTTTATTTAATCTACATACCATATCTTTCTTGTCTAGATCTACAAACCCTTCTAGTTGTTCTATGTAGACTTCTTCAAGAATCCCATTCAGAAATGCAGACTTAATGTCCATTTGATAAACTTTAAATTTATTATGTACTGCATAGGCAATTAACATTTGAACTCCTTCTAGTCTAGCAATAGGTGCAAAGGTCTCACCATAATCAATTCCTTCCTCCTGTGCATACCCCTTGAAAACTAGTCTAGCTTTATTCCTTGTAACCTCTCCATTTTCATTCAAGTTGTTTTTGAAGATCTACTTAGTACCGATAACATTCTTATCCTTAGGTCTAGGTACTAAAGTCCATGTCTTTTTTTTCTCTATCTATTCAATCTCTTCATTCATTGCATTTATCCACTCTTCATTTTCTAATGCAACTTTAACATTTTTCAATTCATATTTATAAACTAAGCATGTACCTTTTCTCAACTTACTTCTTGTCATCATGCTAGCTTACTTGTTGCCAATGATTTGGTTCTCAGGATGATGTCTTCTGACAAATCTTGCCTGTACCCGATCTCTTCTTTCTTTTTCATCCTATTCAGGTTCATTTTCTTGCTCGGTAGGTCCTTCCTACTCATCGGTGTTCCTTTCCTGTTCCTCGGTGTTGTTTTCCTGCTGACCAGTTGTCACTATCTATGGCTTTGGTAGATACTTTGGTTGTTCAATGTATGTGAATCTATTATAGTCTTCTGATTTCTTTGTGCTTTCTTTTGCATTCTTGTCATCAAACTCATCAACCCTGAAATTAGCACTTTCAATCATTTTATTTATAACTTTATTTAGACACTTGTATGCTTTGCTTATAGTGGAATATCCAAGAAATATCCCTTCATCACCTTTTGAGTCAAACTTTCCATTTCTCTCATCTTTCAAAATAAAGCATTTACTTCCAAAAATTCTGAAATAACTTACAGTGGGTTTGTGACCAAACCATAACTCATAGGGTGTTTTGTTAGTGTCTTTCTTCAATTGAACTTGGTTCAAAACATAAATAGCTGTGCTAACTACCTCTCTCCAGTATGTTTGAGCAACATTTTTCTCTATCATCAGTGTCCTTGTGCAATCAACAATTGACCTATTCCTCCTTTTAGCAATTCCATTCTACTGAGGTGTTCTCGGTGCAGAGACCTATCTTTTTATACCATGCTCATTACAATAGTTAGTAAATTCATCATAAATAAATTTACCTCCTCTGTCAGATCTTAAGCATTTCAATTCTTTATCAGTCTCTTTCTCTACTTTTGCTTTAAACCACTTGAACATTTTAAATGCCTCTAATTTTTCTTTTAAGAACATGACAGTCATCAATCTAGTGTAATCATCAACAAAAAGAATAAAATATCTATCTCCATAATAACTCTGTGTTCTCATGGGACCACACAGGTCGGTGTGAACCAACTCAAGTATTTTCTTTGTTGAATAATCTTTTCTTTTGAAACTAGATTTTTTCATTTTACCTTTCTAACATTTATGACACATAACATGATCAGGCTTTGATAAGTTAGGTAGACCTCTAACCTTTTTCTTTTTACCAATCTTAATCATGTTATCAAAGTTTACATGACAACCTTTTATGCCATAACCAAGCATCTTTTTCATCATTAAACAAGAATACTTTGCATTATTAAGATAAAACAAGTTACCTTTCAATTGTGCTCCTATTCCAACAAGTCTTCCTCCATCATCAAATATTTTTACCTTCTTTCTCTTAAAAGCTATTCAGTGACCTGAATTGTTCAGCTGTGTCACACTTAGAAAATTATATTTTAGTCTTTATACCCAATAAGCATTATCACATTGGATTCTATCATTTATCAGTAAGGATCCCTTTCCTCTAACCATACAAGGTGTATCATTACCCATTTTTATAGATCCTCCATTATATTGCTCAAGATGATCAAATTTTTCTTCATCACCAGTCATGTGATGTGTATAGCCACTATCTATGATCCATGTATCATTTTTATTAACCTTAGAAATTAGTGTTGTCTCTACATACCTTTCTTCTTCCTTATAATCATCCTTCATAGAAACAAATATTACTTCTACATCATCATCTGAATTAGAATCAGATTCATTTTATTCAACAATGTAACATACCTTTTTGCCTTTATTATTGTTATCTGGGTTGTCTCTATTGTAGCGTCGATAACTTTTGTTGCCTCTTCTCCCATAGCTTCCTTCACTAGATTGGTCCTTGTTTCTATCATCTTCCTTCCTATTTGGACATCTAGTAGTAATATGACCAACTTCTTTGCATTTAAAACATGCTAAAGGTAATTTGCCTCTATATCTACCTTTTTCTTTAGGTAATCTCCTAGCTATAAGAGCTTCAAGCTCATCAAGCTCATCATTAATATTTCTATCACTATCATCCTTATTATTTATACTACTAGACTTATTGATCTTTAGAGAAGTCATAAAAGTAGATTCAACAGTCGATACAACACTATTATCATAGTTGTTTAGTTCAAAAGTTGTTAGCTTACCAATCAGATTATCAAGAGTGAGAGTACTGTTAGGTGCTGACCTATTTTCATGTATTGTAGATATTCTGATTGCATAAATAGGCAATAAAGTCCTTAGAATTTTTCTTATCACAGTATCTTCATAAATAGCACCATCAAATCCTTTGATAGCGTGAACTAACTCCTTTATTTGGTTTGTGTACTGCACAATATTTTCTCCTTCTTTTATCTTCATATCATCAAATCTTCCTCTTAAACTTTCATCTCTGGCTCTCTTGACATTTGTATCACAACTATAAACTTGAGAAAGTTTATCCCACATTGTAAGAATTTGCAAATAGAAAATATTGAACCAAGGATCTAGAGGTTGAAGAAAAGCACAAGAGAGAAAATATGAATGCAAGGATGGATTGAATAGATCCAATGAATTCACCTTGATCGAATTGATGAATGAATCAATGTTCATGAAATGATTACATAATAGGCCTCCTTATATAGGAAAGGCAATAAGAGAGAATGATAAGGAGCTGATAAGCTATCACCTATGCTAGGTGTAATCACATGTCCACCAAATGTGGATCATCCTCCATTATGCAATAAAGTATGTGCAATGGGATTAGGATGATAATGTGATAAGATCATGAAAGGTGGATCTCACACACAATGAGGTATGTGAAGACAACTATCACACCAAAAGTGGAAATTTTTCTACACCATGTGCTTAATAGATGTGCACACTCCTAAGTGTCTCAATCATAAATTACTATGCAATGCATTAACCTAAGTAAGATTAAGTAAAGTGTAATTAGGAATAATTAATTACACCAACACCCCCCCTTAAGTGCAACTTAGGGGAATGCACTTAAACTCACAATGCAAGATGGGTCCCGACAACCAGGCCATGTTAGGTACCCATATACAAGATGCATGAAATGCATAACTCTCATAAAGTGGAGAAAGAGGGAAAACCTCATGGGAAAAAGCCTCCCCCAAAAAGAGAGAAGAAAATAAGATACATGGATGGATGTAGTGCTCAAGACCCCCCAAGAACTACATACATCATGTATATACAAAGAATTATCCCCCCATAAGAAAGATAGTTGGAGACATGATATCCTCCCCATAATGTAGAAGCACCCATGTTGATGAAGAGTACTTGCAAACAATAGATCAACCAATGCTTACAAGAAACATGTCTCCCCTTAGGAAGAAATAGATACATCAAGTGATGAAGAAGCTAATCCTTGTGCAAATGGAATAAGGAAGAAGATGTAGGTCTCCATGAATGAATCTCTGAAGACTAAATAGGTCTCTCCAAGCTCAAAGAATCTATCACCTCATGTGACAAATCAAATGAAGAAGGAGAATAATCAAGTACACCAATCTCCAAAGAAGGTGAAGAAGTGTCCCCATCTATGATGAAACTATCATCAAGGGAAAGAGAAACCCCATCATGTATGTCTTCCAAATATGCATCATGAGAATCAACAAATGCTGAAGATGCATCCAAGTAGTCATCACATTCTGCAAGATCTGAAACACTATGAACATCCTATTGAATAGTAGAGCCCATGTCTGAAGAAGCAGGAGGTGGAGGAGTAGGAAGATTAACACTTGTCTCAACAACAAAATGATTCAAGTGCCCAAAGTTCTCCTCATAATTATCCCTTGGCAAAGGGATGGGTACATCATGAATATCATCATCATTATCAACAAAATTAGAAAAAGAATACAAGCGGGATGTATGATCAACAACTCCCATAGCTATGACATCTCTAGTCTCCATGTCCCTAATGTAGACATAATCAGGAGTGAACTCAAAAATTTTACCTTGTACCCCATGTGTAATTTGGTAAATAGAAAGGAGATTAGTGGTCAAGGATGGTACGCAAAGAACATCATTAAATGTCCCTTCTCCCATAGGAATAGAACCTTTCCCACAAACTCTCATGAATGTGTTGTTACCTATCAAAATATTAGGAGAATTACAAGGCTCAATAGAAGAAAACATATCCATAGAAGATGCCATATGATGTGATGTACTTGAATCAAGAAGCCATTTACCTTGCTCAGGATGTGTCGAAGCCAAGAGTGCTTGTCCTTTACCTTTATCTTTGGATGATGATAGAGATGTAGAAGCTGCCAAATGTGTAGAAGATGGAGTAGACACTGATGAGGGCAACTTAATGTTGTGTTTCTAAATAATGTGAGTTAGCTCATCAATCTTCTTTTGAAAACACTTATGCTCATCATGTCCTAACTTTTGACAATATGCACATTTATCTCTCTTTCTTCTAGATGATTCCTCTCTTGAAGAGGACTTGGATTTAGTACTTTTTGGTGAAGAAGATTCATTACCTTTGTCTTGAGGCTTAGGATCCTTATTGTGTTTCTTTCCTTTTCCATTAGAAGCCTTTGAAGTAGACTCACTTGCAATCAATGCTTGATGTGTGGAAGGCTTCAACTGACCCATATGTGCCAACTTTGCTTGTTCCCTTGTGAGCTGCGCTACAAATTCATCAAGAGAGGGCAATTTGTATGCACTACCAAGAGAATCCATAGTAGCATAGAATGTAAAAACAAAGATTGAATAATTAGGACCAAGCTTGGAAAGAATAGAAAAGATCAATTGTTCATCCCCTTTAACAATGCCACATGAAGAAAGCTCCAATATAATAGTATTGAACTTAGAGAAAAAATCTTGAATATTGTCAAAATCCCTAGGATTAAGACCTATGAGATCATTCTCTAATTTGAATTTCCTCATCCTATCAGGTTTACCAAAGAGTCCTTCCAATGTGATCGAAGCATCATGAGGATGTGTGCAAGATGCACTATGAAAGTGCAAGTCATGAGAGATGGATGATCTAAGAGAGCCAAGTGCTTTAGCCCTTCAATCAAACCATTTTCACCTTTCTACAAAACCTGTTTGAGGTTCTTGATCCTACCCAAGAGTCATTCTAAGAAATCCAAGACTCAACAAATGATCACTTAAAGAAACTTTCCAAATAATGACTAATAACTACTTATAACTCCTTCAAATGACTGATGCAAATGAGAAAACTAAAATCCAAGGATTAACCAAGTGCAATTATAGCCCCAAAATGACCTATTACTAAAATTGATATGTCTACCAATAATCACTCAAATCTAATTGCAGATCTGGAAAGTAGACAAAAAATCATGCACTTTCAAAAAAAATTTCACCTCAAAATGTTACCGCATGTGCCCAAACAAAGCCCTGGAAGTTGCAAAAATTAGGAATAGACAAGAATAGTCAACAAGATCTTCAATTTCTAACAAATGAGACCACCAAAATGCAAAATCAACACCACCAATTGAAAGTTTAGGAAATTCTACCCAATTTCAAAAAAAATTGCACCCGATTTGGAGCCCGGATGACCAAGTTATGGCCTCTCAAAGTTGGACTGTCAAATAAAAAATGCATATGGTGAAGGTTGAGAATTTTCCAAACCTTGATGACATCAGAAAAACATGGGGTTAAATTTGATGGTCATACAGCCATAAAAAAATGCAATGCTGCCCTATGATGATGGCTAAACGACCGTCAAATTTCAGCCAGTGAAATGATGACGCAAGCAAAAAATGGCCCCTTCCAGCTGATGTGTCTACTGGCATGGCTGTCCATACTTGTCCATATGGTTTTGATGTGGCCAGGTGGCATGGGGGGCTGATGTGTTTGGCCCGGTGATTGGGCGCTGCATGGAGGTCTCTGATCGCTGAGGTGACTCAGTGACTGGGCGCGGTGGCCGGAGTGACAGGGCTTCACTATGGTGGCCTACTGTGTGCTGGGTGTCCCGCATGGCCTTTGGTGAGGGGTCCATAGGGTGACTAGGTGAGGGGTCTCTTTTGACTTCCGTGTGGTAGTCGGAGGAGTGGAGGTGTGTCCTCCGCGTGGTCAGCTTCCCGGGAGGAGGGGACGCTACCAACGGGCTGAGCGGTGGCGGAGGGACTGCTGGGAGGAGCGGTCAATAGGAGTTTTGAAGTGGTGGCACCCAAGACTATTTAGTCCCACATTGATCATGGGCTAGGTTTTATAGCCCTTTATAAAGAAGAATGCCCTGAAAGTAAAATGAAGATGTGCGCTTGGGATGGCACGGTCTCGCTTCCAGGTGAGTTGTGTGACATCACTCTATTTGCTAATGTGTGAGGTAACAGAGAATATTCTTTGCGGTATAAATAAGATTCTAGGGCATGTACCAAGCCTGAAACACAATTTTTGACAGGAAAAAAAAATCTGAATAATTGCAGGATTAAAAAAAATATTTTTTTCACAAAATCATACCAGTGAGGTAGATCGGGCCGTATGGCTCGATTTGCAATTTTTTTTTGCCTCGGATTCAACTTTCACCTAATATAGGTGAATTTATAGTTGATCTTAATTGAAACAACCTCCCAGACGTAATGGTGAAGTTAGATCTACTCCAAGATGCCTCTATCGCACGCTGGTTGCCAGAGCTGAAATTTGGACCTTCAAAGCTTGCATCAAGATCTCTTCAAATCGGCTAATCTAAAACACTCCAATGGCTCTAATACCATGTAAGAATTTGCAAATAGAAAATATTGAACCAAAGATCTAGAGGTTGAAGAAAAGCACAAGAGAGAAAATATGAATGCAAGGATGGATTGAATAGATCCAATGAATTCACCTTGATTGAATTGATGAATGAATCAATGTTCATGAAATGATTACATAACAGGCCTCCTTATATAGGAAAGGCAATAAGAGAGAATGATAAGGAGCTGATAAGCTATCACCTATGCTAGGTGTAATCACATGTCCACCAAATGTGCATCATCCTCCATTATGCAATAAAGTATGTGCAATGGGATTAGGATGATAATGTGATAAGAGCACGAAAGGTGGATCTCACACACAACGAGGTATGTGAAGACAACTATCACACCAAAAGTGAAAATTCTCCTACACCATGTGCTTAATAGATGTTCACACTCCTAGGTGTCTCAATCACAAATTACTATGCAATGCATTAACTTAACTAAGATTAAGTAAAGTGTAATTAGGAATAATTAATTACACAAACACACATATTCTTAGCAATAGTGCAATCTTTGATATCTTCAAATTTGACAACTGTTAGAGTAGCAACAATCTCCATCATAGTAATGTTATGCTCATGTCTATCTCTTAGTTGATCAAGAGTCAAAGGTCCAGTAGGCAGTGCAATGTAGCCATTCTCTAATAGCGTGAGAGTAGAATTCCCAATTCCACATATATGCAGTTTCATTCGGCTTTGCCATATTGCAAAGTTGTCCTTGTTCAGCTTTGGCACATGCCTCTTATACATTTTGTGATCTTTATGCTAAAGTCGTTAATACTCTGTTCCAAGCAACCAATCAGCTTTGATACCAATTGTTAGAATAACTAAGAGGCGGGTGAATTAGTTATCTAGAGTCCCAAATACAAAATGTATATCCAAAAATAATTTAAACAAATTTCTGCAGCTTGGTAACATAGAATAGTAAACTATCTTATCTTTTACTGATTACTAGTTAATAACTTATAGTAACTACCAATCGAATCAAATATGCAACATGAAAGGTATGATATCCAACAATCATCACAATCAATAAATAACACAAGAGATTTAACATGGAAACCTTGTAAAGGGAAAAACCACCTGGGACTGGCAACCCAAAATATTGTTCACTCTTCTGAAGTGAGCTCGGTGAAGAGCCAACCCTATTAAAGGTTACAAAACACACTGTAAGGTGTGAACTTGTTAGAGGATTTAACACTAACAGTTATCATCCAACCAGCATTTACTATGGGGTTGATAGGATAACAAATGTACATTCGATGAATGACATTACAAGACTTTCTAGTCTATTCGGTTAAGAGATTTATCTAATTACAATGGTTAAATTGTAATAGTAGGTGATCCAAATACAATACAACTTGATTTGTAGATGTTTAGATCTATTCTTAAGCTCATAAAATCCTCTGATCAATATATCAATTCTGTTCAACAATATTCAGTAACTTACTATCTCTCGGTTCTAGCTTTCTGACGCTCGGTAATCTCTGTAGTTCAGTTCTCCTTAACCAGTTTGATCAGGCATGCATGAAGCTTGTTCATGTGATATCTCTGTAGTATTATTTCCTCTAGCATAAGTTTCATAATGAAACCCTAGTCTCTTAAATAGACATGTAAACAATTTTTCTTTTCATCCATCATATTTTTCTACTTAATCTCCTTCGTTGATTTTTTCACTTAAACCTTCCTCGGCTGATGTGTCAGTAACATGTTTCAATTCTATCCTTTAGATCTTCCTTGAATTTTTCTAGCCATTGATCTCGTAACAAACTTTAGCTTTCCACCTCATGATCATACACTTTACAACTCATCAACTTTGTCGACTAAACTAATCATTTAGTTCTTTTTTTCATTCTTAGTTAATAAAGAAATGTGTCGGTGAACACAAGCTCAGTTTATACTGTGCTTGGTATACACTACACTTGTTGGTGTATACTGGAATGTTTCATTAACTGACCACACTACTTTGTAACATTTTTCTCCCAACTTCATAATAGATTAATGCAACATAATCAAGTCAATAATATGAAGTCATAAACTCATCAATAAGTTACCAAGAGTATTCCTTATCCTCATCTGTCATATCCATCTTCATCAATGTAGATATCTCAATTCTTCATCTTTTCTCTCCTCTTTATAGATGTGTAGATGTTTGCAACTCCATGATAAGTACTGTCAAAACTAGTTGACATCAATGACAACATAAAACTTATTTAATTATCTTACATAACACTTCAGTGCTTGATGATCTCTAATCACTTGTAGTTCTTCAATCATGTTCTCAATCAGTTGTAGTTCATCATTATTTAGCATATGTCAATATTTGTTACATTTATATTATTTTAAATTTTTTTATCTCCTTAATGGTTCCTTGATTCCATCTCATGACTATAGACATGTTTGGCAATTCAGGTCATAGGTTGATTTGATATTTGAGTCTCATGTTCTACTTATTTATCTTTCTCTCTCATATTTCTATGCAAATTGTACTAATGTGATAATGCACTACATTCTTCATTTCTTAGATCATGGGTGATGTACATGATGGAGTCGAGACCCATTCACTTGTAGTGAGATGACTCATTTATGGATTGTCTATATCCATGTGATTGATGCAATGTTGATGTAGGTACCATTAGTTTGCCTTGTTTGTGGTCATTTATGCATTAGTATGTTTCTTTTATGAGAGCATTGATAATGTTTATTATAACTCACTTTGAGCATATGGTTTATCTTGATATCATGTTAAGCTTCATTGCACATTTTTTATGATTTCTCATGATTAATCTCATTCTTAAGTTATTCAAAGATTCTCTAAAGTTGAATTATTTTATGATACATATTATAAGGTTATTTTCAAAGGTACACTGATTTGTATCAAGGGTAGCTCCCAACTATGGGAAATATGCTTTTTTTTTTAATGTTCTATGTTTCAGGTGATCCATCAAAGAAAATTCAAGACATCAATTCATTTACAAAAATCCTATAAATCACAAGACTACTTGAATATGTGGATATACTTCCACTTGAACACATTTAAAGGACCCATCCACTTCTCTTGGATCTACAAAAGATGCATGTACAACATACAAAAGACTACTTGCACACTTGAAGACAATACATTTCTTCCTTCTATTAAAGATCAAGTTACAAATTGTTGTAAATTCTGGGTTTAATACTCCTTGTTGTAAAATCCCCAAGTAAAGATTAGAGGGAGGTGTTAGAATTTATAATCTTTCCTTGGTTGTATTATTTAAATAAGGATAAACCAAGGTATCCTTCATGTAATTTTGTCCTCTAGTCCAAGTGGGAGAACAACTCATATTTTGTAATTCTTTTTATAAGGAAATTAGTTTATTCCTCCTTAAGAAGATATAGACACTTATTGCACACACTTATGAATGGTTGCATTCATAGACTTGGGAGTTACATTGTAACTCCTCTCTCTCATCTCTATTTAAGAGATGCCTCTCTCTCTTATTTCTCATGATGAAGTTATTGTAAGTGAGCAACTCGCTCTCTCTCTCTCTCTCTCTCTCTCTCTCATTTTAGGCTATGGCCTCATTCATAATGTCACAAGGGGTTTTCTTTGCTTTCCCATTTTAAAATATATTGGCTCATTGTTTGGATTCTTGGAGCATTCTCATGTTGGTGATTGATATTGAAGCATTATCTCATTCTTGGTCTATGGTAAAATTCCTTCTTGTATTACACTTTCTTGGGTTCTTTGCTTAAACTTCTTTTCATTTTTCCATACATCTAACATAACCATTTCTATGACAAGAGAAACCTGGCCATGAATAGAAACAATCATGTAAAAACCCATAATAGATGAGATCAATGCCTTATCCGAATAGACCCTAGAGTCATAAGAAGTACAAATATTGCACATCAAAGTTTTAATAATAGCATAAGATATAAGAATATTGCTGGACACAATATTCTTTAACAACAATCCCAACCCAACCTACTTATCAAAATACCTACACAAGCCTTGTAAATCTACAAATCCTTTCAAGCACTTAATTAACCCCTTAGATAAAAGAATGATTAGAAATTACATATCTCACAAGAAGACACTAAATAGAATAACTCTTTATTTCATTCCATTTAAAACTTGACTGAATCAATACACTAGAGAAATATAAATCAGAATTTTATTTCTATAAGAACCCTTTGCTACCTCTGATATCCAACATTTATAAAACCTCAACACTCAAAAATTGTAAAAGACTCAACAAAAATTCATAATTTTTTTTCTATGGAAGATTTACAAGACCACCCGAAACGAGAAGAAATTTCTACCTGGAACCCTAAAGATTGGAAAAGCTCCAAAACTTTTAGGACCCTTCCAACAAAGAAAAGAGGAGAATATATAGAGAGGAAAAAATATTCAAAATGAATATGGTTCTTCCACTTGTCCATCCTCTTCATGTAAGCTACATGAATCTTTTGAAAAATTATCTTGCTCATCTCTCTGTTAATTGCCTTTGTTACATTCCATTTTCAACATCAACTTGAAAATAAAACCCTTTGAAAACTAGAGAACTTTCCCCAATACACACATGAAAAAATATAATAAAAATATCCGTGGCTAAAAATCAGAGAAAAAAATAAAATAATCTATAGCTACACCCATGCATGAAAAATTATTTGACCACCAATCAATAGACAAAATTGTACTTTACTTAATTTGGAGATATGCAACAATACAAATTATTCTTCAATTTCACCCTCAAATTATAGCCTAATCAATCTGTTCAATATCCTCTGAATGCCACATGGAAGCTCCTAGTTTTCCTTCAGATGCAACTCTACTCCACCATGACCAACACATCATCCTATTCTTTTAATCAACCCCACCACATGTCACAATATCAGGATCATTTTCTATCATTTTTAACTAGGATCATGGGGTCATGGTATTTCACAAACTATCACCATCAAACCCAATTTCCTCTTATTGCATGTGCCATGTGGCACCCTCCTATTTTTCTACTTGTACACCTTGCACTACCTTAGTGGTAATCTCACCATGTGGAGACATCTTGCAATTTCATGGTCTTTCTCTTTCTAAGTCATCCTTATCATGGGATCACAGGATTACGATACCAATCACCTCGGGCCCGCAATCCACTTACCTCATGCATTCTTTGATGGATGATGAAGCTTCCCTTTGGAATTTTGGGATTTTCCTTATTCCACTTCCAATTTTGCTTACACCATGAATGCCAATTAGCTGCTCTAAAACATGGTCCCCAGTATTCCCTTTGGGATTTGAGGATTTATTCTAATTCACTTCCAATCCTGATCATTATCACTATGAGCATCAATTCTCTGCATTAAAGTACTTAGCATATCCTTGAAGTTAAAACATTATATCAAATTGTTAGATTTTTGATGATTTTTCCTTCTCACATTTATAACTTCAGAATATGTGAGTCTTATCCTTCTTTTTAGAGTTTTTGGATTTCCCTTTGTTTACTTCCAATCATGACCATTAGCACTAGGCTGCACCTTTAAATTTGGGATTCATACTACTTTTCTTCCAATCCCAATCATTAGCACTAGGCCGGACCTTTCAAAAATTTAGGATTTCCACTACTTTTCTTTCGATCCCAATCATTATAGATTTCTCAATCTTTCTTTTTCTTCGAACAACTTATGCATAATTTCTCTTTATGTTGGGTTACTCGACATGATATTTTATTCGATGGATTAAGTGAAGTGGCCCAACCATATTTTGAAAAACCTCAACCATCATTATTTGACCATATTCACTTATTTGAAACGTTATTTTATTTAATGCTGGATCCTGGACCCCAAAAATTTTTAGTTAATCATCTGCCAACTACAAGTTGGTCTCTATTTAAAGGTCCATGAAAATTCTGGGTTCTTTTTTGGAATTTCTTATGTGTGTGTTGATGTATAAAAAAAATAATTTGTTTACCAACATAGAAAATATGGGACAACTCCCAAAAATGGTTTTATGCATTCAAGTAATGAGATTGCACATCTATGAGGTGACATAGGAAGTGTACATTCCCTATTTGATCCTCAATAAAATTCCCAGACCCCTACATTTGAACCTCAACAAAAAGGCATCTCCATCTTTATAGAAGTCTTCCATTTGGCACTTTTTGGAAATGCTAAAAAATTAATGAAATTGCGTTGGATTTGGTTATGAAAACTCATCACCTGGTCACTCCATTACCTAAAGCTTGGGAGTTCTTACTCAAGTGGCAAATATAGGGATGAAATTGGGGACTCATGACATCCAACTGGTCAAATGTTATAAGCTTGCAAAGTTGACCAGTAAAATATGTTGCACTTCATATTCAAGGAATCAAAATAAACTTTCACATGATGAAGATTGAAACTCACAAGGTAATTGAATGCTTGAATTAAAAAACAAGGCATCTCAACTTACATGCAAAAGAATTCTTCAAAATTTCCAAAGTAGTAATCTCAATAAATTGAGCATACCAACAACGTTAACTAGTAATAAATGTCATTACTGAAAGAGCTATCAAGTAGCTTAGACGTGGATCATATTTTCTAATATTTTTAGAAAATTCTTATTAAAAATCCCTATAAATTTGGAAATCACTTGCACCATGCTATGAAATTATAGAATAAAAAATAACTATATCTACAATATTGTAAAGAATGGACCTAACTTGTTGTGTAGGAAATAAATTTATAAGTAATTTTGTAACATAGATCTTGACTATTTAGTGATAACCATCATTTGGGAAACAATGAAATAAGGCTAAAAGATTTAAGCACAAATTATGTTAATTTTATCGAGGGTTGATTCCAAAACTATTAAATAGTATTTTATGATAAGGTTAACAAATTTAAGGTGGCCAAAAATGAACATCTTGTGTAGTGAAGTAGAACTTTCTTGAAAAAATGAAATGCATGTGTATGTCTCACTTTTCTAGGGAAATGTGTTTTACTTTGTAAATTTATAGATTATGTTAGATGAAAAGGAGCTATTAAATGTGATGTACCTCATGTATAAGACCCATTTTATCCCACATATGGAAAACATAGACTAGACATCATGCATGATTTCCCACAAGTACCCTATGTAATAATAATATATATAGGCTAAAAACTATGTTATTCATTATGGAGAAATGAATGTCTAAATTGTGTTAACCTTTATTTCACATAAATTTGTGTAAGTTTTTATGTTCTCTAATGTTGAGTAATATTAGGTTAAGATCTCTATTTTCAAGACTCTTAAGGTAAGAACAAGCCATTGTCTCCCTATGTGTATTTGAATCTTGTCACACATTGATATGGTATTGTGTCATGTCTCATTATGTGGGGCCTATTATGTGTTTGTATGGTTAGAGGATGGACACTATGAAACTAATGAGATATGGTATGACACATGAGAGAAAAATTTATAATGACATCAATGACCTTTAAGATATATGTTATCATGGATTCAGTAGGTACCATGTCTCAGATTATGTGGAACTAGTATTATAATGTCCCAGGTTGTATGACACTAATGTTGCTTATATTATATTTGGTAGAAACCACCTTCTTATGGCATGCTATTATATTTATGTGGTTAGAGAATCCTCATTCCCTATCTCCCTCTAGGTTTCTTGGCAAAGTCATATAGTACTTGCAATGTGTAAATTGATGATGAAATTTGAATTATTGATAATTTCTTTTGTTGATGCAACTTTTAAATTTCTTTATTATTGCCAATAGTATAATATTTGATTGCTATAATTCTCATACATTTTACACATTTTAATATTTCCTTTGCCTCAGGACTTATTTTTATTATCTCTGTTGAGATTTTCAAATGTGACCATTTATGGATCTTTCTTTATTTTATTTATTTTTTGTGAGGATTATTATTTAAATTTTGGATTTTACTTTAGGACTATTGGTTTAAGGCTTCCTATTATTCTAAGCATTGGAAAAATATGTTTTTTACACAAGAATCTAGTACAAGAGGAATAAATTAAGATGAAATGAGTAATTTCCTATGGTTTTGAGTGTTTAAGGTTATTTTAATGTATTATATGTCATTTGAAAACATTATGATTCATCTTATAAGGAAAATTGAGCCATTTGTGCGAAATAGTCAAATAGGTTCACTATGGTCAACTTATGTAGAAATGACAAAGGAAGGGTAAAATTTATGTAATATATCTATTTAAGTCTATTTTTAGGTTTATGAAGTGGTCCTAGATGATGTGAAAACATTTGGAGTTATTCTTGTCAAAAATTTAAAAGTTTAAAAAATGATGTAAAGGGGAAGAAGTTTAGTCTCAGGAGGTAGTTGGATCAGTTTGGAATCATAGAGTATTATAAATAACATTTTATGGTCTAATTTAGATTAGTGATCAAGTTGGAGGAATTTTTATAAAGGTTTGGTCCTTTAAACCTCTTACTCTCACCAAACTTCCTACAAGTTGGTTGAAAATTAAGTATTCATCCACCTATTTGGGTGAAAATATTTCGTATGGTAATTGTAGATGGATGAAAAATGGGAGTAGACAGCACTAGAAGAAACTTGTAATGTATTGTTTCAAGGAATCAATGAATGTTCTATTTTTTTTTATCAAAGTTATTGACAATTATTCTAGACAGTCACATTTCCTTACTGTTTCCAAGCATTAAATTTTAGGTAGATGGATAGAATGAACTCTAAAACTCATTGGGACACATTTTATGTTCAATTAAATTTGTTTTAAAGAAATTTTGAGTAGTGGCTATGATTTGTGTAGGGAGAAAGATCGATTCTTATAAAAATTGTTTGTAAGCCCTCAATGACAGAGGACTGATGAAGGTTTTGTTAATTTCTCCCATTCTAGCTGTCCAAAATTAAGATATTTTGATAGAGAATTGAATGTGATTAAAAAAGGAATAGGTTTATGTCAAATGGTTTTATTTTTTATATGATAAATATGATGCCCTAGATAGGTGTATATGCATACTTCCCTTGTTCTATGATAGTCAAATACAATCCCAGTAAAAAAGGCATAACATGTAATTTTACCATTGGATATTTATGTGAATTGGATATGTTTTTATAAACCAAGTTATCAATTGTATCACCTAAGAGATTTTCCTAATGTTTCTAGTGTGATAGTTATTAGTAACAGAGGGATGATCTAGAAAAAGGCAGTGTGGGTAGGAAACAAGAGAATTTGATGGATATGGGGTAAAGGACTAATTGGTGGATTCTTGGAATATGAAAGGTAATTGGTAAGTTATTGCAAATATTTATTGGTGAAGGAAATTGTGGTTTATTATGAAGACCTAATAGCTCTTAAATCCTGATTATACATGGTAAAGGATAACAATATGCTTGTGTGAAGGATAACAATATGGTTGTGGTTCTTGAAATAAATATACTGGATTGTAAATGTGTGTAGGTGTAATCATTTACTAATAGAATACTTGGAATGAGTTGGAAAGGGTAGTGATTTGTATCCTAGGAGTTTTGGGGTCCTATTGAGGATTTTATGATAGTCATGTTGGTAAAGGAGATTTTTTATGCCTCTAACATGTTTGATATATGATGAATATAAGAGTATAGTTTGGTTAATGTCTTGATTCCCATGGTTGATTTAGGGAATGAGGGTTTGTTCCATGATTCTCTACGTCAAATTGGTATCACAACTCAGAAAAATGTCTGGGCTAGAAAATTTGTCTGGTGTTTGTGATTGGTTGCAGGTGTGGATCCACCAAATTGTAGAGAAGGTGTTGGAATAACTTATCAGAATAAACTATTTGTTGGTTGAAAAAAGACTAGGGTGAGAGGGGAAATAGACTCCTATGTGAGGAAAGGAATTTGTGATTTTGTGTGGTGAGGTAGTAGAAGAGGTGGATGCTTGGTTGAACACCTAAGTTGCAGCCATTCATTTCTCCATTTATGAGAGTAGATGAGGGGGCAGTTATAAGGATAGTCTTATGGCCTTTTGAAGATTAACTTGATGGAAGAAGAACAAAGATGATAAGAAGAAGAGGAAAATAAAAATTTGAGGACAAAGACACTAATGCAAGGTTAAAAAAATTTCAATCCACGAGACAAAATATTTTTTGCATATTTCTATTCTATATTTACAAGAGACTTGAAAAGCATTCAAGGTCGATAGTATGGTGAAGAAACACCTAGTACCAGAGGAACAACATAAGGGACAATGAGTAATTTGATATGGTTTTAAGTCTTTAAGGTCATTTTGATGTATTATGAGTTATTCAAAAATATTATTATTTATCTTGTAAGGCAAATTTAGTCATTTGTGCTAAATAGTCTAATAGGGTCAGTGTAATGCCCCGCTAGGGAACCCATAAGGAATAGGTCAAATTTAAAGAAAGAAACTAATAAAAAATAAAAAATTACTAACATCTCATTGATTACATCTACAAATAAACATTTCCTCAATTGTATTCCATTAATTGACTAATTGAATTCATTTCCTTTACCTAATTTACATAACATTCACTTTTAGAAATGAAATAGAAACACATCTCTTATCTCATACACTAAATACATTTATCATTTCCCCTTTCATTTATTTTCCCCTTAATCTTATCTACACATAACTCATTTTCACTTTCGAAACATAAATAATATTTCCATTTAAAACCCTTAATTTCCATTTTCCATTTCAATGATCCGAATAGAGATAGGGTAAAGTATTTTGCCTTTAACTTCTTACAATCATAAACCATCCACTGAATCATTCCTGTCAAAATTCTAATCACCAAAAAATTATCATCTATGACATTGTAGGCATCTAGTTAAGTATTCAAATTTAAATGTAGTTTTAATAAGCTCTCATGATACACATAGGAATATACATCTAAGAGCATTAGAAATAAAATTATATCCTTATAATATATTTAGTAATAATGCATGTTCCTTTCCCTTATTATTTTCACCTGGAGATACCCTTCTACCCTTAACATATCTTTTCACCATACCACATATTAAAACAAGTTTCCCTTTAGAAGTTTACATCCATTAGTACTTTGTATTACAAATGTTTGCATAGAACTATTACTTTGTGCAAGACATAAGTAAAAATTCATTTTGGTAATCATTACTTTCAATTACATTTCAAGACTCACAAGAGAGATAGGATAGGAAATACCTAATTATAATACTTTATTGATTTTCCAATATACCATCCCCTTTTGACATTCTTGAAACTACCCTTCCCAAATACATTACTTCTTTCTTACAATTTCCAAATTATAATTGCAATTACAATTTTTCACATGGACCGAAGGCATACAGAGAGATAATTACATTAAGTTTCCCAAAGGATTACAATACATCTTAACATTTGGAATACAGAAAATAGAGATACATGATACAACAAGGAAAACATTCACTATTGAATACATATGAGTCCAAATAATACAAACCATGAACAATACCTCAAAAGATATTTTCCACCCAACCATGTGAAAATGGTAAATTTCCACCCCCCCATGCTAGGAGGAAGAACCAAGTTACTGTCAAGACCTTAAGGAAATCTAAAGCCCAAGAAACCAAGAAAAAAAAAGTCAAAAGAGAAAAAGTAAAGAATACAAAACATCACCATACTAAAATACTAAGGAAAAGGTTCTAGGATACCACCTAAGTGTGTGTCATCACACAACCTGTGTATTGGGATCCTCCCTAGAAACCATGTAACCCTGGTCCCCTCCTTATAAATAGGAAGCCTACCCTGGCAGTTATCCATGGTGGTGTAGGAGAACCTCTATGAGGGCCCTCACCATCCATTTTTGGTGTGTTCATCTCCAATGATGAAGTTGCAGTTAGAATTAGAGCTTGAATCTCATTTTGGTTATGTCTAGGCAATGTCTAAGTCCTAGAAGTTTACTGGTCTTCCTAAATTGTAAGGCATCCTGATTCATGGAGTGATGTGATGTCATCCTAAATCAATGCTTGGATAGGAGATTTTAGTCTTAGGTTGGTTTGAATGTATTTGAGCACATGTGAGTGCTTCAGGAGGCCTTCAGGAGAGGTCATTAAAGAAGGAAGTCACTATTGTCTTATGCAACAAAAGTTGCTTGAAAGTTGTCAGCAACTTTTGAAAGTCGCTAAGAAACTTTTTTAGACTTGTATCCTAACCTAACCTCAGCAGCTAAGAAGCCCTAATCTCATGCACACACCGAGGAGGAGACTATATTAGCTTTGAAAAACCCTAATGTGAGGGTTGGCATTCATTCTGTATGGTCTTAGTATGGTAGACCAGACTGAACACTATGGAAGCAAGAAGAGTCACTGTTTTGGACTGTGGGAATGTGAATAGTTGATGTTTTTGTGCAATATGGTTGTAATAATTTATTTGAGTGTGTTTCCTTTTCATTTACATGCATTAGACTAGTTTTATAGATGTTGTGTTTTATTTTAGTTTGAGTTCTTTCATTTGACAGTGCTCTGCCAGTTTTGGAGAGCTTTATGTAAATGGGGCTGTAGATCTTGTTTCCACCATGGGCTTGCCATGGGACTTTTGATTCCAAGATTATAGACCCTAAACTTGTATTATAAACATGAAGGGCCCCAACAAACAAGAGCAAGCAATGACTTGACAAAGCCCTAGGCAAATTGGGAGCAATCCGGCTAGGGTTGTGCAGCAACAAAAGAACTCCAGCAGAAAGTAGGGAGTGTTTCATGACTTTCCCTTTGGAGGGAGTTAAGAATGGTGTTTGAAGTCTTAGCCTTGTGAAGAAGAAGGTTTGGGAAGTCGTAGAAATGCATTGGTGAAGCTAGGAGTAGAGGAAAGTTCTATAACCATTGAAACCCTCAAAAATGACAAAAGGCACTGTACGATCGAATGGGCACCTGAGACCCCAAAAATCCATTAGGTTGGGTCATTTTTAGTCAAATTCCTTTAGGAAAGGGTGGATGAAATGGTGAGAAAAGGGCTTCAAAATCCCTAAGAAACTGGAAGGAGGGCTAATTAGGCCTCCTCCTTGTAGCCCTAGAATACAAAGAAACTACCAAATCAGGTGCTTTCAAAACCTTTCCAAGTTGATGGATAGGTTCCATTAGCCCTAAAAAGTTCTTGAAACTCATAAAATTCACTGTTAGAGTTTGGAAGAGAAGTGGAAGACTAAAAGGCGCTTATGAGCCAATGTAAGGGTTAGTAGCTTGAAAGCAAAGTTTGTCATGTTGATGGATGAATTTGTTTAACTTGGTGGGTTGGTTAGGTAGATTAGGGGGTCCTTGAATGTATAAGGTATCATATAGATCAACCATAGGTGTTAGGAGCACACTTGATTCCTTGGGAAAGGATCAGAGCATAGACTAGCTAGTCTATCCTAGCCTCCCCATCAGATTGGTATCAGAGCCTCTTAAGGCTTGGGAAGTGAAGGGTGGATGTTTCAACCACCAGAAGAATCAAGTGGATCATCTAAAAAATAGAAAATGGTCACCAATGTAGAGCTTTCCAAGAAGGTAGAAGATCAAGAGGAAGCTAATAGACTCCTGCAGGAAAGATTGATGCAAATGGAGCAACTCTTGGATGATGTCCAAGCAAAAGCAGATAAGGTGAAAGATAGAATGGAGGAGTAGGATGAAAAAGAGAAAGAGAAGACCATTGATGATGATACACCTACACCTGATCCTCCAACTCAAGATGAGCAATTTCTTAAAGCACTAAAGGCTATCACAGGCAAGGCACTTGAATGTGTCCGATTACTCACTGGTAGGATGGATACAGAGCTTGTGTTGCAATGGATTGAAGGCATGGAGAATCATTTTGAATGTGAAGAGATCTCAAAAGTACAAAATGTCAAAGTGGCCAAATCTAGGTTGAGAGGACAAGCTTTAACCTGGTGGAACTACTTGCAGGGTGAAAGAGAGAAAGAGGGAAAGAAGCCAATCTCTAATTGGAAAGCAATGACCAATAAAGTTAGGGAGGCATACCTACAAGCTGATTATGAAATCTAGTAGCATAGGAGGAGATTGAATCTTAGATAGAAGGAGATGGATGTAGCCACCCACACTGAAGATTTCCACAAGTTGAGCTTGAGATCCAAGATCAAAGAAGAAGAAAGTGTCAAAGTGGCAAGGTACCTAAGTGGCTTGAAATGGAGCATAGTTGAGGAGATGAGTTTTTTCACTCCCACCACCGTACTTGGATGTCAGCATATGGCACAAAATATTGAAGATAAACAAAGAAGAAAGAAAGAACCTAACTCTAAGAACAAGGGAAGAGGTAGAGACTCTAGAGGGGGTCAAAGAGGAGGTTCTAGTAGAGGTGGTGAATCAAGAAACCAAGGTGAGAGTAGACTCTTGGAACAAAGTTCAAAAATTAGTACAAGAGGATCTTATGGTAGAGGAAGAGGTTCTCAAGGAAATAGAGGAAGAGGAGCAGGAAGAAACAACTCCTGCTTTGCCACCATGAAGTGCTATCAGTGTGGATAGCTTGGACACCCTACCTATAGGTGTCCTGATAAACCATCAGCCTCAAATAATGAGAAGAGGGTAGTACATACCCAAGAGGATAGCAGCAGCTCATGCACTAATGAAGTTAGCAAATTAGAATAAAAAATGGGGGATTACCTTATGTTCAGGAGCATGCTTATAAGGAAGCCAAATCAAGGTGAACCAAAGCAAAGGAGGGCTCTTTTTAGAGTTAGGTGCAAGATACAAGGCAAAGTATGGAAGGTTATAGTAGATTCAGGGTCTAATGATAACATCATAGTAGAGGAAGCAACAAAGAAGCTAAAACTTACAAAGGTTACCCATGCAAATCCTTACAAGGTGACTTGGTTGAACTAGGAGCAGAGTGTGCTAGTTAATGAGAAAACATGGTATTGGTTCCTTCTCTTTCTACTTGCAGGTTTACACTATTATTGACAAATCTATGTCAATGACTCTATCACCACTCCAAAGTCTGCAAGGAAAAGGGCCAATTAACAAGGATCAAAGAGATCCTCCTACACTTTGAGGTTTTATGCTCAGGTGGGTGTACCTTTGGTTCACTTCTTGAAAGGAATCACAAAATGTTATGCATTATACCCTTTACAAACTAATTGAAAGATTTTACCATTTATATTGTGTGTGTGATTGATGATGATGAACTGCTTCCAGAGAATGGACCAGTGCCTTAGCCAAGGGCATAGAGTCATCAACAATGTATATCAACTGAAAACCCCAACTCAAACACACATGGGCTCAGAATAAGTGCTTTGCCTATTATTCCTCTCCCTCACATACCTGGACATCAAATTCTTATCTAGCCATGAACTCACTGAAATCACCTTAAAGACTTTAATCCTAACCTTGTTAGAAACTCAAAGATAACTCCACAATACTCTTTGTTTACCATATGCTAACTCACCTTGTGACACTAACATATATGAGCCCAAGAAAAAAATAAGAAGACATACCAAATATAAGATCAGAATCCAAGTGTATT
Organism: Chamaecyparis obtusa; assembly: GCA_027943335.1. Lineage (NCBI taxonomy): Eukaryota > Viridiplantae > Streptophyta > Pinopsida > Cupressales > Cupressaceae > Chamaecyparis > Chamaecyparis obtusa. Next base: position 755,784 of record BSBK01001598.1, on the reverse strand, counting down.
CTCATTCAAATTTTCAGGATCAATACATTACCATAACAAAATGCTAGGAAAAAAACCCTGAATCCAAGCTCTCCTTATTCAGTCTTTACATTGATTTTCAATATACATCATAACCACCAATACAAAAAAACTTCTGCAATATATACCCCTACTCATCTTGGAATCCTAGTGATAGGATGCAACAAGCTACAAATGACTATGGTTAGGGTTTCACCCACCCAACCCACTAGAATCAATCAGGAATTTATTACAGTCGAGGGAAAAACCAAGCAACCTAGAGAAAGAAGATCCAAGAATGATCTGTAATCATGGTAATACCTGAGAAAGTACTGAAAACCATGAATTCACCATGCATCATCAATTTGATTAGATGCCTGCAACATGCCCTGAGCCACAAATTCATCCGATTCCTCATGGTACAGACACCCCGCAACACCCTAGACCACACTACAACAGTCAGAAAAATCAATTTTACTAGCTCCAGCTGCATAAACATTTAATTTTGGTCCTTGTTGTCACTGGAAAGCCCCTAAAAATTTGAATTTGAATTTAAATGGCTAGTTTCATAGTGCCAGCAGTGAATTGACGGTCAATATTTTAATCTGGATCAACTTTAAAACATCACCGTCAGATCTTCTCCTTTCCCAAGCACTTCATGACTTAACCATATAGGAATCTTGGTTACATTTGATGACTACATGGCAAAAGCTTTCTATTCACTGAATGTTTATCCTAACCCATCATTAACTTAATGAACTAATGAATAAAGGAAAAACTTATCCTTAGTCCATTATTCAGTGAACAAGCGACTGAAGGCTACCACTCATTCGCTGAGTATCTCATGTCACCGTCAGTCAATTTAGCTATTACATGAACATAGTGTTCATTGATTCACCAGTTGATTTGGATCACCACCAATTTTCTTCACAAATGAGCAAACAAGAGGAAAAAATTGTTGGGCTGCTAAAGACTTTGTCAGAACTGCTAAGCTTTTAGAACCCCACATGGGCCCGATATGTGCCACTTGTCAGCATACTATTCACTACAATTTCTCAGTCACCACTAACATAGGACCCACTCATGCAAGCCATCAAATCAGATGGCAGGTGCAAGATCTCATGGCTCTGACATAATCCATGAGAACTTACGCCAACCATCGATCTGCTGCAGATGTCAAGGCCCCCTGAGACACGCCAGATACTAGGACCCACTAACAACTGCCAGTTCATCACTATGTGGACCAATAAAATTTGAGCATGTCAGCACTCCATGTCATTTTGGACCCACCTACTGTTGACCTCAATACAATGGGGGATCAGATGGTTGGTGCATGATTTGATAGACTCAAAAGATTCTTTACACTTTTACGCAAGCCGTCAATCTTGAATCTCCTGCATGAGATATCAGGCCCACCTGACAACATATCCAGCTCAATATTCTTCAACCAATAAAACATTGCCACCTTGGCATCTTTTGACAATAGGTCCACATATTTTATCTTTATCTAACCGCTACAAAACTAACCCTTGAACTCTTAGCGAATGCGCGACCAAAGAGGAAAGACAAGCCATTCACTGGGTCGCTAAACATTAATCGGTAACCGCTTGACATTAGGATATTACATGAACACATTTTTGCTAGTTCACCAAATAAAAAGATGTGATCACCATGGACCATGCGAATAAGTGACTAGCTGGGAAAGAAATGTGCAGATGCATTAAATATCACTTAAGTGGCCTGAAAAAGGTAATGACAAATTAGAATGAGGCTGGGGCACTTTCAGGGTTTTTTCACACTAACGGCTATAAATTTGAAAATTTTTGCTTAGGGTTTAAGCCAGAGACCAGGAAAATAGTTGCAGAGACCAGAAGAAAATTGGTAAAGCCATGAAACTAGCATTAGATAGACCATTTTTTGAGGATTTTAGCTATTACAGGAAAATGGGCTAATAGTGGCTCTGTCTGGGGATGTATGCCTCTTGTAGGCATGGCAAGAAACTAGAATCACTAGTTAAAGTAGACACTAATAGGAAAACTAAACAATAGAGAGCAACAGGACAAAGACCACACAAACCAAGACAAAACAAGACAGGGGGCAGGCAACTCTACAAAATTTACAAAATATATAGACCTAACTACTGTTCATGGAAAGAAAGATACCTTCAATTGAAGTATCTCTTCAAGAATTGTCCATGAACTAGCAATTCTTGAACATCACCATTTAGTTCTTTCACAATGTATGAATCCTGGCCCCATTTCTCATGAATTAAATATGGCCCTAACCAGATTGGATCAAATTTTCCATGTTTCCCTTTATCCTCTAATCTAGCATTCCAAATTAATACCAAGTCACCAGGTTCAAACCTCCTATCAACAGTTCCTTTGTCATACAAATTCTTGACCTGCAACTGCAACTTGGCATTTTTTGCAACTGATTCTCTTCTAATTTCATCTAGCCTGATGAGGTCCTCAATCCTCAATTGCATTTCATCATCTATATCATCATCATATAACTAAGAAAACTTATACATTTCCAATAAGTTGTTCTAAGGCATCCTTGCATGCATCCCATACACTAAGTCAAATGGTGCACAACCAATTGCCTTCTTCACAGTTACCCTGTCAGCCCATACAGCTAATGGCAATTTTGAACTCCATGCTCTTTTATTCTTGTCAAGGATCCTCTTAAGGATTTTTATCAAGCTCTTATTTGTTGATTCTGCCTATCCATTCCCTTGTGGACGATAGGGTGAGGAGTATGACATCTGAATTCCTAGACCTCGGTAGAATTCCTTGTATTTAGTAGACCTAAAACACATTGCATTATCATTGACTATCCTCTCAGGGAAACCAAACCTAGTAACAATATTATTTAATAAAAAATTACTCACCACCTTACTAGTTGAATTCCTTGTGGGGATAGCCTCTACCCACTTTGTAAAATAATCAGTGGCAACTAATATCCATGAATGTCCCCCACTAGACTTGTTTGGTATTTCTCCTATGAAATCTATTCCCCATTGCTGGAAAGGAGCCTGTACTTCAAATGGCCTTAAGGGCATATTGCCTAAAAACTTAAGTTTACCAAAGAACCTTTGACAAACATCACATCTCCTTACCAACTGCTCTACATCCTTGAATATTGTGGGCCACTAGAATCCTGCTCTCAAAATCTTGTGAGTAGTAGTTTTACCCATGTAATGTCCTCCACAAACTCCCTCATGCATTTCTTTCATCAACACATTTCATGAGTATGCAATTCAAATTCTTCCTATATAATTTGCATTTTACAATCACATACTTGATGGACTATAATTTCAATGTCCTTTTCTAATTATCATTCATTCCTGCTACACATTTCATGTTCTTTTAGTAAAATATAACATCTTGATACTAGATACAATCATCCATATCACACATGTAATCAACCTCAGCTTTATTTATTTGGTTTGCATCAAGATTGGATTGAGCCATCAGTTTTGCCAATCCTTGTCCTCTAACCAATTTGGTAATCTAGATATCAATATTGAATTCTTGAATCCTATTTATCCATCTAGATCTCCTTCCAGACACCTCTTGCTATGAAAATATATCCTTAATTGCTGCACTTGGTACAAAATCAATCACAATTGCTCCCACCAAATAACACCTAAAAGCCTTAACAACCTTCACAAGTGCATAAGCTTGTTTTTCATTGATATCATATTTCAATTCAGTAGCCTACAAAGATTTACTAAAAAAAGCAATAGGCTACTCATAACCTTCACTATTTTTTTGCAACAAAACTGCAGCAATAGTATGAAAAGATGCAAAGTAAAAGATATACATTGGAAGATTGTAATCAAGTGCCTTGAGTATAGATGCATCTTTGATACCCTGCTTGATATTCTTGAAAGCTTCATCAAGCTCACCCTCCCATTTAATCTTGGATCCTTTCTTCAACATCTTGGATATTGGCCTGGTAACGTCAGCAAAGTTTGTAACAAATCTTCTCAAGAAATTCACCTGACCAAAGAAAGACTAAATTCCTTTAACATTTTTTGGCCTTTGAAACTTGTCAATGGCTGCTACCCTCTCAAGATCAATTCTAACTCCTTGCTTCCCAACTAAGTGGCCAAGCAACTTACCCTCAGTGACACCAAATGCACATTTCCTTGGGTTTAATGAAATGCCATATTCCAAGGCCCTCACAAATATTTTTTCTAGGTGAGTACAATGGTCTTCTTCCTTCTTGGAATAAGCAGTTAAATCATCTTGATAAACAACAAGGAAATCATTTATAAAATCTGAAAAGGCAACATCCATTGCCCTCTGAAAAGTTACACCAGCATTTGTGAGACCAAAAGGCATTCTCACATAAACATATGTCCCCCAAGGTGTAGTAAAAGTTGTTTTAAATTGTTCTGATTCTTTCACAATTACTTGGTTGTAACTAGAGAAACCATCCATCATAGACATTAATTCAAATCCGGTCACTCTCTGCAACATAGCTTCCATATTGGGCAGACAATAGTTATCCTTCAATGAGCTGATGTTCAAATTCCTGAAGTCCACACAAAGTCTGATGTCACCATTTTTCTTCCTAACAGGGACCAAGTTTGACACCCAAGAAGAATGCCTAATCAACTTGATAATTCTAGCATCTCTTAGCTTCATTAATTCTTCTTGCATCTTAGGTGCCAAAATAGGATTTATAGGCCTTTGTTTCTACCTAAAAGGTTTGCAATCTTCTTTCAAAGGAATAACATGCTGGAACAAGTCTTCCCTATAAACCTTTAGGTCATCATATGACCATGCAAAAACATGCCTAAATTTTCTCAACAATTCAATCAAAGATTTCTTAACTTTATGAGACATCTCTTTACCAATATAAACCTTCTTAGGTGCTTCTTGTGTTCCAAGATTTATCTCATCCAAATTTATATGATCTTCCCTTTTAATATCCTTTTGAACTCTATCTTGATTATCAAATATAGTTTCTAGAACAACAAGCCCCTTAGGAACTTTGTTAGTCTTAAGTTGAAAAACTTCATTGCCAAAGACAACCTCTTTTCCTTCTGCAATCTCAACCAAGGTTGAATAATCTAACTCCTGACCATGATACTGATCTTCACAATTCAAAAATCTCAAGATATCCTGGTCATCTTCAAAAACTTGCCAATTCTCAACATTATCTGGTATACTAGGCCTAGTCTAAATTTCAACTTTGGAGAGGCCAGCAAAAGTAATATCACTGGGATTGATTGCAACATTGGCTAACAAATCAGCCATGTTGTTATTACTTTTATCCCTCCACTCAATATTGAAGGCATCAAAACACTCAATCAAATCCCATAAAACATTTATGTATTGTCTCAACCTTTTGTTCTTGGAAGCATATACTGACCTGACTTGAAACACCACCAATTCAGAATCTCCAATAACTTTTATACATTTAATTCCATGCTTTTGTGCCAATCTCAATCCTAGCAATAATGCTTCATAATCTGCTATATTATTGGTACAAAATAAATTCAATGTGAAAGAGAACTTGTAGGTTCTCCCCTTAGGAGAAATGAGTAAAATACCCACTCCTGCTCCATCTTTGTAGCTAGCACCATCAAAGTACATCACCCATAAATCACCCTTCATAAGCCTAGAACCAACCTCTTCAGCAATACATGGCAATATAGGCTCCTTTTCAAGTACAATGACCTCAGCTTTGAAAGCATTGACATCAATATCTACAAAGTAGGTAACCTCATTATCAATATTCTATTCAATCATATAGGTTACCCTTGGTTCTCTTTCAATTTTAACAAACTGATCATCAATCTTGAAGGTTGCAGAAGAGAGATCACACTGCAAACACGGACCCATGGAAGCACTCCATTTCCTAGATAATAGCATACCATAATGGGGTGGAATGTCTACAAACAAGACACTCATAGTCAATTCTTTCTCTGGATAGGCTGCCAATTTGTATGGCATTGCATTTATAGTCCCAATAACTGGTACTTCCCTCTGATCCATTCCGCAATATCTACCTTGATCTATATTAACTTTGAGACCTAACTTTTCCATAATTTTGAAAGGCATGATAGTATTAGAAGCACCAAAATCAATGATACAATTTCTCAATTTCATCCCATTCACAATGATACTCAAAAAGAATGGGTCTATATTTTCAAGGCTAGCATTGACAAATTTATCCAATTAAATAGGTGGTCTATAAGATACCAACCCTTGGACCTCCACTTCTTTCAAAACTTCATCTTGAGGTTCATTGCATGCAACATCATTGTTATGAACATTATCTACCCATGCAATAGCTCTATCTTTATGTTTAGGGATCCTTAACAATTTTGACAATGGAACCTTGACAGTTATTTGGGATAATACAGCCAGCATATCAATAGGAGCAAAGGGAGGAAACTCAATCTGCATTGCTTTAATGTCCTTTTGCTTATCTAACAGATTGGTTGTAGCTGTGACCTTTACTTTTTCAACTTTAGCTATTTTTCCAACTGGCTTTTCTATTTCATTAGAAATTTTTTTAACTCCAACCCCCTTAGGTTCCCACTTATTACCTTTTACATTTTTGAACCTCACTGAATGGTCATTTTTTGACTTATTTTCACTGAATTCCCCGTAGTTGGTGTTTTTTATAAACATTCCTGCAGCTTTCTCATTTGTATTCCTTGCAACCATGCCTCTAGTTTGCACTTGGGCAATCATTTCTGTAGTAATTCTATCCATTTCCTCCTTTGAAGGTCTTCTCAAATTTATTGTTTTCCAAGGAAGAAATCATGTTACATGTCTTCTTATCAATGTCTTCACTGTCAGAAAATACCTCCTGATGGAAAAGTGTCCTATTGTGTCTTTTCAAACACACATATGCTTCTTCATCAATATCAGAATCATCTTCATATCCTAAATATGAAGTTGCCATGTTGCATCCAACATCATCATGATTTCTTTCTTGATCTAACTCCTCATCATTATCATTTTGATCTGCAGCCATGGATTGTGCAACCACACAATGCTTTGCAGAATGTGGGGATTGGCATGCAACACACCATGGTGTGTCCTCCATGACATTTACAAAGGACCTTTGTAAAGGATCAGGGACAAACTCTATCATTATTTCCTCTTGCAATAGGGACAATAAGCTTGCCATCCTTCCATTGGGTGTTGTAGGGATAATTCTGCAATCTATTCTGCCTACTGAAATTATTGTTGAATTGAGGCTTTTCATTGGTAGGAGCATTATTAATTATATTAGCAGGTGCTTTTAAATCCTTCAATGCATTCAACACCTTATCTAACTTATCTTCCTCTTGTTTCTTATTTCCAACATTCCTCTCATTATCCCTTTTATATTTTCTATCTCTAAACAACTTTGGATCATCTCTTTTTCCACCCAATTTTCTTGATATTTTCATATTGTTTTCAATATTGACAATAATCCTAAAAGCATCTCTAAGATTTCTTGGTTCCTTGTCCCTCAACAAGTATCCCATCTTTCCATCAAAGGCATTGAAGTATGTGGTCAAACAAACATTGTCATCTAACTGCATAACTTGAAACAACTTATGCATACCCTTCTGAAATCTCATATTGAACTCAGCTGCAGATTCATTTTGATTTTTCCTTATAGTGTTGAACTCATTTAACATGAAACTAGCATTAGGCCTATCACCATATTGTTCTTTGAAACATCTTTCAAAAGAATCCCAAGTGTCAATACATCTATCAGGGAGTCTCTTAAACCAACCTCTAGCATCCTCCACCAAAGATTGAACAAACAATTTCATGACTACATCCTCATGCTCTACCTCATAATCATTTAGCATATCAACAAATAACCTAAGATGTTCCTCACAACTAATAGCATTGTTACTTGCAAACTTAGGTACCTTATCTCTTATATCAGTTGGAAAAGCATTTGGGTAGCCAGGAATTCCATCAAAGCTAATTTTCCTATAGCCTTCTAATTGCATAGGTCTTCTTTGAAAACTTGAACTAGTGTTAACCCTAGGATCAACATTTACATTTACATTCCCATCTACTTGTGCATTTGACTATTGTCTAGGATCAACATTTATCTTAGTAGTTGAGGAAGGAATTGAACTAGTAGTAGCATTATTGAGTGGAACCGTAGTAGTTACAGATGACATACCTAGTTCATCAGTAGATGGGCCAAGAGCATTGGCAGATGAAGCCCTTAAGAACTAGATCTTTCTTCTTTTTTCTGCAGAGGAAGCTTCAATTTCAGCCTTTTCTAATTCTCTTGCAAGGTCCTCATCTTCTCTTCTTCTCCTCTCCATCTCCATGTCCTTATTTGAATTGGGTGGTGGGACCCTTGGTATTGTCAATGATTTACTTCTTTGATGTCCCAACATCTTTTGCTTTCTTTTTTCACCAGCAGCAACAACAGGCCTAGTGATCTCATGCCCATCTTTATCTTTAGGGAGGGAAGCATAACTTTGAACCTGTCTAACCACAGGGCCCTCTTTATCAAATTCATGATCTTGCAGCAAGCGCTCCTGCTCACTTCTCAAAGCATCAAGATCACCAAAGACATCATGCTGCAAAATCTTAGGAGCAGAAGCAAGCATCTTGTTTCTCTCCTTCATTTCATTAATATTTCTAAGAAGAGACTCTCTTTCTATTAGGGCATTCACTTTTTCAGCTTCTCTTTCCTTTTGTAACTTCTTATGTATGGCATCCTACTCTGCCAATTGTAACCTTAGTGCATTTAAATCATCTGGGTCTATCATAATGTCATAAGAACCTGATGACACATCCATATCAGTGAGATTTTGATATGGAAAATGGACCTATCTTGGTCTCATGGGTTGCCTTATGAATATATCCTCATTAGGATCTAAATCTAGTCCAAAACCCCTTTCTCTAGCTTGTTCATCCTGCCCTGCAGGCAATGAACCCTTGTCTTGAAATACAGCCTTTGGGGTATCATAAAATTTATCTTCAGAGTGACCACCATTTGATCTAGAACTTCTGTCTTGTGAACCTTCCTCACTTGAGGAAACATGTGGTGCTCTACCTCTGGTATTTCTTTGTTCTCTTATGGGAGCACTAGTAGACTCACCATTTCTTCTGATCCAACTCTTTTTTTCTTGTCTAGGAAATTGTTCCAGAGTAACCTCCAGATTTTTCTTGACAAAGGACCTAGTATTCCTTCTTTTTTCCATGATTTGCAATCTATAGCACTGGTTTTAACCTTTTGAGTCACCACCGAACAAAGTGGGAAATCTTTTAACTAAATACAACAAGAAAAAAAGAGTTCACTTAATAACTTTTATCTCTAGACTCTCCCCAGTAGAGTCACCATTTTGTTGGTTCCTTCTCTTTCTACTTGCAGGTTTACACTATTATTGAGAAATCTATGTCAATGACTCTATCACCACTCCAAAGTCTGCAAGGAAAAGGGCCAATTAACAAGGATCAAAGAGATCCTCCTACACTTTGAGGTTGTATGCTTAGGTGGGTGTACCTTTGATTCACTTATTGAAAGGAATCACAAAATGTTATGCATTACACCCTTTACAAACTGATTGAAAGATTTTACCATTTATATTGTGTGTGTGATTCATGATGATGAACTGCTTCCAGAGAATGGACTAGTGCCTTAGCCAAGGGCATAGAGTCATCAACAATGCATATCAACTAAAAACCCTAACTCAAACACACATGGGCTCAGAATAAGTGCTTTTCCTATTATTCCTCTCCCTCACATACCTGGACATCAAATTCTTATCTAGCCATGAACTCATTGAAATCACCTTAAAGACTTTAATCCTAACCTTGTTAGGAACTCAAAGATAACTCCATAATACTCTTTGTTTACCATATGCTAACTCACCTTGTGACACTAACATATATGAGCCCAAGAAAAAAATAAGAAGACATACCAAATATAAGATCGGAATCCAAGTGTATTCTAATTAAAATTTTTAGGATCAATACATTACCATAAAAAAATGCTAGGAAACAAACCCTGAATCCAAGCTCTCCTTATTCAGTCTTTACATTGACTTTCAATATACATCATCAACCACCAATACAGAAAAACTTCTACAATATATACCCCTAGTCATCTTGGAATCCTATTGACAGGATGCAACAAGCTACAGATGACTAGGGTTAGGGTTTCACCCACCCAACCCACTAGAATCAATCAGGAATTTATTACAGTCGGGGGAAAAACCAAGCAGCCTAGAGAAAGCAGATCCAAGAATGATCTATAATCATGGTAATACTTGAGAAAGTACTAAAAACCATGAATTCACCATGCATCATCAATCTGATTAGATTCCCACAACATGTCGTGAGCCAAAAATTCATCTATTTCCTCATGGTACAGACACCCCGCAACACCCTGAACCACACTGCAATAGTCGACAAAACCAATTTTACCAGCTCCAGCCACATAAACATTTAATTTTGGTCCTTTTTGTCGCTAGAAACCCCTTGAAAATTTGAATTTGAATTTAAACAGCTAGTTTCATAGCGCCAGTAGAAAATCGATGATCAATATTTAAATCTGGATTAACTTTAAAACATCACCATCAGATCTTCTCCTTTCCTGGGCACTTCATGACTTAACCATATAGGAATCCTGGTTACATTTGACAACTATGCAACAAAAGCTTTCTATTTGCTGAATGTTTATCCTAACCCATCATTAACTCAGTGAACCGGAAAATAAAGGAAAAACTTAACCTTAGTCCATTATTCAGTGAACAAGTGACTGAAGGCTACCACTCATTCACCGAGTATCTCATGTCCTCTCCAGTCAATTTAGCTACTATGAAAACACAGTGTTCGCTAATTCACTAGTTGATTTGGAGCACCGCCAATTTTCTTTGCGAATGAGCGAACAAGAGGAAAAAATTATTGGGCCGCTAAACACTTTGTTAGAACTGCTAAGCGTTTAGAAGCCCACATGGGCCTGATATGTGCCACCTATCAGCATACTATTTGCTGCAATTGCTCGGTCACCACTAACATAGGACCCACTCATACAAGCCATCGAATCGGACGACGGGTGCAAGATCTTATGGCTCTAACATAATCCATGAGAACTTATGCCAACTGTCGATCTACTACAGATGTCAGGGCCCCCTGAGACACGCCAGATACCAGGACCCATTGACAACCACCAGTTCATCACTATTTGGACCAATAAAATTTTAGCATGTTAGCGCTATGTGTCATTTTGGAGCCACCTAATGTTGACCTCAATACACTGGGAGATCAGATGGTTGGCGCATGATCTAATAGACTCAAAAGATTCTTTGCACTTTTACACTAGCCATCAATCTTGAATCTCCTGAATGACATATCAGGCCCGCTTGACAAGATATCAAACTCAGTATTCTTTGACCAATAAAACACTGTCACCTCAACATCTTCTGACAATGGGTCCACATATTTTATCTTTATCTAATCGTTGCAAAACTAACCCTTGAATTCTTAGCGAATGCGTGACCAAAGAGGAAAGACAAGACATTCGCCGAGTTGCTAAACATTAACCGGTAACTACCAGACATTAGGAGATTATGTGAACACATGTTTGCTAGTTTGCCAAATAAAAAGATGTGATCGCCAGGCACCATGTAAATAAGTGACTAGTCGGGAAAGAAATGTGCACATGCATTAAAGATCACTTAAGTGGCCCGAAAAAGGTAATGACAAATTAGAATGAGGCTGGGGCACTTTTAGGGTTTTTTCACACTAACGGCTATAAATTTAAAAATTTTTGCTTAGGCTTTAAGCCAGAGACCAGGAAAATAGTTGCAGAGACCAGAAGAAAATTGGTAAAGCCATGAAACTAGCATTAGATAGACCATTTTTTGAGGATTTTAGCTATTACAGGAAAATGGGCTAACACATGGGTAGAGTTTTCTATTGGAGGCTATAAAGATAGAATTCTTTGTGATGTCTTACCCATGGATGCATGCCATCTTCTATTGGGAAGACCCTGGCAGTTTGATAGAAAGATGATCTATGATGGAGAGGAAAAGTCCATTGCTTTCAAGAAGGATGGGAGGACTTTCAAAATTTAGTCCTTAATAGAGAATGAAGAAGGAACTTCTAAGACACCTAGTGTGTTGCTTAGTAGTGGTAAAGAGTTCCTACAAGCCTTGCATGATGAGGAGACCATAGGATGTGCTATTATGGTGAAACCAAAGGAGGAGGACAAGAAGGTGCAGGTAGATTTACCATTAGAAGTGCAGAAAATGTTGGAAGAATTCAGAGATATAGTAAGTGATGGAACCCTTGCCACGTTACCTCCAAGGAGAGTTATAAGTCATCAGATTGATTTTTTACTTGGTGCATCTCTACCTAACAAAGCTGCCTACAAGCTTACCCCAGACCAGAATAAGGAAGTGGCAAGACAAGTGCAAGAATTGTTGGATCAAGGGTTGATAAAGAAGAGTATTAGTCCATGTGCAGTCCCAGTGGTCTTAGTATCCAAGAAAAGAGAAAAATGGACACGTTGCACAGATTCAAGAGCTATCAACCAGATCACTATCAAGTATAGGTTCCCAATTCCAAGAATAGAAGATTTGATGGATTGCTTAGGAGGTGCTATGTATTTTACAAAGATGGATTTGAAGAGTGGTTATCACCAAATTAGAATCAAGGAGGGTGATGAGTGGAAGACCACTTTCAAAACCACAGATGGATTGTATGAATGGCTTGTGATGCCATTTGGGATTACCAATGCCCCAAGCACCTTCATGAGGTTAATGAATGAGGTCTTGAAGGACTTCATAGGTAGATTTGTAGTGGTGTATCTGGATGATATACTCATCTATAGAAAAACAAAAGTAGAGCATCTTGAGCACTTAAGGTTGGTCATGAAGAAGCTACATGAAGAGAAATTAGCCATCAACCTAGAAAAGTGTGAGTTCATGCAGCAAGAGCTGATTTATTTGGGCTTTGTATTTTCCAAGGGTACTCTGAAAATGGACCCAAGCAAGGTAGAGGCAATCTTGAATTGGCCTGCTCCTAAAACAGGGACTGAAGTTAGAAGTTTTCATGGCTTGGCACAATTTTATATAAATTTTGTGAGGAACTTCAGTGGGATATGTGCACCTATATTAGACACCATCAGAGGAGGACTGAAAACAAAGTTCAAGTGGACTAAGGTAGATGAGAAAGCATTCCAAACATTGAAATAAGAGGTAGCCACAAAGCCTATCTTACTCTTGCCAAATTTTGATAAGTTGTTCACCATAGAATGTGATGCAAGTGGTGTATTAGTAGGGGGTGTATTGAGTCAAGAAGGAAAGCCTATGGCATTCTTTAGTGAGAAACTCAATAAAGCAAAGAAGAAGTATTCAGCTTATGACTTGGAGTTGTATGCATTGGTACAATCTCTCAAAAAGTGGAGGCATTACATTTTGCCAAAAGAATTTGTGATGTTTACTGATAATCAATCTTTAAGCTACATAAAAACTCAAGAGAAGCTTAGTAATAGGCACTTGAAGTGGATGGAGTATCTCCAATCCTTTACCTTCACAATCAAGCACAAGAAGGGGCAACTCAACAAGGTAGCAGATGCCTTGAGTAGAAAATTATTGACTGTGCAAGAGGTACAGCTACAAAGCATTGGAATAGTAGGTTTCAAAGACTTATATGTGGAGGATGAATACTTCTCACAAGCCTACAAGGTGTGCCTAGAGTTTGAGAACCATTTTCATGGTGAGTTTGTAGATTAAACCCTTTAGAATGGATTGTTCTTTAAAGGTAATCAGCTTTGTGTACCTAGAGGATCCATGAGGGAAAATCTGATCCAAGAAAAGCTTAATGGTAGCCTAAGTGATCATTTTGGCATTAACAAGACATTGGAGTTAGTACAGAGATACTAATTTTGGCCTAAGCTAGCAAGGGATGTCAGGAGGTATGTAGAGCAATGTGGAGTATGTCAGAGAGCTAAAGGTGGTTCAAGAAATGCAGGACTTTATCAACCTCTACCAATTCCAAATAGGCCTTGGGAGTGTGTATGGACTTTGTGGTTGGACTCCCTAAAGCCAAATTAGGTATGGATAGCATCTATGTTGTTGTTGATAGGTTTTCCAAAATGAGTCATTTCATTCCTTGTAAAAAAACTCATGATGCAAGTTATGTAGCACATCTCTTCTTTAAAGAGATAGTTAGAATTCATGGACTTCCTTTGAGTATTGTGTCAGAAAGGGACAACAAGTTCATGGACCATTTTTGGAAAACTTTATGGAAGAGGCTGGGAACTAATCTCTCTTTCAATTCAACATACCATCCTCAAACTAATGGTCAAACTAAGGTCATCAATAGGGTGCTTGGAAACTTTATAAGGTTTTTGACAAAGGAGTATGGGTAGACTTGGGATCTTGTGATCTCTCAGGATGAATACGCTTACAATGACAGTGTCAACAGGACCACAGGAAGAAGTCCTTTTGAGATAGTCTATGGAAGACACCCGAGAGGAGTGTGTGAGTTAAGAGACTTAGGTTCCATGGAGTTGAAGAGTGGACAAGCTAAAGATTTCACTCAAACAATCAAGGAGGTGCAAGAGTAGGTGAAGAAGTCTATTTTGGTGTCTACTCAAAGACTCAAGGCTAAAGTGGATGAAAAGAGGAAAGAAGTATAGTTTCAGATTGGGGACTATGTCATGGTCCATCTTAGCAAAGAAAGAATGCAGAAGGGCATGCCCACTAAGTTACAGATGAGGAGAGTAGGCCCATGCAATATAGCCAAATATGGAGATAATTCCTACAAGGTGGACTTGCCTTTAGATTTAGCCATCTCACCGGTGTTCAACATTACAGACCTAATCAGATTTAAAGGTGATATCAGTCAACAAGGTACAACTCCACCAAAGGTTCTACAAGATATAGACACCAATGCAATGCCCAAGAATGAGCCAGCCAAAGTGGAGAAGATCTTAGAATCCATGGTGAAGAAGACAACTAGACATCAAGTCTACATGGAGCATCTGATCAAGTGGAAGGGTTAGCTTGAATCTGAAGCCACCTGGATAGAGGAAGGATAGTTCAAAAGGTTTGGTGTTGATCTAGCTCTCCTAGATCCCAAAGTGCCTTAGCTTGTGTTGAGGGGGAATATGGTGTAGGAGCACCTCTATGAGGGCCCTCACCATCCATTTTTGGTGTGTTCATCTCCAATGATGAAATTGTAGTTAGAATAAGAGCTTGAAGCTCATTTTGGTTGTGTCTAGGCAATGTCTAAGTCCTAGAAGTTCACTAGTCTTCCTAAATTGTAAGGCATCCTAATTCATGGAGTGATGTGATGTCATCTTGAATCAATGCTTGGATAGGAGATTGTAGTCTTAGGTTGGTTTGAATGTATTTGAGCACATGTGAGTGCTTTAGGATGCCTTCAGTAGAGGTCATTAAAGAAGGAAGTCACTGTTGTCTTATGCAACAAAAGTTGCTTGAAAGTTGTCAGCAACTTTTGAAAGTTGCTAAGAAACTTTTTCAGACTTGTATCCTAGCCTAACCTCAGTGGCTAAGAAGCCCTAATCTCATGTACACACTAAGGAGGAGACTATATTAGCTTTGAAAATCCCTAATGTGAGGGTTGGCATTCATTATGTATTATCTTAGTATGGCAAACCAGACTGAACACTATGGAAGCAAGAACAGTTACTGTTTTGGACTATGGGAATGTGGATAGTTGATGTTTTTGTGCAATTTGGTTGTAATAATTGATTTGAGTGTGTTTCCTTTTCATTTACATGCATTAGACTAGTTTTATAGAGCTTGTATTTTGTTTTAGTTTGAGTTCTTTCATTTGACAGTGCTCTGCCAGTTTTAGAGAGCTTTATGTAAATGGGGTTGTAGATCTTGTTTCCACCATGGGCTTGCCATGGGACTTTGGACTCCAAGATTAAAAACCCTAAACTTGTATTATAAACAAGCAGGGCCCATCAAATCTAGAGCAAGCAATGGCTTGACAAAGCCCTAGGCGAATTGGGAGCAATCTGGCTAGGGTTGTGCAATAGGAAAAGAACTCTAGCAGATAGTAGGGAGCATTTCATGACTTTCCCTTTGGAGGGAGTCAAGAATGGTGTTTGAAGGATTATCCTTGTGAAGGAGAATGTTTGGGAAGTCCTAGAAATGCATTGGTGAAGCTAGGAGCAGAGGAAAGTTCTATAACCATTGAAACCCTCAAAAATGGCAAAAGGCACTGTACGATCAAATGGGCACCTGAGACCCCAAAAATCCATTAGGTTGGGTCATTTTTAGTCAAAGTCCTTTAGGAAAGGGTGGATGAAATGGTGAGCAAAGGGCTTCAAAATCCCTAAGAAATCGGAAGGAGGGCTAATTAGGCCTCCTCCTTGTAGCCCTAGAATACAAAGAAACTACCAAATCAGGTGCTTCCAAAACCTTGCCAAGTTGATGGATAGGTGTCATTAGCCCTAAAAAGTTCTTGAAACTCATAAAATTCACTGTTGGAGTTTGGAAGAGAAGTGGAAGACTAAAAGGCCCTTATTAGCCAATGTAAGGGTTAGTAGCCTAAAAGCAAAGTTTGTCATGTTGATGGATGAATTTGTTTAACTTGGTGGGTTCATTAGGTAGATAAAGGGGTCCTTGAATGTATAAGGTATCCTATAGATCAACCACAAGTGTCAGGAGCACACTTGAGTCCTTGGACAAGGATCAGAGCATAGACTAGCTAGTCTATCCTAGCCTCCCCATCACATGGTCCTAGTACTCCAATAGATTTGTGTGGCATTATTATATTTTCTTTCATTATCTTTTGAATGCCCACATCCCAAGTTAATTTTTTTAAGGTTATCACTTGATTAAAAAATCACCCATAGGATCATCTGGAAACCACTTTGGATTCCAACACCTATGGTGATCCACTCACCTAGGGTTCCTAGTACCCTACCCAAAACATGAAAAAATAAATGCAATAGTTCAAATTATTTATTTTAGAGGTTTAGGAAACTCTCATGTGTACTTAGACCACTAGGATGAGCCCTAACCTTAACCATAAACAACATAATAATAGTACAAGGATGTCACATACTCAAGAAACCTTAAGTACAACATTATGATCAACTTAAAGGAATAAAATGAACATTTAGAGAGTTACAAAGATGCAAACAAAGACCAAGATCAAGGTTGGAAGATACAGATCAAACCCCAAACCAAACAAGTACCCAACACTAAAATCCATGACTCCAAAGTTTCCGGAATAGGTCCAAATAGAACATAAAAGTAATATAAATTATAAACTAATAAATATTTATGGGGACAAGAATGTACTATAAACTAATTAACCTATAGGGACAAATGAATCAAGCAAGAAGACAAAGTAATCTTATCTTAGAATGGTGGCAAGATATTACATATTTAAGTGTTAGTGAATCTTCTCTTCTGGGTTGGTTGCAAGAGGAATACTGATCAAGAGAGGAGTAAAATTGAGTTTAAGATGTGTCCTAGTGGTTTGAATCATAAGGTACCCTTTATCTGTGTGATTTTAGAGATTGTCTTAGAGATTTATGCATTACTATTTCTAGAAACATATGTATGACTGTCATAAAAATATAGTCTTTTTGCAGTGAGAATAAATTTTGTTTTCACCATTGGATTTTCTTAATTTTCATATATGTTGGCTAGAACCTAATAGTGCACATTCTCACTGGAGTGATTTTCATAATAATGTCAGGTTCAAAAGTTATTTACAAAAGAGTACATGTATGGAAAAACAAACTAGAATAGTTTGTCCATTTCCAATTAACATTTTTTTTCATTATCACCCAAATTACAAATAATTTCAATTTTTTTTTTGCAGATCATATGAACAATATAAATATTTAAGAACATACACATATACATATTCACATACAATAAGGTTATTTCCCTAGTTCCAGACCCTACCTGTGGTCCTGTAGGGAAATCCCTTCTAAAGTTGAGCGATCCACAACTCTCCAAACTTCTCATACAATATAGAATCCTCCATCCATGCTTTAGAATGATATTCAAACCCTCTGGAAATACCTTCTACTCCTCCTGGGATGAACACCTTCTGTCAGATATTTCCCTAACTTTGAACTATATTTTTAATCTAAAAATTATTCTCCAAATCAATCTTTCTAATTTTATCCTCTCAAACAATCTATCCTTTTTATTTTTCTTCTGCAAATCCCAAAACCATCCATTCTCTTTCCCCCCCAAACCATCCATTCTTCTTGTTGGAGATTTTCTAGCAAGCCATAGTGCTGACTCTATGTTTGTCATTGATGGAAACATATGGTAAGAAGCATGCGTGGAAGCTTGATGGAGAGAGCTTTGAGTATATATTTCCTAGATATGTTATTAGCATGATATCATAGATGTAGAGGTTGATTCTGAGTGAAGACAATAATACAGTAGTCTGTATCAGTGAGTGTTCCTGACAGGTCCCAGGAAGAGTTCTGTATGTGATTTACAATATATTTGTAATGAATCCTTGTGTGTTTATATTTATATTGTAGACACATGTATGATACTATGTTCATGGGCACATATTCAGATATGCTATATAGGTTGAGTTATGAAGTCTTCAGTTGATAGTCATAGTTTCTTGAGTTTATCTGGTAGAGCCGAACTTTATTTTATTGTTGCAGTTGTTGCACCTATTAGTTTGATATGCATGCTTGGATTAGTGTTTATAGAAGAGTTAATAATGTTATGTTAAGAGCACATGACATAATTCAACATGAGAAGAAAGTATTAGTTAATTTGGTGTAGCCGAAAGTGTGAAGTGACACATTTACTCCTACTGAGTTGGGCGGTCCTAATTTGGGTTTCTTTCTTAGTAGATCTGAATTAGATGTTATTGGAGAGTTTTATTGTTTCTCTAATATGATTTCAAGATGGTTCTAATAGGCTGACTTGATTATATCATTTAGAGGAAATATATTTATAGGTAGTCATTTTTTATTTCTAAGTATGGCAGATGGTTGAAAAGATAAGAGCAGAGCAGAAGGTGCAAAGTGTTGAGCCATCAACAGAAGGTCTATGTGACTTAGTAGAGAGTATATGCTACTCATTGGAACTGATTAGGATAGCAGGTCTATGCACAATTCACCAAGATCTAGATATAGTGTGTATCTGTTAAACAAAAGGTTGCCACCTTTATCCCTTTGAGCAGTGTGCTCTCGGATAGTGTGTCCTCACCCCTAACAAGGTTAATTATAAAAGACTCCTAACAATATTTGACCCTTGACTAGGTCACTGTACTTAATGCATTGTAAATATCAACTCCTAATAGGGTTGTATGATCTTCTAACATGGATCATAATACTCCAGTTCAATTTATAGTGGGTGCTAATTCCCACTGGGGTTTTTAACTATTTGGGTTTCCCCGTAACCAAAATTGTGGTGTTAAGTGTTGTTATATTGTGTTTATGCTTGAAATTCTTCTATACTTAATTGGATAAAGAATTAAATCTTGTAGATAAATGACTCACCTCCCCCCCTCTCAGTTATCTCTTGGGACTATTTGTAACAATGGGTATCAGAGACAAGTGCTTCAGAGAGAAAGTTTAACAGATTGAGGTTGATCAGATGGCATTCTTTAGAAAAAAAAGTCCTAAGTTTTATGGAGAGAACTATCTAGATTGGAAGAACAAAATGATGACACATTTGCAGTGCATTGCCTTTGATATTTTTGAAGTAGCTACCAAAGAAGTTTAGATTCCCTCTCTAGTAGATCTTGCAAAGGAAGATGCAACTCTTAAGCAAAAGGAGATGTTCACTCAAAATGATATTGCCAAAGAATCCCTTATCAACGCCTTGTTTGACAGTGATTTTTCAGAGATCAAGAAAATTGATAAAGCCTACAAGATATGGAAGTACCTAGAAGACATGTTTGAAGGAGACATCCAAGCTAAGAATGCATGCAAAAAGACATGGAAGGAAAAGTAAAATACATTAGAGATGCTACTTGAAGAAAACATTAGAGCCTACAATCAAAGGATTAATGAAGTAGTTGCAGGAATTAGAAGCAATGGTGGAGAGATCTTAGAAGAAGACATAATGGATAAATTGATGACTACTTTGACATCAGAATATGAGAGTAAGATAAACATCCTAGATGAGACTATGTAATTTTCAAAAGACTTCAAAAGAGAGACCTTAATCAACAAAATTTCAGCTTTTGAGATATCAATTTTGAAGATAGAGCCTAAAAGTGAGACAACCTTCAAAGCTTCAGGCTATGGTAAGAAATCCTTGAACACATCTCATAGTTTTGATGATGATGATGATGAAGAGAAAGAACTAGATGATTTCATTGCTTTGATTGCTAAGGAAGAAAGGAAAGGAATAGGAAAATATGAAGGTCAATTACCATTCAAATTCTTTTCATGTAACAAGATTGGTCACTTTGCATCTAAGTGTCCTACTAGAGTCAAGAAGTTCAAAACTAACTACAAGCCCAAGTATACAAAACAATGTTACTATGCTGGTGATGGAGTATTGGATGAAGAGTTAGAAGAGGATGAAATTGGATTCATTTCTCTTGAAGACATGGAGAAAATGTTTGATGAAATGGACCTTGAAGATGAAAAGAAAGCACAAGAGTTAGCACTAATTTCACAAGCTGACATTAGGACAGATTGGATCATTGACAATAGTTTCTTAAATCACATGACAAGAGACAAGGATAGATTTATACATCTGGATAGATACAATGGAGGCATGGTTAGATTTGGAGACAACACTCATAAACCTATCATTGGTAGAGGAGCTATCACCTTGGATGGAAGGAACAACACTGATGATGTTCTTTATGTTGATGGTTTGTAACATAACTTAATAAGTGTTGGATAGTTTCCTGACAAATGATATTAGTGAAATTCAAAGACAACAAGTGCATCATTAATAACAAGGAAGGGGAAATGATTGCATCAGGTTCAAAGACTAAAGGTAATGTCTTTCAGATTAATACTGAAGCAAGTTGTTTTGTTGCTAAAGTGGATGATAGTTGGTTATGGCACAAAAGACTATGTCACATCAATTTTGACAACATAGTGAAGATAAGAAATGTAAAGGAAGTAAGAGACCTTCCCAGCATTGCAAAACTAGTTGATACAATATGCAGGGAATGTGTGATGGGAAAGAATGTGAGAAATTCATTCAAAAGAAAGCATAACTTTGCAAAGAACAAATTGGATCTAGTGCATACTGTAATACCCTAAAATTGGCACCTAATAAATTCGATTAATTTTGGTGCATTATCTTCAATTTTACATCTCCAAAGTCCTAGTTTCCTAGGCAATTTTCTCTCTCCTACTTGACTTAATTTGACTTGATGTCAATTGCAAAGACCATAAATTGCATTAATTAAATATCAAAATTAATTCCCAAAGTCCTTGACTTTAATTAGCTAAATTACCCCTATGATAATTTAATTTAATCCTAAAGTCTTAAGTGCTTAAGATTAAATTAAATCCACCCCATTTGGCTAATTACCCATAAAAAGGAATTAATAATTGCTTGATATTCGAATGGACACACCTTTTTGAATTAATAATTCAAGATATTCAAAAGGCCACCTCTGTGGCATTTTCCATTCTTTTTATTAAGTAATTCTTGCATTTTTGTCTCAAATGGAAATGAAGGGTCAGGAGTTTCAAATCAAGAACCCCTTCATTCTCTTCTCGGGATTTTCTATTTAATGGACCTCATTTCTTCATTTGAGGAGGCAATTTTTGAGAGTATCCAAACTATAGGCTTTTTTAGTCTCATTTATTTCATTGTTTCCAAAGCTTTTTATTGCATCAATTAGATTAATATCTCATTATTAGTATAATCTTGCATCTCATCTTAGATTAAATTTGCTTAATTATCCTTAGACTAATATCATATTTGTTTCAAGTTCTTAGATTAAATTGCATTTCATCTTTACTTTCAAGTATTTTAGATTAATTGCATCTCATTCTAGCTTGATTTCATTAAATTGCTCATCTTTTTCATATTTTCAAATCCTCCATTGTAGAGATGGTCTTATGGTTGTTGGCTCTCCAATCTGAGAGTAATTAAACACCTCGTCTACATAGGAGGCAATAGGTTGATTCAATCGATGTTGTGAGATGGAAAACTTATGTTCATACTCACCATCTCATGATTGAGAAATGAATATGTTGCATTTGTGCCTGATTTAGAGGTCCACATTCAAACACACACATTTTGGTGCCCACCGTGGGGCAGAAAATCTGATTTCTAGCCTCATTCTCATCTTTTTCTGATAAAAATTTATGCTCTACCGTGCGTCCATACTGCCTATGTACGGATCTTTGCATGAGAATCTAGAGCATCCCACACAAGATTCTGCTCCCTATAGCACTTCCTCACGTGAGAGTGTGTGACCTCATGTGGTAGCCTGTGTTTCCTCACGCACCATGGAGTACTTCCTCATGCGAGATTCCAGGATAGTGACCTAAATTTTCCTGCTTTCTGTCTTTCTGTTTCAGATTTCTAACAGTTTTCTATTTTTTGTTGCTTAGTATTTTCTATCATTTTCATAGCATAATAGTTTTTTGGAGAATGATTGACCAAGAACTAAAACATGCTAATGGTTTGATTGCAGGCCGATAGTCGAAGATTGCTAAAAATGTTATGTTTTGTTTCCTGCTTTTATTCACATAGTCTAAATAGGGCTCTGTTAAAATTTCTTGAGGATTTTGATAGTGAGTAGGGACTTTGGCTCTTCATTACATGGAGGTGATGACCATGAATGAACCTAAAATCCTAATGATCTTACTAATATGAAAAATTCTTGGGGAAGTAGAGAAAGGTAGTGAATCTTTACGCTTCTATTAGCCAAGGGATTATGCTCTTCTCTCTTTGAGAGAAATAGAAACCCAAAAGCTTTTAGTTGTGGTGGAGTGAAGATAACTCGGTGATGAATCTTCTTGATGTGTTTGGGTGAGGAAACAAGATAGAGAAGTATGCTCTTCTCCCTTTGGGAGAACCAAAAAATTTGACCCCATAATCTAAACCAAGTCCAGTGTCACCTTTAGAGGGCCTACCGGTATTAAACCTCCAGGAATGACCCAAGTGAGTACGCACCTATCACTGGTGATTCCACCTCACTCTAATAAAGAATGTTTTATTGAGTCTAAAGACTCCAAAACCATGTTAGCTTCCTTCTCAAGACTTTGACTATCATCTTGAGAAGGCTCCATCTATTGTACTGAGCGGCGCCGCTCCTAGCCCTGCTTGCAGGGGTGTATGACTTTCAGGTGTTGGTGTGGCTGTGAGGCCTCAACCCTATATAGGGGGCACTAAAGGTTAGCATGAAAAAAAGCCTACTAAGAACTTGTCATAGCTAGTGGCCTACCTGGTTCACCTCCAAAAGGAGTCATTATCTTTGCATAGGGAGGGGGAAGAATATCACCTGTAGATTCCCATCATGGGCATACACCTGGACGTTTGGAGGTGGTTGTGAAACTAGCCCCTACTACAAGGGTAACCTTTGAACGTACACTATTGAGTCCTTGGAAACACCAAAAACATGGGTGCCCTCTAGGGGGTGACACGACTGTGTGAGGTGCACATATTCATTCAAGCAATGGGGAAAAGGTTTTGGCTTCTCACCATTTTTTTTGCAAGACTAAGCTATGTGTTTGTTATCAAGTCTTAAACATTGTCCAATCATTATCAAACAAAGACTCCTCTGATGCTATCAAGTTGCTTTGTCCTTGATAGGTCTATTAATGACTACTTCTTGTTTCACAACTACTTGATTTGAACCTTTGTTTCTTTAAATGAATGCTTGAAATCCTAAAATGAGATTGTTGATTAAACTGCTCTTCAAACCTATCAGGAAACTAGATTCTCTATCAGACATCAGTTCAGGTTGTACCTCAAAATTCAAATTTAACCTTGAAAAGTATGTCAGATTATTAGATTTTGCTATTTTCCCGCATGAGGTTTCACACTTCAGAGCACTTTCTTGTGTGAGACTTTGTTTTCTCACGTGAAGTTTGGTGTTCTCTCACGCAGCCTGGTACTTTCTCACGTGACCTAGCACTTTCTCGCGTGAGACTGTAGCTCAGTTTGGAAAAATAGAAACCTATTTTCCATTGACTGTTTGACTTTTTATCTGATCTAATTTTTGTCTGAGGTCTATTTTTTTGCTTTCCTATCGTTCACTATTAGAAACTAGTTGTTTTGAGTTAGGAATCAATCGATCTTCACTTTGAATCATGTCATCTCTTGTTGGTTTACCTTATCTCTTTATGCCTTTTGTATCTCATGTTGCGATAGTCTTATCTCGACTGTTCTAGCCACCTCTTTTGATGATTCATACCAGATCCATCTCGCATCTTGGCTGTTCTAGCCTTCTTTATCTCCTTTGCATTATTTTTTTTTAGAGACTGAGTATAGCTTTGTCCCAAATCCTCTCTCATTTCATCTTTGTCTATGACTGTCATGACTAGAAGTGGCAAGACTTATCCTATTCAGAATCCTGATCAAGGTAGAAGTCAACCTCCTAATCAAGAGATAGATCCTCTTGAATCCATTGTGAAATCTAAACTTTGTGAGAGATCCTCATTTTCCTCATTGAGCACTTTGAAAAGTAGTCTGTCTCAACTGTCACCTCCGATGTTTCAAGAGTTCTTCAACCCATTGTTTGAAGCTCAACTTGGTTTTTCATTTCAAGACCAAGATAACTCATACTTCCAAGACAAATCATCATTCCACAACTTTGGAAGATCTCTTAAACAGACTAGTCCTATTATTGTGCCAATTAATCCTACTGAGAATAGTCCTATCATTGAACCTAGTGGTACTGTTGAAGATATTTTTCCACCAGAATTTGTTAAATCTTTTGATCTTATTCATTCACCAAAGGTCACCTTGGCTGCACCTTTTTGATCTCATTCACATCACTTTTTCAAGTCCAAGTCTACAACATGGTGGCAGATTCATTTGATTTCCAACCGGGAAAGTATTGTCAAAAATTTGATCAATCTCATAACAATCAATATCATGGTCAATCTTCTAATGAACCATGTCATGCTCTACCTCGGAATGAGCAACGCCATGGTCAATCTGAACATAACCAAAATTTGTTCCATAATGATGATCAATCTCGAAGCAAACCTCAAGGCGGTCAACAACCCACCTACTTCTATCGTCCTCCTCCATTTGATCAAAACCAAGATGATCAGCAACAAGATCAGGCTCACAGTATTTATGAGATCCTTGGGATTGAATCTGAAGTGATAACCCAACAAGATATAGACATTGCCAAAACTAATAAAGGTCTCATTAAGATGATGGAGATTCTTCTCTTAGAGGATAAAGAAAAGTACTTCCTTGAGCTAGCTAAACAAGGGGCCAAGTTACCCCAAGACTATCAAGTTGAAACACTCGTAGCTAAGGAAGAAGAAACTGAGACCACAAAGTTGCAAAAGATGGTCCAAGAAATGCAAGATCAGATTAGTCAACTTGTGAGGAATAGAGGTCAACCCCCTCAACAATTTATGATAGAGAGTATTTGTCCTTTCCCTTTTGACAGAAGCATTCATATGCCACCTTTTCCTAGAGGTGTGGAACTCCCTAAATATGACAAATGCTTGGGTACAACTGATCCCCGGGAGCACTTAAGGGAGTTTGGTGCATTGTCTATGGAATTCATGCATGATCATACATATCAGCTTATGCACTTGTTCCCTTGAAGTTTGGGCGGACCTGCTATGGAATGGTTCTCTAGATTGCCTATTCGTATTAAAACTTTTGATGAAATGGCTAATCTTTTTCTCCAGCACTACTCACATAACATTCAACACCTGGTCAACATCTGGGATCTCTACAACTTAAAATAGTGACAAGGAGAACCTTTCCTAACTTTTCTCCAGAGGTGGAGACAATTGTGTACAAAGTGTCCTCATAAACTACCAGAGTCTGAAAGACTCGATATTTTCTTGGACAATCTTGTCCTCGATTTTGGATACCAAGTGCAATTGCAAGGTCCTCTTACTTTTGATAGCATGATCAGACAAGCAGTGAAAATAGAGGCCTTCATGATCAAGAAGGGAGAGCTAACTTTGAATAAGGACAATAAACAAGGATTCTCCACAAACAAGGATAAAGGAAAGACTGTCAATAAGAATTGAGATGTGGTAAATGATGGAGTGGTGGATAATGTTACTATGAAGCCTTCAACGCCTATTTTTAATCTTATTTCTATTATACAAGTAGCTAAGGCTATCAAAAAGACCACAACTGATAATCAACAACCTTCAAGGTTTTCTAAGAACAAACCTTGGTCCAAATGACCCAAGCATGATTTCACCCCTTTGGGAGAGCCTCTTGATGTGGTCTACAAGACTCCTATACAAAATTAGGTTCTTACTCCTTTGGAAAAGTGTACTTATGACCCACAAC
Organism: Chamaecyparis obtusa; assembly: GCA_027943335.1. Lineage (NCBI taxonomy): Eukaryota > Viridiplantae > Streptophyta > Pinopsida > Cupressales > Cupressaceae > Chamaecyparis > Chamaecyparis obtusa. The sequence continues at coordinate 729,377 of BSBK01001598.1, read as the reverse complement.
CATGACCTTACTAGTGGAATGATAATGATTATTGTGACTATCATCAGAATATTGGTCATAAAACTTCTACTTGTCTCCAATTGAGGCATAAAGTTCAAGATCTCATTGATAATGGTGACATCATTATGGAGAACCATAATAAGAATTCAGACCACCAAGCTTTCAAGGATCCTTTTCCTCCTCATGAGAAGGGAGAGTCTTCAAACACTAAGAATACCAATGCTAAATTCAATTACACGTACACTAATAATGATAATGTCATTGGTATGATAGAACCTATCAAGATGGAATATTGTGATATGATCACTTCTAAAGGGAGTGATGATGCTCCAAAATCTAAGGCACCTTTTGTTTTGCGTAGTTCTACATCTCATTTATCCGAATCTGAACAATCCCAAGGTTGTGCTAATGTTGTCACTCGATTGCATGAAAGAGTTGTGTTGAAAGGTCCTGATGATTCTACATCCACTCCTAAGCAAATAGTAGGTAAGAGACCTGATATTCCTACATCCACTCCTAAGCAAAGCGTGGATAAAATTGCTGTTTTCCCTATCAAAAAGAATATGAAAAATATTCCTACAGCTAGCTTGACTAATTATAGTATTTTAGACCAACTTTAGTGAACTAACACTTAGATTACCATTTTTGAATTGTTGAAGATCTCGCCTACTCACAAGCAGATTTTGGACAAGGCCCTTGCTGAGGCAAATGTTCCCAAGGGTCTTGATCTTAACCGGTTCAAATCTATGGTGGGTCATTTGACTTCACCTCATTATCTATCTTTTTTTGAAGAAGATGACCATTCTTTGAGTCACCCGCATAATGCTCCCCTATATATAGAGGTCATGATAGGTCCTAAGCATGTCTGTCAAGTGCTCATAGATAATGGTGCTGGCCTTAATGTTTGTTCCACTAAACTGCTCACTTAGCTAGGAGATGATGATAATTGCATAGATCTTGGCAAAAAGATTACCATAAAAGCTTATGATGAGGAAGAATGCAAGTCCCAAGGCTTAGTCGTTCTACCTATCCACATAGGTCCTATTGAGAGAGATGTTACTTTCCAAGTGCTCGATATTCCTCTCGCCTACAACATCTTGTTGGGTAGGCCTTAGATTCATGAGATGTAGGCTATTCCATCCACATACCTTCAATGCATTAAGTTCCCATTTCATGGGGTGGAAATCACTGTACTTGCAAATACCAACTTCTCTTGCAATACTCTTACACAAATTGTAGATAGTTTTGTTCCAGCAAATAGGGAATCCAATGAGTTTTATGAAGCTAAGCTGAAAGAGATGGAACAAAATTTGAGACTCGAGGATATAGGCATGGGAGAATACCAAATGGAACCTATGCTATCTCTTGCTGCTCTACCTTTGTCTCCAAATTCTTATGGGAGACCTTTTGAAGACAACAAAGTTCCTAATGCTCCTCCTCAAACAATTTATGATAGTGCCTTTGAGGGCCTCTATACCTTTAGAAGATGAGGATGAAGAAAGAGCTATCAGAGCTTGGATCTACAAAGGAAAAGAGACAGTTGAAACAACCACTCTAGATTTAGAGCAAGAACCATATAGTGAAGCTTTCAAGATCATGAAGCACTTCAGTTATAAGGGGAGTGGTCCCATAGGAAAAAATGATAATGGCTTGCTAAAACCTATTGAAGCTATAGGCCACCGCACAAAAGCTACTAGTGGCTTAGGCTTTAAGAAGACTCCCTTTCATTTGGGGACCAAGAAATTTATGTCAGCTCCTAAGCCTAATCCTAAGCTTGAACCTAAACTTGAACAAGAAATTGAAGATGCCACTCCAAAAGTGAATCCAAAGAACAGCTCTGACGAGGATACATTTCCATATCCTATCCCTCTAGATCTTGTGGCACTCCTTGCTGAACCTGATGAGCCTATCATACCTGTTCATATGGTAGAGTCTGATGCTGATACTTGTTCTAAAGTTGATTATGATAAAACCTCTTCAGTGTATCAAGTTACATATGAGGAATGGACAGTAGCACTAAATGATGATCCCAATTTCAAAGGCGAATGATATAGGCCACCATATTTTCAAAAGTACTATGAACAAGAACAACTTCAGCAAGCTATCAATGCCACAAGGGATAATAATGAGACTGATGATGCTACTAATGAAATTCCTACATCAAGTATGGACTCACATGAATATGAGTTTGAATCTTTGTCTGATGCCACTTATGATGTAGACATAGATACTGTTCACGTGTATGAAAGACTCCTTGAAGTAGGCGAAGGGTCTAGCAATAGGCCACATGAATTAGACACCACTAATGTTAACATGTCCTCTACCTTTGATGTAAGGTCTTATAGGGATTCAAAAATTCATTTGGATGAGATCGCTTTAGGCCTTGACTTGCTCATTAGCACTTTTGAGAGTTATATTGTGAACTCAATTGAACCAGTCACTACTTCCCTTTCACTCCATCATCCCGATTTGATAAATTGGAACTCCCCTCTTGAATCCAATGAAGTCCTAACATTCCAGACTGATTATGATCTAGCCTATTACCTCCATGCAATTGATCTTGTGATGTCCTCCACTAGTGAGAGTAGTGTCAGCATGATAGAGGCGGATATCAAGTATCTCAGTAAAAAAATTAAAAGAAGAAAAAATAGATGCTCTGATGGTGAAAACCACTTTGTGGCAGTATCAGAGCCAAAAATAGTAAAAATAAAAGATGTATCCATGGGTGAAAACCTCTATGAGGTGCCCAAGGATGAGATACTTGATGCTCTTTTGAGCCACTTCCAAGAGAGGTCATCAGTATTGATTGAGCCAACACAACCGGTTAATTTGGGTACAAAAACTACTCCACATATCATTCACCTAGCACAATCATTGTCTGCTGAGGAAAAAGAAGAGTTCACAAGATTCTTTCAGAGAAAGAAAATAAACTTTGCATGGACCTATTCTGACATGCCTAGATTAGATCCCAATCTAATCATGCATCATTTCTCCATTGCACCAAGTATCAAACCTATTAAATAGAAGCTGTGAAAAATACATCCACACGTAGCGCTTTTGGTTAAAGAAGAGCTGGAAAAGCTTCTTAAGGCTGGCTTCATAAGAACTATTGATTATGCAAAATGGATTTCAAACATTGTTCTAGTCACTAAACATGATAAATCCATTCGTGTGTGTACAGATTTCAGAGATTTGAATAAGGCGTGTTGAAAGATGACTTCCCATTACCTAATATTGATATGATAGTTGACATGACAGCAGGATATGAGATGTATTCCTTGATGGATGGATTTTATGGCTATAATCAAATCAAAATTGCACTAGAAGATCAAGAAAAGACTACTTTTACATGTTTCTAGGGCATATTTTGCTAGAATGTCATGCCTTTTGGGCTTAAGAATGCAGGGGCAACATACCAGAGAGCTGTTACTACTATCTTCCATGATATGATGCATAAAACAATGGAGGATTATGTAGATGATACTTTAGCCAAAAGCATGTAGTGAAGAACTCACCTCACAAACTTAGGTCCCATCCTTGACTGTATGGAACAATTCAGTGTCAGGTTTAATCCAAAGAAATGTGCTTTTGGTGTTACTTTTGGGAAACTCTTGGGTTATATCATTTTAGCTAAAGGCATAGAAGTTGATCCTAAAAAGGTACAAGCTATTATGGACATGCCTCCACCCAAGAATATCAGTCAAATGAGAGGACTACAAGGAAGGCTACAATCTATCAAGCATTTTATTTCACAGCTGGCTGACAAGTCACAACCATTCACTAAAACTTTGCATAAGAATGTGACTTATGAATGGAATGAAGAATGCGACAAGGGGCTTACTCAAATAAAATAGTATCTTGCTAATCCACCTATACTGATGCCTCCTATTCATGGGAAGCCACTTATCTTGTACATCTCAGCAACAAACATGTCCTTGGGTGCTCTCTTAGCTCAAGAAGATCAGAACAATAAAGAAAGGGCCATATACTATATTAGTAGAACATTAGTTTCTTATGAAATGAATTACTCTGTCATTGAGAAGGCTTGTTTAGTAGTGGTATTCACTTCTTAGAAATTGTGGCATTATATGCTAGCTCATACCATGAGGCTTATTGCAAAGATTGACCCATTGAAATACTTGTTGACCAAGGCTTCCCTCATGGGTAGATTAGCAAAATCAGTAATGATACTTAGTGAATTTGACATTGAGTATGTGGAAAGAAAAGCCATTAAGGGATAGGTGATTATTGATCAGCTAGTGGAGGCTCCTTTGAAAGATCACCAACCTTTGAGTATTGAGTTTCCAGATGAATCCATCATGCTTCTCACACATCAATCTTGGAGCATGTTCTTTGATGGATCTTTCACTCAATAAGGGTCTGGTGCGGGCATTCTATTTGTTACACCTCAAAGATACTCATTGCCAAAGGCATATAATATGTTGTTTCCTTGCACAAACAACATAGCTGAATATGAAGCTCTTATTAATGGAATGAAGATAGCCCTTGAATGGTGTGTTGATGAGCTCAAAGTCTTTGGGGATTCTCAGTTAATTATCAATCAAGTCAATGATGTCTACCAAACAAAAGATGACAAGCTAATACCCTAAAAAAGAATGGTAGATGATCTCAAGCAATACTTTGTACATATTTCTTTCCAGTAGGTTCCAAGGATAGACAGTAAAGCAGCTGGTGCTATGGCCACTCTAGCCTCAATGTTACGAATGTCGAAAAATGATTTCAAACACAAGTTCTTGGTGGAGACATTACACTACCCTACTTATGATAATCCTAAATCTAGGATGATCTATTCAGTCACTGGACGTGATTCATCCCGCTACCACCATATCTTTTCCTACCTTCATGACAAGATCATTCTTGACACTTATACCCAGAATGAGAAGCGTCACATCATTCATACTACTTCATAGTATGTTCTCATAACAAATGACTTGTATATATGAGGTTTAGATGGTACTCTTCTTAGGTTCTTAGAACTTGATGAGTCCAAATGTGCGTTGGTTGAGGTACATGAAGGTATTTGTGGGTCTCATTCTAGTGGTGTGACATTAGCCTAGAAACTTATTAGAGCCAGCTATTACTGGCCAGACATGGAAAAAGAAGCTGTTCAATATGCTAAGACTTGAAAGAAATGCCAATTTCATGGGAACCTGATTCATGCTCCTACTCATGAACTTAGTCCTCTCATTAGTTTCTAGCCATTCCAGCAATGGGCCTTCGACTTGGTCGGTCAGATACATCCTTCATCTTCAAGAGGGCACAAGTTCATCATCACAGCTACTGATTACTTTACCAAGTGGGTTGAGGCAATACCTCTAGCTGTAGCTGATGACAAGACTATTGCTATGTTCATACTGAACTATATCATTTGCAGATATGGCATACCCTCATCTATTATCACTGACAATGGGGGACAATTCCAAAATAAGGACCTGACAGACTTGTGTACTAAATTCAAAATTATTCAGCATTGGTCATCTATTTATTACCCTCAAGGTAATGGACAAGAAGAGGCTTCTAATAAGACAATTCTAAAAATCTTGCACCGAATAGTTCATAAATCTGGTAGAGATTGGCATCTCTAGATTAATACGACATTGTGGGCCTACAGGACAAGTATCCAAACACCAACGGGGGCCACTCCTTTTGCCCTAGTTTATGGAGTAGAGGTAGTATTACCTATTGAGGTCAATATTTTGACATTGCGAATCTCTTTGAGGGGCTTCATCACTGATGAAGATAACAAAATATCTCGGCTTCAAGAGCTTGAGTTATTGATGAACGTCAGAAGGTGGATTTTGATCATCTCCAAGCATATCAAAAGAGAATGTCAAAAGCCTATAATAAGAAATTCAGACAAAGAGAATTCCAAGTGGGTGATCTCATCCTGAGAGAGAACCCCAAAAATCAATAGCAGCGGGCCCAGAAAGGAAAATTTGAACCAAACTGGCTTGGTCTATATGTCATTACTGTAGCATTTGGGTCTGGCGTTTATCGACTCTCCACCACTAAAGGAGAGAAACTCAAAGAGCTTATCAATGCACTTCACTTGAAGAGGTTCTACAGCTAAGACATTGCTTGTATGCTCATGTACATACTTATTGGTCCTGGAAAAATCCAAAAAATTGATATATTGCAAAAAATCCTAAAATTGCAAAATGTCTTGAAAAAAATGATCATCTTAGTGAAAGCCTGGTAAACAGGTGCTTTGATGTATCTATTATCCTGGTGAAAACTTGGTAAACAGGCACCTTGATAATAATAAAAAAAATAAAAAATTGAAAAAAAATAAAAAATAAAAAAAAAAGAGAAAAGTACAAAAAAATCAAAAAAGAAGAAAATGTGCCATTGATGAAAACCTAGTAAACAGGCATCATGGTAGCAAAAATAGAATCTCTGCCAAGATGTTGAAAACCTGGTAAATAGGAACCTTTTGTTTCCTGAGGCTACATCTCATCTCAGCATTGCTTGGCTCTTAGTTTCCTGATTTAGTCTCTTCACTTTCCTGCTTTAGTTGGTTTCCTACTTTTAGTTTGTTTCCTACTTTAGTTTTCTAGCTCATGCACTTGCCTTCAGTTGGCTTTGAGATTTTCCTTGACTCTTCATGGATTGGAACTAGTTCACACTTGTAGGCATCTTCCTAGTCTAGGGGGAATTGTCCTATCACTTTCAAAAGTTTTGTTTATGCATCAGTCACCAGCGATTCTCGTTGCGTCTGCCTGCTGATGCCTAGCTACTTTTGAGATTTCTCTCCTCGAGGATCTCTTGTGTATCGGTCACCAGTGGTTCTCACTGTGCCTACCTACTAATACTTAGCTCTCATTCAAACCTCTCTCTTTTGGGATCTCTTCTTTACATTAGTCACCAGTGATTCTCACTGCATTTTCTTGTTGATGTTTCACTTGTGCTTTATTTTCTCTTTTGAGAATCTTCCTTGTATCGGTCACAAGTGGTTCTCACTGCATTCACCTACTGATACTTGGTTCATGCTCTAATATCTTCTTGTGACTTTGTCTCTCATAACGGTCACCAGTGGTTCTCACTGTATCTGCCTACTATCGCTATCCCATCGAGACTTCAAATGTTGTTTGCTTCCAATTCAACTTCAATCCGCTCAAACACAAACGTAAACTGAAACTGAAAATTGATTTTGTGTTCCTTTGAAGCATGTTGAGCTTTTCCTTTTCTTGTTTTTTTTTTCTTTGTCATTTCCCCTCAAGTGAATCTAAGACGTCTTTCTTGACTAAGAAATGCGAAGACTGGGGGCATGATCTTTTCTTTGCTCTCTATTTGCTGGTTTAGTTCCAATGATCCAAAGAATCTATCTAAGAGGGGTGCCTATCTGTAAGAGCCTTCATCTTGTATTGTATTTCCATGCATACCTCGACTCCTTTTATATGGACACTTTGGTGAGGTTGGTTCTTCTCCTTATCTATTTTGAGTGACTTCTTTCTGCTACAAGTAAAATGGCTAACACTCATCCTGCTAAGTGAACGTAAGGGTCACTGTAAGCACTCTTTGGAAAAAGAAGGAACTCTCACATGTCTAGTGTGTTTGTTCACAAGAAAAATTTAGGTCATTCTAGCAATTGTGCTTTGATGCTTATGTTAACTTGCTAAATCAAAAGGAATAGGTGTTCAGGTCATTTTGGCTTCTTGTGCCTTAATGCTTACACCTCATTCCAACAAATCTAAGACTTATGTCATATTCATATTCTCATAATTGCAATGTTAGTGAGGATTTTATGACATCTTGTGATCATCCCGTGCTTAAATGAACTCGATGATAATAAATATGGTGAGTCTAACAACCAAGTCCTAGGGCTTGCATTCTCATTTTAGGCTTGCATTTTTTTTCATTCTAGGCTTGCATTTGAGATAGTGTTTTGGTGCTCTCTTGATTGCTTTCTGTTCATCAAAGGTTCTCATCTTTTGTCCCAGGTTCATCTTGAATGCACAAATTTTTGGGATCGAAATCAAAATCTGACATCTCTAGATAGCTCGAAATCGTGTTTTAAATTTTGGGATTGGACGCTTGTGCAGTCAGCCTTCTAGCGTCATCTTCCTGCCAGACCCTCATCTTTACATCATGTTCTCAAGATCTTTTCTCTTTTCATCAAGGTCAACTCTAGTCAACCATGGTCAACCTTGGTCAAACTTGGTCAACAAGATCTCTGCTTTGCTCTGATTTGCTTCTGTAGTTTCTCAAATCTAGTCTAATTGCTTCTGCTCTACAACCTCTTGTTGTCAATCATCTCTCTTATGTCATCTTTCAATTTTGCTCCTGAGGGGGCAGGATGATTGCATCATTTTGAATCTTGTTGAATCAATTCTTGAATCAATCTAATCTGAATCTCCAGTTCTCATTGCTAGGGGCATCTCAATGCCTCACATCTTGCTATCTGGTCATCTATCTTTTAGGTATCTGAGCAACCTAACTTGGATCCTTGAGAATCAAGCTTCATTCTGGAGATGGTTCTCAAAATCTTTTAGGTATTGGGCAATCTAACCCTAATTCCTGGGAGTCAACCTTCATTCTGGAGATGGCTCTCAAAATCTCTCTTAGACCGTTATTTGGGCAATCTAACCCAAGTCTCGGAGGGCTAAGCTTCATATTGGGGCAATCTAACCCTGATTCTGGAGATAGTTCTAAGTTTGCATCTGAATCTCATTCTGGGCATTGGGGCAACCTAACCCCAATTCTCATCATCTCTCAAGACCATTGTCTTCGCAATCTAACTTAGACTTTGGAAAATCATGCTTTGATCTGTTTGGTGTCTTGGCAACCTAACCTAGACTTCCGAATTTCTCATCATCTATCACTTCAGACTATTCTTTGAATCAATGTGTTGTTTTCACATCAATTCAAAGAGGGGCAAATTTAATACCCTAAAATTGGCACCTAATAAATTCAATTAATTTTGGTGCATTATCTTCAATTTTACATCTCCAAAGTCCTAGTTTCCTAGGCAATTTTCTCTCTCCTACTTGACTTAATTGGACTTGATGTCAATTGCAAAGACCATAAATTGCATTAATTAAATATCAAAATTAATTCCTAAAGTCCTTGACTTTAATTAGCTAAATTACCCCTATGATAATTTAATTTAATCCTAAAGTCTTAAGTGCTTAAGATTAAATTAAATCCACCCCATTTGGCTAATTACCCATAAAAAGGAATTAATAATTGCTTGATATTCGAATGGACACACCTTTTTGAATTAATAATTCAAGATATTCAAAAGGCCACCTCTGTGGCATTTTCCATTCTTTTTATTAAGTAATTCTTGCATTTTTGTCTCAAATGGAAATGAAGGGTCAGGAGTTTCAAATCAAGAACCCCTTCATTCTCTTCTCGGGATTTTCTATTTAATGGACCTCATTTCTTCATTTGAGGAGGCAATTTTTGAGAGTATCCAAACTATAGGCTTTTTTAGTCTCATTTATTTCATTGTTTCCAAAGCTTTTTATTGCATCAATTAGATTAATATCTCATTATTAGTATAATCTTGCATCTCATCTTAGATTAAATTTGCTTAATTGTCCTTAAAATAATATCATATTTGTTTCAAGTTCTTAGATTAAATTGCATTTCATCTTTACTTTCAAGTATTTTAGATTAATTTCATCTCATTCTTAGCTTGATTTCATTAAATTGCTCATCTTTTTCATATTTTCAAATCCTCCATTGTAGAGATGGTCTTATGGTTTTTGGCTCTCCAATCTAAGAGTAATTAAACACCCCATCTACATAGAAGGCAATAAGTTGATTTAATCGATGTTGTGAGATGGACAATTCACGTTCATACTCACCATCTCATGATTGAGCAATGACTATGTTACGTTTGTGCCTGATTTAGAGGTCCACATTCAGACACACACACACATACAGACCAATGTGGACCAACTCAAACAAGATCATACTATGGTGAAAGGTACTTTATTTTTTTTGTTGATGATTATTCTAGAATGATGTTAGTTGCATTCTTAAAGGAAAAATATGAATCATTTGAGAAGTTCAAATTATTCAAAGCTAAGGTTGAAAATGAGTTTGGATTAAAGATTAAATGTTTGAGATCACATAGAGGAGGGGAATTCACCTCTGACAAATTTTATGAGTATTGCGAAGAACATGGGATAAAGAGATAGTTAAGTGCACCTAGAACCCCTCAACATAATGGAATTGTAGAAAGAAGGAATATGATCATACTTGATACAACATGCACCATCATGATTGAAGGAAAGGTCACACACACCTATTGGAGAGATGTGATCAATACATCAGTCTATACTATCAATAGAATACAATTGAGGCCAGGCATAGATAAGACACTTTATGAGCTATGGTTTGGGATTGTACCTATAGTCAAATACTTTAGAATCTTTTGAAGCAAGTGCTACATCAAGAGAGATGAAGCAATTGGCAATTTTGGTGCAAGAAGTGATGAAGGTATTTTTATTGGTTACTATACTAAAAGAAAAGCTTATAGATGTTTCAATTTAAGATTGAAAAAGATCATTGAAAGTGCTCATGCTAAGATTAATGAGAAGTTTATGATTCAAGAAAGATATCATGATTATGAACCTATGACTGAAGAAGAACCTAGACCTACCAATAGAGAAATAATTATTGATGAAATGTTTGACAACATTGATGTATTATTCAATGAACCTTAAACTAGTGAAGAAGAATCATAGAAGTCAGATGAGAGAGTCACACCTAATGTTCCTAAATTCACATCTAGATATCATTCAAAGGAAGACATCATTGGAGATCAAAATAGTAAAGTCATGATAAGATCAAAGGAAAATAGTTCCATAGAAAATGAAGAGGTATGTTTACTATCATAGATTGAACCCTTAAGTATTGAAGATGCATGTAATGATTTAGATTTGCATGAAGCAATGAAGGAAGATCTAGATCAGATAATTAAGAATGATACATGGGAATTGGTCCCTAGGCCTAGTGATAAGAATGTGATTGGAACCAAGTGGATATTCAGAAATAAGATGAATGAAGATGGAATAGTGGTAAGAAAAAAAGAAAGACTAGTATGTAAAGGATATGCACAAAGAGAAGGAATTGATTATTCTGATACATTTTCCCCTATAAGAAGATTGGAAGACATAAAGTTGTTTCTAGCCTATGCTACCTTTAAAGACTTTAAGGTATACCAAATGGATGTTAAGTCAACATTCCTGAATGGATAGATGATAAAAGAAGTATACATAGAGTATCCTAAAGGATTCACCTTATCAAACATACTTGATATGGTATGGAGATTGAAGAAAGCCCTCTATGGACTTAAGCAAGCCCCTAGAGAATGGTATGAAAGACTTCATGGTTACTTGACTAAGATTGGATTCAAGAAAGGAGCATCATATTTTAGTTTATTCATAAGAGAGACACCTAATGGATTATTGTTAGTTGTTATATTTTTTGATGACATTATCTTTGGTGGTAATGACAAGCTTAGTGTTGTATTTTCTAAGGAGATGTAGAGAGAATTTGAGATGAACATGATTGGACCTATCAAGTACTTTTTAGGAATAAATGTGCAGCAGACAGATAAAGGTATATTCATTAATCAATATAAGTATGTGAAAGAGATATTGAAGAAGTTCAAGATGGATGATTGTAAGCTAGTAAGTACCCCTATGATAATAGGATGCAAGCTTTCAAAAGAAGATAATTTAGAAGCAGTAGACAACTTTCTATAAGTCTATGATTGGTAAACTAATCTATCTTACTTAATCTAGACCTAATATTTCCAATGCAGTTGGTATTGTTGGAAGATTTTCAACAGATCCTAAACAAAGTCATCTCATGGTAGTAAAAAGGATATTCAGATACTTAAGAGGAACTATAGACTATGGTTTATGGTATCCTAATTTAAAAAATGTAGAACTTCATGTGTATACAGATGCAGATTGGGCAGGATGAGTGGATGATAGGAAGAGTACCTAAAGAGGAGTAGTATTTCTTGGAGATAGGATTTTCACTTGGACAAGAAAGAAGCAAAATTTTATTTCTTAGTCCATAGCAGAAGCAAAGTATGTTGTAGCAACATTACATTTCTCTACAATTGTGTGGATCAAGTAGATGATAAATGATTTTGGTATTCAGATTGATTACCCTATTGTTATTCATTATGATAACACTAGCACTATTAATATGTCAAAGAACCCTATGATGCATGCAAAGACAAAAAAAAATTGAGATTAAATATCACTTCCTAAGAGAGAAAGTAGTAGAGAAAGAAGTAAAGTTGGACTATGTGAGCATAAAAGATCAGCTAGGAGACATATTCAGAAAGCCTTTACCTAAGGCTACATTTGAGTATCTCAGGGAGAAGCTAAGAGTACTTCCCTTCCTTGAATCTGATTTGAGATTGCAGGAGTGCATCAGTCCTCAGTGACTGATGAAGGATTGACTACTCTACTTCAGGAGTAGTATCGATGCTTAATGGTTTGGCACCCTTTTCCATTGATGTCAAAGGGAGAGTAAGTATATAGTAATGAAAAAAAAATAGTAAGTAATACCGTAGTTGATATTCAGAGCATTCAGAAGTAGATGAAGGATTCATCATTTGGGAGGTTTTGACGAGGAACTAGAGAATGTTATAAAAGAATTATAGCAAGGGAGAGAAAGTATTTAGAAAGAAGAATAAAATAGTAAAAGATGGAGGATTCATCCTTGGGGGAGTTTTGTTGAGGAAATGGATAATGTTATAAAATAATTGTACATTTGAATTGGTGGTGTTTTTCATTCCATATGTTGCCATCAATGCCAAAGGGGGAGATTGTTGGAGATTTTCTAGAAATCCAGAGTGCTGACTATATGTTTGTCATTGATGACAACATATGGTAAGAAACATGCATGGAAACCTGATGGAGAGAGCCTTGAGTATATGTTTCCTAGATATGTTATCAACATGATATCATAGATGCAGAGGTTGATTCTGAGTGAAGACAATAATACAATAGTTTGTATCAGTGAGTGTTCCTAACAGGTCCTAGGAAGAGTTATGTATGTGATTTACAGTATGATTGTAATGAATCCTTGAGAATTTTATATTTATGTTGTAGAAATATGTATGATACTATGTTCATGGATGCAGAGTCAGATATGCAGTACAGGTTGAGTTATGAAGTCTCTAGTTGACAGTTTTTAGTTTCTTGAGTTTATCTAGTAGAGTCGACCTTGATTTTATTGTTGCAATAGTTGCGCCTATCATTTTGATATGTGTGCTTGTATTAGTATTTGTAGAAGAGTTAAGAATATTTGTTAAGAGTGTATGACATAATTCAACATGAGAATAAAGTATCAGTTAATTTGGTGGAGCTGACAGTGTAAAGTCATGCGTTTACTCATATTGAGTTGGGCTGTCCTAATTTGGATTGCGTGCTTAGTAGAGCTGACTAAGATGTTATTAGAGAGTTGTATTATTTCTCTAATATGATTTCAAGATGGTTCTAACAAACTGACTTGATTATATTATTTAGAGGAAAGATAGTTATACGCAGTCATTTGTGATTGCTAAGTATGGTAGATAGTTGAGAAGATAGGAGCAAAGAAGAAGGTGCGAAGTGTTGAGCCATCAACATAAGGTCTATGTGACTTAGTAGAGAGTATATTATATTCATTGGAACTGATAAAGATAGTAGGTCTATGCGTAGTTCACCAAGATCCATACATAGTGTGTATCTATTAAATAGAAGGTTGTAGCCTTCACTCCTTTGAGTAGAGTGCTCTCAGACAGTGTGTCCTCACCCCTAACAGGGTTAATTGTAAAAGAATCCTAATAGGGTCTGACCCTTGACCAAGTCACTTTAACCCCACTAGGGTTTTTATCTATTTGGGTTTCCCCGTAACCAAAATTGTGGTGTTTTGTTAAGTGTTGTTATATTGTGTTTATGCTTAAAATTCTTCTATACTTAATTGGATAAAGAATTGAATCTTGTAGATAACTGATTCACCCCCCCCCCTCTCAGTTATCTCTTGGGACTATTCCTAACAATTGGTATTAGAGCCAAGTTCCTTGGATAGAAATTTTAATAGCTTGAGGTTGATCAAATGGCATTCTTTATAAAATAAAGTCCTAAGTTTGATGGAGAGAACTATCTAGATTGGAAGAACAAAATGATGACACATTTGTAGTGCATTGCCTTTGAGATTTTTGAAGTAGCTACCAAAGAAGTTCAGATTCCCTCTCTAGAAGATCTTGCAAAGGAAGATGCAAATCTTAAGAAAAAGGAGATGTTCACTCAAAATGCTATTGCCAAAGAAGCCCTTATCAATGCCTTTTTTGATAGTGAGTTTTTAGAGATCAAGAAAATTGATAAAGCCTACAAGATATGGAAGCATCTAGAAGACATGTTTGAAAGAGACATCCACGCTAAGAATACATGCAAAAATAAATGGAAGAAAAAGTACAATACATTAGAGATGATACTTGAAGAAAACATTAGAGCCTACAATCAAAGGATTAATGAAGTAGTTGCAGGAATCACAAAAAATGGTGGAGAGATCTCAGAAGAAGATATAATGGATAAATTGATGACTACTTTGACATCAGAATATGAGATCAAGATAAACATTCTAGATGAGACTATGAAAGTTTCAAAAGACTTCAAAAGAGAGACCTTAATTAGAAAAATTTCACCTTTTGAGATATCAAGTTTGAAGACAGAGCCTAAAAGTGAGACAACCTTCAAAGATTCAATCCATGGTAATAAATCCTTGAACACTTCTAGTAATTTTGATGATGATGATGATGAAGGGAAAGAACTAGATGATTTCATTGCTTTGATTTCTAAGAAAGAAAGGAAAGGAAAAGGAAATTATGAAGGTTAGTGCTATTCAAAATGTTGACTGATTCAAAAAACAAAGGGTTCCTCATTACCTATTTCTCTTTTGCATTTTCCATAGCTAAGACACTATTCTTGATCAGGTCTTCTTGTCCCCAAGAGTCTAAGTTTTAGGTGTCTGGCATCAAACTTGTCAACAATGATGCTAAGGGTAAGGGTGTGATAGGAGTTCTATCTATCACTTCTTTCTTTAATCTAATTGTCATTTCAACAGATGGCTCATCTGTTGGCTCACTTCTTTTTACCTCTTCTACCTTTTCTTTTTCTTTTTCTATCTCCTTCTCTTCTTCTTCACCTGTTAGATCTTCTATTAGTACTTCTTGTAGCTTGGGTGAATTGTCACTGAATAGAGTTTTAATCTCTTGTGTGCTCACAAAGGCTTCTTCAAACTTATCCAAGTTAGTGTCTATGGCTGCCATTGCAATCTCTACATTATCAATAAAGATTGTATCATATTTTTGTGTCTCTGTCATGGGCACATACTTTACTACCTCTGTAGGTGTTATCATTGTGGGTGCTAGATCCTAAGGACCTATTACTAGTATATTTGTGGTCTCTACCATCTTGGCTTCCTTGGAGGGAACTTGTGTTGTCAATGCAGTAGGTGGATACATGTGCCTATTCAAGAAAAATTTCTCAAAAGCTTTCTCTATTTCTTTGGCTGTCAAATCAAAGTTCTTGTTCATTATGTGTAGTGTTCTTATCTTTGTTCTTAGATGTGGTTTTACTAGATCTAACAATAGTGTTTTCTCATCTAAGGAAAACAGTGGTAGGCTTTCATCTAGAATCTTTTCCCTTATTCTAAGATATTCTTCAATAGCTTATTTCTTCAAGGATTCCAAGATATTCAAAACACTAGTTGGGATGACTATCTTAAGTTCCAAGACTATCTCCTTGAACTTAATCATATGTTTTATGATCATACCATGAATCTCTGATTTATCAATTTCAATGTACATCTCATAAAACTTTCCTATTTGATCTAATTTGCCTTTATCAACAATCCTTGTTCTCAAGACTTGAAGACTAGGTCTGAAACCTACCTCTAGAGGTGCTTGAGAATTTTTCTTGCTTCTGGTTGCCCACAAGGATGGGTGACTTGTGTTGGTTTCCTTCTTCCTCTTGGGAATTGCCTTATATTCATGAGGTGATGTTAGATCAATTGTCACTTGGGCACAGGGGAGATAACATCAGTTTTTCCCTGTTTATCCTTTGGATCATCTATCTTTTCAATCTTGATCTTCTTCAACTTAGGATCATATTCCTTAGCTTCTGCTGTAGATGTGCTCTCAATCTCCAAAGAAATATTTTATTCTCTTGATTTTTCAAGATCTTCTTGTGTTACTCCATGAATTATGAGTATCTCAAAAGTAATCTTTGTTGCTTTCCTTTTTGTTGCTGCACTATTAAGAACTACATCAACCTCTCTTGTCTTCTCTTCATAAGTCCCCCATCTAGGTTCATTAGGGTCCTTAGGCACTGATAGTAGCACTTGTGCATAGGCTTCCAAGATTGGTTCCTCAACTTCATACCTAAGTGGATGGATCCACTTTGTTCTTGGCTCAACTACTTGATCCATACAAGTTATATTAGTTTCTACCATAAAGGAAATTATGTCCTTGTATTTCTCTACAATACTCTCTGGTATTTTGTACCTCATCTACATTCTGATCCTAAATGTCTTTAATTCCAAATCCATGTAGTCCTTCAATATACTCTTAGTAGATGCCTTAAGAGATATTTGTGGCATTGTAGGTAAACTCTTGTCTAAATATAAATCTGAGATCTTTCCAAGTATGTGGAAGTACATGTAGATAATCAAAGACCCAAACCTAAATATTTTGGTCTTATCATGCTTGATGGCTCTAATATTATCTATCAATTGTGCATGCAAGATCTCACATAGATTGAACTCACCATTTTCTCTCACAATTCTGATTGTTGCATGAATAGTGGCCGTGGACACACTATTCACCCTGTTGGTGTGCCGAAACCTATAACCTAATATCATGGACATCAATTTGATGTCTTTCTCCTATATAGGCTCAATTGTCATTCCGCGCCTATCACTTGTTGACTTACATGCATGTTCTACTAGTTTTCTCACATCCTTGCCTATTGGGAGCATGTCATCTATCCTTGAAAGGCCTGTCATTTCATGAATAAGGGCTAATGTGATTCTTACTAGAACTTCACCTATCCAGAATAGGTCATCATGAATCCTACTAAGCAATATATTGATCCATTCAGACTCATAAAATTCATACACCATAGCATATTCAACTATGGGATGGTTTTCCAGTTGTGCGAACTCATCTAGGAAGGTTTTGTTTGGTTTTATCATAGTTTTAATGTCCACTCTTATCCTGTCAAGTTTGACTAGTTCCTTCTTATAGTAAATGTATGCACAAATGTCTTCAACATGCATGACACCCATAAGGGTTCTGGAGAATGCACCTTCTAAGTCATCTATGGTAGAATTAAAGGGATGCCTCTTGAAAACATATATTTTCCTCTCCACAACATCAAACACAACAGGTGTAGCCATAACTTACTTTTTTATCACTTCAAATAGGTTTCCAAGAACTTATGAATTATTGCGATGGATTAGGGCTTCGCAACTGATCAAACACACTCTTTTGCTAGTGAATTGAGCTTGAATACTTCACAATCAATTGCTAGGGCTTCTATGATCTCCAATCACTCTAATTTGAATGCAATGAGTAATCTGCAAGTCTCTGTGTACTTTAAAGTGAAAATTTTGCCATTAATGCTTGCCGCATAAACCATAATTTGACTAGGAATTTTCAACTTCCATTCTACAATCGATCAGGTAGTGCACTTGATGCAGGAGCATCCTGGGTGTAAGAGCAATCTTGCATCACCCAAAAATATTTTTGGTTTCTTTTCAATAAGGGCTATCTTATGTAGAGCTTCTATTTTTGGAAATTTACTATTTTTAGTAAGTTTTCTGTTTGAGCTCAGAATGGTCTATTTTCTTCCCTAGAGGTTCATTTTGGTTGTATCAGCCTGCCAGTAAAGTTTCACTACCAGATTGAGTCTAGTTTTGAAGATATTGAAAATTTTTGGTATTGGTAGCAAGGTACAGAAACTTTGAACTCAGCTTTGAAGGATTTAGAGGCCCTGGATGAGGTTAAAACTTTAGATGACTAGAGCTTGCACATGTTAGGTGTTGTAGAGAGCTTTGTACCCTTTCCAAAATGGGGTCATAATAGTCAATTGGGTCAACGGGTGATGACTTATGGTCTTCGGAAGTTGGGTCAACTGAAATGGTAGAAAATGATTTTCCTTTGAAATTTTTGTTTGGGTTTC
The DNA here is from genome assembly GCA_027943335.1 of Chamaecyparis obtusa. NCBI lineage: Eukaryota > Viridiplantae > Streptophyta > Pinopsida > Cupressales > Cupressaceae > Chamaecyparis > Chamaecyparis obtusa. Next base: position 711,153 of record BSBK01001598.1, on the reverse strand, counting down.
AAAAGTTGTTTTGAGCCGACTTTGATGTAATATATTGTAAAATAAAATAATTCTAAGTTTGGTCGGCCTTATTGGCTAAAATTCTAGAACCTTCCTAGGCGGTGGAAAATTTCCTATATAAGGAAGGCTGTAGTGTTGTCTTAGGCATTTTGGAGTAGTTCAGAGTAGTTATGGGTAATAATTCGAGGCTTTGTCCTACAAAATATTGTAAGGAAAATTCCCATGTGGCTTTGCATATTGTAATTCTGAAATTTGTAATTCCACATTTGTGGAGATAATAAGAAGCCCATTTTATGTTCTTGCAAATTGTTGTTGTTTCTCTATTTCTATTATGTGTTTGTGGTATTAAGGGGAGCACCCTTCATCAAGTGGTATCAGAGCAGGAGTTCTTGAGTGTGTAAAGAGATCACCGACTATGAGATAGTTTGCACTAGGACCATGGTTAGGGTTTCAACGATAAGCACAAAAATGCCTCCACAAAGGGAACATGGTAGAAGAGCTGGTGGTGTGACACCTAAGGTTAGAGTGCTCCAGAGACAAGTGCGAGCATTACAAGAAGAGATTTGTAGAGGAATAAATCTTAATGTCAGAGACAAAAGGGAGGATGAAACTGAAGTAGGAAATTCTAAAGGAGAAGTTGAAATTATGAATCAGGAAGAAGAAATACTTTTTCGAGCCATTTCCAAGATCGAGAAAAGACCTAAAATTGAGTTTCCTACATTTTTAGGAAATTTTAACCTAGAGGAATTGATCAACTAGATCAATAAATGTGAAGAATATTTTGAGTATGAAGATATTGAGGATCCTGATAGGGTCAAGTTTGCAAAGGCCAAATTGAAGGGTCATGCAAAGATCTAGCGATAAGAGATTCAATTGGAGAGAAATAGAAGAGGAAAGGATAAAATCACAAGATTGGATCGAATGGTGGACAAATTGAAGTGACAGTTCATTCCTATTGATTATGAGCTTGACTTACTAAAGAAAATGCAAATTTTGAAGCAAGCAGGAAGATTTGTTCAGGAGTATACAAAGGAGTTTTATCAAATCCTCATCAGAACAGGACATGCGGAAGTTGATAAGGAGAAATTTTCTCGTTACCTTAATGGGTTGAGGCTGAGCATTCAAGAGGAGTTTAATTTGGTTTGAATGAATAGTATTGAAGAGGCATACTAGTTTTCCTTAAAATTATAGGAAAAGTTGTAGAAGAAGTTTGAGAGCAGACAAAATGGAAGAGGTTGTGGTGGAAGATCTGGTGGATGGTCATATGGAGGCCGAAATGAAGATCTGAAAAAAAAGGATGAGGCCAGCAGTAGTTAAAATTAGAGAGGAAACAATTCCAATCATTTCCATGATCAGAATAATAGAGATCACAGAGGAAGAGGAAGAGGACAAGGATCTAGAAGAGGAGGCTTCCATGGAACATGTTTTCACTATGGAAAAGAAGGTCATAGGGCATATGAATGTCCTCAATGCCAAGGAAGGATAGATATGAGGAATGAAGGCTAGGCTAGAGTTGCACATGTAGATGAAGATGTCAAATCATCAGATTTTGAAGATGTTGAAAGAGGAGAAACACTAATTAACAGAAGAGTCCTGCTGAGTGGGGAGAATGAACCTGAGCAAAGAAGAAGCCTATTTCACACTAGGTGCAAGTGTGAAGTTAAATGTTGTGATGTGATTATTGATAGAGTAAGCACTAACAATTTGGTGTTAGAGGAGATGGTGACAAATTTGAAGCTCAAGAGAGAGAAACACCTACATCAATATTGGATTGCCTGTGTGCAGGATGACCACAAGGTCATGGTCAGTGAACAGTGCCTAGTAAAGTTCAAGATTGGTAGATACCATGATGAGGTACTATGTGATATCATACTAATGGATGCATGCCATATGTTGTTGGGTAGACCATGGTAGTTTGATAGGCATGTTGTACATGATGGTCATGCAAATACCTATTCCCTGACAAAGGATGGAGTGTGACATAAGCTAAAGCCATTGAAGGACACAAAAGAAAAGGTATGTGGTAATGCAAGAATAACTTTTGTTGATGGAAGAAAATTTCTAGATGGTATGAGGCATGAGCATGTGTGTTTTTCTTTAATTCCAAAAGTTGGTAATGAGGAAGTAGAAGATATACCTGTAGAAGTTGTAAATTTGTTGAATGAGTTTTAGGATATTGTATCTGATAATGTACTAGATGGATTACCATCGGTAAGGAAGATCAGTCATCAGATGGACTTAATTCTAGGAGCCAGTTTTCCAAATAAGGCAACACACAAAATGACAGTAGTAGAAAGTGAAGAGTTGAATAGACAAGTACATGAGTTATTATAGAAATAGTTGATTCAGGAGAGCCTGAGTCCATGTGTTTTACCAGAAGTATTAGCACCAAAGAAGAATCAAGAATGGAGGATGTGTATAGACTCTAGGGCTATAAACAAGATCACAATCAAGTATAGGTTTCCATTTCTACGAATGGATGACATTATGGACTGTTTGAGTGGAGTTGTGTATTTCTCAAAGATAGATCTAAAGAGTGGATATCATTAGATTTAGATCAGAGAAGGAGATGAATGGAAGACTACCTTCAAGAAAAAGGAAGGACTGCATGAGTGGTTAGTCATGCCTTTTGGGCTAACCAATGCACCGAGCACTTTCATGCGGCTCATGAACGAGGTTCTAAATTTTTTTTGGGTAAGTTTGTCATTGTTTACCTAGATGATATTTTGATCTTTAGTAAGACATTGGAGGAGCATATGATGCATATTCGTATGGTGTTTGAGAAGTTGAGGGAAGGGAAATTGTTGATTAATTTGAAGAAGTGCAGTTTTGTGAAGAAGGAATTAGTGTATCTGGGATTTGTAGTTTCAGCAGAAGGTCTAAAAATGGACCTAGAGAAAGTGCAGGCTATCCTTGAATGGCCTACTCCTAGAAGTGCTACTGAGGTAAGATCTTTTCATGGTTTGGCTAGCTTTTACAGAAAGATTATCAAAAATTTTAGTAGTATTTGTGGACCCTTGACTGAAACAATGATAGGGGATAGAAAAGAGTTCAAGTGGACTAATGGGGCAGATAAGAGTTTTAAATTGTTCAAACAAAAAGTTACAGAACAACCTTTTTTTGTACTTCCAAATTTTAATAAGGTGTTTCAAGTAGACTTTGATGCTAGTGGTATTGCAATAGGAGGTACTATGAATCAAGAAGGTAAACATCTTGCTTATTTCAATGAGAAGTTAAATGATGCCAAGAGAAAATATTTTGTTTATGATTAGGAATTTTATGCTATAGTTCAGGCATGAAAGAAGTGGAGAGACTATTTTCTTCCTAAGGAGTTTTTTTTGTATACTGATCATCAAGCTTTGTAATATTTGAATAGTCAAGGAAAGTTGAATCAAAGGCATTTGAAATGGGTTGAGTTTTTGTAGAGTTATACATTTGTTTTGAAAAAATGAGTAGAAAGTCTAACAGGGTTGCAAATGCTCTTAGCAGAAGGAAACTATTGCTGACAAAGATGTAGATTGAGGTGGCTGGGTTCAAGGAACTCAATAATTTGTATCTAGAGGATCCTAATTTTAGAGAAGCTTGAAAAGCTTGTAGAGAACTTGTTACTCTAGACCAAATGAAGTGGCTGGATTTCATCATCTAGGATGATATGATATTTAGAGGAAGTTAATTGTGCATTACACAAAGTTATATGAGTGAGAATCTCATCGAGGAGAAGCATAGAGGAGGATTGGATGGACATTTTGGTTGTGATAAAACCCTTGCTTTGGTTAGTAAATTATTATTGGCCATAGTTGTAGCACGATGTCAAAAAGTTTGTACAGGGTTGCAGAGTATGTCAGATGGCAAAAGGAGTAAAGTAGAATATAGGGTTGTTTTAATCATTACCTATACCAGAGAAGCCTTGGGAGGATATTAGTATGGAACTTGTTCTTGGTTTACTGAGGACACATCAAGGACATGATTCAATTTTTGTAGTGGTTAACAGATTTTCAAAGATGGCACATTTCATTCCCTGCAAGAATACTAATGATGTTGTTCATGTAACAAAATCATTTTTCAAAGAAGTGGTGAGACTACACGGTTTGCCAAAGAGCATAGTTTCAGATCGGGACACTAAGTTTGTTGGATATTTCTGGTGCACATTGTGGAAGAAGTTCAAGATAGATTTTATGTTCAGTTCATCACATCATCCACAAATTGATGGACACACAGAGGTGGTGAATAGGAGTTTGGGGAATTTGCTGAGATTTTTGGTGGGAGATAAGCCAATAGGATGGGATTTGATTTTACCATAGATAGAATTTGCATACAATAATTCTATCAATAGGAGCACTGGTAAATCACCATTCCAGATTGTATATGGAAGTAGTCCTAGAAATGCACCTGAGTTGAGAAAGATAGATAACGAAGAAATAAGTAGTGCTGAAGCTGAGGATTTTGTAGAACATTTGAAGAACATCCATGAGGAGGTGAGGAAGCATATTACCAAGATGAATGCCCAGTATAAGGTTAAGGAAGATAAGAAAAGGAGGCATAAGGAATTTTAGGTTGGAGATGACATCATGGTTCATTTGCAGAAGGAGTGATTTCCAGTTGGTACATATAACAAGTTGAAAATGAAGAAGTTTGGGCCATGTAAGATACTAAAGAAGCATGATTTAGGAAATGCCTATGAAGTAGAATTGCCTACTGAGATGAATATTTCACCAATATTTAACATTTCATAACTGGTAGAGTATCATGAGGGAGGTGTTGAAGATGAGATCATGATAGCATAGTGGACTATTCCAACAACTATTTCAGCTACCAAGGAGATTAAGGACATACTAGATAGTCATGTTGCCAGAAGCACAAGGAACATGACATATGAAGAATATTTTGTCAAATGGAAGGGATGACTTATTGAAGATTCATCATGGCTGACAAAGGAGGAGGTTAACCATCTTGATTTTCCTCTTTAAACCTAAGATGTGACGGGGTCACTTCTCAAATTACCCTAGGTGTCTAATGCAGGAGCATCCTGGGTGTAAGAGCAATCTTGCATCACCCAAAAATATTTTTGGTTTCTTTTCAATAAGGGCTATCTTGTGCAGAGCTTCTATTTTTGGAAATTTAGTATTTTTAGTAATTTTCTATTTGAGCTCAGAATGGTCTATTTTCTTCCCTAGAGATTCATTTTGGTCGTATCAGCCTGCCAGTAAAGTTTCATTGCCATATCAAGTCTAGTTTTGAAGATATTGAAAATTTTTGGTATTGGTAGTAGGGTACATAAACTTTGAACTCAGTTTTGAAGGCTTTAGAGGCCCTGAATGAGGTCAAAAATTTAATTGACTAGAGCTTGCATGATTCAAGCACTGTAGAGAACTTCGTGCCCTTTCCAAAATGGGGTCATAATAGTCAATTGGGTCAATGGGTGATGACTTATGGTCTCCGAAAGTTGGGTCACCTGAAATGGCGAAAAATGATTTTCTTTCAAAATTTTTGTTTGGGTTTCAAAAGTTGTTTTGAGCTGACTTTGATGTAATAAATTGTAAAATAAAATAATTCTAAGCTTGGTTGGCCTTATTGGCTAAAATTCTAGAACCTTCCCAGGTGGTGGAAAATTGCCTATATAAGGAAGGCTGTAGTGTTGTCTTAGGTAGTTTGGAGCAGTTCAGAGTAGTTTCGGGTAATAATTCGAGGCTTTTTCCTACATAATATTATAATGGAAATGCCCATGTGGCTTTGCATATTGTAATTCTAAAATTTATAATTCCACATTTGTGGAGATAATAAGAAGCCCATTTTCTATTCTTGGAAATTGTTGTTGTTTCTCTATTTCTGTTATGTGTTTGTGGTATGAAGGGGAGCACCCTTCATCAGCACTCTTGCACATAGCCTCAAATGATCTCCAAAAGGTTAAATCCATAGGTGCATACTCTGAGGGTGAGTATATCAATCGTGTAGGGGTCTAGAGATAAATTAGGTCCCCCTATGACCCTGAGGGTCATTCATCTAGATGTAGAGGGTATGTCCACTATGGATGCATCAAATACATACTCATCAACCTTATCCTTCTTTTCTTCTGACCAAATCAAGCTCGCATCTTATGCAACTTTCACAAACTTGACTTCTCCTTCGGTATCTAATATTGATTCTTCTAACTTTTTAGGCTTTCTCAACTTTACGTTCTTGATCTACAAAACTATGAGATGTGTCTAGCCTTGTTAAAAGAGTGACAAATAACTGGAGGCCTTGAATTTCTCAGTGCATTGATATGGGTTTCCATTTTACACTGTCTAGCCAAGTGACCATTATAATTACATATCTGACATGTAATACTCTAAGAACTTCTTGTATTTGTCTGATTCTAATTTCTCTAATTATGCTGAGTCTTGTTCTTCTGACTTGTTCTACAATTCATAACTCTATGACCAAAATTATTACATGAATAACAGTAACCATTGAAAGGTCTTACCTCTTTACAATTCCTTGCTATATGTCCATGGTTGTTACATTCATAACAAGTTTGGTCTATTGTCTTGCGCTCATCTTTAGATGGTTCAGTATTCTCTTTAGTTTGATTTTCAGTCATCTTAGTATCTGTGGTGTCTTCTAGTGCTTTCATTCTTGCTCGCATGTTGTCAATCTGATTTTGTGCTTCATTGAATCCAATGCCACTAGTATCTCCTTTAAGCTTTTGAGCATATAACTAAGATTCAATCAGATCCTTTCTTGTGTGTAATTTATCAATGTGATTCTTTGCCTCTTTCAATTCAAATTCCAACTTTTCTTTGCTATTTCTTAGCTCCAAGATTTCCATGTTTGTTTGCCTCAATTCTTCATTTAGTTGAATGTTCTTTTTGATCTGTTCTTCATAGAATTCTTGATTGTTAGTTAGCTTTTCATCCAATTCTTCAATCTGATCTTGTAAAGATGTGTTCTCCTCATTTAGCTTCTTGACCATTTTCCCCAAATCATTGTTTGTACAATCCTTCAAATCTTGTCTCATTTTCTTGATGAATACTTGTATGCTACTGAATTTCAATTTTAGTTCTTCAACTTCTTTCTTAGATCTACCATAAGATTCTTCTTCAGATGTTTTTCTTCTTCTAAACCTGTTGATCTCCTCAAGTGGTTAAACTTCTCTTCAGAGGACTAGAGCTCTGGTACCAATTGTTAGGAATGGGAACACTGAGAGGGGGGGTGAATCAATGTTCCTTGTATTTAATCTTTTTACTTTACTCTTGAAACTTAACTTGAATGATTAAGTACTGAATTGAACATCAACATAAACAAGATACATAAACACAACACATAATACCAATATGGTTACGGGGAAACCCAAATAGGTAAAAACCTCGGTGGGAATTGACACCCACTAAGAACTGCACTAGTGTCTTATGATCCTTTTCAGAAGATCTACAACCCTATTAGGAGTTGTTCTTTACAATGCTTTTAGTACAGTGACCTTGTCAAGGTTTGGACTGTGTTAGGATTAAGAACTACACTAGTGTCTTATGGTCCTTGTTAGAAGATCTACAACCCTATTAGGAGTCATCCTTTACAATGCTTTTAGTACAATGACCTTGTCAAGGGTTAGACACTATTAGGATTCTTTTATAATAATCCTGTTAGGGGCAGGGACACACTTTCCTAGAGCTCACTACTCAAGTGGTGAAGGCTATAACCTTCTAATCTCAGATACACACTATATCTACTGGATAAACTAGTACTATGACACTACTTGTCTGATCAAGTCCTTTGATGCACTGATTCTTTAACCTTGTGCAAAGCTCTAAAATATTCTTACTACTCTTTGCACACTTCTACTCTACTTATCTTATCTCTATTTTATCTTCCATGCTTTATTACAAAGGCACATCTAATATTTATATGCACTACCAAAAGAATTAACTAGGTTGGCCTATAACCGATTACATACAACACTTCCAAGTGAATAGGATCAAGCAAGTTTACAAAAAATCATAATTACATGTCTACAACTTAATTACAATAGGTGCATATGTTAGGAATGGGAACACTGATAGGGGGGTGAATCAGTGTTCACTCTATTTTAAATTTTTGCTTTAATCTTTATGCCGAACATAAATGCTTAAGAACTAAATTAAACATTCACATAAACATGAAACATGAAATCAACACAAGACACCAATATGGTTATGGGGAAACCCAAATAGGTAAAAACCTTGGTGGGACTTGATACCCACTAATAATCTACACTAGTGTTTTGTGATCCTTGTTAGAAGATCCTTTACCCTATTAGGAGTAGCTTTAAAATGCTTTAAGTACAATAGACCTTGTTAAGTGTTGGACCCTGTTAGGAGTCTTTTACAATGATCCTTATTAGGGGAGTGGAATCACTATCCTAGATCTCACTACTCAAATGATGAAGGCTACAACCTTCTGAATCAGATACACACTATATCTGCAAGTGAACTATTCACTGACACTGCTTGTCAGATCAGTTCCTTTGGTGCGTTGATGCTTTGACCTCTAGCAAAGCTCTAACACATCTTATGATGACTTTGCATGCCTCTTCTCTTCTTAACACAACTCTCTTTCTACTTCCATACCGAATACAATGGGCACACCTTATATTTATGTGCTTATACAAAATACATAAATAGGTCGGCCCTATAAATAATTATGAATAACGCTTCCAAATTAATTGGCTTAAGAGTGCTTACAATTATACATGTACATATGTTAGAAACCTAAATACAATAGGTGCATAGCCTTTACAACATTAAATTATAATTGCAAACCAAAAAGCTAATTGTTGGCTCCATGCTTTGTTCACTGCTAGCACACACTAGTTGTGCAACTTCAACTAACTGTAACTTTCACATCTTTGCATATCTACTTATGCATTCATAGAATAAGCATAATTATAGTCTAACAACAATAACTTCTGTGGAACATACCTTAATTCATTTTTACACATGTGCACTGATGCTCTAAGCTACAGGAACTCTGTACACTATCTAGTCTTCAATACTTAATTGAATTCTGATCTTTACACTAAGTGCGCTGACTCCAAACTACTACATGACTTTTTTTCCATAATAAAAACACTATATCTAGTCATATACTTCAATATAGATAACTTTCCAACAATCTCCCCCTTTTTCATTGATGGCAACAAAGGAATATGGCCAAGTCTCTAACTATTCCGTTACAAAAAAAAACTTTTATCTTCTATACATCTTTATACATAATCTTATATCTCCCTATACATATATGTATTCCATATTCTATACACAACTCTCCCTTTGAAATTAATGACAAAGGTTGATCAAAAACTATATCTATACATACTTACTGAGGGAAAACATCTGGATATGCAACCTTGAGGTTTTGGATCTCCTTCTTCCAAAAGGTTATCAGAGAATTGACTATCTGTAGATGGGCGCATAATGCATATTGTAGCTTCTCCATCTTCTCCAATTATATGCTTGGACCTTGATCATAGGTTATCATGGTCGCATCAATCTTGTTTATGTTCTGACTGAGAATGTCTAGTGAGGGCGCAAGAGCATTCCTCAACTGAGTCTGTCTAGACCTTATCTTCTCCATTTCTTTTTCTGCCTTCTGAATTATGTCCAACTAAACTTGATAGACATTGTTACACATGTTTACATTAGTGGATGTGTCTAGCACTAAATTCTTCACCTTTTAAATCATTGCCTCTACATCTTTGATCTTCTTAAGATGGGCATCAGTGAGCTTATCTTGATCCATGGATTTTGCAATGACTTTCCTTCCTTGATCTGCAAATTCCTTCAAGGATGCCTGACCATACTTAAGTGAACTTAAGTCAAGTGTGAAGTTTCTCATTAGTTCATTGAGTCTCTTCTTTAAGTATTTCTCTTCTGCCACTATGGTCGCAGATTCTTCTAAGCTAGAAAAATTGCTTTTGAACTATGAGATGACTGTGCTCACATCATCAACCGAATGTACATTTTTCACTTTCTTATCTTCAGGAAACAAACTATTCAAGATATTCATTGACTCTACTAGGAGAGGATTTCTCATGACTTGTTTCTCCTTTGCTTTCTCCATAGCCAAGACACTGAACTTAATCAGGTCTTCTTTCCAGGAGTCCAAACTACTTGTGTTTGGTGTCAAAATTGACAATAATGTAGAGGAGGGAGTGATGGGAGTGTTGTCCATCACCACTTCTTGCTTTATTATGACTAGTTTAACAACAGTTTCATCTTTTCTTTCTTTTTCCTTTTCTCCTTCTTTCTTCTATTCTTCTTTCTCATTAGAAACATCTTCTATGAGTACTTCTGATTGCTGAATGGGAGGTGTACTGCTCCATAGGATTTCAGCTTCCTCAGTGCTAAAAAATGATTCCTCAAACTTGTCCAAATCCTTATCAGTAGCTGCCATGGCTATTTCCACATTATCTATGATAATAGTGCTATCTTTGTGTGATTCTGTCATGGACACAGACTTGTCTACCTCTGTTTGAGTTTCTGCTATGGGCGTTGAGTCTTGAGGACCTATCATTGGTACATTAGTGGGCTCTACCACTTTCTCTTCCTTATTGGGTGCATGAGAGATGGGCGCAATAGGTGGTTTTATTTGTTGTTCTAGTAACACCTTCTTAAAAGCCTTTTCTATTTCCTTCGTAATTAGCTCATAGTCTTTGTTCATGATATGAAGAGTTCTCATCTTAGTCCTTCGGTGCAGCTTCACCAAATTCAATATCAGTACCACTTCTTCTTTAGAACATACATGCAGAGTATCTTCTAATACTTTTTCTCCAATCCTTAGATCTTCTTCATTTGCTTGTCTTTTTAGATTTTCTAATATATCCCATACTTTATCTAGAATTTTTGTTTTTAACTCAAGGGATGTCTTCTTGAATTTGATCATGTGTTTGACAATCATATTATGAATTTATGATTTGTCAATCTCACTGTAAGATTCATAGAACTTCCCTACTTGATCAATTCTACCCTCATCAATAATTTTTGCATTTAAAACTTTAAGACTAGGTCTGAATCCTTCTTTAGGAGGTGCTTGAATGTTTTTCTTGCTCCTTAGTGCTCACGAGGATGGATGTCTAGTGATATCTTCTTTCTTCCTCTTGAATATAGGCTCAATAGTCATGCCGCACCTATCACTTCTAGATTTACATACTTGTTCAACCATCTTTCTGACATCCTTGCCCATTGGAAGGATGACGCCTGTCCTAGAAAGGCCTGTTATCTCATGAATTAGGTCATTTGTGATTCTAATTGGAACATCTCCAATCCAAAACAAATCATCATGGATTCTACTCAATAAGATCTTTATCCATTCTGTCTCATAGAATTCATATGCCATAGCATACTCAACAATGGGGTGAACATTCCATTTGGTGTATTCACCCATGATTGTTTTGTCTATTTTCAACATTGTGTCCATGTGCACCCTTAACCTATCTAGTCCAATAGGTTCCTTGTTACAATAGATGTAAGCCCTTATGTCTTCTACATGCATGATGCCCATCGACATGTGGGAGAATGCTCCCTCTAAGTCATCTAGGGTTGATTTAAATGAGTGCCTCTTGAAAATGTGTCTCTTCTTTTCAGAAACATCAAAAACTATGGGAGTGGCCATGACTTGTTAAACACTTTCCAACTAAACTCAGAGATGATCTGATAGCTTTTGAATCGGCACAATGAGCTAGGGTTACTGCAACCAATCAAATGCACTGATAACTACAACAAATCTCTGATATATTCAATCTCCAAGACTTCACAACAACTTCCAAGGCTCTTTCTGCTCTTTATTGCTCTAAATTTGAATGCAATGAGCAATCAAATGACTTCTATGTACTTTAAAGTGAAAAATCTACCATTAATGCATGTCGCATAAACTAGGCTATTACTTTAAAATTTCAAGCTTGAGCTCCACTAACAATCAGCATGTGCGCTCTTGCATGAAGTTTCCTATACATTCCAAAAGCTTAAGTCCAAAGGTGCATACTCTGAGGATGAGTATACCATCCACGTAGGGGTCTAGAGCTAAATTATCTCCTCCTATGACATTGAGGGCCATTCATGCAAATGTAGAGGGTGCGTCCACTAGGGATGCATCCAATACATTCTCATTAGCTTTGTCCTTCTTTTATTTTAACCAAATCAAGCTCACATCCTCTGAGGCTTTCACAAACTTGACTTCTGCTTCAGGATCCAAAACTAGTTCTTCGATCTTTTTAGGGCTTTCTTGACCTTGCATCCTTGATCTACAGAACCTTGAGATATGTCCAGCCTTGTTACAAGAGTGAAAAATGATTGGAGGTCTATTATTCCTCAGTGCATTGACATGAGTCACCATTCTACATGTTCTGGCTGAGTGACCATTATAGTTACATATCTGACATGTAACATTCTGAGAACTTCTAACATTTGCCTGATTCTATTTTCTTTGACCTTGCCAAGTCTTGTTCTTCTTACTAGTCTTGCAATTCAGAGCTTTATGACCAAATCTATTCCATGAAAAACAATAGCCATTAAAAGGTTTTACCTCTATACAATTTCTTGCAATGTGTCCATGCTTGTTACAAGAAAAATAAGTGTGTTCTACTTTTTTGCACTCATTCCTAGGAGGACCACCATTGTCTTTGGTTTGATCTTTAGTCTTCTCATCATCAGTAGAGTTCTTTTGTGAATCCTTTCTGGCTCACATATTGTCAATTTGATTTTGTGCTTCATTGTATCCAATGCAGCTAGTGTCTCCTTTGATTCTCCTTGCATACAACTGTGATTCTACCAACTTAGCACTGGTGTGTAATTTGTCAATATGATCCTTTGAATTCTTCAATTCAGATTCCAAGCTTTCTTTGATATTCTTTAGCTCCAATATTTCTAAGTTAGCTTCCCTTAGTTCTTCATTGAGTTGAAGGTTCTCCTTGACTTGTTTATTGTAGACATCTTGATTGTTCATTAGTTTGCCATCAAATTCTTCAAGCTGACTTAACAAGGATGCATTTTCTTCACTCAACTTCTTGACTTTTTCTTCAAGTTCACTATTAGAGTGTCCTTTCAAATCCTTTCTTAGTCTTTTGATAACTAATTGAGCATCCCTAACTTTTTCTTTTAGTTCTTCAATTTTTCTTTCTGAATTGTCCAGATTTTCAAGAGCGGCTTCAAGATTTTTCTTCAAATGTTTCATATCTACTTTGTCCATGATCTCCTTAAGTTGTTAAAATTTTTTTCTAAGGACCAAAGCTCTGATACCAATTGTTAGGAATGGGAACACTAAGAGGGGGGGGGGTGAATTAGTGTTCACTATATTTTAAATTTTTACTTTAATCTTTATGCCGAACATAAATGCTTAAGAAATGAATTAAACATTCACATAAACATGAAACATGAAATCAACACAAGAAACCAATATGGTTATGGGGAAACCCAAATAGGTAAAAACCCCAGTGGGACTTGATACCCACTAATAATCTGCACTAGTGTTTTGTGATCCTTGTTAGAAGATCCTTTACCCTGTTAGGAGTAGCTTTACAATGCTTTAAGTACAGTAGACCTTGTTAAGGGTCAGACCCTATTAGGAGTCTTTTAAAATGATCCCTGTTAGGGGAGTGGAATCACTATCATAGAGCTCACTACTCAAATGATGAAGGCTATAACCTTCTGAATCAGATACACACTATATTTGTAGGTGAACTGTTCACTGTGACACTACTTGTCAGATCAGTTCCTTTGGTGCATTGATGCTTTGACCTATAGAAAAGCTCTAACACATCTTATGATGACTTCTCATGCCTCTTATCTACTTAACACAACTCTCTTTCTACTTCCATACCGAATACAATGGGCACACCTTATATTTATGTGCTTATACAAAATACATAAATAGGTCATCCCTATAACTAATTACAAATAATGCTTCCAAATGAATTGGCTTAAGCGTGCTTACAATTATACATGTACATATGTTAGAAACCTAAATACAATGTGTGCATAGCCTTTACAACATTAAATTATAATTGCAAACCAAAAAGCTAACTATCAGCTCCATGCTTTGTTCACTGCTGGCACACACTGGCTGTGCAACTTCAACTGACTGTAACTTTCACATCTTTGCATATCTACTTATGTGCTCATAGAATAAGCATAATTATAGTCTAACAACCTTAACTTCCAAGGTGCATACCTTAATTCATTCGTACACTCATGCACTAATGCTCTGAGCTGCAAGAACTCTGTACACTATCCAGTCTTCAATAATTAACTGAATTCTGATCTTTACACTAAGTGTGCTGACTCCAAACTTCTATATGACTTTGTTTCCATAATGACAACACTATATCTAGTCATATACTTCAGTATAGACAACTTTCCAACAACATAGCCTTTACAAAATAATAATATCATCACTAATCAAATTACCAACAGTTGGCTACATACTCTGTTCTATTCTGGCATTCACTATCTGTGCTACTTCAACTATCTACATCTTCACCATACTTTATCTTCTAATCATGTGCTCTTAGACTTAGTATGAATAAAATCTTACCAACTTATCTTCTAGGGAACATACCATAACTCTATCATACGCATGTGTGCCGATGCTCTGATATACTAGTGCTCTATTAACTGTCCAGTCTTTTATACTTAACCAAATTTTGATCTTCTAATAATGTGCACTGACTCTAAAACACTATATGACTTTGTTTCCATAATGACAACACTAAATCTAGTCATATACAATAGTGTAGTCAACTTTCCAACATGATGAAATGGAGCTTGAAGATGAAAAGAAAGCATAAGAGTTAGCACTGATTTCACAAGCTGACATCAGGACAAATTGGATCATTGACAATGGTTTCTCACATCACATGGCATGAGACAAGGATATGTTTGTATATCTGGATAGATACAAAGGTGACATGGTTAGATTTGGAGACACACTCCTAAACCTATCATTGGTAGAGGAGATATCACCTTGGATGGAAAGAACAACACTGATGATGTTCTTTATGTTGATGGTTTGCAACATAACTTACTAAGTGTTGGATAGTTTCTCGACAAAAGATATCAGTTGGAATTGAAAGACAACAAGTGCATTATTAATAACAAGGAAGGAGAAATGATTGCATCAGGTTCAAATACTAAAGGTAATGTCTTTCAGCTTAATCCTGAAGCAAGTTGTTTTGTTACTAAAGTAGATGACATTTGGTTATGGCACAAAAGACTATGTCACATCAATTTTGACAACATAGTGAAGATAAGAAATGTAAAAGCTGTAAGAGACCTTCCTAGAATTGCAAAACTAGTTGATACAATATGCAGGGAATGTGTGATGGGAAATCATGTGAGAAATTCATTCAGAAGCAAACATAATTCAGAAGAGAACAAATTGGATCTAGTGCATATAGACCTATGTGGACCAACTCAAACAAGATCATACTATGGTGAAATGTACTTTATTTTGTTTGTTGATGATTATTCTAGAATGATGTGGGTTGTGTTATTAAAGGACAAATCAAAAGCATTTGAGAAGTTAAAATTATTCAAAGCTAAGGTTGAAAATGAGTCTAGATTAAAGATTAAATGTCTGAGATCAGATAGAGGAGGAGAATTCACCTCTGACAGATTTTATGAGTATTGTGAAGAACATGGGATAAAGAGATAGCTAGGTGCACCTAGAACCCCTCAACATAATGGAGTTGTAGAAAGAAGAAATAGGATCATACTTGATATAGTGCACACCATCATGATTGAAGGAAAGGTCGCACACACCTATTGGAGAGATGCGGTTGATATTGTAGTCTATACTATCAATAGAATACAATTGAGGCCAAGCATAGACAAGACACCTTATGAGCTATGGTTTGGGAATGTACCTATAGTCAAATAGTTCAGAATATTTGGAAGCAAGTGCTACTTCAAGAGAGATGAAGAAATTGGAAAGTTTGAAGAAAGAAGTGATGAAGATATTTTTCTTGGTTACTTTACTAAAAGAAAAGATTATAGATATTTCAATTTAAGATTGAAAAAGATCATTGAAAGTGCTCATGTTAAGATTTATGAGAATTTTATGATTCAAGAAAGATATCATGATTATGCACCTATGATTGAAGAAGAACCTAGACCTACCACTAGAGAAACAATTGTTGATGAAATGTTTGACAACATTGATGTATTATTCAATGACCCTGAAACTAGTAAAGAAGAATCACATAAGTTAGATGAGAGAGTCACACCTAATGTTCCTAAATTCACATCTAGATATCATTAAAAGGAAGACATCATTGGAGATTAGAACAATAAAGTCAAGACAAGATCAAATGCAAAGAGTTCCATAGAAAATGAAGAGGTATGTTTTCTATCACAGATTAAACCCTTAAGTGTTGAAGATGCATATAATGATTCAGATTGGCATGAAGCAATGAAAGAAGATCTAGATCTAGATCAGATAATTATCCCCCCTGAGTGGGTTAAATTTGATTTTTATTCAATTATATAATTAATTATAATAATTGCACAATTAAATGATTAATTTGATTTATTTAATTCTTTTGGCTTGATTGCAATTAATGCCTTGATGTTGTCTTAATTTCTCACTTGGTTTGATCATGACATTTTTTAGGTGTCTACAATATTGAGTCTCCATATCACTTAGAGTATGATATAAGTTGAGTGAGTTAAGGAAAAAGAGGAAGTCAAAAGTTGTGAAGTTGAAGAACTTAATTGTGAAGCTAATATAGATTAGACAATGATATAGTTATATTTATTTAGATGTTTTCTACTTTACATTTGATTATATCAAGTCAGAAAATAAAATAGTTTGGTTACTTAGAAAGAAGAAGTTATTCAGTAAAAGGAAAGTAATTTTTGGTAAAGTGAAATTAATTCAAGACACCAAGTACATGAAGTTAGTTATCGAGTGAAGTAAACAAAATTTAGGTTGAAGGAAAAGGAGTTAGCTATTGAGCAAGGAACATAAATTAAATATATGGATCAAAAGGCTATTTAATGATGAGCCTGTTGGTGTTCAAAAATGCTTATGCCATCTAGGGCTGGCAATATGCCTTGAGACTGATGTTAGGAGTGGTCAGCTCTAAGTGTGAAAGCTCTGCAAGACAACTGGACCAACTATAGGGACAAGATTGCCCTCTTCACTTCTGGCTCTACAAATCCATGGCACGTGCACCTAATCCAAACAAAATTCAAACTCACTACACACCTTATACTTCTGGATTTATATAGTAGATCATAGTAAAGGATTACTAAATACTAACCAGGTATTCATTGAATCAACTCTACTAGGCAGGATAAAATGGCCTTGTGAAGGGTATTACTGGTGATTGATATTCAAAGATGTAGGAAATAGCCAAAGACCATCAAGCATTGGACTCAACTGAATATACTAGCCCTTGATCAGTGCCATTATCCATTGGGCAGCACTCAAAAACAAATATAGAACATGAACCAACTACTGTCAAAGACTCAAAGCCATAAATACAACTATTCCAGCCCATCCACTACTTATAAGATCCTTTTGTAGATGAATCTAATGAATCTATGCCCTATCCAAAGTATTTTTCACTTGATCCTAGATCAAGAACTAAAGACTAGAACATATGCAAAGGTAACCCTATGCAATGGACCATAAAATCCAAAACTCATAAGACTGACACCAAGGAGAGACTTGAAAGCTTGAAACAATTATATTAAGTATGATGAATCATGTACATGTCTATACCAGAGATGAGGCAACCACTTCAATAACTTGCAAAAGATGCAAAGAAATTCTATTCAGCCTCCTACAATGCGATAGAGTTTACTACTTCCCACAGGAACCAAATAGAATGGAACCTCTAGAACTGATAAAATTTAAAACCCCTACATAGTCAAAAAATCAACTATTTATACCACTAGCTGCCTTGGAATCCCAAAGATAGGATGCAACAAGCATGAAGAATCAGGTCCCACCGACGAACTGTCACCTCACCACCGTAGACATGTGTCAACTAGTCGCATGATCACATAGCCAAAAATTGGGCTATGCGATCATAGGACAACCAACCAAAGGTCACCACATGACTGCCAACAGGACCACACCCTTTCCACCAACTGGCCCCACAGGCAAGAAGTAACCAGTCGCATGGTCGCATATCAAAAAAATTTGACATGTGATCATGTAATAACCAATCATTTTGAAACTTTTGAAGACCCAAGCCCACCATCCATCGCACTTGCACAGTTAGGGAACGCCAGCAAATAGGAAACTATGAGGTCAAAAACACATAGGGTTTCTGACGCCAAAAGATAAGCGCACAAAAGCTGGAAGGCACAAGGTTGAAAACAATGAGGGTTTTCACACAGACTGAAAACATCATGGATTTTCAAAAATACTGTGGGTTTTTGACACTATGGCAGATTCTAAAATTTGTTTCCTGCAGACCTTAAAACTTGAATAACTCTCTAGATTTTGCAATTCAGCACGTGCAATTTGGACTAGAGCTTGGTGACACAATGAAGAACACAGGGATAAGAGCTCAAACCATGAAAAACTATGGATTTTCATCACACATTAAAACAAGCTTGCAACAGGGTGGGACATCTTCAAGAATTGCAGAGAAAAGGCCATTTTCTGAGGATTTTGCATTGACAGGAAAATGGACTAACAGTGGCTCTAGTTGGGGACATGTATCTCTTGCAGATACAATGAGGACCTCAAATCTCTGGGAAGAAGTAGACCACCCACTGGAAAAACATAGAGACCTCAAAAAACATAGGGAACAGGCCAGGAAAGAAACACACAATAGGAAAGGGAAAGATATTTACAGAATTTACAAGTATGTACAACCAGGCTCAAGGCCCCAAAAGAAAACCAGTGACCCTCCTGAATCAAAAATTTGATTTTCATCCACATATGTGACCACAAGTCTGAAAATCCATTTACCATTCTGCTGCAAACATATGTGAATATTCATGGGCTGAAAAATAAAAATATAATGATCATTACCCATGTTTTTCTAGTCATGACTATTACATTTATGTTCAAACTCTAAGAAGTAGGGAACATCATCTACTTCTTAATGACTGGAAAAAATAAAAAGCTCACCTTGTAATGCATCAGAAAATAAAACATACTGAGCATCATGCATTACATTAGAATTACCTAGCTAAAAAGGATTTGAACCCTCTGATTTACCTTCATGTATTGCCTTAGCCACTAAGCAACTTGGTTCATCCATGATATCTCCATAAACTGGATCATGAACCAAGTGAAGGTCTTCTTCGCTATCATATTTGGCAAAAGAAGGAAAAGAACATGAACAAGAAACTTGTTCACTACAACAATCTTCATAATAGGACAATACACTGTCATGGCCTTCAACCTCTTCTTCTGCAAAGTAACTACAAGAGGAGAACTCTGATGAACATGAATCATCAAAAGTATGAGCATCCTGCATCTTGTCAACATTTGACAAACCCAAAAATTGCTAGTGGGTGGGAGGGAAAACATCAATACATACATTAGGGATATTTGCATTGCTTGAAGCTGAACAAATGCTAATGACTTCATCATCATGTTGTACCTGGTTTCCATCTAGTAATGTGGGAGTAGTAAAAGAATCAGAGGCACACATGTCAAAGTCAAAACCCATTGACTCATGCTCTCAGTCAAAATCAATGTATGCTGGATGTAGGAACTCAAAGTCATCCCTCCCTGCATACCTAAGATATTCACAAGACAGGAGATCTGAAATTTGTTCACTATGAAGTGAACAACTGTCCACAAGAACACCCTCCTCTGATATACAATCATCAACAACATATTCATCAATCCAATCCTCTTCTTCATCTGATTGACTGCATAAAATTTCTACCCCATACTGAGAAAGAGCATCACTCTCATGATTGTAAGAAAGAGTGTCATCACTAGACACATCTCCTTCATAAGTTCCATCATTCTCAATAAGAGTACTACTAGACACAACCCCAAGTGCATCCTCAAGATCAAGACTATCATCACTAAGTACCCAATCCCTGATACATACATAATATTCTTCCCACAAAGCATCTAACCAACTGGTTGACTTAGGAAAACAAAGCTCCAGGAATAAACCAATGAACTCAAATTCTACAAAATCAACATCATCCGGAAGCTCATCATATGCACCACAAAATCTATCATAGAACAAAGATATGGATAGATCCTGTCTGAACCCCACCTTCAATCTTACCAATTTTATGCAATCCCTAAGGATGCCATGCTCAAGAAAAGAAAGCTCCTCCTCAAGATTTCCCATCAGACTTAATGCAATACTTCCATAAAATCTTGCAAAAATGCAATTGAGAACTTGAAGTATTCAACCTCTATTCACACCTTAATCCTTTTCTTTTTTCTTGACCACTTAATAAGGAGACATTTCAGATCTTTGAAAAATACCTAAGAATCTTGCAGCAGAAGACCTTTAGCTAGAAGTAGGGCAGATCTAGAGCTCACCATGCAGCTCCATCAGATTTTGCAATGTAGAGTCACCACCTCCTTGAAGAGGAAAGTGTATCTTTATTTCTTCTTCCAACCAATACAAAACTCCACAAGTAGGCACACTATTTATCAGAAGGAACACTAATCAAATAGAGGAAAATTAGAGCCGCCACTCACAACTCGGTGAGAAGATTTTACAAGTGTTTTTTTAAACTTTTGACTCTATTCTTTTAACTAGACTCTGGGATGATCTAGCCAAGCAGGAAAACTTGCTGTCCTTTACTCCTTCCCCAGCAGAGTCACCATCTTGTTGGTGACTCAGATGCGCAAATCAATCTGGTCAACAAAGATTTTGACTTTACAATATAACCATAACCAAAGATCCTAACAGATATTTTTCTTTTTCATTGTTCTCCCTAGTAGAGTCACCATCTTGTTGGTGTTCAAAAATGCTTATGCCATCTAGGGCTGCCAATATACCTTGAGACTGATGTTATGAGTGGTTAGCTCCAAGTGTGAAAGCTCTGCAAGACAACTGGACCAACTATAGGGACAAGACTGCCCTCTTCACTTCTAGCTCTACAAAACCATGGCGCGTGCACCTAATCTAGACAAAATTCAAACTCACTACACACCTTATACTTCTAGATTTATATAGCAGATCATAGTAAAGGATTACTAAATACTAACTAGGTATTCATTGAATCAACTCTACTATGCAGGATAAAATGGCCTTGTGAAGGGTATTACTGGTGATTGATATTCAAAGATGTAGGAAATAGCCAAAGACCATCAAGCATTGGACTCAAATGAATATACGAGCCCTTGATCAGTGCCATTATCCATTGGGCAGCACTCAAAAACAAATATAGAACATGAACCAACTACTGTCAAAGACTCAAAGCCATAAATACAACTATTCCAGCCCATCCACTACTTATAAGATCCTTCTATAGATGAATCTAATGAATCTATGCCCTATCCAAAGTATTTTTCACTTGATCCTAGATCAAGAACTAAAGACTAGAACATATGCAAAGGTAACCCTATGCAATGGACCAGAAAATCCAAAACTCATAAGACTGACACCAAGGAGAGACTTGAAAGCTTGAAACAATTATATTAAGTATGATGAATCATGTACATGTCTATACCAAAGATGAGGCAACCACTTCAATAACCTACCAAAGATGCAAAGAAATTCTATTCAGCCTCCTACAATGCGACAGAGTTTACTACTTCCCACAGGAACCAAACAGAATGGAACCTCTGGAACTGATAAAATTTAGAACCCCTACATAGTCAAAAAATCAACTATATATACCACTAGCTGCCTTGGAATCCCAAAGATAGGATGCAACAAGCTTCGAATAGCTAGGGTATAGGTTACAATAGCTAAATCTAAAAACTCACTGGAGAGAAAACCAGCACAAATCTGTCAGAAACAAGAATGATCCACAAGAAAGATAAAATCTTCAAACCTGTACCCAAGATCACAAATTCATCATGAATAACAGTTTGACCAGACCATCAAAACACCTTGAGCCAACAAAAACTATCCTCCCCCACACGACAAAACATCTACAAGCAATCACCCAACTCACTGGACCAGACTACAACAATCGATGCCACCAACCAGATCAAGAAACGGCTAGAAAAACCATAAATTCTAGGTACCTCTTGTCACAAAAACCATCTACAAGTTTAAATTTGAACGCAATGGCTAATCGAAAAAATTTAAAACATGGTCGTTGATCTCTTCCCCTTCCTGACAAATCGAGTGGTCACATTTAATTCATAACAGTCGCGGGCCCCTTGAAAAGTCATCAGTTGAGTTAGCAGTCAACAATCAATCAAAAAAGAACACCTCGGCAACACCGGCACTATGGACCTACCTTAACTCCGCAACTGCAACATCTAAATAGTGGTCGCATGATCGCATAGCCTGGAAAAGGGCTATGCGAACATGTGACAAGCCTCCACGTCACCCCATGTCATCACTCCCCATCAACATGACACCCTTGTCGCATGATCGCATGGCCAAAAGATGGCCCATGCAAACGCATGACAAGGCCACAAGATTGCCACCTCATCACCCATGTCATCGAAAAACTGGCCCCAGTTTATCTGGTGAACTAGTGACCGAAGAACTTTCACCAGTTCATGAAATACTTTATGCCATCACCAAATCATTACGCAAACTAGCGACAAGAAGGAAATTTTTCAGGCCGCCATACACTTATCGGGACCGCCAAACTGCAGAGACCCCACAAATGGGCCTGCTTAAGATGAAATCTACGGCTGTCACAAAATCTCAAGGGATAAACATTGCGCAAGTTTTCCATGCAAACTTACGCTGACCACTGATCTTGTTCAAACTTTAACCATGCTGGAAGCATGAAGAACTGGGTCCCACCGACGAACTACCACCTCACCACCGTAGACACATGTCAACTAGTCACATGATTACATAGCCAAAAATTGGGCTATGCGATCATGTGATAGCCAACCAAAGGCCGCCACATGACTGCTAGCAGGACCACACCCTTTCCACCAACCGGCCCCATGGGCAAGAAGTAACCAGTTGCATGGTCGCATATCAAAAAAATATGACATGCGATCATGTGATAACTAATCATTTTGAAACCTTTGAAGACCTGGGCCCACCATCCATCGCACTTGCGCAGTTAGGGAATGCCAGCAAACAGGAAACTATGAGGTCAAAAACACATAGTTTCTGATGCCAAAAGATAAGTGCACAAAAGCTACAAGGCACAAGGTTGAAAACAATGAGGGTTTTCACACAGACCGAAAACATCATGGATTTTCAAAAACACTATGGGTTTTCGACATTGTGGCAGATTCTAAAATTTATTTCCTGCAGACCTTAAAACTTGAATAACTCTCTAGATTTTACAATTCAACACGTGCAATTTGGACTAGAGCTTGGTGACACAATGAAGAACATAGGGCTAAGAGCTCAAACCATGAAACACTATGGATTTTCATCACATATTAAAATAAGCTTGTAGCAGGGTGGGACGTCTTAAGGAATTGCAAAGAAAAGGCCATTTTCTGAGGATTTTCCATTGATAGGAAAATGGACTAACAGAGCCATAGTGATGTAGAAGATTATAAGGATGAGGAAGAATTATTTGAATAGATCTAGAATCAAGAAAATTAAAGGTGATGATCTATGGTAAAGATCTAAGTGGCAAAAAGTGAAGGTACAAGTTCCAAGAAATGTCAAGTTTTGAGGTGATGATAAAATAATTTACTGAGTTCTAAATTCATTGAATTAGTTCATGAGGATGATGTGATGGTTGAGACTAATTAGAGGAAAACATAATAAAGGATATTAAGAGGAAAAATAGAGTCTATATAAAGAATGAAATTTTATGAAGAATAAGATGGCAAGTTGAAAGGTGGACGAGTAACTGACTGATGAAGTGAAGAAGAAAAAGGTTGAAATATGAGTATGCAAGAAGAGATTGATGAAGTGTTAGAGTGAGTGGAAAGTGATGGAATGATGTGAAGGAAAAGAGTGCATAAGGGATCTGATTAAGAAAGAGGTAGATGCAGATTTACAAATCATTTTTTATACTATTGCGTATTAACATTTGTAGTACAAAAATCTCTTAACCGAGTGGACTTAACAGTCTTACTATAAAACCTTGAGAGAGATTACATTCTAGAAGATTTTTTGAAGACATTTAACTAGGCCAATCATAATAGGGTGAATATCCTAATAGATCTAAGGAAAATCCCCTGAGAGGGTCACATTTAATAATGTGTATTGTAATCTTTAACCATATTGTCTTTTAATCGAGCATAATTTAGAAGACTATTTCTTTAGTGGGTGAAACATCCCAGAATATTTTTTCCCAAATTGGGTTTCCACATTAAATAATGGTGTTATATGTTTTTAATGTTTATTGTGAATGTTATTGTTGATTGATAAGTTAATTTACTATTATTAGTTAATATTGAAGTTTGTCCGATTGAGTTATTACCAAGGTGAATTAGAGAAACTTTTAAGGTTTAATGAATCATTGATTGCTAATTAACCCTCCTCCCAGGACTCCAAAAATTGTAATCAAATGTGAGTACTCTAAAGGGATAATTTTGGAAGACTTGAGTAAAAGATCCGAAGATGTATAAGATGGATGCTCTAAAGTTGAATAGGGGAAATTTCTCTACAAGGAAAAGTAGGATGACATTGCACATATCTAGAATTGGAGAATATTAAATATACTATCTTGACAATGAGTATTCACCACCTCCATTTGGGACTATGATAGTTGAACAAGTAAGAGAAAGAAAAGATCATACACAAGTTATGATTGAGATATCTTCTTCTCTCACCAACCTAGAATTCAATGAACTTAAAGTGATGCAGGAGTGTCTTGGGTTCTTGGCAATCCTGTATCACCAAAAGCATGTTTAAGTTGTTAGTTGTGCTTGGTAGCTTCTTTTGGGCTCTCGGTGATGTTTTCCTATTTCCATCAATGAGGCTTGGTTGCTACTCGATTCCTTTGTTTGCTGAGTTACTTGGTTGGTTCATCGAGTTAATTTCCTAGCGCTTGGTAGTCTTTATCACCAAGTGGTTTATTTTGGATTTCTTTTGAGGCTGACTTGTGCATTGAATTTTGGTCATGGAGTTAATGTTGGTATCAATCATTGGGAAAAGTGTGGACCTAGATCTAGTCATTTCCTTCTCCAATGATGGATTTGAAAGCCAACTTGTTTCAGTAGCCTCTTGTATAAATAGAGTAGTTGGTTGTAGTTTGAGGGGGGGTAAAAAGAGTTATATCAATAGTTAGGAGATAGAAGATAGTTTTTAAAGTTGAGTCCTCACATGTTGGAGGAATATTTTAATCAAATCTAATTGTATTTGGTTGTAATCGGGAAGGCCTTATGGCCTGGCATGTATGAGGTTATTTAATGAATAATAAATGATCTTTTTTGCATTCTCTCTTTCTCCTTGTTGTGTTATTTCTTCCACGTGTCATTTATGCAAGCAAGTGGGTGATCTGGGTATGCCTTTGGCCCCTCATCCTTCTCTCTCTTTCATTAGGTGGTATTAGAGTGAAGGTTGAGATGTGGATCTAAACTTGTGAGTTTAGGTTGAGGGTTCCTTCTTGAAAACCCTAGTTGATATTTGTTGTAGAGTAGAAGATTATGATCTGACCTGCCATTGTAGAGGGTTTCAAGATGGTTTGTGGGAGGTGAGATGCAATTCCAGGATTGGCAGATATGTTAAGATAGATTGCTGCTAGGTTTTAAGCTATTGAGACAACCCACTACTGAGGAAGACATCTTGCGAATGTTAGTGATGAAGAAATTGAAGATGAACAATGTGAAGAAGAACCTGCACCTATGATGGATCAAGGTGAAGAAATATTTTTGAAGGATTTGAAAAAATTAAACTCTTCACCACATTTCAATCCTCTTGAATACAATGGAAGGATGTATTTGGATGAGCTGATGGATTGGATCACCGAGATGGAAAAGTACTTTGAATATGAAAATATCCCTGAGGAGAAAAAGGTGAAAATTGCAAGTACAAAGTTGAAGAGTCATACATCCTTATGGTGGGAGAATCTATAATTGGATAGAAAGAGAAAATGCAAAGAAAAAATCAAGGTATGGAATACAATGGTGAATAAATTGAAAGGTAAGTTCTTACCATTTGCTTATCATATTAACCTAGTTAGAAGAATGCAAAGTTTGAGGCAAAAAGATAGCTTGGTAAAAGATTATACTAAGGAATTCTATAGATTAGATATTAGATTTGAACATGTTGAAGATGAAGTGGAAAGAATTTCTAGGTACCTGAATGGGTTAAGAATCTCTATTCAAGAGGAAATCCGTCTAGTTAAGTTGGAGAGCATTAAGGAAGCTTATTAGTTTTCCATAAAAGTTGAGGAAAAATTGAAAAAAAGACATAAAAAAAGGCAAAGAGGTAGAGGTGGTAGATTCCCTAGAGGAAGAGGTAGATCTTATGGTGAAAACAATAGATCTAATCAAGAGAAAAATAATCAGGATAAAGGCAAGACTGAGTGAAAAAGTGAAAGTTCTTCTAGAGGAAGAGGCAATAACTATCGAGGTGGTTATAGAAGAGGTGGATTCCAAGGAACTTGTTAAAATTTTGGAGAGGAAGAAAATAGGTCATTTGAGTCTACACATGCAAGTAAGAAGGTCAGTAACACTAGAAATGCTTTGGTACAAGAAGACTCACCGAATGAACCTCAGAAGGAAAAGAACTTAATGGTTAGGAGAGCACTTTGGAGTGAGAGTAATAAGGAAGATCCGGTAAGGAAAAGATTGTTCAAGACTAGATGTAGAGTTTCTGATGAAGTGTGGAAGGTAATCATTGATAGTGGAAGCTCAAAGAATTTGGCATTTGAGGAAATGGCTACAAAGTTACAGTTGGAAAGGTTGAAATACCTGAGACCTTATCAAATTTCATGGATCAAGGATGAGAATACTCTATTGGTAAGTGAACAATGTTATATGAATTTTAAAATTGGTAAATACTATGATAAGGTGTTGTGTGATATCATGCCTATGGATTGTTGTCATATTTTTTTGGGTAGACCATGGTAGTATGATAGACATGCTATATATGATGGGAGATTGCATAAGTATACTATTTGGGATAATATGAGAAGAAAAATCTTGTTTCATTTGATTGAAGAACCTGTTAGTAATGTTTGTACATCTGTGAAAGTTTTTTTGATCAAAGGAAGAAATCTTGCTAAGGATTTGAAGAAGAATGATGTGTGTTTTATTGTGATTAATAATAAACTGAGTGAAAAGATAGTAGATAATGTCCCTGAAGAGATGGATAAGATACTCACCGAGTATAGAGAGATCATTTATGATAATGTACCTAATGGTTTTCCACCAAAGAGAAGCATTGATTATCATATGGATCTAATCCCTAGAGCTAGTTTACCGAATAAGGCACCACATTGGTTAATGCCTACCGAGAATCAGGAACTTAATCAAAAAATCCAATAATTGTTGCAGAAAGGTTTGATTTGATAAAGCTTGAGTCCATGTGCAGTACTAGGTGTATTGGCACCTAAGAAGAATGGAGAATGGTGGTGTACCAATTCCAGAGAAATCAACAAGATAACAGTGAAATATAGGTTTCCTATACCGATACTAGATGACATAATATATAGTTTGACTGGAGCAAAGTATTTTAGAAAAATTGATTTAAAAAGTGGATATCATCAGATAAGAATCAGAGAAGGTGATGAATGGAAGAATTATTTTAAGACAAAAGAAGGTTTGTATGAGTGGTTGGTTAAACCTTTTGGTTTAACTAATGCACTGAGTAATTTTATGAGTTTGATGAATGAAGTTTTGAAGAAATTCTTATGTAAATTTGTGATTGTGTACCTAGATGACATTTTGATATTTAGTAAGATGAGAGAAGAACATTTGTTGCACATTAAACATGTATTAAAAAGATTGAAAGAAGAAAAGTTTCTAATTAATCTGAAAAAGTGTTCCTTCATACAATAAGAGATTATATATTTGGGATTTTTGATTTCAGTTGATGGTTTGAAAATGGATCTTGAAAAGGTTGAAGCTATTTTGAATTGGCCTACACCTAAAAATTCTAGTGAGGTAAGATCATTTCATAGTTTAGCAAGTTTTCATCGAAAGTTCATCAAAATTTTAGTTCAATTTGTAATGCTATTACTAAGACTATGAGAGGAGATAAAAGAGAATTCAAGTGGACACATGGAGATGCTAGAAGTTTTGAGACTTTGAAAGAGAAGGTTGCTAAATTACTTGTGTTAGCTTTACGTGATTTTAATAAGGTATTTCAACTTGAATAGGACGTAAGTGGAAATGCAATAGGATCTTTTTTAAGTCAAGAAGGTAAACCTGTTGCTTTATTTAGTGATAAATTGAATGATGCAAAAATGAAGTATTCTATGTATGATAAAGAATTCTATGCTATTGTTCAAGCCCTAAATAAATGGAGACTATTTGACACTGAGTATATATGTGTTGTATACTGATCATAAGGCTTTACAAAATTTGGGTAGTTAGAATAAGTTGAATCAGAGATGTGTGAAATGGGTTGAATATTTGTAGAGTTATACATTTGTTATAAAACATAAGAGTGGAGTCACTAACCAAGTTGCTGATGCATTAAGTAGAAGAAGATCTTTGATGACTGAGATGAGAATTCAAGTTCTTGGTTTTGATGACATGGAAGATTTTTATGAAACTAACCTTGATTTTTCTGAGCCGTGGAGGAAGTGCAACAAACCTATTCAAGATCAACCGAGTACTAAATGGGAAGACTATTTAATTCAAGAAGGTATTTTGTTTAAAGGTATCCAATTGTGTATACCGAGAGGATCAATGAGAAATAATTTGATAAAGGAGAAGCATAGTAGTGGTTATTGGTTCCTTTTCTTTCTACTTGTAGATTTACAATTTAATTGACAAACTAATGTCATTGACTCTTATTACCCACTCCAAATCTGACAAGAAAAAGGTACAATTAACAAGGACTAGGATATTAGTCCTCCTACACTTTGAGCCTTAATGCTTAGGTGGGTGTACCTTGGATTTACTTCTTAAATGAATCAACAAATATTAAGCATTAATGTCGTTGACACAATGATTTAAATATTTTATCATTTATATGTTGGTTGATGATGAAGAAATGCTTCCTGAGAACATACCAGTGTCCTATCCTAGGGAAAAGAGTCAAACACAACCAAATCTAGAATAAGTGCTTTTCTTATTATTCCTCTCACTCTCACATTCAAACATCAAATTCTCACAAGAACTATGAACTCTCTAAATCTATCCTTAAGAATTTAATCCTTGTAATACCTCTCCTATAGTGATACTATGATTTGATACTTTTTATTATGATGGTTAGAACTATGCACTCATGTTTATGTTTTCATGGAGGATTATATGTTCATCAGATGATATGCTCAGTTATAGTTACTCTGATTATATGTTTATGAGATCCTAGAAGAATGTATTAGTTTTACATGTTTTATCTCATGAATGGTATACTAACCCTTATCTCAATTGGTTTATGGATACATATGTGTTTTTCATTACTCAGGACGAAGTCATAGTTACTCACTCGGTGAGGTCCACACGATGTATCGATCCTAGTCATCTGCTTGCATATATCTGATGTGTATATCTATATGTATATGTATCTCTTCTTGGTGATGCAGGATTTGCAGGTACTGGGTATCGTCTCCACCTGGCTCCAAAGGTCTGAGCGATCCCTTAAAAATCCTCGATCGTTGTTGTTGTCATGGAGATATCATCAAGCTTCATAAAAGAAAAACTTTTATCCTTGATCATTCACCTTAGGTGGGAAGTGCCCGATCAGTTCCTGGTAGGGAGGATTATGTGTTTATCAGGTATTAGGGTTTGGATCTTGATCTTTCTATTAGGGATACTCAACTTTGTCAGTAGGTTATCTATGTGAGTCCTTGTTGATCGATTTCTGTTTCAGTGACTTATCCCTGTTTAGATTTTCATGTTAGTATTAAGATCGAGTTGCTATTTGTACCTTGCATCTTCTGGTTATATAGTTATAAAATGTTAGTAAAACGAATAATGAGTTATTTATACTAT
The DNA here is from genome assembly GCA_027943335.1 of Chamaecyparis obtusa. Taxonomy (NCBI): domain Eukaryota; kingdom Viridiplantae; phylum Streptophyta; class Pinopsida; order Cupressales; family Cupressaceae; genus Chamaecyparis; species Chamaecyparis obtusa. The sequence goes on along the minus strand of BSBK01001598.1, from coordinate 681,039 downwards.
ATGTGTCATAAACATGTGGGTGCACACATATGCTTATGAACACATATATGTATATTAAGGTATAAATGTATATTCATAAATATAAATAAATATATATACTTAATTATATTAACAAATAGCACTAGCCTTATGGTTGTTGATAAAGAAAAAAATAAATTAAGAAATAAATAAAATAAGATAAAATAAAATAGCTTTTGGTAATAAAACTAACTAGCTAGGAGGGAGTTGAACTCGAGACCTCCTAGAAGTTGGGGCTAGTTAGTTACCAATTGTGCTATGTGAATTCCTTGGGAGGTAAGTAATTAAATTTATTATTAAACCTTATTTTAGAGAATATTTTAATTTAAAAAAATAAAATAATAATAAACAAAACTTTATTATGTACGGGAGAGATTAGTTTCTCCTCCAACCGACTATGGAAGTTGGAGAAGTTTCTTCCCGTATAGAAACTTCTCCAACCAAATAGTTGGAGAGGAGATTATATTTATGATGATTGGTTCGGGTGCTAAAAATGATTTTTGGGAAGGAGGAACTTTCGGAAGAAGAAGGAGGAAACAGGGGACTGGGAGAGGCTTCGGATTTCTTAAACCAGATCTTCAGAGTATCAGGTTGGAATTTTCCCCAAAGGTTCTTATGATATGAAAGACATTTTCTCCTTTATAATGTTTGTATCGTCTGTGTGAATTTCATTTGTTATATGCTGTAGGTATCAGATATTTTTATAGCACAGAATGAAATAAATAGATTCATTACTATAGTCTAAAATTTATATATTTACCAGATGAAACGTAAATTGTTAGAATGTGAAACCATAAAAGAATTTTGTAGTAAAATAGTAAAACCAATTTACTTTCTTCATATATGTAAAAAAATATATATATATAATTCAAAATTTACTTTATAAAATTTTAATTTATAAAATAAATTTTAAAAAAGGAAAATCTGTTTAAAGAAATGATAAAGTAAATAATATCCAAAAATATATATATATATATATATATATATATATATATATATATATATATATATATATATATATATATATATATTATATTATATATATAATATATATAATATTATATGTGTACATTTATTTGATCCTTTTTAAAAATAAAAGTTTTGTTATTTCAAAAAAAAATATATATTATATTATATATATATAATATATATGATATTATATATATATAATATTTCAAGGCTTTCGTATTATGTAACAGTATCAAAAAAAATAGTTTATACGAACTTAGGTTTAAGAAAAATAATAATTATAAAACAATGTGATGCAGCCGTGGGGCCGCGCGGTACCGAAGGTACCGTCGACAGTGGGAACACTGCCGGCGGCATCACCGCCGAGGCCGCCGAAAACCCTAACAAAGATGTACTTTGTTTTGTTTTCATTTCATATTTTTTTCGGTGGCATTAAAATATGTAAGTTGACATTTATGTATAGAATATGCAATACTATAACATATGCTTTGTAATGTTTATTAATTTAAAGTTTAATATTATATTATATATATAATATATGAAATATTATATATATAATATAATATATGCCCAGTTATGGGTTATAATTAATGTTTAATTCAAAATTAAGTATTATATTGTATATATAACATACGAAGTATTATATATACAATATAATAGATGTGCTTTAAAACATAATTATTGTTTAATTCAAAATTGAGTATTATGTTATATATATAATATATGAAGTATTATATATATATATATATAACATAATAGATGTGCTTTTAAGACTATGGATTATAATTGGGTATATTATATTATATATATATATAATATAATATATGGTTTTGTGATTACAAATCATCTCTAAGGTACATGTAATTCAATCAGTAAAGTATACAATATTTTATGTATGTTGCAATCGAGAAGAAGTAAAATTTTGGAATTAGAGATGTTTTTTTTTGGAGAATTAAGTTATATGTCTTTTGCCAATTAGTAGTGAAAACTCTTTTCATTCTTAGATAAATGTTGGGATGGGGAATAGAAAACTAAAACGAACCCTTGGCCTCCTAACTTGTTAGCAATCAAACCTGTCAAACTTTGTGGTCTCCTAAGCATCCTAGGTAGGTCTGTTATAATGAAATTATTGGACATGTTAGTGGTTTGCTAGGGAAACCTAACGGGAATAGGTTAGGGTTAGGAAACCTAGGAACCCCTAAGTGAGTGGCTCTCAGTGCGGGGCCGGGGCCCTAAAGTGGCTAGACCAAGATAACCGACTGATGAGTTAGTTAACCAAGTGATAACCTAATAAAATTTAAGGGATGGGTTCAAAACATTAAAAAGATTAAATTGTGCCTCGCCCATGCCATTAGTGCTAGGACAGGCTATGGATGGGAGTGGGAGAAGGTACCTATGCGTAGGTACAAATCGAATGGCGCTTGTCTGTACGAAAGGCATTCGATTTCTGCATGTGCCTACTTGGGGGCCGGGGCCCAGTGTGGCTAGTACCAGGACAACCCAAGGGGTGAGGGCTATACGATGACACTCACTTAGGTTGTTGCTTAGGATTTCCTACCCAAACCTTAGAATCCCTTGTGAAATGTACCTTACTTGTGTGAAATGTTAACCAACCCTTTTGGTAAAACCTAGTAAGTTTCTTCTTGTGGGCTTGGTGTTTATCTCCTAGCACGGGGGGTGAAACCTTACCAGTTTCACATGGTTGGGTGGAAAATCTTTCTATCGAGGTATCTTGTGCAGATGTAAACAACTGAAGATTCATATTTGTCTGAGCACCTGTTGAAGAATGAAGATTTGTACTTATTCATGTTGTTGTAAACTTATGTATTCTCCTATGAGGAGTTTAAATGTAATGTAATTTTTAAATGATGTAATAATGGGTAGACATAGGAAAAGGGTTATATGGGATGTTTATTTAATGGAAAAATGTAATCTTGTTATGTATCAAGTTATGTAAAATGTTGATGAATCATTTGTTGTACTATTGCAATATGTTTGTTTGAGGAAATGGAATTATAGTAATTGATCCTTAAAAAGTTTTAGATGGAAATTAATTATGAATGTGTTTAAGTATTTTCCAATAAAGAACTTGAAATGGAATTTGTATGGTTAGTAGATGTTGTTAATAGTTTATCAATTTTTAATTTACATTTAAGGGAACCTTGGAAAGAAGTTAGATTATGTTTTGTTAATTGCAAACTTTAAAAGTTCAAAATTTTTCGTAAAACTCTACTTAGGTTTTCTTTTACAAAGTAAACCTTTGTGCAATTCCCTGGTTCCCTTGCGGGGCATGACATATTTGGTATCAGAGCACTAAGTTGCTACACTGGGACCTAAAGAAATTGGGTCCATGTACCTTAAACTTACACTACACCTTAGGAAAACTCAAAATGAAAATCAAAAACCATAAACTCATCATTCTTCTTAACTCATGGCAGGATGCCACCCGTAACCTGTGGTTGTAGAGGAGGTGCCCAAAATGCTCCTCCTAGATCCCAACATGAAGATTCTCAAGAAGAAGAACAATACGAGGAACAAGGGGAACAATCTAACAATCAATCAGGAGGTTTTCAGGGAGCCCAAGTAACAGAGTTACTACAACAAATCCTTCAGAGGTTAGAGGCAGGGCAGGATAGAGGCCAGCATGGGGAGAATGGCACTCACCATGAGGAAAGAGAAAGAAGTCTGAGGAGGAGAGACCAGACATTGGAAGAGGATGCCCTACGGGCTTCTCATATGCGGGATCTCCTTAGAACCAAGACAAACCCATTTAGGGGAACACAAGGTGGAACTTCCGCACAAACTTGGTTGCTAGAATTAGAAAGGCTTTTCTCCATGCACCCATACCACAGTAACACCAAAGCCCGGTTTGCTGTCATTCACCTTAGAGACTTTGCATCCACATGGTGGGAAACAGAAAGAGAGAAACTTCACTTAGACATCACCACCCTTTCTTGGGAACTATTCCTAGAACTTTTCCTAGCTAAATTTCTGTCTGACCATTGGAGGCGGGACAGAGCTGAAGAATTTCATAATCTAAGACAGCTTAATATGTCAGTGGATGACTATGAGAGGAAGTTCTTGGAACTCAAGCCATATTCAGGGTTTAAGGATGATGAACCTATGTTAACTCAACACTTTCTCAGAGGGCTCAATAGTTGTTTGGCCTGCAGTGTAAGAATGTTTGAACCTCAGACTATAAATGAAGCAGTCATTAAGGCTCGTCTTGAAGAATAAAACATAGCCTTGGGGTTAGGAAGTCAAACCAGTGGCCAAGGTGGCAATACTTTCCAGTTTGGGTCAGGGAATCAATTTCAAGGCACACCTAAGAACTATCCGCCTAAAGGAAACCAGAACCAACACAAAAGGAAGTTTGTCAGCAACAACAACAGCAACAATCAGAATGGAAACAAAAATAAAAATGGGAGTTCTCAATTTAATAATCCTCGCAACTGGCAACGTGCAAAACAATTCCCAAACCATCAACCAGCTGAGAGTATGCCCCAGAACTCTAGTCGGGGTAGCTACCAGCAATCTAGTGCACCTTCTGCAGGAAGAAATGCTATCAAAAACACCGGATGTTACTCTTGTGGGCAGCATGGGCACATTGCAGTTAATTGCCCTCAGAAATCTTCTTCAGCAGTTAGTTTTAGACAGGCCACTTCAGAACCTACAGTAGGTAACTCAGGCAGATCCCATCGAGCATTTTCTGCTGTAAACCATGGACAAGCCAATAGTCAGGGGACAGTCATTGAAACTCCAAGTTTGTTAAAGGGTATCTCTACCACCGTTTTGTTTGATTCTGGAGCAACAGATTCTTTTATTTCACCCTCTTTAGTAGAGCAATGTGGGCTGAAGGCAGTAAGGTAGGAAGATAGGTGGCAGGTTGAACTAGCCTCCGGGGCAAGGGTAGTCTCTGACGCCTGTGTTCAAAGTTATAGTTTGGAACTTGGACCTTTCTCTACCTTAGTGGATCTTAGAGTGATTCCTTTGGGATCATATGGAGTAGTGTTGGGCATGGATTGGCTGGATGCTCACAAAGCCACTTTGGATTGTCGAAACAAAAGTGTTCAATGCACTGATGACTTGGGGAAAACTAAGAAGATTATTGGGGTTCAATCATCCATCTCTCTCCGCATGATTTCCGCGATGCAGCTTAAGAGGTGCATGCGCAAAGGATGCCAACTTTTTGCAGTCACAATGGAGGATTTAGATCAAGAAGAGAGTAGGGAGATATCATTAGATCACCCCCTTTTACAGGAATACTTGGATGTTTTTCCAAAAAGAATTCCAGGGATGCCACCCAAGAGAGACATAGATTTCCGAATTGATTTAGTGCCGGGAGCAGAACCAATTTCCAGAGCCCCGTACCGTATGACCACGCAAGAACTTGAGGAACTCAAGGTTCAGCTAGAAGAAATTTTAGAAAAAGGGTTTATAAGACCTAGTGTATCACCTTGGGGAGCGCCAGTGATATTTGTAAAGAAGAAAGATGGATCCCTCCGATTATGTATTGACTATCGTCAACTGAACAAGGTTACTATCAAAAATCGGTATCCTCTACCTCGCATCGATGATCTATTTGATCAGATGAAAGGGGCAAAAATATTCTCTAAGATAGATCTCAAGTCAGGCTATCATCAACTGAGAATTCAAGAAGCTGATATTCATAGAACAGCTTTTCGCACCAGGTATGGCCATTATGAGTTCACGGTGGTGCCCTTTGGGTTAACAAATGCTCCTTCCGTATTTATGAGCTTGATGAATGGAGTGTTTAGAACTTACTTGGACAAATTTGTGATAGTGTTCTTAGATGATATCTTGGTTTACTCCAAAACTCTTGAAGAACATGAGGTTCATCTTCGGCAAGTATTGCAGTGCCTTAGGGAGAACCAACTGTATGCAAATGCTGAAAAGTGTGAATTCTTTCAAACTAAGGTTAAGTATCTTGGGCATGTCATATCAGGAAATGGCATTGCTGTTGACCCAGATAAAATTCAAGCCATAGTAGGGTGGCCAACTCCTACTAATGTCCCTGAGATTTGCAATTTTATGGGATTAGCCGGGTATTACAGAAGGTTTGTCAAAGATTTTTCTCAGGTTGCTCACCCCATTACTTCACTTCAAAGGAAGGGTAAGAAGTTTGTTTGGTCAGAAAAATGTGAGGCCGCTTTCCAAACCTTGAAAGACAGATTAACCAGTGCTCCAATTTTGGTAGTTCCCGAACCATCCGGAAATTTTGTAGTATGCACAGATGCTTCTCTAGAGGGGATCGGGGCAGTTCTTATGCAAGAAGGAAAGGTGGTGGCTTATGAGTCAAGGAAACTCAAGGATCATGAACTCAACTACCCCACCCACGACCTTGAACTTGCAGTAGTTGTTCATGCCTTGGTGAAATGGAGACACTTTCTGTTGGGTCACAAGTTTGAACTCCAAACAGATCATAGAAGTCTTCAGTACATCTTCTCCCAACCCAATCTCAATGCTAGGCAGCGAAGGTGGATGGAATTTTTATGCGAATATGAGTTCGAAGTTAAGTATGTTCAAGGTAAAATGAATGTGGTGGCAGATGCTCTGAGTAGGCGCTGACATACTCTTTCAGTCGTAACCCTTAGCACAGATCTGGAGAGCAGAATCAGGGAGGCCCTTACTTCTGACCCTTGGTTCCAGGAAGTTAAGTCGGAGATAGAATCGGGAAGGCCTTTGGAAGGTTGCTTCTCGAGATACTCATTGGATTCAGTAGGGTTGCTAAAACAACAGAATAGAATCTATGTTCCCATGGCCAGAGATCTTCGTGCCCTTATCCTTTCAGAAAGCCACAAGGCGCCCTATTCAGCACATCCAGGGGTGAAGAAAATGTATGCCGACCTACGACCGTTGTACTACTGGTCAGGGATGAAGAGGGATATAGCGGACTACGTGGCTAGATGTTTAGAGTGTCAGAGAGTGAAGGTCGAGCATCAGCACCCTGCAGGTCTATTGCAACCTCACCTAGTGCCAGAATGGAAATGGGATATCATTTCCATGGATTTTATAGTGGGACTTCCAGTTACTCCTAGGAGACATGATGCTATCATGGTAATGGTGGATAGGCTCACCAAGGTAGCTCATTTCTCTCCTATACAGTTTTCCTATTCAGCATCTTCTGTGGCCAGAATATTTATGAAGGATATTGTGAGACTCCACGGTATTCCTAGGAAAATCATATCTGATCGTGATCCAGTATTCACCTCAGCTCTTTGGACATCACTTCAACATGCTTTAGGGACTCAACTTAACTTTAGTTCAGCCTATCACCCTGAGACAGATGGACAGACAGAGCGAGTCAATCAGGTCCTTGAGGATATGCTCAGGATGTATGTTATGGACAGGCAGACCCATTGGGAGGAGTACCTCTACTTGGTAGAATTTGCATATAACAATGGTTATCACAGTTCCATAGGCATGTCCCCTTTTCAGGCATTGTATGGCCGCCCTTGTCGTACTCCCTTGAGCTGGGATCAGTTGGAGGACAGGGTACTTTTGGGGCCAGAGATGTTGCAGGACATGGAGGATCAGGTCAGGCGCATCAGAGAACACATTGTGATAGCTCAGGATAGACAGAAGAAGTACACCGATGCTCACAGGATTGATGTACATTTTCTCCTGGTGACAGAGTATTTTTGAGGGTGCGTCCATGAAAGAGCCCAATCCGTTATGGAAAAGGCTCCAAGTTGGCACCCCGGTTTGTTGGTCCTTTCGAGGTCCTAGAGAGGATAGGACCAGTAGCCTATCGGCTTGCCTTGCCGCCCAGCCTTGCTCGTATTCATGATGTATTCCATGTTTCAGTTCTTAGAAAGTATATTCCTGATGTGACTCATGTTTTGGATTGGAATGCATTACAGGTAGCGGATGGGCAGCTAGCTTTAGAGCCAATACGTATTCTGCAGCAGCAGACACTGACCCTCAGGGGTCGCAGCATAGAGCAGGCAAGGGTCCAATGGGACCCCAATGATGAATCTTCCGCCACATGGGAAGATGCCACTAGGATTAGAGATGCTTATCCGTACTTGTTTGTAGGCTTTCAGGAGTAAGCCTAACTCTAGGGGGGGAGGATGTAATACCTCTCCTACAGTGATACTATGATTTGATACTTTTTATTATGATGGTTAGAACTATGCACTCATGTTTATGTTTTCATGGAGGATTATATGTTCATCAGATGATATGCTCAGTTATAGTTACTCTGATTATATGTTTATGAGATCCTAGAAGAATGTATTAGTTTTACATGTTTTATCTCATGAATGGTATACTAACCCTTATCTCAATTGGTTTATGGATACATATGTGTTTTTCATGACTCAGGATGAAGTCGTAGTTACTCACTCGGTGAGGTCCACACGATGTATCGATCCTAGTCATCTGCTTGCATATATCTGATGTGTATATCTATATGTATATGTATCTCTTCTTGGTGATGCAGGATTTGCAGGTACCGGGTATCGTCTCCACCTGGCTCCACAGGTCTGAGCAATCCCTTAAAAATCCTCGATCGTTGTTGTTGTCATGGAGATATCATCAAGCTTCATAAAAGAAAAACTTTTATCCTTGATCATTCACCTTAGGTGGGAAGTGCCCGATCAGTTCCTGGTAGGGAGGATTATGTGGTTATCAGGTATTAGGGTTTGGATCTTGATCTTGCTGTTAGGGATACTCAACTTTGTCAGTAGGTTATCTATGTGAGTCCTTGTTGATCGATTTCTGTTTCAGTGACTTATCCCTGTTTAGATTTTCATGTTAGTATTAAGATCGAGTTGCTATTTGTACCTTGCATCTTCTGGTTATATAGTTATAAAATGTTAGTAAAATGAATAATGAGTTATTTATACTATATGTGTCATAAACATGTGGGTGCACACAGATGCTTATGAACACATATATGTATATTAAGGTATAAATGTATATTCATAAATATAAATAAATATATATACTTAATTATATTAACAAATAGCACTAGCCTTATGGTTGTTGATAAAGAAAAAAATAAATTAAGAAATAAATAAAATAAGATAAAATAAAATAGCTTTTGGTAATAAAACTAACTAGCTAGGAGGGAGTTGAACTCGAGACCTCCTAGAAGTTGGGGCTAGTTAGTTACCAATTGTGCTATGTGAATTCCTTGGGAGGTAAGTAATTAAATTTATTATTAAACCTTATTTTAGAGAATATTTTAATTTAAAAAAATAAAATAATAATAAACAAAACTTTATTATGTACGGGAGAGATTAGTTTCTCCTCCAACCGACTATGGAAGTTGGAGAAGTTTCTTCCCGTATAGAAACTTCTCCAACCAAATAGTTGGAGAGGAGATTATATTTATGATGATTGGTTCGGGTGCTAAAAATGATTTTTGGGAAGGAGGAACTTTCGGAAGAAGAAGGAGGAAACAGGGGACTGGGAGAGGCTTCGGATTTCTTCAACCAGATCTTCAGAGTATCAGGTTGGAATTTTCCCCAAAGGTTCTTATGATATGAAAGACATTTTCTCCTTTATAATGTTTGTATCGTCTGTGTGAATTTCATTTGTTATATGCTGTAGGTATCAGATATTTTTATAGCACAGAATGAAATAAATAGATTCATTACTATAGTCTAAAATTTATATATTTACCAGATGAAACGTAAATTGTTAGAATGTGAAACCATAAAAGAATTTTGTAGTAAAATAGTAAAACCAATTTACTTTCTTCATATATGTAAAAAAAAATATATATATAATTCAAAATTTACTTTATAAAATTTTAATTTATAAAATAAATTTTAAAAAAGGAAAATCTGTTTAAAGAAATGATAAAGTAAATAATATCCAAATATATATATATATATATATATATATATATATATATATATATATATATATATATATATATATATATATATATATATATATATATATATATATATATATATATATATATATATATATATATATATATATATATATATATATATATATTATATTATATATATAATATATATAATATTATATGTGTACATTTATTTGATCCTTTTTAAAAATAAAAGTTTTGTTATTTCAAAAAAATATATATATTATATTATATATATATAATATATATGATATTATTTATATATAATATTTCAAGGCTTTCGTATTATGTAACAGTATAAAAAAAAATAGTTTATACGAACTTAGGTTTAAGCAAAAGAATAATTATAAAACAATGTGATGCAGCCGTGGGGCCGCGCGGTACCGAAGGTACCGTCGACAGTGGGAACACTGCCGGCGGCATCACCGCCGAGGCCGCCGAAAACCCTAACAAAGATGTACTTTGTTTTGTTTTCATTTCATTTTTTTTTCGGTGGCATTAAAATATGTAAGTTGACATTTATGTATAGAATATGCAATACTATAACATATGCTTTGTAATGTTTATTAATTTAAAGTTTAATATTATATTATATATATAATATATGAAATATTATATATATAATATAATATATGCCCAGTTATGGGTTATAATTATTGTTTAATTCAAAATTAAGTATTATATTGTATATATAACATACGAAGTATTATATATACAATATAATAGATGTGCTTTAAAACATAATTATTGTTTAATTCAAAATTGAGTATTATGTTATATATATAATATATGAAGTATTATATATATATATATATATATATATATATATAACATAATAGATGTGCTTTTAAGACTATGGATTATAATTGGGTATATTATATTATATATATATATAATATAATATACGGTTTTGTGATTACAAATCATCTCTAAGGCACATGTAATTCAATCAGTAAAGTATACAATATTTTATGTATGTTGCAATCGAGAAGAAGTAAAATTTTGGAATTAGAGATGTTTTTTTTTGGAGAATTAAGTTATATGTCTTTTGCCAATTAGTAGTGAAAACTCTTTTCATTCTTAGATAAATGTTGGGATGGGGAATAGAAAACTGAAACGAACCCTTGGCCTCCTAACTTGTTAGCAATCAAACCTGTCAAACTTTGTGGTCTCCTAAGCATCCTAGGTAGGTCTGTTATAATGAAATTATTTGACATGTTAGTGGTTTGCTAGGGAAACCTAACGGGAATAGGTTAGGGTTAGGAAACCTAGGAACCCGTAAGTGAGTGGCTCTTAGTGCGGGGCCGGGGCCCTAAAGTGGCTAGACCAGGATAACCGACTGATGAGTTAGTTAACCAAGTGATAACCTAATAAAATTTAAGGGATGGGTTCAAAACATTAAAAAGATTAAATTGTGCCTCGCCCATGCCATTAGTGCTAGGACAGGCTATGGATGGGAGTGGGAGAAGGTACCTATGCGTAGGTACAAATCGAATGGTGCTTGTCTGTAGGAAAGGCATTCGATTTCCGCATGTGCCTACTTGGGGGCCGGGGCCCAGTGTGGCTAGTACCAGGACAACCCAAGGGGTGAGGGCTATGCGATGACACTCACTTAGGTTGTTGCTTAGGATTTCCTACCCAAACCTTAGAATCCCTTGTGAAATGTACCTTACTTGTGTGAAATGTTAACCAACCCTTTTGGTAAAACCTAGTAAGTTTCTTCTTGTGGGCTTGGTGTTTATCTCCTAGCACGGGGGGTGAAACCTTACCAGTTTCACATGGTTGGGTGGAAAATCTTTCTATCGAGGTATCTTGTGCAGATGTAAACAACTGAAGATTCATATTTGTCTGAGCACCTATTGAAGAATGAAGATTTGTACTTATTCATGTTGTTGTAAACTTATGTATTCTCCTATGAGGAGTTTAAATGTAATGTAATTTTTAAATGATGTAATAATGGGTAGACATAGGAAAAGGGTTATATGGGATGTTTATTTAATGGAAAAATGTAATCTTGTTATGTATCAAGTTATGTAAAATGTTGATGAATCATTTGTTGTACTATTGCAATATGTTTGTTTGAGGAAATGGAATTATAGTAATTGATCCTTAAAAAGTTTTAGATGGAAATTAATTATGAATGTGTTTAAGTATTTTCCAATAAAGAACTTGAAATGGAATTTGTATGGTTAGTAGATGTTGTTAATAGTTTATCAGTTTTTAATTTACATTTAAGGGAACCTTGGAAAGAAGTTAGATTATGTTTTGTTAATTGCAAACTTTAAAAGTTCAAAATTTTTCGTAAAACTCTACTTAGGTTTTCTTTTACAAAGTAAACCTTTGTGCAATTCCCTGGTTCCCTTGCGGGGCATGACAATCCTTCCTTGAAGGAACTCAAGAAAAAACTTCAAAATTTACTTTGTAAACCATATATTAACCTACCTTGTAACATTAACATATAAGAATCCAAGATCAAAACAAGAAGACATTCACAAATCTAAGATGGAATTCAAGTGTATTCTCATTAAAACTTTCAGTATCAATACATTGAAAAATGAAAAAATGCTAGAACCAAACCCTAGATATAAGCTCTCTATATTCAGTTACCAATTTCACCATCCTTTGAAAAATACATCTGACTGCTATATATAGTCACTAGCTATCTTGGGAACCCTAAAAGGATACAACAAGCTTCAGATAGCTAGGACAGAGCTAGGGTTTACAACCACTTTACCAACTAGATAATCAAGAAATTATCGTAGAAATGACATGCCACCCAACACAAGACCATCGAGATCAAACTGATCATCAATCTAAGCAACACCCTAGCTAGGTACCTCGCAAGGACATATAAATTATCATTAAAACTCTCATTGATTCAGGCTACATAGAGATGATGTGACTTTCATATCAACTTCTCCTTGGCAGAAGTAGCTCAAGACACAAAATCAGCACGTGATGACCACCTTGATCATACTCATAAATTTTCACCTGTAACAGAGCTAAAAAATGACCAAATCTAATCTATCTTTATGGCTTTCTAGTTTGCTATTTCAAACTATACAAAAAACTCTAAATATAAATTTAAATTTGAAAAACAACAGTTAGCACCAGGTTTCAAACACAACCGTCAATCGAATCTCTTCCTAGCACATCGAATAGTCCACATAATTTGGCAATAGTCAACTAAACCTTTTAAAATATCTGGCCACATCATCTATTTTGGCAACTAATTAGAAATAGGCACATCAACTACATGTGGCATTAGACCCACCATCTTCATTGATCTTAAAACATGACCATCGATCTTCACTTAAGAGAGATCTAACAGTTGTCACAACACCGTGATGAATATCTTTCTAACACTTTTTCTTTGTGGCAACACAACCACCAGTCAATCAACCTGGAAGATTCTGGATTATTAAGACTTAAGTAACCAAGCCTAGATGACAATTAAGGATAGGTGGTGATTGGTCACAAACGTGCAAAGAAGAAAGGTTGACATCAAGAAGGCTTTGCAAACATGCGACAACCATAAGATTAAACGAATCCAATGGAAGAGAAAAACCTAGGGAAAGCCTAAGTTTTTTGAGAAATTTATTTGCCGAAAGGGAACCCGATCACTTCCTAACCACTAACACATAGGTCGCCCCCTTAACTTAAAATAAAGGCACATGTGTTTAATCGGATCTTAAGTGTTCAAAAAGGAAATGTAGAAATAAACATTAGCAAGGGTTTTTGGACTTAAACAATTTTTAGAAACCCTAGGACATGGACAAAATCTATTTCTTAGACCATCAAGTAGCCATATCTCTTTGGTCTTTGCACCAAAATGCATGTGATTTGAACTGGAGCTTGGTCACACCATAAACTATCCTTGGTAAAGGTCACAAGCTATGAAACCTAATAGATCTTCTTAGCTAATCAAAAAAAGATTACAACAAGGTAGGGAAACTTTCACAAAAAAAATTTGTAGGATAAGAGCACTTTCATAGGATTTTGGCTATGATAGGAAAATGGCCTAACAGTGGTTTGGCTGGACATTTTGGAATTGAAAAAACATTGAATTTTCTTAAGGAGAAATACTTTTGGCCATAGTTGTATAAGGATGTTCAGAATTTATAAAAATTTGTGGAATTCGTCAAGTTGCAAAGGGAGTAAGTTAGAATACTGGATTGTATACACTGATTTCTATTCTTGAGAAACCTTCGATTGACATCAGTATGGATTTTTTTATTGTCTTACCGAAGATACTAAGAGGTAATGATTCTATATTTTTTGTTGTGGATAGATTGTTTAAAATGGAACATTTCATACCCTATAGGAAAACATCAGATGCAATGCATATAGAATATCTTTTCTTTAAGGAAATTGTCAGATTGCATGGATTACCGAGGACTATCATCTCTGATCGAGACAGTAAGTTTTTTTGATACTTTTGGAAGACTCTTGGAAAAAAGTTAGGTACCGAGTTGAGGAATAATTATACATTTCACCCATAGACCAATGGACATACAAAGGTTGTAAATAGAAGTTTGGGTAATATTTTGAGATGTTTAGTTGGAGATTAGCTGAGTAATTGGGATTCTATGTTGGCACAAGAAGAGTTTGCATACAATAATTCGATGAATAGGAGTAATGGAAAAATGAATTTTGAGATTGTTAAGGGCATACAACTAAGAGGTATATCATATTTGAAGGACATTACTGGTGAAGAAAAGACAAGTTCTGAAGATGAAGAGTTTTCTGATTTCATGAAGACATTGCATGAGGAAGTGAAACATAAGTTGGAAAATAGTAATCAGAAATATAAGTGTGTACTAGAAAAAGTACCTTCATAGGGTTAGTATCATCAATAACTCAAAATAACAACTAAATTACACAAAATAGAAATCTAATTAAGCAAAGAATTGACAATTAAACACTCTATGGATCTCTATTTAGGGATGCTAATGCAAAGCTCTCAGCAAGCTTCCATTAGTGACAGTCCTAAAATGAGAATGAATTATAAACCAAGCTAAAAGTTCAATTCCAAATGAAAATACAACTAATTAGCTCTAAATTTTCCTTTCTAGCTTTAATTTGCAAGAGGTTTGATGCTATTCTCAGACTTTTCGATGATTAATGAGTGAATTATGCCTTTCTTTTATAGATTTTGGCAAGGGTAGGGGGTGTAGTTGAGTTGATCAAGGTTGAGTTGGATTTAAGTCCATCGTTCCACCTTTGGAGACAATTTAAATATTTTTTCCTCTAAGATTGGGACAAGAAGACAAAATGAGTGGACAAGATGCATTCTACAAGTGAGTGATTGAGATTCGATTTAGGCTTGATCCATGTGATCTTGGTCCTCAATTCCTATTGGTTGATTCATTTTCCTTCCATTTGGTGGTTGAGAGAAAATACGAATTAATTAATTGAATTTATTTAATTTGTTTAGCCATGTGTACCACTTAAATGGGTTGATTTGATTTATTTTGAACTATACTATTAATTAGATTAATTGTACAATTTATTGATTAATCATGATATATTAGGTTTAAATTGATTTAATGGCTTTTGATTTTCAGTTAAATTTGGACTAAGGTTCAATTACAATTTATCTTTAATTTTGACTTGATTTGATTTAATTGCATTTAATTGTATTTATTTTTTCCTTGATTTCTCAATTAAATAATCTTGTCCAATTTTCAGTGATTACAAATGCCCCTCTTTGAGTTGACATATGCAGCGTGTCCATTCAAAGAATGTCCTGATTTGTCAATGTAAAGTCTTGATTCATTGATGTAAAGTCCTAATTTTGTTGATGTAAAGTCCTAATTCATTGATGGATGATTTTGATGTTTAGTGTAAGATGCAGATTCTGATGAAGTTTGATTGAATTTGATGTCCCAATGGTTGATTTGATGATAGTTTTCTGATATGGTACCTAGTTTGATTTGATTCAATGTTTGATGCCCCTTTCTATTGATAAGCAAAAAAAATTCTCATAAAAGATTGCGCTATGATTTGATGGTTATGCCCGTGATTTGATAATACTGATGTTGTTCCTGATTATCCGAGTGTATGCCCCCTCAAAAATGAAATGGAATTTGATCGTTGTTTGAAAAAGTTGATGGTTTCTAGGTCATTTTGTGTTAAATAGGTCAATTTATAATGAATTTTGATTTCATTTCCGATAATGAATTCACGATGGTTTGATGATAAAAGCCCCTGATTTGGCTGATTTGGTGAAACATTTGGGTCCCTGGTCATTTTTTGGTCAAAGATACCCTTTTTAGGTCAAAAAGGCCTATATATAGGAGTAAAAAGTCAATTTTACTATTCATTTTCACTTTTCTATTTGTCTTTTCTCTCTGACTTCTCTGAGCCGATTGCAATGGTTATCCTAATTTGAGAGCACAAATTTGAGCGTGGGCATCGATATCATCAATGACAGACCCATGGAACTCCAGTATGTACCCCGACAACTCATCTTTTCAATTTAATCGTTTAATTTCAAAAAAATTGAATTTTTCATGCTAAAACCCTCTTTTTTGGCATTTTTAAATTTAAACAATGCTTTTAATCATTTCTCTAGCGCTTACATAATTCTTTTTGTGCTTCCACGGTTTCAAATAGCACTTCTACAATTTGAAAGAGCACGTTTACATGTAGAGATTAGGGACTCTTTCACTTTCAATTTTTCCTTTAGTGCGTACAAAAATAGTTGCACTTTTGATGTTTTAATTAGCGTGTACATAGATTTTCTTTAGCGCGTATAAGTTATTTTAGCGCTTACACCTCAAAACAATGCTTTCACAATTTTTAGCTACGCTTTCAATATTTTAAGCTGAGCTTTTTCCTTTCAGCACTTTTAATCCTTAAAATAGCGCTTTCACCTTGTTAGGAAAAAATGCAAATGACTTTGTCAATTTTCTGAACCGTTCAGTCTCGTTAATCAGTTGATTGGCTTAGGTAACAAACTTGATTTAGTAGCAAGTTATAGGATGTCAGTTTAAGTCAATTTAGTTTAAATTTTTTATTGTCAATCTTGACTAAGATGATGGATGATGATAAATTTTTTGTCCTCTCTGAATAGAATCAGGAAAATTGATTGTGGTTTGATAATTTTTTAAATGTTTGATTGACTTAGGATGATTCAAAAGATATTGTTTTCAAAATTGAGGTGATTGAAACTTTCTTTTTGCAAGCCATGCTTAAGTCACTATCCATTCAAGGTTTGTATCCTTTACTATTCAGTATGATAGATGATTTGAGTGCTCTAGATCATCGACACATTGGAAGATGTGGTCTTTCATTCTTGCTCGTCCTACCTTGATTCTGAGTGAACTGAGGATTCATTATAGCTATGGCAGAGAGGTGGGACTCTGACCATAATACCTTTCACTTTCCCATGGGAGAGATGACCATCACTCCTGAGGATGTGTACCACATCCTATGCATCCCTACATGTGGAGAGTTGGTGTACTATGATCAAGTCTATGATGGTACAACTTGTCGATGGGTGTTCTAAGACTTGATGATTAGTGATGACCATATTTAGTGGGCTCAGTTCCCATCTTTCCCAATTCTTCCAATAGTTTCGGGTGCTTTGATTGGCAGATTCCTTCTCCCTGATCACTGAGGGCATGGATTTGTGGTCGGTTGGGGACATATTCTTGAGGACCTAATGGCTCAACCTCAATGTTTTGATTGGGGTTCTTGTGTGTTGGTGCAGCTATATGATGAGTTGCATTAAGTTGTTTATAAACATTCTATGACTCTATCTGTTAGAGTCATCTTGCTACAGTTATGGACATGAGAGCATATCCTAGTTACTAGGCCTATTATTGTGTGTCACTATGATCCTGGGTGGCCATTTTCCTGGATGTATGAGGGCATGGTAGTGCAGGCCCATCTGGGCAAGTTGGATTACTAGCATCGGATGATTGATGATGTGGATCAAGTTGTATGGAGACCATACATTGTATGTGAGGTGTGGTTTGAGGACACTTTAGAGATTCCTTTCATGTGTTGTCCTTGATGGATGATAGGGTGCGCTATGCACATTACTGAGAGATTTTTCTTTTTGTGAGTGTTACGATAGTATGGGTGAACACAGGGCATGCCTCAGGGTTTAGCTATGTATATCTGACTTCAGGTAAAGTGATCCCTATGGGGGCCTCAGATTGATTATAGAATATCTTTCTAGGAGGTAGAGTAGCTTGGTCACCTACCATGGGACATGAGAGACCACATTATAGATTCTGGGATGACAGATGAGTACGCAAATTGATTCGCTCAAAACCCTTTTCTGAGGTTCATAGATCTAGCAGAGTAGGTACTTGGGATCAAGGAGGAGTTAGATGATGATGGTGGGGATGGGGGTGGAGGTGGGGGTCATCACAAATGAGGTTGTCAGGGATGGCGAGGTAGGCGAGTGGTTGCAGGAGGTAGAGTTATGATACCAATGATTACTTCCACACCTATTCCTCCTAGGGGTGGTGGTGTGGATAGATTTTTGAGTCAGGTTGCTATGGATCTTGTAGCCAGATAGGGCCATCATAGGGTCTGACATTAGAGATAGGTGGATGCATAGGTAGCTATTGATATTGATTCTTAGGTTGCATAGATTTTGCTAGATCAGGCACAAGGTAGACCAACACAAGCTCCTCTTCCATAGGCTCCTCCATAGGTTATCCCACAAGTTATTCCATAGGCTCCTCTAGTATAGGCTCCTACTTCCTCTATGATTCCATCTTCTTCATCTTGTCCATATTATTCTTCATTCATTCCATCTTTATCTATTCCATGTTCTTTGATGCCATCTTCTACCATGCCACTGCCTTCCATTCCTTCTTCTTCTACTGCTCCTCCACCGACTCCTCCTACATAGGATACCATTTCAGAGGCTCCAATAGATACATCAGATGTTTGAGCTTTACATTTAAATGTGTCTGAGATTATACAATAGGTTAGCTAGCTTACCAGTATGATGTAGGATTTAAATGTGTTCGAGTAGACCTCCAGATACTGATCCTGGTCATGATGGTGCTGGTGGCTCAACTAGTTGATTGATACTAATCTGATATATATTATTTTATACATTGATGTACATGATGATCCCATTTTTTATATTGAAACATTGGACTCTATTTTATTCTTTTGATTAGTTGATGTTTTTATGTTATGCATTGATACTTGTTGATACTTTGATGGACTTTGATTTCCTAATGTTTCATGATGATATTACAAAATTTTATACTTAGTTGATAGATTTAATTTATGTGATGTCATTATGTGTTGGATCTCATTTTTCAGGTGTTTTTCTATGATATGCAGATCTATATGATTCTATCTCCTATATGCTTTGTTTTATGGTTTTCAGAATGTAGTTTATGATATGGATGCATATGTTCTAGTTATGCCTAAATGGTTGTCTTATGTATGACATAGAAATAGATGAATGGATGCAATATGAATGTAGTGGTTCTTATAATGATTAATGTTATGATGCTTTATGGATGCAAATGATATATAAATGTGTTAGATGATGATGCAATGATTTGATGAATAATGTGATGTAATGATGCATATGGATATATTTATTTTTTATAATATGGATATATGCAATGGATACAAATGTAATGGAATTATGGTATGCAAATGTGATGGACCTATATGACGTAATGAATAATGGTTATGGATATTTAATGATTCTAAATGTTATCTGTTATATAGATGAATGATGTAAATGAATGCAATGATATATAATGTAGGCTGAGCTTTGAATGAATGGATTTAAATGAATGATGCAATGTGCAATGTTTTAAAATGAACTAAATGTTATGCACCTAATGATTAATTTATTTTTTTTCAATGAAATGACTTAATGGATGTAATGATCGTTAATTAATGAATGCAATGGTAAATGCACTTAATGAATTTAATATGAATGATTTTTTAAGGAATGCACACTAAATGATATGGATTTTTAAAATGAATGCAACCTAAAGCAATTATTTTGAAGTTTAAAAATGAATTCAACCTAATGCAAAGAATTTAGTTGAATTAGATTTTTAAATGAAAGTAACCTAATGCAATTAACTTTATGTAAGTTTGATGCAAGCTAAATGTAATGAACTTAGATTAAAATGAATGCAAACTAATGCAAAGAATCTAATTGTAATCTTAGGGTGGAAATTCCTAAATGAATTCAAGATAACATGGATCTAACAAATGAACATGAACTAATGTAATGCACCCTTGTTTTTTTATTTTGGATTTCCAACACACTCGATCACATATAGTTTTTGACATTCCTTTGATTTTTTATTTGACTACACCCCCTTTCTATTTTCCTCTTGCAATTTTGGTTTTAGGCTAAGAAAGGAAAATATGTTAAAAGCATTTAATCTAAGATGTATGCAACTAACTGTCACTTTTTTCAAAAATCTTGGAGCTTATATTCATCATTGAGCAGTTTTTGGAATTCTAAATTTGTTACAATCATCACTAGTTCAACCATGATGATATGAATACTGCATTGCTTTCCCATCCTGTGGTACAAATTTCACTAATTGAAGTCAATCATGAGAGTGCGAATACCAATTTTGTTGTATTTTATGTTGCAAGTGGATTTTGGTATTATGATATTGAACATCAAAATATCCAAGGTATCCTTTTGTGTAAAGAAACAAAAATATTAGTTTCATCGTATGTACAAGTTCTCGATGATTCTTTGATGATCACATCCTTAGACAAATAATACATGCTTTAAAAATTTGATCTTAAGAAAGTCACTCAGAAATCCATAAAGTATCATGCTTCCATCGTAGCTTGTCTAGTTTAAAAACTTTCATCAATTCGCTAGAAAGACAGGATTTCATCAATCAAGTCAGCACTTTAGAAAATTTTTTGCAATGTTTTTCAAATTCATATTTCAAGTGTAGTTCCATCCATTTCATACTTTTAATCCTGATAAATATAGGGTCATGTAAGATCTTGGATGAAATTTTTGCATCTGGTTCAAATTGGATTAGAGTTAGGATTTGATTGAGCATTTCACTTGCATTTCGATGAATTGATTCAATGACTGATTGAAGTTTTCTTTTGATGAATCCTTCCTCCTTTAGATTAAATTTCCCCCAGTTTGATATGATTATGCTTTTGGGACTTGGGACAATTTGCATATGAGGTGACCAAAATCTTTAGGTACTTGTAAATGTCATTGTTGTGTTTTATTAGGCAATATATACAAATGCTAGCGAATGCAATATTTACAAGGATGACTACCAGGTATGCAGCTAACTTGGACTTTCAATGGAACCTATTTACAAGGTCTTCACTGATTGAATGGATCTTTCTTTCTTTTTCTATTTTTTTAAAGTCTTTTTCCTTTTGTTTGCTACCAAGGCACCTATTTTCTAGGCTTTCACCAAGGCACTTTTTCTCTTTTATGATCTTTTTGTATTTTCTCTTTTTTCAATTTTTTCTTTTCATATCATCAAGGCACCTTTTTGTTAGGTTTTCACCAAGATAACATATTTTTGAGGATCATATATGAATGTTTTTGGCTTTCTTCATGCTCAATTTTTCACCATTTTTTATCTTTTCTGCATTTCTGATTTGTTTGCTCTTTTCTATTTTTCAATGTTTTGGTATTTTTCAGGATCTCTTTTGACTATATATAGTAAAGAGGATGCTCTCCTTTTGATTTTATGATACTCTTTATACTCTTTCATCTGCTTCATGTGTAGAACCTTTTTAGATGATTTCTATTGATAGGTTCTTATAATTCTTCTCCATCACAATCAACTAACTTATAGGTGCCTGTCCAAAATGATAAAAGTGATCACAAAAGGTCCTAACCATTTTTCTTCCCATTTTCCTTTCTTTTCTCTTTCTGCTTCATTCTTGGGATTTTCTCGCAAAACTAAGTCACCTATTTGGAATGTTCTTGACTTGATATTCTTGTTATAGGTCCTTCACATTCTATTGTGATACACTTTCAAGTGATCAAAGGCTCATTGCTATTTTTCATCTAGCAATTCTAGTTCATGCAACCTAGAAACTCTATAATCTTCCTCACTTATCAAACCATGTATAGATACTCTTAAAGATGGAAGTTCTACCTCCAAAGGTAAAACTGCCTCTGTTCCAAAGACTAAGGGAATTGGTGTAGCTCCTATTGTTGTTCTGATACTTTTCCTATAAGCCCACTAGGTTGGGTTTATTTGTATATGCCAATCTCTACCTAAATTATCCACGTTTCTCTTCAATATCTTTAAGATGTTCTTATTTGTTACTTCGGCTTGTCCATTACCTTGGGGATAATATATTGAAGATGAGTGATGTATCATTTGAAACTTTGTGCATAGCTATTTCAAATCCTTACTTTTGAAGTGTTTGGTATTGTCGGTTATGATGGCATGAGGGACACCATATCTACATATTATGTGATTTAGAATAAATAAGGATATTTGTTTTCCTATAGTAGTTGACAAGGGTACAACTTCCACCTATTTGGTAAAGTACTTTGTTGCAGTGATGATAAATTTATGACCATTTGAAGATGGTGGATAAATCATCCCTATTAAGTCTAAACCCCATTGATAAAATGGCCAAGGTGTCATCATAGGATGAATCCCTTGTGTTAGTACATGGATCAAGTTCCCATTATATTGATACTTTCGACAAGTTTTAACAAAGTGACAAGCATCTTTGTCCATGGTAGGCCAAAAATATCCTATCCTAAGAAGTTTCTTAGCTAGGGTTAAACCATTCGAATGTGACCAACCCCTCATGAATTTCTCATAAGGCTACATTTGATTCCTCTTTCTCTAGACATCTTAGAAGCATTCCATCTAGAATTTTACAATACAAAGTGTCAGATATTAAGGTATAACGAGAGGCTTTGCATATAAATCTTTTCATTTGATTCCTAGTTTGGTCCATAGGTAGGATTTGGTCTTTTAAGTAGGTATAAATGTCTCCAAACCAAGGTGATTCATGTCCGGTTAATAAACAAATACTATGAGGATGGGTAGGGTCAAATGCGGGTTTCTCAATTCTTCTACCAGGAATTCATATCTGGCACTTTGATCTAGTATTTGGAGAAGTGATGCCAAAGTTGCCATTGCATCTACTGCTTTATTCTTCTCTCTTGGGACTTGCTCAAATGTGATGAGAGTGAAGTACTTCTTGAAATTATCAACCATATTTTTGTAAGGTATCAACTTGTCATATTTAGTCTGGTATTCATCATTAATTTGATTGATAACTAATTGTGAATCTCCATAGACTTGTAGCTCTGTCACTTTCCATTCTAATGCCAATTTTATCCCAATGACCAATACTTCATACTCATCTATATTATTTGTGAATGGGATTAGAAATTTGTATGATTTTGGAATTGTAGACCCTTGAGGAGTAATCAAAAGTATGCTTTCTCTTGATCCATGTTGTGTATAGGAACCATCAAAATATAATTACCAAATTTTTGCTTCAACATTTATAATTTCAGAATCTGGAAATTCCACTTGTATTAGATGGTCATCTTGTAATGGTGATTCTCCTAATTTATCATCTATGACTTGGCCCTTGATAGATTTACAATCTACATATTCTATGTCAAATTCACTGAGCACCATGACCCATTTGGCTAGTCTCCCATTCAATATTGTTTTACTAAGAATATATTTCAAGGGATCAATCTTTGCAATGAGTCAAATTTTGTGGGATAACATATAGTGGCATAATTTTTGGGAAGCATAAACTACGGCCAAACATGCTCTTTTAGTGAAGGTATAATTCAACTCATATTTGACCAATGTTTTTCTTATGTAGTATATGGCCTTTTCTTTTCCCGATTCATCCTCTTGTGCCAAGAGTGCCCTAATAAATGTTCAATTGCTGAAATGTATATAATTAAAGGCTTCCTTTTATAGGTGGCATAAAAGTTGGAGGATTCATCAGATATTTATTCAACAAATTGAAGGCTTCTTCACATCTCTCATCCCATTTGAAAAATATGTCCTTATGAAGGAGTTGAGTGAAATTATGCCACTTTTATGCTAATTGAGAGATGAACCTTCGAATGGATTGGATCCTTCCTTGAAAAGATCTCATCTGACTTATGTTTCTTGGTGCCTCCATTTCCATGATTTCTTTGACTTTGGTGGGGTCTACCTCTATTCCTTTTGTTGAAATAATGTACCCTAGTAGCTTTCCTAATTGAACACCAAATGCACACTTCTTTGGATTTAACCTTACTTTAAATTGCTCCAATCTACAAATATTTTCTCTAAGATGGGTAGATGTTCTTCTCTTGAGTGAGATTTATAAAGTATATCATATACATAGTCCTCCATGAACTTATGCATCATGTCATGGAATATGGTCGGCATGGCTCTTTGATAGGTTTCTCTAAAGTTCTTTAGACCAAAAGGCATAACATTCAAATAGAATGTCCCCCATGTGCATGTGAATATTGTCTTGTCTTGATCTCCAGGTGCTATCTTTATTTAATTATAACCACTTAACCCATCCATAAGTGAGAACATTGAATATCCTATTGTCAGATCCATGATGGCATCTATGCTTGGTAATGTAAAGTCATCTTTAGGACATGCAAGATTGAGATCCCTAAAGTCCGTGCAAATTATGATAAATTTGTCTTCTTTTGAAACTGGTACAATGTTTGAAATCTATTGGGCATAATCAATGGCTCTTATAAACCCAACTTTCAATAATTTTTCCAACTCCACTTTTACAAGTAAAGCTATATGAGGATGCATCTTCCTTAATTTATGCTTTACTGGTCTTACTCCTTCTTTTATGTTCAAATGATGCATGATTAGATTTGGATCTAATCCTAGCATATCATCATATGACCATGCAAAATTAATTTGTTTTTCTTTGAATAATTTGATGAAATCCTTTCTCTCTTCACTAGATAGAGATGTTGCTAAGTGTATAATCCTTGGTTCTGATTTTGACCCAATGTTCACTTTCTTTATTGGTTCAATCAAGATAGGAGATCTTTCTTCATAGTGCTTAGGTAAAGTATCCAAACTCCTTTCCTTAGGTTCATCTATTGGGTTTTCATCTTTGGAATCATTCTTTGTTTCTTTCTCCTTTTGAGCTAATGTTACCACAAGGTGGTTTTCAACATTGAATTCTTTCCATTTTTTATTATTTATTATTTTTTTCATTTTTAATTGAATTGAGAGTTTGGATACTTTCTTTTGTCACTTCTTCCTGATATTCCATGGTAGAAGAAGGTTCAACCACATTTAGGTATTGGGACACTAAGTTATCATTCAAAAATGTAGGGAGTATGGTAGGTTCAATGGAATCTCATTTGATTAATTTTGGATAGATAAGTGTCAAAGGATCAATTCTTTGGTTTAGTTCAAGGGGATTTAGGGACAAGACTTCATTTGAAGGTTCAAACATTGTATCTCTTAAATCTATAATATGTGCTTCTTCAAGATGTTCTAAAGAACTAGGGTCAAAATCCTCCTCACTAGAATCCTCTAAGGTTTTTGTTGGGTAAAAATCTCATGGATTAAACCTAATGTTAGATTCTTCCATAGAAGGTCTCAATGATGGTATGTAAGGTTCTCCTACCCATTGATCTATTTCAATTATTTGAATTGGGACATTATCCAAGACCACTTGACTAGAACTTGAGGCTTGATTTTGATTTGATTCTGAGGTTGGTTCCTTTCCTTTGTTAGGGGTATAAGTGTGTACGACATCAAATTCCTTACCTTCACATGAATCACTTGACAAAGAGTCCCATTCCCAATTGTTGGAATCCTCATCACTTTGAGAACCTAATTGTAAAATTTGGGCATAAACCTTAGGATAGTTCTTTTGAGTGTACCCTTGTTCTAGGTACCCTAATCTAGTATTTTCTTTGCTATCTCTCCATGTCATTTCAATAGGTTCAATGAGTCATTCATTTCTTGTTCCTAAAGGTCCTTGTCCTTTGTATCCCATTTTACGCACTATTTAAAATCCTTTCTCATATTGATATTTGGGAATGCTTACATTTTGGATGTGCTTTTCATGTGCACTTGAGTCCTCATCCTTATATAGCCAATTTAGGATTTCATTGTCTTCTTCCTCCATGAATGATGATGCAAGGGTAGAGAGAAAGAGGGGCCAAAGGATGGCATACCCTAATGATCCAAGCCTGCAAAAAACATGCAGAAGCAACAAACAACAAGAGTGAGAGAGAGAATGCTAGATCTTTCATATATTATCATCAATTAGAATCATACATGCCAGGCTGTAAGGCCTTCCCAATTAGGGCTTGATATTAAAATGAATTATAGAAGTCCTCAAACATGTGAGGGCCTGTCAGAAATCTCCAATCTAATGTCTACTATCTTCTATCAAAAAAATTGACTCTCTAAAACTACAACCAAACATCTACATTTATACAAGAAGCTACCGAGCTGAGTCGGCCTTTAGATCCATAATTAATAGAAGTAATGGTCAAATTTCAGACCACATGCTTCCCAATGATGGATTTCAACATTAATTCTATGATCCAATATAAATGCACAAGCTGGCCACAACAAGAAACAAAACTGAACTTGTCGGTAAGCAAGATAACCGAGAAGAAGATAGATAATGTCGAGTGCCAGTGAAATAACTGACCACCCTCGGTAACCAAAGGAAACCAACCAACTACTGACCAACTCGATCAAAGTAGAAACTGAGAAACATAGACAAAACTCCAAATTCTTTTTGGTGACACAGGATTGCCAAGGACCCGAGATGCTCCTGCATCAGACACCTGGGGTTATTTTGAAATGATTCTCTGAATCATTTGGTAGGTCTGGTCTGAGATTCATCCAACTCAAACTATGAAATCCATGAATTATCTTCCATCGGTCTATTCTTCCACTTAACCAGATATTCCATATACTATTTTCCTCTTGTACTTTTGCCAACTCTTTCCTTCAAAATTTGTTCAACTTCATCATTCTGTTTCTTAGGATATTCTGTCGGTACTGTCACTTCTTCATTAGGTTCATGATACTCATACAAATCAGCAATGTTTAAAATTGGTGATATGTCCATGTCATTAGGTAACTCAATTTCATATGCATTCTCACTGTCAAATTTCTTCAGAATCTTGAAAGGTCCAAACTTCTTCATCTTCAGCTTCCCATATGTTCCAACAAGAAATCGACCTTTCTTCAAATGAACCATCACTTCATTGCCAACATCAAAAGTCTTATGTTTTCTTGATCTATTAGCTATGTCTTTGTATTTCTGATTACTGCCTTCCAGCTTTAGCTTCACATCTTCATGCAATGTCTTCATGTACTCAACAAACTTTACTCCTTCAGCACTTTTCTTATTTTCATCAGCAATGTCTCTCAAATAAGATATTCCTCTCATTTGTGTGTCATTCACAATTTCAAATGGTGTCTTTCTAGTACTCATATTCATTGAATTATTATATCAAAACATTTCTTGTGCCAACATAGAATCCCAATTACTCAGTGTGTCTCCAACTAAACATTTCAAAAGTTTTCCCAAACTTCTATTCACAACTTTAGTCTATCCATTGGTTTGTAGGTGAAATGTAGAACTATATTTCAACTCAATGCCAAATTTCTTCCAAAGTGTTTTCCAAAAATATCCAACAAATTTACTGTCTTGGTCAGAGATAATACTCCTCGGTAATCCATGCAATCTGACAATTTCCTTAAAGAAAAGATCTGCTACTGTGTGTGTAAAAATTGTACCTGATCTATAGACACAACACTTAGTAAAACATTAGAGGTTAGTGATAATCAAAATCATGCAAAATTGAAAACTATCTAACCAAGCAATTTACTGCCTTCTAATAGATGCGAGATTGATGTTCTCAGATTGTAATCGAGATCAGTGACCTAGACGACACCTAAATGAAGGATTTGAATGCGATTGATCTAGATATGAGATTGAATGCAATTAATCTATTTTTTTGATATTTTCTATGCAATAATAATGAAAAACTGATATGAAACTATACTAGATGAAATTGATATGCTATGAATGCTATTGAAAATTGATATGCAATGCTAATCTAACAATGATATGCAAAAATGAATGCTAAAATAAGATTGATCTCACAAAGATGTCGATTCACAAGAGCTTTGATTCTTCAATTCCAATTCTCCAACGTGATTGTGCAAAAACATGAGATGCTTGGATGCAAATTTGAGAGATGATTGAGAGATGAATTATGAAGAGCTGAGCCTTGGTTTTATAGAAATCCAGGGCTTTGGAGGTGCATGAAAAAAAGCCATAAATCACTCAAATAACTCAGGTTGATTTTTGAGTTATTTTATAAATAAAGGATAATTAACTCACAAAAATATGCAAAAGCTAAGTTTTAACTCAAAATAGAGTTTAGCTTTAATTGATAATTGATAGTTGTCTGCTTTTATGATTGTGCATGTTTTATTTATGAATTAATTTAATAATAAAGTGATTTATTTCCAACTTAACTGCTTTTAAAAATAAAACAATTGATTTATGGGTTAATCAATTATTTAATCAAACTTTTATTAAAAACTATATTATTAAATAATGACCACTTGCTTTAATTAATTAAATAAGAATTTAATCAATTATTCATAGGATATTAGATTTATTGTCAAAATTAAATAATACAATTAATAATAGATAGAATTAAATTTAATTACACAATTAAGTGGCAAATATTAAATCTAATTAATTAAATATGCAAAATATTCAATTAATCAAATTTTAGGATAAATGTGATTTATTGCCAAATAATTATTAAATTAAAGATAATTAAGATAATTAAGAATATTGCTAGGAATATTCCCCGATGCAGAATTTAAGATAATCAATTAGGATTCGATGATGTTCAGATGTGCCTTAGATTAGGACTTTGATGTTGATTTCGTTTGAATTGAAGATGTAGGAGATTAATGAACTTATAGCCTATTTTTGGGGTATTACATTTTGCCCCTCTTTGAATTACTGTGTGAAGCGCAGTGGTTCAAAGAAAGTCTGTGTTTGATAAAGATATGAAACTAATTCAAAAGATAAACTGATCTCAAGATAGAAACCGATTGAAAGATATTGAGATAGGAGGTCCTGAATGACCAGAGATAATGTTCAGTATAGCAGCAAATGAACCTATGATTGCAAAAAAGTGTCAAAACGCCTGATTCCAAACCTTAGGATTGCAAAGAAGTGAGTGACCCATTCTAGACTCGATTGTCTTAGCAGAACTAGCAGGTATCACATCCAAATCCTTCAGTTGTCGAAGAACCAAGGAAAGAACACTATGATCCGATGGTTGCAAAAACTGATACAGTTTACAAGATTAGGAGAATACCAGATTGATATGGATCTTGATGAATCTGATATGCCCCAAGTGATGATAGATTTTCCCTGAGCGATGAGGACTTTTGATGAATCAGTGACTAGACGTGATTGTTGTCTTGATCACTGATGAAAGATATTGATAGATTTGATCGATAGAATTTGATTTATAGACTTTGAATGATGTGCAATACCATGCCCCCTTCGGGATTAAAATTGAAATCTGACAGGAAAAGTCAGCGTTGATAGTTTAGAAGCATGTTAATTGATTTGAGAAGTGGTTAAACACGTCTGAGAATGCATTCTGCATCATTTGGAGGTCCTGGAGATCAAATTTGACTAGGTTTGACCATGGTTGACCAAGTTGAAATTTTGATAGTTTGATGAAAGCTAATCAGTTAAGTTGAATACTGGATTTTTGTGATAATTGAAGGTTGATTATGCAAGTAGTGAATAAGATAAATGATCTCAGATTTCAATTTTGATCCCGAAAAGGATTCTACTTGCTATTTCATTGGAGGAACCTTCGTGTGAGATTTAGCTCTTGTTAGATTTGAAGAGACAAGTGGAGAATTGTTTAAGCATTGAAGTTCGTTTAGTCATTGTGAGATCATGCAAAGATGAAAAATGCAAAGAAGCATGCAATATGAAATGCAACCTAAGACCTAGGACCTAGTCACTGATCATATGTCGATTTGTTATCATCATTGAACTTTTTGGTAACCGGATAAATCAATACAATGCCCACTAGCTATGAAACTATAGACATATGACTATCGATTTGTATGCGCAAGAATCAATACAACACCCACTGGTCAACAACCATGGATATATGAATATTGATTTTATTTTCAGAATGTCGGATTAGATATAAGCATCAAGGCACAAACGCTAGGATGACCTAAATATCATGTCCATTTTGATATAGCAATTTGTAGAAGCATCAAAACATGAATGTCGTGATGACCTGAATACACCTTGCATTGCAAACACATCAAAGAGTCAAGAGATCATTCTAAATCCAATGTGAATTACCCGTAGTGACCCTTTATCATTCACATCCTTAGGCAAGATCGCGTTTCACAGTAGGAGAAAGAACTCACTCAAAAAAAGACAACAGTTAGATCAAACTTCCTTGAATTTTCCTGGTATCAATGGTCGAGGTACGCATGGCCATCCAATTTGAGATAGAGGCTCTTACAGTCTGACACCATTTTAATCCAAAATTTCTAAAGACGTTAGATTTTTAGATACAAGCAGAAGACAAAGAAAAGATTATGCCCCTAGTCATCACTCTCTAAATCCTATAAAGGACATCATTGAAGAGCTCGAAGGGACACAATATGAAAAAATCTCAATGCGAATCAGTAAGCATGCAAGGAGATAAAAGCATGTAAAAAACATAGATTGTTTTCAGTTGAGTTTTGATGTTTGATTGCGTTGTTGTAGATACAAAATCCTTTCTGGAGACAAGACTAACTGACTGACTCACATGAAGCTTCAAAGGACTCTGACTAGATATGATATCTCTAAGATACATGGGAGACCATAGGATATGACATTGATTGCCCCCAAGTGTTAAACATTGATAGGATACAGACACTTGAGCTGATTGGTGGACAGACTGACTTATTAAAAACTGGAAATGCAGAAACAAACCGGGAGATATGTAAAAACTAAAGCAAGATTGAAAGCTAGGAAAGACCAAGATTGCACTGATAGATGGAGCATTTGGAACAAGTGGCACCCGTTTAGCAAGTTTTCACCATCTTGGCAGAGATTCTATTTTTGCTACCAAGGCGCTTGTTTCCAGGTTTTCACCAAGACACTTTTTCTTCTTTTTCATTTTTTTGTATTTTTTCATTTTTTTCAATTTTTTTTTTAAATTTTTTTTATTTTTTTTATTTTTTTGTGAATCATCAAGGCACCTATTGCTAGGTTTTCACCAAGATGTTTATTTTTTCAGGACTGTTTCTGATTTTTAAGATTTTTTCAAGATATTTAACCAAGCATTGAATGCCTTAGGTGTAGAATTTCTTCAGATGGAGAACGTTGATTAGTTCTCAGAGCTGTTCTCCTTCAGGCATTGAGAGTTGATAGGCACCAGAGCCAAAAGTAGCAGTGATATAAAAGGGACCCAGCCAATTGGGTTTGAACTTCCCCTTACGTTCTCAATGGGATTGATTTTTAGGATTTTCTCTCAAGACTAGATCACCAACCTGAAGTTCTCTATGTCTGACTTTCTTATTGTAGCCTCTAGACATTCTCTTCTGATATACTCTGAGATGATCATACGCCGCTTGCCTATGCTCATCTAGTAATTCAAGTTCTTGTAACCTAGACACTCTGTAGTCATCGTCGGTGACAAGTCCATGCATTCTGATTCAGAGTGATGGGATTTCAACCTCAATAGGCAGTACCGCTTCAGACCCATAAACTAAAGTGAATGGTGTAGCCCCAGTAGGCATTTTGATACTAGTTCTGATATTGGTTCTGATACTGATTCTGATACTTGTTCTAATACTGGTTCTGATACTTATTCTGATACTGGTTCTAATACTGGTTCTGATACTTGTTTTGATACTAGTTCTGACACTTGTTCTGATACTGGTTCTGATACTTGTTTTGATACTGGTTTTGATACTTATTCTGATACTGGTTCTGACACTTGTTCTGATACTTGTTTTGATACTGGTTCTGATACTATTTCTAATACTAGTTCTGATATTGGTAGCTCTTTTTTCATTGCAAACTCCCACCCAAGATCATATCATGCAGTCCCAATGTCTAGCAATGTGGAGAACAAGAGGGATTGACAAGCTGGTGGAAGAGATGGAAGACAAGAGAATAAAGGATAATGAAGGGA
This sequence comes from Chamaecyparis obtusa, assembly GCA_027943335.1. Classification (NCBI taxonomy): domain Eukaryota; kingdom Viridiplantae; phylum Streptophyta; class Pinopsida; order Cupressales; family Cupressaceae; genus Chamaecyparis; species Chamaecyparis obtusa. The sequence continues at coordinate 648,967 of BSBK01001598.1, read as the reverse complement.
AGAAATCTTCAAGGGCAAACTCCTCAAGAATACCCAAGCTAGGGAAAAATTGTCATGTAAAGTGCATTTGGACAAGCAATGAAAGGCTAGCATAGGATAAGTCATAAAAGCGTAGTGCAAGAGCAGGAAAGGATGCAATCCAAAGGAGTAGACATGTCAAGAGGCTTCATAGCACCGTGTTTTACTCTTTCTTTCTTAGATCAAAACCAAAGGGGAAAAGGATAGCGACAGGTGAAAATGAATGGAGGAAAATAAATATGAAGGCTAAACAGGAAGGGATTGAAAGCAAGATCATCATCAGACAACTCACAAAATAGCCAAATGTCTGTGTATAGATCAACATTGTCAAGATCAAAGAGAGAAGATGAAATGGATGAAATATGTAGAAGAACTACGCATGATGCCTTATTGCCAAGTTTTCATCATGGTACTTATCCAAGGTGCGCCACAAGGGAGTGGTTCTCACCTTAGGATGAAAAAAAATTTCTCTTTACTTTTGCTACCAAGGCGCCTGTTTCCAGATTTTCACCAGGAAGTGGTTTTCACCATAGGATGAATTTATTTCTCTTTACTTTTGCTACCAAGGTGCCTGTTTCAAAGTTTTTGCAAAGGCACATTTTCAAATTTTTTTTCATTTTTATTTCTTTTTGAATTTTTGGAAGAAGGCAAGCTTTTTAGATAGTGCTCCTTGAAAGGATAAACCATGATATGCCAAGGATTCAAGATGATATGCTCAAAGATGCTGATAGGGAAAGGGAGATGGAAGAGAAAAATGGAGGATAAGGTTTTATGTAAAGTGAGTAAGGTTGGAAGATAGGAGGAATAGGCAAATGAGGAAAAATGATAGAAGGTAGAAGGATAATGCATGGAAGGATTGTGAAAGGGTAGATGGAAAGGAAGGCAAGCTCAACATCAAAACATACCTTGAAGGGTGGTGAGAGGATGGAGGAATTGTGAATGTAGGAATATGGTGAATGGATAGCAAAGGTTGAGGTTTAGGCGCATGGAATGAAAGAATATTTTTGGAAGGAGATGAAGTGGAAGCCTTTGGAAGCTTGAATGTCAACTTCACTTTTTTCTCAACACCAGACTCTTTCAAGAGAGACTTCAGAATCCATATAGCCATAGGCTTTTTATTTCCTTTTGATGATCTAGAGAGAATATCTTCAATGATGGATTTTGAAACCCATACTTGTCTTGTAGTTTTTTTCTTAGATATCTCTTTTGACTTTATGCTTCCATGCTGATTAGAGGAGACATGGTGATCTTCTTTTTTTGATGGAGTCTTGTATTGCTTCTTTTTCTTGTATTGAGCATTCAAGTTGCTTCCAAAGAACTTGGGACTTGTGGAAGAAGGAGGATATGACTGGTTTAGATGGGTGGGTGCATGAAAAGGATTCAAGGGTATGCATCTATGTTGTTCTTGAGGAAAGATAGGAGATGGAGGGATGTAAGGATTTGAGGGTGTGCATTTATGTTGATCTTGAGGAAAGATGGGAGATGGAGGGACGTAAGGACCCAAGATGGATGGTGAATTAGGAGAGTTAGGAGGGGAAAGTGAAGGGACATAAGGACCCAAGATGGAAGGAAGACATGAAGCCCTTTGTAGTGGTGGAAGAGGTCCAAGAATGGAAGTGGAAGATGAAAAAGGATAATCAATAAGTTCATCAGCATCTATATGACAACCAAGGATATCAGTATCTTTAGAGTGAGCATTAGAATTTTCAATAGAATCAAGTATATCTTGAATATGAGCACCTTCTTTGATATGATCATTCAAAGCTTGCGAAGACTTAGGAAGAGTAGAAAGTGGAAATGAACATGGAGTGGTAGAACAAGAAGATGGAAGACTTTGATCTTGACAAGGATCTTTGGAAAGCATAAGCGTATAATTTTTCTCTTCATTTTCAATAGGCTCAACATTGGAAGTAATAACACCATTTTTAACAACCTTAATGGAAGTATCATCTTTGGAAAGCACAAGTGTAGTAAGGTTATTTTGATTGTCAATAAGCTCAATAGTGTAAGTAGTAGCCTGATCTTGCTTAGGAGAAGACTTAAGACATGATGGAATGCATTGGAAAGGGTGTGAAGGATCAAAAGAACCATGAAGTGGATAAGAGACATCACAAAAGGGATTGGATGACATGGAGGGCTCTTGATCTTGATCTTTCTTTATGTTCTTTTCTTCATCATTTTCAGAGCCCTCTTGACATGGAGCCACTTCTAAGGACAAGGAAGCATGTTGGGATTGTATGGAAGACTTTGGAAGAGATGGTGGAGGACTAGCTGAAGTAGGAATGATAGCATATGAAGGCTTAGGCTCTTTAGGTTTATCATCATTGACAGTATTTGCAGCCAAGTGAAGGTTAGCTTGAATTTCTTGAAGAGGTAGCCCTGGAGGATAACTATAGGGAACCGCATGAAAAGTATCAAGGCTTGTGTCGGATGAAGGTTCTGTGAAATATTTGAAAGACTCAGAAGCTTTAGGAAATGTACGGGTATTGGAGGAAGTAGGGGATGGAAGGGAACCATCACTAGACAAAGGTTCAACATTAACATGATCTTGCTTGAGAAGATAATCTTTATTTTTAGCAAGAGAGTTCTTAGAGGAGAGATCCTTATAGTATTGACGTTTCAAGCTAGCACGATGCATTTTATAGTCCTCAGCAGTAGTAGATGGATCATCATCAAAGTATTGTCCACAAAAGCCATCAAAGTCTCTTTCAAAATCAGAATCATATGGATCACCATCATGATCTATCCAATGTGACGGCCCATTTGTAGTAAGTAGGAACACACGACGAGGAGGACTCTTAGGAACAGAGGTGTCATAGGTATCATTACATTGTCTATCATCATAGTCATCATAGTCTCCAAAGCTTGATGTGTCACTCTCTATGGAAGAAGTATCATAAGGGTTGTCACGTTGCTCACATTTTGTCTGAGGGCATGGTGACATGTACAATTCTTTATCAAATGGAAAAGAGCATAGAGTTTCTATGGAGAACTCTTTAGGTTCCTTTTCTTTCTCATGTTTGTCAAGCTGGACTTGCATAGCATGTATCTATTTCATTATAGTGGTGATCAGAGCTTCTTCCTCTTGTTTACTGATTCTTTGAGACATGTGTATTGATTCCCAATAGCTACTGCTCTATTCTTGACACAGTGATTTGTTCGACAGATTCTGGAATTAGGCTGAAAAAGCTAAGTATCTGGCAATTTTGATAATTTCTGACAACTCTCTCAAATTTTTCCAAACAACACTTTGAAGACTCATACGACACTGGGTAGTCTATGAAACAACAGTTGCTAAACTCATACGACAGTTGGGTAGAAATGAAATGATAATTGACAAAACTCGTACGACAGTTGCTAATAGGGTTTTGACTTCTTGAATTTGCTGGTTTGAAAACTCGTACGACACTGTGTTCTCAATCATACGAAAGATGGGCAATACTGAAATGACACTTGACAAAACTCATAGGACTTTTGACTTCCTGAAATGAATTTTGACTCCAGAAAAGATTTTACATTAATTTTTGCAAAATTTAAGGTCTTCAATTTTGGATTGTTCACAAATCGTACAGTCTAGATTTTGAAGGTTATACCAGATTTGATCATTTTTAATAGCCAAGTAGATAAACAAGCACAGAGAATAGCAAGCAAGTGATTCCAAGCACGTCTAAAAACAATGAACAATGGAAAAAGAAACCTTGCGCATGAACAATCAAGTGACCAAATTATGCTAATCCCTGAGAGTACTAATTGTGTATGTTCTGAAAAGTTTTGCAATAACACACATATACCTGAGAATGAAAAATTGGCCTCTCTAGGGTTTTTAGTAATGGTTTGACTCTGCAACTTTTATGATTCAAAGGGGTGAACTCCAATCCTGGCACATTAGGGTTTTGACACAGTCCGAGAACTTAATCCTCAAGAGCTGCTAGGGAGATCTGACAACCCAACAATGAACCATACCCATGGAGATTTCTTCCACAAGGATATTTATATAGCAGCTGTCACTACCATGGTGAAAATGGCTATTACCGCTTGAGGTTACGTCAACACAGTTTGCCCTGTGAAGGGATTGTCCACTATGGTTAACCCTCTCTAAAGGTGACTCACAGATTTATACCACAAGGGGACTTGGCTCCAGATCCAAAGTTTTTGACACCTTTTCACTTTTAACCCAAACAAAATAAGCAGATTAATCCGACACGCTAAGACAAAGTTTTGTTCCACCAAGGTCTGTGATATCAACTCCACATGATCTATCAACCTCTCCAGGGAGAGAATGTATCAATCAATAAGAGAAGACGCACTAACCAATTTTGATTCACCAAAACTCGTGATATCAACCCCACGTGATCTATCAACCTCTTCGGAGAGAGAATGTGTCGATCAATAAGAGAAGACGCACTAACCAAGTTGAATGTGAAATGCACTAAGTATCCTCCCTACCTACAAGGATTCTATCATCAAGAAAGATTTCTCTAGGAATCCAATCTCTCAAGAATCACGAATAGTGTTCGTAGGGCCTAATTACTATGTGAGCACAGATATATTCCTGAAAGCAAATCTACCAAAAGTATCCAAAAAGTAGAAAGAGGAACACTTAACGCTTAAAGAAAATATGAGATGAGTCCACAAGGTGGAACACTTAACACCTCACAAAAGCTGAAAATGAGTCTCCAACTTAGAAAACAAGTGAGTTCCTAAAAGCACAAAAGGGTTGCCAAGTGGAACACTTAACGCTTCTGTCCTGTTGACCCCTCCCCTTTATGGCGCTAAGATTGCAACCACGGGGCAGAAATGAGGGGCCAACGGATTAGCGAGTCTAATAACCCAAGATAGGAATCAAGATCAATCACAAGTATTCTAAGACTACTTAATGAATCCTTAAGGGATCACAACCTAGTATCAAATTATGCAAGTGTGTAAAAATAGATCAAAAGCATGAAAAGATGCACACAAGCTTGACACGTGAGAGATTTATTTTAAGTCTAAATCGAAATGTTTTCAGAAAAAGGAGAATACCTCATGATCCTTGCAACGTGCTTAGTAGATTTTACCTGATTTTTAGAAATTCTTGTTGAGCTTTTCCATGCAAGCAAGCTACGAACTCTCCAACAAGCCAATAAGCAAACAAGATATGCAAGGTATATTTAACTTATGAAAACCATAGGGTTAGCTCTAAAAATTAATTGTTAGGATAAATAATAACCATAAATTAATCCAAATAAAAACTCATATCATGCATTGAATCATATGAAAAATAAGTGCATACCCATCATAAAATTTTAATTTTTTTGCACTACATTTGACCTAGTCAACAAGTTCTAATTTTTTTGATATGATTTTGGCCACAAAAATAGAAATTCAGAATATAAACCCCTACTAAACAATAGAGAGCTTTCCAAAAATGCAAAAAGTTTAGAAAAATCTCTTCATTTATGCCCTAGAGACCCATTTTATCAAAACAGACCAGTTTTTGTAAATTGACTATTTGAGCTACTAAATTGCATCCAAATTTAAAATACAAAGAATAGACCCCCTATAGAATTTGAAGAGCTTTCTAAAAATGTAAAAATTTCAAAAACATATTCTGATTTTCACTGAAAATTGAATTTTTATGAAAAATCAAAAACAAATTATTAAAAATATAAAACATTTTAAAAAATTCTAAATTTTTTATCAAAGCTTTCTTGATATGTCTCCAACTTGAAAAAAAAAATTCAGACCAAAACCCCAGGCCGTTTGGGAGACAAAATTAAATCTTTGAAACTTTGGGGTTTTAGCTCCCCAAAAAAATCAAAACTAGCATGCAAAGGTGGGTTGCCCCATGGTGGGCGCCAGAAATGTGTGTGTAAAAATTGTACCTGATCTATAGACATAACACTCGGTAAAACATTAGAGGTTAGTGATAATCAAAATCGTGCAAAATTGAAAACTATCTAACCAAGCGATTTACTGCCTTCTAATAGGTACGAGATTGATGTTCTCAAATTGTAATCGAGATCAGTGACCTAGACGACACCTAAATGAACGATTTGAATGCGATTGATCTAGATATGAGATTGAATGCAATTAATCTATTTTTTTGATATTTTCTATGCAATAATAATGAAAAACTGATATGAAATTATACTAAATGAAATTGATATGCTATGAATGCTATTGAAAATTGATATGCAATGCTAATCTAACAATGATATGCAAAAATGAATGCTAAAATAAGATTGATCTCACAAAGATGTCGATTCACAAGAGCTTTGATTCTTCAATTCCAATTCTCCAACGTGATTGTGCAAAAACATGAGATGCTTGGATGCAAATTTGAGAGATGATTGAGAGATGAATTATGAAGAGCTGAGCCTTGGTTTTATAGAAATCCAAGACTTTGGAGGTGCATGAAAAAAAGCCATAAATCACTCAAATAACTCAGGTTGATTTTTGAGTTATTTTATAAATAAAGGATAATTAACTCACAAAATATGCAAAAGCTAAGTTTTAACTCAAAATAGAGTTTAGCTTTAATTGATAATTGATAGTTGTCTGCTTTTATGATTGTGCATGTTTTATTTATGAATTAATTTAATAATAAAGTGATTTATTTCCAACTTAACTGCTTTTAAAAATAAAACAATTGATTTATGAGTTAATCAATTATTTAATCAAACTTTTATTAAAAACTATATTATTAAATAATGACAACTTGCTTTAATTAATTAAATAAGAATTTAATCAATTATTCATAGGATATTAGATTTATTGTCAAAATTAAATAATATAATTAATAATAGATAGAATTAAATTTAATTACACAATTAAGTGGCAAATATTAAATCTAATTAATTAAATATGCAAAATATTCAATTAATCAAATTTTAGGATAAATGTGATTTATTGCCAAATAATTATTAAATTAAAGATAATTAAGATAATTAGGAATATTGCTAGGAATATTCCCCGATGCAGAATTTAAGATAATCAATTAGGATTCGATGATGTTCAGATGTGCCTTAGATTAGGACTTTGATGTCGATTTCGTTTGAATTGAAGATGTAGGAGATTAATGAACTTATAGCCTATTTTTGGGGTATTACATTTTGCCCCTCTTTGAATTACTGTGTGAAGCGCAGTGGTTCAAAAAAAGTCTGTGTTTGATAAAGATATGAAACTGATTCAAAAGATAAACCGATCTCAAGATAGAAACCGATTGAAAGATATTGAGATAGGAGGTCCTGAATGACCAGAGATAATGTTCACTATAGCAGCAAATGAACCTATGATTGCAAAAAAGTGTCAAAACGCCCGATTCCAAACCTTAGGATTGCAAAGAAGTGAGTGACTCGTTCTAGACTCGATTGTCTTAGTAGAACTAGCAGGTATCACATCCGAATCCTTCAATTGCCGAAGAACCAAGGAAAGAACACTATGATCCGATGGTTGCAAAAACTGATACAGTTTACAAGATTAGGAGAATACCAGATTGATATGGATCTTGATGAATCTGATATGCCCCAAGTGATGATAGATTTGCCCCGAGCGATGAGGGCTTTTGATGAATCAACGACTAGACGTGATTGTTGTCTTGATCATTGATGAAAGATATTGATATATTTGATCGATAGAATTTGATTTATAGACTTTGAATGATGTGCAATACCATGCCCCCTTCGGGATTAAAATTGAAATCTGACAGGAAAAGTCAGCATTGATAGTTTAGAAGCATGTTAATTGATTTGAGAAGTGGTTAAACACATTCGAGAATGCATTCTGCATCATTTGGAGGTCCTGGAGACCGAATTTGACTAGGTTTGACCATGAGTTTGACCATGGTTGACCAAGTTGAAATTTTGATAGTTTGATGAAAGCTAATCAGTTAACTTGAATACTAGATTTTTGGGATAATTGAAAGTTGATTATGCAAGTAGTGAATAAGATAAATGATCTCAGATTTCAATTTTGATCCCGAAAAGGATTCTACTTGCTATTTCATTGGAGGAACCTTCGTGTGAGATTTAGCTCTTGTTAGATTTGAAGAGACAAGTGGAGAATTATTTAAGCATTCAAATTCATTTAGTCATTGTGAGATCATGCAAAGATGAAAAATGCAAAGAAGCATGCAATATGAAATGCAACCTAAGACCTAGGACCTAGTCACTAATCATATGTCAATTTGTTATCATCATTGAACTTTTTGGTAACCGAATAAATATATACAATGCCCACTAGCTATGAAACTATAGACATATCAATATCGATTTGTATGCGCAAGAATCAATACAACACCCACTGGTCAACAACCATGGATATATGAATATTGATTTTATTTTTGGAATGTCCGATTAGATATAAGCATCAAGGCACAAATGCCAGGATGACCTGAATATCATGTCCATTTTGATATAGCAATTTGTAGAAGCATCAAAACATGAATGTCATGATGACCTGAATACGCCTTGCATTGCAAACACATCAAAGAGTTAAGAGATCATTCTAAATCCAATGTGAATTACCCGTAGTGACCCTTTATCGTTCACATCCTTAGGCAAGATCGCGTTTCACAGTAGGAGAAAGAACTCAAAAAAAGACAACAGTTAGATCAAACTTCCTTGAATTTTTTGGGTATCAATGGTCGAGGTACACATGGCCATCCAATTCGAGATAGAGGCTCTTACAGTCGGACACCATTTTAATCTAAAATTTCCAAAGACGTTAGATTTTCACATACAAGCAGAAGACAAAGAAAAGATTATGCCCCTAGTCATCACTCTCTAAATCCTATAAAGGACATCATTGAAGAGTTCGAAGGGACATAATATGCAAAAATCTCAATGCGAATCAGTAAGCATACAAGGAGATAAAAGCATGTAAAAAACATAGATTGTTTTCAGTTGAGTTTTGATGTTTGATTGCGTTGTTGTAGATACAAAATCCTTTCTGGAGACAAGACTGACTGAATGACTCACATGAAGCTTCAAAGGACTCTGACTAGATATGATCCATCTAAGATACATGGGAGACCATAGGATATAACATTGATTGCCCGCAAGTGTTAAACATTGATAGGATATAGACGCTTGAGCTGATTGGTGGACAGATCGACTTATTGAAAACTAGAAATGCAGAAACAAACCGGGAGATATGTACAAACTAAAGCAAGACTGAAAGCTAGGAAAGACCAAGATTGCACTGATAGATGGAGCATTTGGAACAAGTGGTGCCCCTTTGTTGGGTTTTCACCATCTTGGCAGAGATTCTATTTTTGCTACCAAGGCACCTGTTTCCAGGTTTTCACCAAGGCACTTTTTCTTCTTTTTCATTTTTTTGTATTTTTTCATTTTTTTAATTTTTATTTTTTTAATTTTTGATGTTTTTTTTGTTTTTTTGTGAATCATCAAGGCACCTATTGCTAGGTTTTCACCAAGATGTTCATTTTTTCAGGACTTTTTTTGATTTTTAGGATTTTTTCAGGATATTTAACGAAGCACTGAATGCCTTAGGCGTAGAATTTCTTCAGATGGAGAACGTTGATTGGTTCTCGAAGCTGTTCTCCTTCAGGCGTTGAGAGTTGATAGGCACCATAGCCAAAAGTAGCAGTGATAACAAAGGGATCCAGCCAATTGGGTTTGAACTTCCCCTTGCGTTCTCTATGGGATTGATTTTTAGGATTTTCTCTCAAGACTAGATCACCAACCTGAAATTCTCTATGTCTGACTTTCTTGTTGTAGCCTCTAGACATTCTCTTCTGATATACTCTGAGATGATCATACGTTGCTTGCCTACGCTCATCTAGTAATTCAAGTTCTTGTAACCTAGACACTCTGTAGTCATCGTCAGTGACAAGTCCATGCATTCTGACTCAGAGTGATGGGATTTCAACCTCAATAGGCAGTACCGCTTCAGACCCATAAACTAAAGCGAATGGTGTAGCCCCAGTAGGCATTCTGATACTAGTTTTGATATTGGTTCTGATACTGATTCTGATACTTGTTCTAATACTGGTTCTGATACTTATTCTGATACTGGTTCTAATACTGGTTTTGATACTTGTTTTGATACTAGTTCTGACACTTGTTCTGATACTGGTTCTGATACTTGTTTTGATACTAGTTTTGATACTTATTCTGATATTGGTTCTGAAACTTGTTCTGATACTTGTTTTTATACTAGTTTTGATACTATTTCTGATACTAGTTCTGATATTGGTAGCTCTTTTTTCATTGCAAACTCCCACCCAAGATGATATCATGCAGTCCCAATGTCTAAAAATGTGGAGAACAAGAGGGATTGACAAGCTGGTGGAAGAGATGGAAGACAAGAGAATAAAAGATAATGAAGGGAAGAAATCTTTAAGGGAAAACTCCTCAAGAATACCCAAGCTAGGGAAAAATTGTCATGTAAAGTGCATTTGGACAAGCAATGAAAGGCTAGCATAGGATAAGTCACAAAAGCGTAGTGCAAGAGTAGGAAAGGATGCAATCCAAAGGAGTAGACATGTCAAGAGGCTTCATAGCACCGTGTTTTACTCTTTCTTTCTTAGATCAAGACCAAAGGGGAAAAGGATAGTGACAGGTGAAAATGAATGGAGGAAAATAAATATGAAGGCTAAACAGGAAGGGATTGAAAGCAAGATCATCATCAGACAACTCACAAAATAGCCAAATGTCCGTGTATAGATCAACATTGTCAAGATCAAAGAGAGAAGATGAAATGGATGAAATATGTAGAAGAACTACGCATGATGCCTTATTGCCAAGTTTTCATCATGGTACTTATCCAAGGCACCACAAGGGAGTGGTTCTCACCTTAGGATGAAAAAAAATTTCTCTTTACTTTTGCTACGAAGGTGCTTGTTTCCAGATTTTCACCAGGAAGTGGTTTTCACCATAGGATGAATTTATTTCTCTTTACTTTTGCTACAAAGGTGCCTGTTTCCAGGTTTTCACAAAGGCACATTTTCAAATTTTTTTTCATTTTTATTTCTTTTTGAATTTTTGGAAGAAGGCAAGCTTTTTAGATAGTGCTCCTTGAAACGATAAACCATGATATGCCAAGGATTCAAGATGATATGCTCAAAGATGCTGATAGGGAAAGGGAGATGGAAGAGAAAAATGGAGGATAAGGTTTTATGTAAAGTGAGTAAGGTTGGAAGATAGGAGGAATAGGCAAATGAGGAAAAATGATAGAAGGTAGAAGGATAATGCATGGAAGGATTGTGAAAGGGTAGATGGAAAGGAAGGAAAACTCAACATCAAAACATACCTTGAAGGGTGGTGAGAGGATGGAGGAATCGTGAATGAAGGAATATGGTGAATGGATAGTAGAGGTTGAGGTTTAGGCGCATGGAATGAAAGAATATTTTTGGAAGGAGATGAAGTGGAAGCTTTTTAAAGCTTGAATGTCAACTTCACTTTTTTCTCAACACCAGACTCTTTCAAGAGAGACTTCAAAATCCATATAGCCGTAGGCTTTTTATTTCCTTTTGATGATCTAGAGAGAATATCCTCAATGATGGATTTTGGAACCCATACTTGTCTTGTAATTTTTTTCTTAGATATCTCTTTTGACTTTATGCTTCCATGCTGATTAGAGGAGACATGGTGATCTTCTTTTTTTGATGGAGTCTTGTATTGCTTCTTTTTCTTGTATTGAGCATTCAAGTTACTTCCAAAGAACTTGGGACTTGTGGAAGAAGGAGGATATGACTAGTTTAGATGGGTGGGTGGATGAAAAGGATTCAAGGGTATGCATCTATGTTGTTCTTGAGGAAAGATAGGAGATGGAGGGATGTAAGGATTCAAGGGTGTGCATTTATGTTGATCTTGAGGAAAGATGGGAGATGGAGGGACGTAAGGACCCAAGATGGATGGCGAATTAGGAAAGTTAGGAGGTGAAAGTGAAGGGACATAAGGACCCAAGATGGAAGGAAGATGTGAAGCCCTTTGTAGTGGTGGAAGAGGTCCAAGGATGGAAGTGGAAGACGCAAAAGGATAATCAATAAGTTCATCAACATCTATATGACAACCAAGGATATCAGCATCTTTAGAGTGAGCATTAGAATTTTCAATAGAATCAAGTATATCTTGAATATGAGCACCTTCTTTGATAGGATCATTCAAAGCTTGCGAAGACTTAGGAAGAGTAGAAAGTGGAAATGAACATGGAGTGGTAGAACAAGAAGATGGAAGACTTTGATCTTGATAAGGATCTTTGGAAAGCATAAGCGTATAATTTTTCTCTTCATTTTCAATAGGCTCAACATTGGAAGTAACAACACCATTTTTAACAACCTTAATGGAAGTATCATCTTTGGAAAGCACAAGTGTAGTAAGGTTATTTTGATTGTCAATAAGCTCAACAGTGTAAATAGTAGCCTGATCTTGCTTAGAAGAAGACTTAAGACATGATGGAATGCATTGGAAAGGGTGTGTAGGATCAAAAGAACCATGAAGTGGATAAGAGACATCACGAAAGGGATTGGATGACATGGAGGGTTCTTGATCTTGATCTTTCTTTGTGTTCTTTTCTTCATCATTTTCAGAGCCCTCTTGACAATGAGCCACTTCTAAGGACAAGAAAGCATGTTGGGATTGTATGGAAGACTTTGGAAGAGATGGTGGAGGACTAGCTGAAGTAGGAATGATAGCATATGAAGGCTTAGGCTCTTTAGGTCTATCATCATTGAAAGTATTTGCAGCCAAGTGAAGGTTAGCTTGAATTTCTTGAAGAGGTAGCCCTGGAGGATAACTATAGGGAACCGCATGAAAAGTATCAAGGCTTGTGTCAGATGAAGGTTCTGTGAAAGATTTGAAAGACTTGGAAGCTTTAGGAAATGTACAGGTATTGGAGGAAGTAGGGGATGGAAGGGAACCATCACTAGACAAAGGTTCAACATTAACATGATCTTGCTTGAGAAGATAATCTTTATTTTTAGCAAGAGAGTTCTTAGAGGAGAGATCCTTATAGTATTGACGTTTCAAGCTAGCACGATGCATTTTATAGTCCTCAGCAGTAGTAGATGGATCATCATCAAGGTATTGTCCACAAAAGCCATCAAAGTCTCTTTCAAAATCAGAATCATATGGATCACCATCACGATCTATCCAATGTGACGGCCCATTTGTAGTAAGTAGGAACACACGACGAGGAGGACTCTTAGGAACAGAGGTGTCATAGGTATCATTACATTGTCTATCATCATAGTCATCATAGTCTCCAAAGCTTGATGTGTCACTCTCTATGGAAGAAGTATCATAAGGGTTGTCACGTTGCTCACATTTTGTCTGAGGGCATGGTGACATGTACAATTCTTTATCAAATGGAAAAGAGCATAGAGTTTCCATGGAGAACTCTTTAGGTTCCTTTTCTTTCTCAAGTTTGTCAAGCTGGACTTGCATAGCATGTATCTATTTCATTATAGCGGCGATCAAAGCTTTTTCCTCTTGTTTACTGATTCTTTGAGACATATGTACTGATTCTCAATAGCTACTGCTCTGTTCTTGACACAGTGATTTGTTCGACAGATTCTAGAATTAGGCTGAAAAAGCTAAGTATCTGGCAATTTTGACAATTTCTGACAACTCTCTCAAATTTTTCTAAACAACACTCTACAGACTCGTATGACACTGGGTAGTCTATGAAATGACAGTTGCTAAACTCGTACGATAGTTGGGTAGAAATGAAATGACAGTTGACAAAACTCATACAACAGTTGCTAACAGGGTTTTGACTTATTCAATTTGCTGGTTTGAAAACTCGTAGGACACTGTGTTCTCAATCATACGAAAGATGGGCAATACTGAAATGACACTTGAAAAAACTCATACGACTTTTGACTTCTTGAAATGACTTTTGACTCCAGAAAAGATTTTACGTCAATTTTTGCAAAATTTAAGGTCTTCAGTTTTGGATTGTTCGCAAATCATACAGTCTAGATTTTGAAGGTTATACTAGATTTGATCATTTTTAATAGCCAAGTAGATAAACAAGCACGCAGAACAGCAAGCAAGTGATTCCAAGCATGTCTAAAAACAATGAACAAGGGCAAAAGCAACCTTGCGCATGAACAATCAAGTGACCAAATTGTGCTAATCCCTAAGAGTACTAATTGTGTATGTTCTGAAAAGTTTTGCAATAACACACATATACCTGAGAATGAAAAATTGGCCTCTCTAGGGTTTTTAGTAATGGTTTGACTCTGTAACTGTTATGATTCAAAGGGGTGAACTCAAATCCCGGTGCACTAGGGTTTTGACACAGTCTGAGAACTTAATCCTCAAGAGCTGCTAGGGAGATCTGACAACCCAACAATGAACCATACCCGTGGAGATTTCTTCCACAAGGACATTTATATAGCAGCTGTCACTACCATGGCAAAAATGGCTATTACCGCTTGAGGTTCTGTCAATGCAGTTTGCCCTATGAAGGGATTGTCCGCTATGGTTAACCCTCTCTAAAGGTGACTTACAGATTTATACCACAAGGGGACTTGGCTCCAGATCCAAGGTTTTTGACACCTTTTCACTTTTAACCCAAACAAAGCAAGTAGATTAATCCGACATGCTAAGACAAAGTTTTGTTCCACCAAGGTCATTTATATCAACTCCACGTGATCTATCAACCTCTCCGGGGAGAGAATGTATCAATTAATAAGAGATAATGCACTAACCAATTTTGATTCACCAAAACTCGTGATATCAACCCCACGTGATCTATCAACCTCTCTGGAGAGAGAATGTGTTGATCAATAAGAGAAGATGCACTAACCAAGTTGAATGTGAAATGCACTAAGTATCCTCCCTACCTATAAGGATTTTATCATCAAGAAATATTTCTCTAGGAATCCAATCTCTCAAGAATCATGAATAGTGTTCATAGGGCCTAATTACTATGTGAGCACAGATATATTCCCGAAAGTAAATCTTCCAAAAGTATCCAAAAAGTAGAAAGAGGAACACTTAACGCTTAAAGAAAATATGAGATGAGTCCACAAGGTGGAACACTTAACACCTCACACAAGCTAAAAATGAGTCTCCAACTTAGAAAACAAGTGAGTTCCTAAAAGCACAAAAGGGTTGCCAAGTGGAACACTTAACGCTTCTGCCCTGTTGACCCCTCTCCTTTATGGTGCTGAGATTGCAACCACGGGGAAAAAATGAGGGGCCAACGGATTAGCGAGTCCAATAACCCAAGATAGCAATCAAGATCAATCACAAGTATTCTAAGACTACTTAATGAATCCTTAAGGGATCACAACCTAGTATCAAATTATGCAAGTGTGTAAAAATAGATCAAAAGCATGAAAAGATGCACACAAGCTTGACACGTGAGAGATTTATTTTAAGTCCAAATCGAAATGTTTTCAGAAAAAGGAGAATACCTCATGATCCTTGCAATGTGCTTAGTAGATTTTATCTGATTTTTAGAAATTCTTGTTGAGCTTTTCCATGCAAGCAAGCTACGAACTCTCCAACAAGCCAATAAGCAAACAAGATATGCAAGGTATATTCAACTTATGAAAACCATAGAGTTAGCTCTAAAAATAAATTGTTAGAAGCAATAATAACCATAAATTAATCCAAATAAAAACTCATATCATGCATTGAATCATATGAAAAATAAGTGCATACCCATCATAAAATTTTTATTTTTTTGCACTACATTTGACCTAGTCAACAAGATCTGATTTTTTTGATATGATTTTGGCCATAAAAATAGAAATTCAGAATAGAGACCCCTACTAAAAAAGAGAGAGCTTTCCAAAAATGAAATTTTTTTAGAAAAATCTCTTCATTTGTGCCCTAGAGACCCGTTTTTAACAAAATAGACCAGTTTTTGTAAATTGACTATTTGAGCTACTAAATTGCATCCAAATTTAAAATACAAAGAATAGACCCCCTATAGAATTTGAAGAGATTTCTAAAAATGTAAAAATTTCAAAAACATATTCTGATTTGCACCGAAAATTAATTTTTTATGAAAAATAAAAAAAAAATTATTAAAAATTGAAAACATTTTTAAAAATTCTAAATTTTTTATCGAAGCTTTCCTAATATGTCTACAACTTGAAAAAAAAAATTCAGACCAAATCCCCAAGCCGTTTGGGGGAGAAAATTAAATCTTTGAAACTTTAGGGTTTTAGCTCCCCAAAAAAATCAAAACCAGCATGCAAAGGTGGGTTGCCCCATGGTGGGCGCCAGAAATGTGTTTGTAAAAATTGTACCTGATCTATAGACACAACACTCAGTAAAACATTAGAGGTTAGTGATAATCAAAATCGTGCAAAATTGAAAACTATCTAACCAAGCGATTTACTGCCTTCTAATAGGTGTGAGATTGATGTTCTCAGATTGTAATCGAGATTAGTGACCTAGATGACACCTAAATGAAGGATTTGAATGCAATTGATCTAGATATGAGATTGAATGCAATTAATCTTTTTTTTTGATATTTTCTATGCAATAATAATGAAAAACTGATATGAAACTATACTAGATTAAATTGATATGCTATGAATGCTATTGAAAATTGATATGCAATGCTAATCTAACAATGATATGAAAAAATGAATGTTAAAATAAGATTGATCTCACAAAGATGTCGATTCACAAGAGCTTTGATTCTTCAATTCCAATTCTCCAGCGTGATTGTGCAAAAACATGAGATGCTTGGATGCAAATTTGAGAGATGATTGAGAGATGAATTATGAAGAGCTGAGCCTTGGTTTTATAGAAATCTAGGGCTTTGGAGGTGCATGAAAAAAAGCCATAAATCACTCAAATAACTCAGGTTGATTTTTGAGTTATTTTATAAATAAGGGATAATTAACTCGCAAAAATATGCAAAAGCTAAGTTTTAACTCAAAATAGAGTTTAGCTTTAATTGATAATTGATAGTTGTCTACTTTTATGATTGTGCATGTTTTATTTATGAATTAATTTAATAATAAAGTGATTTATTTCCAACTTAACTGCTTTTAAAAATAAAACAATTGATTTATGGGTTAATCAATTATTTAATCAAACTTTTATTAAAAACTATATTATTAAATAATGACAACTTGCTTTAATTAATTAAATAAGAATTTAATCAATTATTCATAGGATATTGGATTTATTGTCAAAATTAAATAATATAATTAATAATAGATAGAATTAAATTTAATTACACAATTAAGTGGCAAATATTAAATCTAATTAATTAAATATGCAAAATATTCAATTAATCAAATTTTAGGATAAATGTGATTTATTGCCAAATAATTATTAAATTAAAGATAATTAAGATAATTAGGAATATTGCTAAGAATATTCCCCGATGCAGAATTTAAGATAATCAATTAGGATTCAATGATGTTCAGATGTGCCTTAGATTAGGACTTTGATGTCGATTTCATTTGAATTGAAGATGTAGGAGATTAATGAACTTATAGCCCATTTTTAGGGTATTACAGCTACATGTACTCCATCTGATGTCTTTCCACAAGGTATAAAATGTGCCATTTTAGAAAATCTATCCACAACAACAAATATAAAATCATTACCTCTTACTTTCTTCGGTAAGCCAAGAATAAAATCCATACTGATATCAATTCAAGGTTTCTCAGGAACAACAATTGGTGTATACAATCCAGTATTCTGACTTACTCCTTTTGCAGCTTTACAAATACCACAACTTTTCACAAATTTTTGAACATCTCTATACAACTATGGCCAATAGTACCTTTCCTTCAACAAATTCCATGTTTTGTCAGTACCAAAATGTCCAACCAAACCACTACTATGTTTCTCTTTTATCAAATTAGATCTCATTACTCCTCTCAGTATACATAACTAAATACCTTTAAACAACATACCTTCCTGAATAAAATATTCATCCCATTTAGTATCTTGTTGATCTTGAATAGGTTCTCTGCACTTTCTCCATGGCTCAGAAAAATCAAGGTCATTTTCATACAAACCTCTCATCTCATCAAAACCAAGAACTTCAATTTTTATCTCAGTCATCAAAGATCTTCTTCTACTCAATGCATCAGCAACTTGGTTAGTGACTCCACTCTTATGCTTCATCACAAATGTGTAACTCTAGAAATACTCAACCTATTTCATATGTCTCTGATTGAACTTATTATGACTACCCAAATATTGTAAAGCCTTATGATCAGTATACAACACAAATTCACTTGGTATCAAATAATGTCTTCGTTTTTTCAGTGCTTGAACAATAGCATAGAATTCTTGATCATACATAGAATATTTCCTTCTAGCATCATTCAATTTCTCACTAAAGAAAGCAACAGGTTTACATTCTTGGCTCAACACAGCTCCAATTGCACTTCCACTTGCATCACATTCTACTTGAAATACTTTACTAAAATTAGGTAATGCCAAAATAGGTAATTCAGCAACCTTCAGTTCCAGAGTCTCAGAACTTCTATCAGCTCCATGTGTCCACTTGAATTCTCTTTTGTCTCCTCTCATATTCTCCATCATAACATTAAAAATTGAACTGAAATTCCTTATGAACTTTCAGTAAAAACTTGCCAAACCATGAAATGATCTTACCTCACTAGCATTCATAGGTGTAGGCCAATTCAGAATAGCTTCAACCATCAGCTGAAATCAAAAACCCCAAATACACAATCTCTTCTTTCATGAATGAAAACTTTTTCAAATTTATTAGCAACTTTTCCTCTTTCAACCTCTGTAAAAATTGTCTCATATGCAACAAATGTTCTTCTCTGGTCTTACTAAATATCATAATATCATCAAGATATACAATCATAAATTTACCTAATAATTTCTACAAAACTTCATTTATTAACCTCATAAAAGTACTCAGTGCATTAGTTAAACCAAAAGGCATAACCAACCACTCATACAAACCTTCCTTTGTCTTGAAATCAGTCTTCCATTCATCACCTTCTATGATTCTGATCTAATGATACCCACTTTTAAAATCAATCTTTGTGAAATACTTTGCTCCAGTCAAACTGTCCATTATGTCATCCATTCTCGGTATAGGAAACACATACTTCACTATTATCTTATTGATTTCTCTAGAATCAGTACACATTCTCCATTCTCCATTCTTCTTCAGTGCCAATACAATAGGTACTGCACAAGGACTCAAACTTTCTCTAATCAAACCTTTCTCCAGCAACTCTTGAATCTGTCAGTTCAATTCCTGTTTCTTGGTAGGTTTCAACCGATGAGGTTCCCTATTTGGTAAAATATCTCTAGGGATTAGATCCATACAATGATCAATGATTCTTTTCGGTGGAAAACCATAAGGTAAATTATCAGAAATGATATCACTATACTTGGTGAGTAACTTATCAATCTCCTTAGTGACATTATCATCTATTTTCTTACTTGGCTTATTAGGAATCACAACAAAACATACATCATTCCTCTTCAATGATTTAACAAACTTCCTTCCTTCCATCAAACAAACTTTCACAGATGTGCAAACATTACTAACAGGTTCTTCTATCAATGGTAACAAGATTTGTTTCTTTCCATCAGCCACAATAGTATACTTATGCAACCTCCCATCATATATAGCATGTCTATCATATTGCCAAGGTCTACCCAAAAAAATATGACAACAATCCATAGGCATGATATCACATAATACCTTATCATAGTATTTTCCAATCTTCAAATTCACATAACATTGTTCACTTACTAGGAGTGTATGCTCATCTTTGATCCATGAAATCTGATAGGGATTCAGATGTACCAACCTTTCCAACTGCCATTTTGTGACCATCTCTTCAGAT
Organism: Chamaecyparis obtusa; assembly: GCA_027943335.1. NCBI lineage: Eukaryota > Viridiplantae > Streptophyta > Pinopsida > Cupressales > Cupressaceae > Chamaecyparis > Chamaecyparis obtusa. Next base: position 629,172 of record BSBK01001598.1, on the reverse strand, counting down.
GCCAAATTCTTTGAGCTACCACTATAAATGATTACCTTCCAAACTTTGTCAGAAACTCTACATCTGGTCTTGAACAAACTTTTCCTTACAGATCTTCCTTCTTGCTTTCATTCCACAACACTCTCCTTACCATCAAGTTATTTTCTTTCTTAGGTTCATTCAGTGACTCTTCTTGCACCAAAGCATTCCTATTGTTACCAGCCTTCTTGCTAGCTTGTGTACATTCAAAGGATCTATGTCCTTCTTCTCCATAATTATAACAAGTTCCTTAGAAACTTCCTTTTCCATAACCACCTCGATAGTTATTACCTCTACCTCTAGAACTCTCACCTTTCTACTCGGTCTTGCCTTTATCCAGATTTTTCTTTTCTAGTTCAGATCTACCATTTTCACCATTAGATCTACCTCTTCATCTAGGGAATCTACCACCTCAACCTCTCTATCTTTGTTCATGTCTCTTGTTCAATTTCTCCTCGGCTTTCAAAGCAAATTGATAAGCCTCCTCAATGTTCTCCAATTTGACCATACTAATCTCCTCTTGGATGAAAACTCCCAAACCATTCAGGTATCTACCAATCCTTTCCACATCATCTTCATCATGTCTAGATCTGATATCTAGTCTATAGAATTCCTCAATATACTCTTTTATCAAGCTATCTTTCCGTCTCAAACTTTGCATTCGCTGAACTAGGTTAATTTGATAATCACAGGGTAAGAACTTTCCTTTCAACTTATTGACCATTTTACTCCATACCTTGATTTTGTCTTTTCCTTTCCTTTTCCTATCCAATTTTAGATGTTCCCACCATAAGGATGCATGACTTTTCAACTTTGTTCTTGCAATCTTTACCTTCTTATCCTCAGGGATATTTTCATATTCAAAATACTTTTCCATCTCGGTGATCCAGTCCACTAATTCATCAGAATATAGCTTTCCACCATACTCAGGGGGATTGAAATGTGGTGTTGACTTCTGACTTGTCAAAGCCTTCAATAATCTCTCTTCACATTGATCCATAATAGGTGCAGGTTCTACATTTTCCCGTTCTTCTTCAATTTCATCATCACTAACATCTTCAAGATGTATGCCTCTTCTTTTGGCTATTTCCACTGCTTCTAACCCAACATTAATATTTCTTAGCATATCTGCCAATCCTGGATATGTATCTCACCTCCCATGAACCATCTTGACAACTCTCTACAATTGCAGGTCAAATTTCAATCTGCTACCCCACAACAATTCAACTAGGGTTTCAAGAGGAACCTGCAAACCTAGATCCACAAAACTAGATCAAGATCTCACCTCACTCTGATACCAACTGATGCAAGGAAAGGGAGGAAGAGGGGCCAAAGGATGGTACACCCTAATGATCCAAGCCTACAACAAACATGCAAAAGCAACAAACAACAAGAGTGAGAGAGAGAATGCTAGATCTTTCATATATTATCATCAATTGGAATCATACATGATGGGCTGTAAGGCCTTCCCTAGTAGGGCCTACTATTAAAATGAATTAGAAAAGTCCTCAAACATGTGAGGATCTTTCAGAAATCTCCAATCTAATGTCTACTATCTTCTATAAAAAAAATGACTCTCTAAACTACAACCAAACATCTACATTTATACAAGAAGCTACTGAGATGAGTCAGCCTTCAGATCCATAATTAATAGAAGTAACGATGAAATCTGGGACCAAACACTTCCCAATGATGGATTCCAACATTAATTCTATGATCCAATATAAATGCACAAGTCGGCCACAACAGGAAACAAAATTGAACCCATCAATAAGCAAGATAACCAAGTAGCAGACAGACAATGTCGAGCACTAGTGAAATAACCAACTGACCAAGAGATAACTGACCACCCTTGGTAACCAAAGTAAATTGACCAACTACTGACCAACTTAGTCAAAGCAGAAACTGAGCAACACAGAAAAAACTCCAAATTCTTTTTGGTGACATAGGATTGCCAAGGACCCGAGATGCTCCTGCATCAAATGAATATGTATTTTCCCTCACAAAGTGATCATTGTATTTATGAGGTAGATTGGATGGCTTTCCATATGATTTTGGAGATAAGGGTAAATCCATCATGGATAAGGAGTATTCACCTACTCCTTTTTGTTTAATTTGACATTGGTTTTCAAAGTTTTTCATCATATGATCCATTTTCTGGTAATGAGCATCTTTGATGTAGATTTGAATATATTTAGCTTGGTCTTCTTTCTTCTTCTAAGGAGTAATCTCCTCACTAACCTTCTCTTTTCCTTTTGTCAATGTAGTTTGGTTAGTAGGACTTCAGTTATTTTCAACAACAATTTCTTTTTCTTCTTTTTCTTTTCCCTTTAAAGATGGAATATCCTTTGAACTTTTTCCTTTCTCTATTCTTTGAGGAATAGACCCTTCTGCATTATGCGGGACTAAGGAATCATTCATAGGCTTCATGTTATTACAATATTGAAAGGGGTTTGAGTCCCCGCTTACCATGATTTCCTATCCTAGATAGGGGAACTTGAGACATTGGTGGTAAGTCGAAGGCACAACTTGTATTTCATAGATCCATGGTCTCCCTAACAAAATATTGTAAGTCAAATTTAGGTCCAGGACTTGGAAAATGGTCTCTTTTTGTATTGGTCCAACTCTGATAGGAAGTACTATGACACCCTTAGAAGCTCTCTCTTCATCAATGTAGGGTGTTATAGTTATCTTTTTCATTGGGTCAATAGCCCCCTTAGATAATCCTAAGGCCTTTACCAAGTTTAGGGTACAAATATTCAAGCCAGCTCCTCCATCAATGAGGACTCTTTTTACTCTATGCTTATGAATCAGAACCTCTATATGAAAAGGAAAATTTTGTGGGTGGTTTAATGAAATTTCATCTTTCTCTTAAAAAGATAGGCAATGAGGTGCAATAAGATGTCCTACCATGTTTTGAAATTTGTCTACATCTAAATTTAGGGGCACATTAGTCTCTACCAAGGTTTTTTCTAGAATCTCCTTGTGAGTTGGTGACAGCTTGAGAAATTCTAAAATAGAGATCTGAGTAGGGGTTCTTTTCAATTGGTCTACCAAATTATATTGTTCTGATGTTTAAGATGAAGTTTGATTTGGTAGAACAATTGTTGGGGCATTTCCAAATAGAGTATTTTTTTATGCTTGCCCCGTAGTTACAACATTAGATGTTTCTTCCCTTGGCTTCTCTTTTACCACGATAAAATTTATGGTATTTTCATCACTATCTAAAGTATTAATGATGTTATCATAGGTATGGGAAAAATTTACCTTCTCATTACCTCTTTTATTATTTTGATTGGTGTTTGATGACTCACCCTTTTTGTGGTTTAGGAAAGGATTTTTGAAAGCCGTATGATCCTCATTATTTTGGGGCCGTTAAACCTTTATCATTCCATCATAAATTAGGTCTTGCACAAGGTGTTTCAATTTCATGCATTCATTAGTTTTATGGCCCTTATTACGATGGTATTCACAATGGTGAGAATCATTCCACCAATTTGGCTTAACTTGGGGTTCGTATGGCCTTAACTCAAGTAAGGTAATGATTTTGTTGGCCACCAAAGTACTTAACACATTTTCCAATGGTTCACCTAAAAAGGTGAATTTCCTCTTTTGATATGTGGAAAAGAAAGACTTAGGTTTGTTGACATTAGCATTATTAAAGGGATTATTATTAGCATTGTTGTTGTTATTGTTGGAATTGGTATTATTGAAAGGATCTTTGCTTGTTTAATTCACATTATATGTTGAATTTACTCCACTTGATAAATTAAAGGGGGTAGCCTTTAAGTTGTGTGCTTCCACAACTCCATCATTCAAAAGATTTTTATTATTGTTCTTCAACAATAGTTTACATTTATCATTGTGATTGTTGGCTCCTTTATTATTATTATAGTTAGATACATAATGATTATTATTAGTGTTGGTATAGGGTTTATTGTCTTTGAAAAATTTGATCTCTCCCCTCTTAACCAACACATCTTCAATTTTAATCCCATTCTCAATAAGTTTTTCAAAAGTAGGTGGACATTGAAGTTGGAGCCTTTAGTTCATCTCTGCATTTAAGTTGTTCATAAATATTTCCATTTTTTCCTTTTCAAGGATACTTTGTGGATATCTTGCAAAAATTGTCCTCCACCTTTGAAGGAACCCTAAGAAAGATTCACCATTCCTTTGTTTCGTATCACATAGTTTGAGCATGGTAATCTCATGTTCGATGTTGTAAGAATAATGGGTTACAAATTTGGAGGCTAATTCCTTGAAAGTCTTTATCCCTTGCGGAAGTTTGGAGAACTATTCCATGGCTTTTCCTCCTAAAATTCTTGGAAAAAGTCTCATTAGGTATGTGGTATCATGCATAATTTCAATGCTTAGAGCACAAAAATCTCTAAGATGATCCTGTGGGTCTGATTTACCCATGTATTTGTCATACTTAGGAAAGACTACATTGATCAGAAAAGGTGTCATAACTAAGCTTTTGTCAAAAGGGAATGGGAACAAGGCCTCGATAGAGAATGGCTTAGGTTCAACAAAATTTTTCATTAGGTCAATCTATTCTTGGAACATTTTCAATTGTTGAGTCATAGCACTCATCGAATTTTCATCTTCTTTGTTTTTCTTAAGTTGGTCCACATCATAATCATGTGGAAGCTTTACCCGTGCTTGGGCTAGATTTAGGAAAAACTTCTCCCTATCCCTATCTATTAGGTTATCCATGACATCAACAAATTCATTGTCTTTAGCCACTTGATTAGCTCTTTCTTCAAGTGTTTCCTTAGGCTCTTGGTTGGCATTATTGATATTATCATTTTGCTCTTGGTTGGCATTATTGATATTATCATTTTTTCCTCCATGATGGTAATCATGAAATGTGGAGTTTCTATCCATTGATTCAATTCTCTTCTTAAATATATTTGGGAGACTATCCCCTTGGTTGTCATTATTGAAAGAGCTTTGGTATTCAAATTCAGGGACCTCTTTGGAAATGCAAGTGTCATCTTCTTGTAAAGATAGTTTGAGTCTATGAGAGTGTGTAGAAACCAACATCCAACAAAGTTTGATTTCAAATCATTTTCCCCGATTTGGTAATTGCTTGTTTTTATGAAGATATTTAAAAATATAAGATAAATTTTTAAATGGACGTCTCTTAATTTTTCTATGTATTTTTAAACAAAACAACCACAAGTACACTTGTTCCTTTTAACCCTCTACACAAAAAGTGTTTGAATTTGTAAGGACGTTATCATGGGTTTTTGCACAAAAAGATACTTCAAGCAATCTACCTAGCTCAAAATTTGGTTCGTAAACATGGCTCTATAAGGTAGTCTTTGCTAAGTTAAAAAGGTATTTAATCAAGATTCCGTTCAAAATGGATATTAAACTTTCATCCTCCAAGTATATTAAGAGGCTTCCCACCACCAGTATGTCAGAGTTTTGCGCAATCCCAAAGGACTACTCAAGAAAGTTTGAAAATTTAACACCCTTTTGTCACACACCCCATTAAGGATGCATGAATTTTATTTTATAGTGGGTTGGATGATTATGGAAAAGGAAATTGTATCCCACTTTGGGATGTCCCTCTCACCGGCCTTGTCAAGGAAAATCTCGGGAGGCAAGCCAACTATAGATCTAGCATGTTCATTTTGAAAGCAATAAAGTGGAATAAAGAGATAGGTTTTGGGAGTTTGATTCACCAAAAGGTGAAGAGCATATCCCTATCTATTTCTCAATTCCCAAACACTTTTAACAAGGTTCAATTAACAAACCCACTAACTAATGGGAATCAAGTATTTCTACTCTTTTCCACAAACAAGGGGTTGTTCAAATTTAGTGCTTGATTTACTTAGCCTTTCTTTTAATCAAGGAACTTGATATTTTTGGCATTTTGATTCACTTAGAAAGTGAAGAGCATAGGCCTAGTATCAACTCCCTCAAACAATAATAGGATACTTTAATTACTAGATTTTTAATTTGACAAGGCCATAATTTAAGAAAAAATTGACCAAGTTGTAGGCTTGCCTTGTTTCGAAGCTAGCTAAGGCTAGGGGCATTTTGATGAATTTTCCATTTTTATGCTCACCTAGTGGTGATCGTTCCTTTCCATTCACTTCTCCTCCAACAAGTTAGTCAACACAACCAGCTAAAATGAAGAAAACAAGAATAACTTTGAATTTAAGCCTTATTTATCAAATTTTGACAAATTAATTAAGGCAAGTAAATCCAATTTAATGAACTTTGATTTATAAGCTTCTACAACTTTCAAGTACTGTTCATATACCTCATTTTCTTGCTGATAATTCTCCAAAAATAGCTTGATGTGTGCAATATTCTCCTCCTTAATCCATTTTGTCAAAGTTTTCCCTTCGCTGTTGAATTTGGTCTCTAGTTTTTTTTATCTTTTTATGACTAGTCATCCTGTAGACACAAAGAAATCATTTTTTGCAAGTTAAATTCTATTAATTCTCAATTTAAATGAAAGTGCAACAAAATCTATTAAAAGTGCTATTAAAAAGCTTAAACGCGCTGCTAATCAAATAAAATGCGCTATAGAAAATTATTAAAAGTGCTAAAACATAAATTAAAAGCACTGATAAAATAAGAAAAGGTGTTAATAGAAAGTATTAGAAGCACTGGAGAATTAATTGAAGGTGCTGGAGAGTCAAGGAAAAAGTGCTGAAAGAAATAAGACAGAAGATAGAAGAAATTGATAGTGTTGAAACTCCACGTAAAGGCGCAAGACTTTGTCATAGAAGAGTTGTTTCAGACCTTAAAAGCATTGGAGAATAAATCAAAAGCACTCGAGGAAGTATCAAACACACTGTTTAACCTGCAAAATAGAGAACAAAACAAGATTTGCAAAAAAAGTTTTACTTCTCCAAATTTATAAATTTATGAGGCCTAATGCCCCACAGTGGGTGCCATTTTGTGTACTAGAAAAAGTACCTTCATAGGGTTAGTATCATCAATAACTCAAAATAATAACTAAATTACCATAAATAGCAATCTAATTAAGCAAATAATTGAAAATTAAGCACTCTATGGATCTCTATTTAGGGATGCTAATGCAAAGCTCTCAGCAAGCTTCTATTAGTGAAAGTCCTAAAATGAGAATGAATGATAAACCAAGCTAAAAGTTCAATTCCAAATGAAAATACAACTAATTAGCTCTAAATTTGCCTTTCTAGCTTTAATTTGCAAGAGGTTTGATGTTATTCTCAGATTTTTTGATGATTAATGAGTGAATTATGCCTTACTTTTTTATATTTTGGCAAGGGCAGGGGGTGTAGTTGAGTTGATCAAGGTTGAGTTTGAGTTAAGTTCATGGTTCCAACTTTGGAGACCATTTCAATATTTTGTCCTCAAAGCTTTGAACAAGAAGACAAAATGAGTGGACAAGATGTATTCTCCAAGTGACTGATTGAGATTCAATTTAGGCTTGACCCATGTGAGCTTGGTCCTCAATTCCTATTGGTTGATTCATTTTCCTCCCATTTGGTGGTTGAGAGAAAATTGAAATTAATTAATTGAATTTATTTAATATTTTTAGCCATGTGTACCCCTTAAATGGGTTGTTTTGATTTAATTTGAACTATACAATTAACTAGATTAATTGTACAATTTATTGATTAATCATGATTTATTAGGTTTAAATTGATTTAATGGCTTTTGATTTTCAATGAAATTTGGATTAAGATTCAATTGCAATTTATCTTTGATTTTGACTTGATTTGATTTAATTGCATTTAATTGTATTGTTTTTTGCATTGATTTCTCACTTAAATGATCTTGTCCAATTTTTGGTGATTACAATAAGGATAGAGTATATTAATCAAGAAGACATAATACTTTTACAATTGGGGATGAATGAATGTTACACTTGAAGAAAGACAAATTTCATGTTGGAACCTATGGAAAGTTGAAAATGAAGAAATTTGGTCCTTGCAAGATATTGAGAAAGTTTGATAGTGGAAATGCTTATGAGATTGAGTTACCTGATGAAATGGATATATCACCTATATTCAATATTTTAGACTTGTATGACTATCATGAATCTAGTGAAGATATGACAATACCAATTGATTATCTTGAGAAGCAGGTAGAAGAAGTTGAGAAAATTTTGGAACAAAGAATCGACAGAAGCACAAGATGAAAAGAGTACATGGAGTATCTAGTAAAGTGGAAGAATAGACCAATTGAAGACAGTTCATGGATTTCAAAATATGAGTTGGATTTAGCTCAGGCTGTACTTTCTACATGATTCAGAGAATCATCTCAAAATAACCCTAGGTATCTGATGCAAGAGCATCTCGAGTTCTTGGCAATCTTGTATAACCAAAAACATGTTTGAGTTGTTAGTTGTTCTCAGTAGCTTCTTTTAGGCTCTTGGTGATGTTTTCATGTTTTCACCTATGGGGCTCATTTGCTACTCAGTTCCTTCATTTGCCAAGTTGGCTCGGTTGGCTCACCGAGTTAATTTCCCGGTGCTTGGTAATCTTGCTCACCAAGTGGTATATTTTGGATTTTTTTTAGGTCAACTTGTGCATTGAATTTTGGTCACAGAGTTAATGTTGGTATCGATCATTGGGAAGTGTGTGGACCTAGATCTAGTCATTTCCTTCTCCAATGATGGATCTAAAGGCCAACTTGTTTCGGTAGTCTCTTGTATAAATAGAGTATTTTCTTGTGGTTGTAGTTTTCGGGGGGGGGGGTTAAAAATAGTTTTATCAATAGTTAGGAGATAGAAGATAGTTTATGAAGTTGAATCTATGCATGTTGGAGGAATTTTGTAATTGAATCAGATTTTATTTAGCTATAACAAGGAAGGCCTTACAACCTAACATGTATGATGTTATTTGATGAATAATAAATAATATTTTTTGCATTTTGTCTCTCCCTGTTGTGTTATTTCTTCCACGTGTCATTTTTGCAAGGAGGTGGGTGATCTGGGTGTGCATTTGGCCCCTCTTTGTTCCCTCTCTTGTGTCATAAAGGATGTGATATACAAAAAAAAATGTGGGATAAGATTTCATTAGTATATGGTTGAGATATGCATGTATAGAAGGAAAAAGATGAAAGTTTGGAACAAAAATTTGATTCCATGAGAATGAAAGAAGGTGAAGATGTTATACAATATAGTACAAGATTGAAGGAAATAGTGAGTGCTATCAGAGGTGATGGAGGAAATATTGAAGAAGAAGATGTAACAAGTAAAATGTTGAGGACATTGTTTCCTATATATGCTAACTTAGTGTATACAATACAAGAGATGAGAACCATTCCTGAGATGCCCATTTCACTAGATGGTACAATTGGTAAGTTGATTGGTTTTGAGCTTAATAATTTTGATAACAGTTTACCTGCCTCTTCTAAGATTGAGTGTGCATTCAAGTCATCTTTGAATATTGAAAATCCTAGAGAGTCTAGATTTGGTGATGGATATGTAAGAAATACAAGTGAAAGATTTTAGAGTTGTAAGAATGATTTAGAAAGTCAATTTGAAGAGGAAAGATAACAAGAATATTTTAAAGCTCTACTAGCTAGGAGGCTATTGAGAGGAAAATGAAATTACTGAGGTAAACTACCCTTGAAATGTTTTAATTGCAATAATATTGGTCACATTTTATCTATATGTCCTAAAAACAATAGTGATGAGAAGAAAGATAACCACGATAACAAAAAATGAGAGAAAAGATTCACAAGATATAAAGATTTCAAGAAAAAAGGTAAGAAGTCATGCTACATTGTTGAAGGACTAACTGATGATGATTCAAAAAATGATGAAGGTGGAGAGGTTGTGTATGCTTCTATCAAGGATGATTTTGATGAAGAAAGGTATGGAGAAGAAAAAACTTTAATTTCTCATGTTATTAAGAATGATACATGGATAATAGATAGTGGATGTTCACATCATATGACTGGTGACACAAATAAGTTCATTACTATGGAAAATCATGATGGAGGTTATGTTATATTTTGTAATGATGCTCCATATCCTATGAGAGGTAAAGGTTCTATAATTTTCCTAGATAATACACAATGTGATGATGTCTATTAGGTTGAAGGACTAAAGTATAATTTGTTGAGTGTGGCACCACTAAATAACCCAGGTCACTGAATGAAATTTTAGAATGGAAAGGTAAAAGTATTTGATAAGAATGGAGGTCTGATTACTACCTATGAACAATAAAATGGAAACTTATTGTACCTTGATACTACTAAATTTTTTTTCTTATTTGCTAAAGTTGAGGATGTTTGGCTATGGCACAAGAGATTCGGTCATGTGAATTTTGACAACTTGATTAAGGTGAGAAAAAAGAATAGAGTAAGAGGTCTATCGAGATTGGACAAACCTAAAAAATGTCATGTGCAAAGGATGTCAAGTTGGTAAGATGAAAAAGTTAAGTTTTACAAGAAAATATTACAGTACACAAGGACTTTTGGAGTTAGTGGACACTGACCTATGTGGACCTATGAGAACACAAAGTTACTATGGTGATAGATATTTCATTTTATTTGTTGATAATTATTCAAGAATGATGTCTATCATGTTTTTGAAGAAAAAATCTGATGCTTTTCAAATGTTCAAGTGGTATAATACAAGAGTTCAAAAGGAGATAGGAAGTCAATTGAAGTGTCTAAGATCTGATAGAGGAGGTGAGTCTACAGCTAATGAGTTTACAATTTTCTTCAATGAACATGGAATAAAGAGACAAATCTTTGTACCGATGACACAATAACAAAATGGTATAGAAGAGAGAAGAAATAGATCTATTATTTATTGTGGAAGGACATTAATGATTGAGAAGGGAGTGTCTCAAATATTTTGAAGAGAAGCTATCAGTACTGCAGCTTATACACTGAATCAAGTAAATCTAAAGAAATATAAAAACAAAACTCCATATGAGATCTAGTATGGTCACAAACCAAATGTAAGTTATTTCAAAGTATTTGGAAGTAGATGTTACATTATAAAGGATGATAGAAATGGAAAGTTTGATCATAAATGTGATGAAGTAATATTCTTAGGATATTCTACAAAGAGAAAGGCTTATGAGTGCTTAAATAAGGCTACTAACAAATTGGTGGAAAGTGAAAATGTTAGGATTGATGAATTTGCAGAGAAAAATGTAGAAGAAAGAAAAAGGGAACCTGAGAACTACCAAAGATTTGTATATGTTAAACTTGATGTTCTTGACACCTTACCAAGAGTACAAACTAAAGAGGAAGATGAACAAAGAGAGCCACCACCAAATGCTAAAAATGAAGAACTGACACAGTCTACTGAGCCTGTGCTAGCTAAGTATGTGAGAAGACACCAGTCATCGAGAAAAAATACTAGAGACAAGGATGTCAAAGCCATGACAAGAAATAAGTTGAGAGATAACACATGTTTGATTTATGAATTTGAGCCAAGAAAAGTAAATAATGTTTTGGATAATGAAGATTGAGTTAAAGCTATGAGAGAAGAGATGGACTAAATTGAAAATAACAACACATGGAATTTGGTACTGAGACCTAAAGATAAAAATATTATTGGTACTAAGTGGATTTTTAGAAAAAAATTGAATGAACATGGAAATGTAGTCAGAAACAAATGAAGATTGGTTTTCAAAGGGTATACACAAGAAGAAGGTATTAATTATGGTGATACTTTTGCACCTTTTTCTAGATTAGAAGAAGTTAGAATTCTACTAGCATATGAAGCTTATAAAGGATTTAAATTTTATCAAATGGATGTTAAATCTGCATTTATTAATGATATTCTTGAAGAAGAAGTTTATGTTGAATAGCCTAAAGGATTTTTTGAGAATACTAATAAGGACATGGTATGCAAACTGCACAAGGCACTATATGATTTGAACCAAGCACCCTGAGCATGGTATGAAAGGTTAAATTCATATTTGATCAAGATTGGATTTAAAATCACAAGTGACAACATTAATTTATATCTAAAATGTGATAGTGATGATAATATTTTGATTTCTAAAATATTTTTTATGCCATTATCTTTGGAGGAAATATAACATTATGTAAATATTTTGATAAGGAGATGAGAAGGGAATTTGAGATGTCCATGATAGGAGAGATAAAATTATTTATTGGAAGAGTCAAAACCATTTGGTATGGAAGAGTCAAAACCAATTGGAACACTGATGGCTACTGGTTACAAATTTTCAAAGGAAGATGAGACAAACGAAGATAATGAAACATTCTACTAATCAATAATTGGTAAGCTACAAAATGTCATACATAGCAGACCCAATATTGCTCATGTAGTAGGTATTTTTGCAAGATTTTAAGCCGATCCAAAGGAAACACACATGTCTGCAATCAAAAGAATATTTAGATATCTAGAAGGGACTAAAGATTGTGGTCTACTGTACAAGAAAGGAGGAGATTTTGATCTAAAGGTTTACACTAATGCTTATTGGGCTAGAAAAATTGATGATAGGAAAAGTAAAAGTGGATGAGCTTTATTTTTAAGAGAAATATTAGTGACATGGATGAGTAAGAAATAGAGTTGTATATCACAATATACTACCAAGGCAGAGTATGTAGAAACAACTATGAATTGTGCAAATATTTAATTGATCAAACAACTAATTTAAGGTATGCAAGAGGAGATTATCGATGGAGTTACTATTTACTATGATAATACAAGTTCTATCAACATATCAAAAAATATGGTATTGCATTCCAAGACCAATCACATTTCTATCAAGTATCATTACTTGAGACAACAAGTTGAAGATAAGCATGTGATGTTGGATTATGTGAAGTCAAAGGAGTAGATGGAAGATATATTTACCAAGCCACTACCAAATGATAATTTTGAGTATCTCAAAGGTAAATTAGGGGTCCTTCCTTTATCCAATATTCACTAAGGTAAGATGCATGTTGCATCAATTCAAGGATTCATTAGAATATCTATTTTTTGAGTTAATGCTAGTGTTCACTCTTTGGGTGATGCATAAATTTGTGAAAGATGTTTATGTATGCAATGAGAAATTAGTACATGCTATGTATGATCCACTGCCTGAATAAGTTTTTAGGAGTATGTGTCTTTGTCATTATTGTGAAAGAGGGAGAATACATAATTGATTATAGAGGGATAATAAGAAAATAAGTGAAAGATGATAAAGTTTAGAGGGAGAAAAGAACATAAAATAATGACCGAGAAGATTTAAAATCAGAGAGTTAAAATTGAAAGTTTTGCCATCATCAATTGTAATGAGTGTTTCCATCAATGCCAAAGAGGGAGATTATTATTATAATTGATGGTGATGATGATGAAGACCGAGATCAAAGTTATTCATGATTGTAGAAGGATTAGATCATTTATTATTTTTTCATTCATATCAAGAAATTGATTTCTAGTTTATATTGAGTTTCCATATCATTAAAAGTATGATATAAGTTGATTGAGTTAAGGAAAAAGAGGAAGTAAAAATTTGTGAAGTTAAAGAACTTAATTGGGAAGATAATACAAATTAGACAATGATAAGGTTATATTGCTTTAGTTTTTTTCTAATTTACATTTGATTATATCAAGTCGGTAAATAAGATTGGTCAACTTGGTAAATGTAACAGTTTGGTTACCGAGTAGGAATAAGTTATTCGTTAAAAGGAAAGTAAGTTTTGGTAAAGTGAAAGAAAGTCAAAATATCGAGTACATGAAGTTAGTTACTGAGAAAATAAAATAGAATTTTAGTTGAAGGAAAAGGAGTTAGCCATTGAAAAAGGAACATATATTAAATACAAGGATCAAAATGACATTTAATGATGAGCCACAATGATCTGGAAGACTATAAGGATGAGGAAGAGTTAGTTAAAGAGATCTATGATCAGGAAAATTCAAGGTCATGATATATGGTAAAGATATAAGTGGAAAAAAGTGAAGGTACAAGTTCCAAGAAAGTTGAAGTTTTGAGGTGATGATAAAATGTTTTACCAAGTTCCAAATTCATTGAATTAGTTCATGAGGATGATCTGACAGTTGAGATTAATTATATGAAAATGTAATAAAGGAGATTAAGAGGAAAAAAAGAGTCTATATAAAGCATGAAATTGTATGAAGAACAAGTAGGCAAGTTGAAAGGTGGATGAGTAACTGATTGATGTAGTGAAGAAGAAAAAGGTTAAAATCTGAGTCTGAACACAAATATTGATGAAGTGTTGGAGCCATTGGAAAGTGATGGAATAAAGTGAATAAAATGAGTGCATATGGGAGTTGATTAAACCAGAGGTAGTTGTAGATTTATAGATCAATTTTTATATTGTTTCTTATTAAAATATGTAGCAGAAAAATCTCTTAACTTAGTGGACTTAATAGTCTTATTGTAAAATCTTGAGAGAGGTGACATTCTAGAAGAGTGTTTGAATACCTTTAACTAGGCCACTCCTAATAGGGTCAAGATCCTAATAGATCTAAGGAAAATCAACTGACATGGTCATATTTAACAATGTGCATTGTAATCTTTAACCAGATTGGCTTTTAACTAAGCATACTTCAGAAGAGTATTTCTTTAGTGGGTGAGAATTCCCACACTAGTTTTTTCCAAATTGGGTTTCCATGTTAAATAATGGTGTTATATATTTTGAATTTTTATTGTGCATGTTGTTGATGATTTATAGGTTAATTTACTATTATCGGTTAATATTGAGGTTTGTCTAACCGAATTTTTACTAAGTTGAATCATAGAAAGTTTTAAGGTTTAATGAATTATTTATTACTGATTCACCTTGCTCTGAGTAATTTAATAATTATCCCTTATAAAATAATACTTAATTGAAATATGTTTTATTTTTAAGTGTACCACTATATTTTTTGACATATCCACTGTACTTGTATTATCACAATGTATGACAACCATTTCTCCAAGGTTCACACCAATTTTCTTCAGCATTTGTTTCATCAAAACAATATGTGTGCAATTAATTGTAGTAGTGATTTACTCTGACTCAGATGTTGACCAAGCTATACAATCTTGGTTATTTCTTAACCAAGAAACTAACCTCTTCCAAAGGAAAAAGCCTCCTCTACTTGTGCTCTTCCTTTCATCTACACTACCTGCCTAATCTACATAAGTGTATGCTTCTAATGTGAAGTATTTTTATCTATCATACCAAAAGCCAAAATCAATTGTTCCCTTTAGGTATTTCAATAGCCTCTTGACCACAATAACATGTGTTTCCTTTGGATCTTTATAGAATCTAGCAACAATTGTGACTGCAATTGCTATATCAAGTCTAGTATGTGTTATATACTGAATACCTCCTATCATAGATCTATATTCTATTTGAGGTACACCTTTTGTCTCATATGAAGTAAACAACTTATTCCCTATTACCATGGGAGTTCTAACTGGTTTACTATCATCCATGCAAAAAAAATTTAGCATCTCCTTAAGATACTTGGTTTGAGATATGAAAATCCCATTCTTGCTCTGGTTTATTTGTAGTCCTAGGAAGAACTTTATCTCCCCTATCATAGACATCTCAAATTCACTCTTCATCTCTTCTAAAAATTTTTTACTCATAGCATCATTACCTCCAAAGATAATTTCATCAACAAAGACTTCTACTATAAAAATATCTTCATCATTGCATGTCAAGTATAAATTGCTATCTACATTACCTCTTTTGAAACCAAGATGTAATAAATACCTATCAAATATAGCATACCAAGCTCTAGGTGTTTATTTCAGACCATAATCTGAAAACCATCCCTTCATTACCTAATAGAGGAAAACCATTAGGTCACTTAATGTAAAACTCTTCTTCTAAGTCTCCATTAAGAAATGTTGACTTGACATCCATATGATAGACCTTGAAATCTATATATGCAACATAGGCTAAGAGTAACCTAATTGGTTCCATCCTCACAACTAGTGCACAAGTTTCCTCAAAGTCAATTCCTTCTTGTTGTGAATATTCCTTTCATACCAATCTAGTTTTATTTCTTGTCACAATACCATCTTCATTCATCTTATTTCTAAATACCCATTTTGTGCCATAAAAATTATTGTCTTTAGGTCTAGGAAACAATTCCCAAGTGTTTTTCTTTTGTATCTAATCAAATTCTTCTTCCATTTCTTTGATCCATGATTCATCTCTCCATGCTTCATTAGTACTCTTTGGTTTAGCCTATGAAATAAGATAGATTTCATCCCTAGTTTGCAACCTTGTTCTAGTTCCTTTAATGCTATATCTAATGATCTTGTTCTATGGATGATTCCTCCACACATATTTAGGTGTCCTAGACACCTTTTTCTGCTCATCTACATTCATATCTATCATCAAAATTTCTTGCATCTGATCCTAATTTTTTTCTAGTCCTTGTTCTTCATTCTGACCTTGATTTTGACTTTGATTGTTTTGATTTAGTCCTTCTTCCGACTCTATGTTGGAGATTTTCCAGCAAGCCAGTGCTGACTGTATGTTTATCATTAATGAAAACACATGGTAAGTAGCATGCATGGAAGACTTATGTAGTAATCTTAGTATATATGTAGCATGGAAATGTTATCAGCATGATATCATGGATGCAGAGGTTAATTGTTAGTAGAGACAATTTTGTAGCAGCTTGTGTTAGCAGTGTTCCTAATAGAGTTACATGCAGTGTTTTGTGAGTGATTGTCTATACGGTTATCATGGAGCCTTGCATGTTTGGATATGTGATGGAGACATGTTAGTGTTGTTACATTCATGGACGCAGAGTCTGATGTGTAGTAGAATTGAAGTTATGAAGTCGCTATTCACCAGTTACAGTTTCCTATGTTTAGCTAGAAGAGCCGACATAGATTATATTGGTACAAGAGTTGCACCTATAATTTTGGTATGCGTGCTTGGATTAGTGATTGGAGAAGAGTTAAGAATATTTGGTTAAGAGTGCATGATGCAATTCAGCTTGAGGAGAAAGTATCAGTTAATTTGGTAGAGCCGACAGTGTGTAGCGTGCATCTACACTTATTGATTTGGACAGGTCCTAGTTTGTGTTGCGAGCTTAGTAGAGCTGACTAAGATGTTATTGGAGAGTTTTATTGTTTCTCTAATATGATTTCAAGGTGGTTCTAACAGGATGACTTGATTATATCATTTAGAGGAAAGATACCTATAGCGGGTCAATTATGATCACTAGTAGTATGGCATGGAGATGAAAGATTAGAGCAGAGTAGAGAGTGTGAAGTATTGTGCCATCAAGAAGAGTTCTATGTGATAGAGAAGATAGAGTGTGCTATTCCTTGGAACTGATCAAGACAATAGGTCTACCTCATAGTTCACCAAGATCTAGATATAGTGTGTATCTATTATTCAAAAGGTTGCAACCTTCATCCCTTTAAGCAGTGAGCTCTGGCACAGTGTGTCCTCACCCCTAATAGGCTCAATCATAAAAATACTCCTAACAAGGTCTGACTTTTGACCAGGTCACTGTACTAAAAGCATTGTAAAGATCAACTCCTAATAGGGTTGTAAGATCTTTTAACAAGGATCATTATGCGCTAGTTCAGTTTATTGGTGGGTGTTAATTCCCATCGGGGTTTTTACCTATTTGGGTTTCCCCATAACCAAATTATTGGTGTTGTGTTCAATTGTTCTTTCATTATGTTTATGCTTAAAGTTGAAGTATACTTCATTGGATAAAGAATTAAAACTTGTAGATAACTGATTCATCCCACCCTCTTAGTTATCTCTTTGGACTATTCCTAACTATTGGTATCAGAACCAAGTGACTCGGAGAGAAAGTTTAACAGCTTGAGGTTGATTAGATGGAATTATTTAGAAAGGACAGTCCTAAGTTTGATGGAGAGAACTATCTTGATTGGAAGAACAAAATGGTGACACATTTGCAGTGCATTTCTTTTGAAGTTTTTGAAGTGGCTATCAAAGAATTTAAGATCCCCTCTCTAGCAGATCTTGCAAAGGAAGATGCTACTAGAAAGTGAAAGGATTTGTTCCATTAGAATGCAATAGCCAAAGAAGCCCTTATCAATGCCTTATTTGATAGTGAGTTTTCAGACATAAAGAAAGTAGACACAACTTACAAGATATGGAAGCACCTAGAAGACATGTTTGAAGGAGATACACAAGCAAAGAATGCATGTAGAAAGACATGGAAGAAAAGATACAATGCATTAGAGATGCTACCTGAAGAAGACATCAAAGATTACAACCAAAGGATTAATGAAGCAGTTGCTAGAATCAGGAACAATGGTGGAGAGATCTCGAAGGAAGACATTATGGATAGGTTAATGACTACTCTTACAACAAAGTATGAAAACAAAATCAACATCCTTAATGAAACCATGTAGCTTACAACATATTTCAAGAGAGAGACCTTGATTAGAAAAATTTCAGCTTTTGAGATTTCAAGATTGAAGACAAAGGCTAGAAGTGAGACAACCTTCAAAGCATCAGTCCATGGTAAGAAATCTTTAAACACTTCTGGTAATTTTGATGATGGAGATGAAGATAAAGAGATAGATGATATTATTTCTATGATTTCTAAGAAAGAAAGAAAAGAAAAAGGAAAGTATGAAGCTCAATTACCATTCAAATGTTTCTCATGTAATAAGATTGGTCACTTTGCATCTAAGTGTCCTACAAGAGTTAAGAAATTTAGAACTAACTACAAGCCTAAGTACACAAAAGAATGTTACTATGATGGTGATGGATTTTTTGATGATGATTTAGTTGAATATGAAATTGGATTCATTGCTATTATGGAGAATATGTTTGATGAGATGGATCGTGAAGATGAGAAAAAGGAACAAGAGCTAGCATTGATTTCAAAAGTAAACATAAGGACATATTGGATTATAGATAGTGGTTGTTCACATCACATGATAGGTGATAAAGACATATTTGTTCATCTAGACAAATACAAAGGTGGCATGGTTAGATTTGGAGATAACACTCCTAAACCTATCATTGGTAGAGGAGCTATCACATTTGATGGAAAGAACAACACTGATGATGTTCTTTATTTAGATGGTTTACAGCATAACCTTCGTAGTGTTAGGCAGTTTCTTGACAAAGGGTATCAGTTGGAGTTCAAAGACAACAAGTACATCATTAACAAGGATGGTGTAATGATTGCATTGGGTTCAAAGACTAAAGGTAATGTTTTTCAGCTTAATTCAAAAGCAAGTTGTTTTGTTGCTAAAGTAGATGATAGTTGGCTATGGCATAAAAGACTATGTCATATCAATTTTGATAACATAGTAAAGATAAGCAATGTAAAGGCAGTAAGAGATCTACCTAGCATAGAAAAGATAGTTGATACTATTTATAGGGAATATGTGATGGGGAATCATGTGAGGAATTCATTTAGAAGCAAGCATAATTCAGCAGAGAACAAGTTGGATCTGATTCATACAGATCTATGTGGACCAAATCAAACAAGATCATACTATGGTGAAAGGTATTTCATTTTGTTTGTTGATGATTATTCTAGAATGATGTGGGTTGTGTTATTGAAAGATAAGTCAAAATAATTTAAGAAGTTCAAAATATTCAAAGCTAAGGTTGAGAATGAATCTAGACTAAAGATAAAGTGTCTAAGATCGGATAGAGGAGGAGAATTCACCTCTGATAGATTCTATGAGTATTGTGAAGAACATGGCATAAAGAGATAGTTGACTGCACCTAGAACCCCTCTGTAGAATGGGATTACAAAGAGAAGGACTAGGATCATCCTTGATACATCACACACCATCATGATTGAAGGAAATGTTACACAGACCTATTGGAGAGATGTAGTCAATATAACAGTCTATACCATCAATAGAATACAATTGAGGCTTGGCGCAGACAAGACACCTTATGATCTATGGTTTGGTAGTGTTCCCATAGTTAAATACTTCATAATATTTTGAAGCAAGTGCTACATCAAGAGGGATGAAGCAATATGCAAGTTTGATGCAAAAATTGATGAAGATATTTTCCTTGGTTACTCTACTAAAAGAAAAGCTTATAGATGTTTTAATTTGAGATTGAAGAAGATCATTGAAAGTGCTCATGTTAAGATTGATGAAAATTTTATGGTTCAAGAAAGATATCATGATTATGCACCTATGATTGAAGAAGAGCCCAGTCCTTCCACTAGTGAGACAATTGTTGAAGAAATGTTTGATAGTATTTATGTATTATTCAATGACCATGAAACAAGTGAAGAAGAAACTCAGAAGGTAGATGAGATAGTATCACCTAAAGTTCTAAAGTTTACATCTAGATATGACTCTAAGGATGACATCATTGGAGATCAGAGCGAAAAATTCACAACAAGATCAAAATCAAAGAGTTCAGCAAGCAATGAAGAGGTATGTTTACTATCTCAGATTGAACCTTTAAGTGTTGAAGATGCATGTAATGATTTAGATTGGCATGATGCTATGAAAGAAGAACTAGATAAAATTATTAATAATGATACTTGGGAACTAGTCCCAAGACCTAGTGATAAGAATGTGATTGGAACCAAGTGGATATTCAGAAACAAGATGAAAGAAGATGGTACAATGATAATAAATAAAGCAAGGTTAGTATGTAAGGGATATGCACAAAGAGAAGGTATTGATTATTGAGACACATCTGTACCTGTGAGAAGATTAGAAGCCATTAAGTTGTTTCTAGCTAATGCGACATTCAAAAAATTCAAAGTTTATCAGATGGATGCTAAGTTAGCATTCTTGAATGGAGAGTTAAAGGAAGAAGTATACATTGAGAAGCCAGAAGGATTCAGCTTATTAGACAGGCACGATA
Source organism: Chamaecyparis obtusa (assembly GCA_027943335.1). Classification (NCBI taxonomy): domain Eukaryota; kingdom Viridiplantae; phylum Streptophyta; class Pinopsida; order Cupressales; family Cupressaceae; genus Chamaecyparis; species Chamaecyparis obtusa. The sequence continues at coordinate 608,394 of BSBK01001598.1, read as the reverse complement.
TGGTATGTAGATTGAAGAAAGCCCTCTATGGACTTAAGCAAGCCCCTAGAGCTTGGTATGAGAGACTTGATGGATATCTAACAAAAATTGGATTCAAGAAAGGAGCAATAGATTGTAATCTATTTATAAGAGAGACATCTAAAGGTTTACTACTTGTAGCTATATTTGTTGATGACATTATCTTTGGGGGTAATGCCAAACTTAGTGAAGAATTTTCTAAGGACATGTAGAGAGAGTTTGAGATGAGCATGATTGGACCTATCAAATACTTTTTGGGATTAAATCTACTACCAAAAGAGAAAGGTATTTTCATTAATCAGTCAAAGTATGGGAAAGAGATATTGAAGAAGTTCAAGATGGATGATTGCAAGCCATTGGGTACACCTATGATAATAGGATGCAAGCTTACAAAAGAAGATGATTCTCTAGCAGTAGATATAACATTGTACAAGTCTATGATTGGTAAAATCATATATCTTACTCAATCTAAACCTGATATTTCTAATGAAGTTGGCATAGTTGGAAGATTTTTAGCAGAGCCTAAACAAAGTCACCTCATGGGAGTAAAGAGAATATTTAGATATTTGTAGGGCACTATAGATTATGGTCTATGGTATCCTAATTCAGAGAATGTTGAGATTCATGTATATACAAATGTAGATTGGGCAAGATGTGTGGATGATAAAAAGAGTACATCGGGAGGAGCAGTATTTCTTGGTGATAGACTAGTCACTTGGACAAGCAAGAAGTAGAATTGTATTTCTCAGTCAACAATAGAAGAAGAGTATGTTACAAAAACTTTGAATTGTTCTACAATTGTTTGGATCAAGCAGATGATCAAGGATTTTGGAATTCAGATTGATTATCATATTGTTATTCATTGTGATAATAATAGCACTATCAACATGTCAAAAAAGCCTATGATGCATGCAAAGAAAAAAAACATAGAGATTAAGTATCACTTCCTAAGAGAGAAAGTGGAAGAGAAAGAAGTCAAATTGGATTATGTGAGTACAAAGGAACAAATAGAAGATATATTCACAAAGCTTTTACTAAAGAATACTTTTGAGTATCTCAGGGAGAAGCTGGCAGTAATTCCCTTCCCTGATTTTGATTAGAGAAAGTGGAGAGAGCATCAATCCTCGGTGATTGATGGATGGTTGACTACTCTACTTCAGGAGTAGTACCAATGCGTAAATGTTTTCCATCCTTTTCCATTGATGTCAAAGGGGGAGTAGTATATAGTCATGAAAAAAAAATATTAAAGGGGTACATACAGAATTAAGGAGTAATATATAGCAGCAAGGGGGAGTAATATTTAGTATTTAGTCATGGAAGTAGTTTAGTTGAGGAAATGGAGAATGTTGAAGAATATTGCAGTAGATGGAGGTTTCATCCTTGGGGGAGTTTTGATGAGGAAATGGAGAATGTTATAAAAAAAATTGTTCATTTGGATTGGTGGTGTTTTTCATTCCATATGTTTCCATCAATGCCAAAGGGGGAGATTGTTGGAGATTTTCCAACAAGCCAGTGCTGACTATATGTTTTTCATTGATGACAAAAAATGGTAAGTAGCATGTGTGAAATACTTATGTAGTAAGATTTGAGTATATGTAGCATGTACATATTATTAGCATGATATCATGGACACAGAGGTTAATTGTTAATATAGATAGTTATGTAGTAGCTTGTGTCAGTAGTGTTCCTGACAAAGTTACAGGCAGTGTTCTGTGTGTGATTGTCCATAAAATTATCATGGAGCCTTGTACATTTGTATATGTGAGGGAGAAATGTTAGTGTTGTTACATTCATGGAAATAGAGCCTGATGTTTAGTAGAAGTGAAGTTATGTTGTCTCTATTCACTAGTTGTAGTTTCCTATGTTTATCCAGAAGAGCTGATAGAGATTATATTGGTACAAGAGTTGCGCCTATCATTTTGGTATCTGTGCTTGGATTAGTGATTGGAGAAGAGTTATTAATGTTTGGTTAAGATTGCATGATGTAATTCAACTTGAGGAGAAAGTATCAATTAATTTGGTAGAGTCGATAATGTGTAGCGTGCGTCTACACTTATTGATTTGGACAGGTCCCAGTCTATATTGTGTGCTTAGTAGAGCTGACCAAGATGTTATTGGAGAGTGTTATTGTTTCTCTAATATGATTTATAGGTGGGTCTAATAGGCCAACTTGATTATATCATTTAGAGGAAAGATACTTATAGCCGGTCAATTGTGATTGCTAGTAGTATGGCATGGAGATGAAAGATTAGAGTAGAGCAGAGAGTGTGAAGTATTGTGCCATCAAAAAGAGGTAATTGTGATAGAGAAGATAGAGTGTGCTATTCATTGGTGTTGATCAAGATAGAAGGTATACCTTGCAGTTCACCAAGATCTAGATATAGTGTGTATCTATTATTCAGAAGGTTGTAGCCTTCACCCCTTTGAGCAATGAGCTGTCGGACAGTGCATCCTCACCCCTAATAGGGTCAATCATAAAAAGAATCCTAATAGGGTCTAACCTTTGACCAGGTCACTATACTAAAAGCATTGTAAAAATCAACTCCTAATAGGGTTGTAAGATCTTCTAACAAGGATCATTATACACTAGTTCAATTTATTTTTCGGTGTTAATTCCCACCGGGGTTTTTACCTAGTTGGGTTTCCCCATAACCAAATTATTGGTGTTGTGTTCAAGTGTTCTTTCATTTTGTTTATGCTTAAAGTTTAAGTATACTTAATTGGATAAAGAATTGAAACTTGTAGATAACTGATTCACCCCCCCTCTCTCAGTTATCTCTTGGGACTATTGCTAGCAGTCTAGACCGTGAGAATTAAATTTGCAACATCTTTCATGTATTTCAAAATTTTCATCAATCCCAATATTTGGACTTTCAATCATATTTCTAGTTCTCTGATTATACCATCTACAAGAATTAGTACTTTTAGAATACCCAAGGAATATTCCCTCATCACTCCTTTCATCAAATTTACCTATGCTAACATCCCTTCTAATGTAATAGTTGCTACTAAAAATTCTAAAATACTTTATAGTAGAGGTATAAACAAACAATAGCTCATAAGTTGTCTTACTACTACTATCTATGACCTGAAATCTATTCATTATATATACTATGGTGTCAACTACCTCTCTCCAATGCATGTGTGAAACTCTTGCCTTAATCAACATAGTCCTCACAACCTCAATAACTAATTTGTTTCTTCTCTCAGATACACTATTCTAATGTGGTGTTCTAGGTATAGATCTCTATATCCATATGCCATGCTCTTCACAGAAGGTATTAAATTCACCTAATATGAATTCACCACCTTTGTCTAATCTCAAAGATTTGATATTCTACCCTGTCTCTATCTCCAATTTTACCTTTAAAAGATTGAATATTTGAAAGGCTTCTAATTTTTTTCTAATAAACCCTACCCACATCATTTTAAAATAATCACCAGTAAATAGAATAAAATACCTATCACCAAAGTATGACCTAGTCTGAGTAGGTCTACATAGATCTATATGAACCAGATTTAACTTGTTTCTGGCTAAAGAATCTTTTCTATGAAAGCTACTTCTTATCTTCTTTCCCCTTATACACTCTTTGGATGTTGTGTTAGTTGGATTCACAATCTTAGGTAGATCTTTGATATTTTTAGTGTTTCTTTCCTTTACAATATTATATAAGTTTATATGAAAAAACCTTCTATGCAATAACCAACTATCATCAAATTTAGAAATAAAACAACTTACTTCAGTAGAGATCAATTGAAAGAAATTACCCTTTATCTTTGTACTAGATACAATCAGATCTCCTCTAGTACTTTTAATTGTACAGTGTTTATCCTTGAATTGTAGATGATAACCCTTTTCTACCAATTGACCAAAACTCAATAGATTATGTCTCAATACATCAAAAAACAAAATATCATCAATATTAGTTTTACTATCCAAAGTAATAGATCCTCTCCCAATGATTGTCCTAGGAGTATTTTCACCAAGCCTAACAACACCACCATCATACTTACTTAGCTGAACAAATTTATCTTTATCACTAGTCATGTGTTGTGAGCACCCACCATCTATGATCCCATCATCTTTATTCTCACCATGAGATACCTGTTAGAAAGTAAATTCCACAAAGATAATTGAGAGGGGGGCAGGTGAATCAGTTATAAGATAAATACAACTTTTATCACCTTTAACATATTTTAACCATGTAAGCAATGTAATTAACAAACATAGAAATATATACATACACAATGACACAATAACACAAGATATGTTAACTAGGGAACCTCTTGATCAAAGAGTAAACCCCAGTGGGAATGATGCCCACAAAAGATGCACTAATATGAGAGTTCCTTGTGAGAGGATGGACTCTGTTAGGAGTCTTATGAAATACATTTAGTACATATGAATCTCTATTAGGAGACTTTGAATCCCGGACACAATATTCTAAGCTTGTTAGGAGTTATGGAAGATAGAAGGACCCACTTTCCAAACAGATTCAAGGGAAAGATCACTGAACACATTGTTGGAGATTTTCCAGTAGGCTAGTACTGACTTTATGTTTGTCATTGATAACAACATATGGTAAGTAGCATGCATGCAAGACTTATGCAATAAGATTTTAGTATATGTATCATGGACATGTTACCAGTATGATATCATGGGCATAGAGGTTAACTATTTGTACAGACAATTATATAGCAGCTTGTGTCAGCAGTGTTCCTGATAGAGTAACAGGCAGTGTTCTATGTATAGTTGTTTATACATTTATCATGGAGCCTTGCACACTTGGATATATGATGAAGACATGTTAGTGATGTTACATTCATGGACACAAAATTTGATGATTAGTAGAAGTGAAGTTATGTAGTCACTATTCACCTATAACAGTTTCCTGTGTTTGTTCAGAAGAGCCGACAAAGATTACATTGGTTATGGAGTTTTGCCTATCATTTTGGTATGTTCCCTTGGATTTAAGCTTTAAGAAGAGTTAGTGATGTTTAGTTAAGAGCACATGAATTAATTTATATTGAGGAGAAAGATACATTTATTTTGGTAGAGCCAACAATGTGTAGCGTGCGTTTATAATTGTCTTATTGGATAGGTCCCAAAATGTGTCGTGTGCTTAGTAGAGCTGTCTAAATTATTATTGGAGTTTGTTATGGTTTCTCTATTATGATTTCAAGGTGGTTCTAATAGGCCAACTTGATTATATCATTTAGAGGAAAGATATTTATAGGCAGTCATTTGTGATTGCTAGAGTGTCGTTCATAGTTGATTGTGAAAAGCAGAGCAGAGTGTGCGAAGTGTTGAGCCATCAGAAGAAGGTCTATGTGACCAAGTAAAGTGTTTGTGCTATACATTTGAACTGATCCAAACAACAGGTCTCAGTGCAATTCACCAAGATCTAGATATAGTGTGTATCTATTATACATAAGGTTGTAGCCTTCACCCCTTTGAGCAATGTGCTCTCAGACAGTGCATCCTCTCCCCTAACAGGGAATATTGTAAAAGACTCCTAATAGGGTCCAACCCTTGACTAGGTCTACTATACTAAATATATTGTAAAGCAACTCCTAACAAGGTTAAGGATCTTCTAACAAGGATCACAATACACTAGTGTTGAATATTAGTGGGTGTCAATTCCCACTGGGGTTTTTACCTATTTGGGTTTCCCTGTAACCAAAATATTGGTGTTGTGTTCAAGTGTTCTTTTATTGTGTTTATGATTTATGTTTAAGTATACTTAATTGGATAAAGAATTGAAACTAGTAGATAACTGATTCACCCCCCCCCCCCCCCCCCCCCCTCTCAGTTATCTCTTGGGACTATTCCTAACAATTGGTATCAGAGCCAAGTTCCTCAGAGAGAAATTTTAACAGCTTGAGGTTGATCAAATGGCATTCTTCAGAAAAGAAAGTCCTAATTTTTATGGATAGAATTACCTTGATTGGAAGAACAAGATGGTGACTCATTTGCAATGCATTGCTTTTGAAGTTTTTGATGTGACTATCAAAGAAGTCAAGATCCCTACTTTAGAAGACCATGCAAAGGATGATGCTATTGATAAGAAAAAGGAATTATTTCATCAGAATGCAATAGCCAAAGAAGCCCTTATCAGTGCCCTATCTGATAGGGAATTTTTAGAAATAAAGAAAGTAGATACAACTCACAAAATATGGAAGTACCTAGAAGACATATTTAAAGGAGACAAACAAGCAAAGGATGCACATGGAAAAACATGGAAGAAAAGATACAATGCATTAGAGATGCTACCTGAAGAAAAAATCAGAGCTTATAATCAAAGGATCAATGAAGTAGTTGTTGGAATCAATAAAAATGGTGGAGAGATCTCAAAGGAAGATATCATGGACAAATTGATCACTACCATCACTCAAGAATATGAAAACAAGATCAACATCCTTGATGAGACCATGCAGCTTACATAAAATTTCAAGAGAGAGACTTTGACCAGCAAAATCTCAGCTTTTGAGATTTCAAGATTGAAGACATAACCTAAAAGTGAGACAACCTTCAAAGCAACGGTTCATGGTAAGAAATCTGCAAACACTTTTGGTAATTTTGATGATGATGATGATGAAAAGAAAACACTAGATGATTTCATTGCTATGATTTCCAAAAGAGAAAAGAAAGGAAAAGGAAATTATGAAGGTCAATTTCCATTTAAATGCTTTTCATGTAATAAGATTGGTCACTTTGCATCTAAATGCCCCTTAAGAGCTAAAAAGTTCAAAAATGACTACAAGCCTAAATACTCTAAGGAATGTTACTATGCTAGAGATGGAGTTTCAAATGATAATTCACCTAAAGAAGAAATTGGATTTATTGCTATCATAGATATAATGAACAACAAGATAGATCATGAAGATGAGAAAGAGAAACAAGAGCTAGCATTGATTTCACAAGTTGATATAAGGACAGACTAGATTATAGATAGTGGTTGTTCACATCACATGACAGGTGATAAAGATAGATTTGTTCATCTAGAAAAATAAAATGGTGGAATGGTTAGATTTGGAGATAACACTCCTAAATCCATTGTTGGTAGAGGAGCCATCACCTTGGATGGAAAGAATAGTACTGATGATGTTCTTTATGTTGATGGTTTGAAACATAACCTACTAAGTGTTGGGCAGTTACTTGACAAAGGTTACAAATTGGAATTCAATGAAAATAAGTGCATCATTAACAATAAAGAAGGAGAAATAATTGCATCAGGATAAAAGACTAAAGGTAATGTTTCTTAGCTTAATCTAGAAGAAAGTTGTTTTGTTTCTAAAGTAGATGACAGTTGGTTGTGGCATAAAAGACTATGTCATATCAATTTTGATAACATAGTAAAGATAAGCAATGTAAAGACAGTAAGAGATCTACCTAGCATAGCAAAGTGAGTTGATACTATATGTAGGGAATGTGTGATGGGAGATCATGTGAGAAACTCATTTAGGAGCAAGCTCAATTCAGTAGAGAACAAGCTGGATTTGATTCATACAGACCTATGTGGACCAACTCAAACAAGATCATACTATGGTGAAAGTTATTTCATTTTGTTTGTTGATGACCATACTAGAATGATGTGGGTTTCCTTCTTGAAAGAAAAGTCAAAAGCATTTGAGAAGTTAAAAATATTCAAAGCTAAGGTTGGGAATGAATCTAGACTAAAGATAAAATGTTTGAGATCGGATATAGGAGGAGAATTCACCTCTAATAGATTCTATGAGTAATACAAAGAGCATGGCATCAAGAGGTAGTTGAGTGCACCTAGAACCTCTCAAAAAAATGGAATTGCAAAGAGAAGGAATAGGATCATCCTTGATATAGCACACACCATCATGATTGAAGGAAAATTTACACACACCTATTGTAAAGATGCAGTCAATACAATAGTATATACCATCAATAGAATTCAATTGAGGCCTGAGGTAGACAAAACACCATATGAGCTATGGTTTGGTAATGTTCCCACAGTAAAATACTTCAAAATCTTTGGAAGCAAGTGCTACATCAAGACAGATGAAGTAGTAGGCAAGTTTGATGCAAGAAGCGATGAAGGTATTTTCTGTGGTTACTCTACTAAAAGTAAAGCTTATAGATGTTTCAATTTAAGATTGAAAAAGATCATTGAAAGTGCTCATGTTAAGATTGATGAAAATTTTATGATTCAAGAAAGATATCATGATTACTCACCCATGATTGAAGAAGAACCCAGATCCTCCACTAGTGAGATAGTTATTGAAGAAATGTTTGACAATATTGATGTGTTATTCAATGACCCTGAGTCAAGTGAAGAAGAAAATCCTAAGGAAGATGAGACAATATCAACAAAAGTTCCAAAGTTTCAATCTAGAAACCATTCCAAGAAAGACATCATTGGAGATCAGAGTGTTAAAGTCTTAACAAGATCACAAGTAAAGAACTCAGCTAGCAATGAGGCGGTATGCTTACTATCTTAGATTGAACCCTTAAGTGTTGAAGATGCATGTAATGATTTAGATTGGCATGATGCTATGAAAGAAGAACTTGATCAGATTATTAAGAATGACACTTGGGAACTAGTCCCAAGACCTAGTGATAAGAATGTGATTGGAACAAAGTGGATATTTAGAAACAAGATGAATGAAGATGGTACAATAGTAAGAAATAATGAAAGGTTAGTATGTAAGGGATATGTGCAAAGATAAGGCATTGATTATTCAGACACATTTGCACTAGTGAGAAGATTAGAAGCTATTAAGTTGTTTCTAGCTTATGCAACATTCAAAAACTTCAAATTTTATTAGATGGATGTCAAGTTAGCATTCCTGAATGGTGAATTAAAAGAAGTATATATTGAGTAGCCAGAAGGATTTACTCTATCACATAGACCTAATATGGTATGCAGATTAAAGAAAGCCCTCTATGGACTTAAGCAAGCCCCTAGAGCTTGGTATGAGAGACTTGATGAATATCTAACAAATATTAGATTCAAGAAAGGAGCAACAAATTGTAACCTATTCATAAGAGAGACATCTGAAGGACTACTACTTGTAGCTATATTTTATGATGACATTATCTTTGGAGGTAACGACAAACTCAGTGCTAAATTTGCTAAAGAGATGTAGAGTGATTTTGACATGAGCATGATTGGACCTATCAAATACTTTTTGGGATTGAATGTACAATAGACAGAGAAAGGAATTTTCATTAATCAGTCAAAATATATGAAAGAGATATTGAAGAAATTCAATATGGATGATTGTAAGCTAGTAGGGACACCTATGATAACTAGATGCAAGCTTACAAAAGAAGATGACTCACTAGCAGTAGATATAACATTGTACAAGTCTATGATTGGCAAACTTATTTATCTTACTCAGACTAGACTAGATATTTCCAATGTAGTTGGCATAGTTGGAAGATTTGCAGCCGAGCCTAAAAAAATTCACCTCATGGCAGAAAAAAGGATATTCAGATATTTGCAAGGCACTATAGACTATGGTCTATGGTATCCTAATTTAGAAAATGTTGAGCTTCATGTGTACACTGATGTAGATTGGGAAAGATACATTGATGATAGAAATAGTACATTAGGCGGAGTAATGTTTCTTGGTGATAGACTTGTCACTTGGACAAGAAAGAAATATAATTGTATTTATCAGTCAACAACAAAAGAGGATTATGTTGCAGTAGCCTTGAATTGTTCTACAATTGTTTGGATCAAGTAGATGATAAATTATTTTGGAATTCGGATTGATTATCTTATTTTTATTCACTGTGATAACACTAGCACTATCAACCTATCGAAGAACCCTATGATTCATGCAAAGACAAAACACATTCAGATCAAGTATCACTTCCTAAGAGAGAAAATGACAGAGAAAGAAGTCAAGGTGGACTATGTAAGTACTAAAGATTAGTTAGCAAACATATTTACAAAGCCCTTGCCTAAGGATACTTTTGAGTATCTCAGGGAGAAGTTGGGAGTAATATATAGTCATGAAAAATAGAAATAAAAGGAGTAATATACTAAGGGGGAGTAGTATTCAATTATGACAGCAGTTGAGTTGAGGAAATGGAAAATGTTGAAGAATATTGCAGTAGATGGAGGACTCATCTTTGGGGGAGTCTTGAGAAATGGAGAATGTTATAAAAGAATTATTAATTTGGATTGGTGAAGTTTTTCATTCCATATGTTTCCATCATTAATGCCAAAGGAGGAGATTGTTGGAGATTTACCAGTAGGCCAGTACTGACTGTATGTTTGTCATTGATGACAACATATGGTAAGTAGCATGCATGGAAGACTTATGCAGTAAGCTTTCAGTATATGTAGCATGGACATGTTATCAGAATGATATCATGGGTGCAGAGGTTAATTATTAGTACAAATAGTTATATAGCAGCTTGTGTCAGTAGTGTTCCTGACAGAGTAACATGCAGCGTTCTGTGTATAGTTGTCCATATAGTTATCATGGAGCCTTGCACACTTGGATATATGATGAATACATGTTAGTGATGTTAAATTCATGGACGTAGAATATAATGATCAATAAAAGTGAAGTTATGCAGTCGCTATTCACCTATAGCAGTTTCTTTTGTTTGTTCAAAAGCGCCGCTAGAGATTACATTGGTTTTAGAGTTGCACCTATCATTTTGGTATGTGTCCTTGGATTTAAGCTTGGAGACAACTTAGTGATGTTTAGTTAGGAGTGCATGAAGTAATTCTACTTGAGGAGAAAGATACAATTATTTTGGTAGAGCCAACAGTGTGTAGCGTGCGTCTACAATTGTCTTATTAGATAGGTCCCAGAATGTGTTACATGCTTAGTAGAGCTGATTGAATTATTATTGGAGTTTGTTATCATTTCTCTATTATGATTTGAAGGTGGTTCTAATAGGCTGAATTGATTATGTCATTTTTGATTGCTAGAGTGTGGTTCACAGTTGATTGTGAAAAGCAGAGTAGAGTGTGCGAAGTGTTGAGCCATCAGAAGAAGGTCTATGTAACCAAGTAAAGTGTTTGTGCTATACATTGGAATTGATCCAGATAGTAGGTCTAAGTGAATTTCACCAAGATCCAAAGATAGTGTGTATCTATTATATAGAAGGTTGTAGCCTTTGCCCCTTTTAGTAGTGTGCTCTTGGATAGTACATCCTCTCCCCTAACAAGGACTATTGTAAAAGACTCCTAACAGGGTCTGACCCTTGACCAGGTCTATTGTGCTAAATATATTGTAAAGAAACTCTTAACAAGGTTAAGGGTATTCTAACAAGGATCATAATACACTAGTGCAAAATATTAGTGGGTGTAAATTCCCACTGGGGTTTTTACCTATTTTGGTTCCCCCGCAACCAAAATATTGGTGTTGTGTTCAAGTGTTATTTCATTGTGTTTATGCTTTATGTTTAAGTATACTTAATTGGATAAAGAATTAAAACTAGTAGATAACTGATTCACCCCCCCCCCCTCTCAGTTATCTCTTGGGACTATTCCTAACACACACTGTCCAACTAATATTTGTATTACTCAATAGAAGATTACTGATCTCAACAACTTATCACTTCTCCTTTGACTATGCCAAACCACACCAACTACTTCATCATATCTCAATACCAAATCTCTATACTTTGCATATCCTCTTACAACAAGTATTGCACAATTCCACAATTCATTTTCACAATATCTTACTCAATCTTACATTATAATAAATAAAATAATCCTTCCTTTATACCACACTCAAATAATTACAAATGAGTCAGCATACAAATTACAAAATAAAATCTTCCACACATTACACAAAAATTCCACAATTACATAAAGTTGTCAACTTCCAATTAAGATAACTCCTCACTCATGTGACATCTAACATTGCTATCATGTCCACATCACAATCATCATGTCTTCATCATCTGTACAACCTTGCATGCTCATATTCTATTCCAATTAGGATATATCATCTGATTTCCACAAACTACTTCTCAGGAACACTGCTTGAATACTGCTTCCACTAAATTACACATAACTATCATGAATAGATGAATTTCCATATGCACTCTTAACCACAATCTTAAGAAACATCATAGATTAAGTACTCAAATCTGCATAGCTAGATCTTCAATATCCCATGTGTGCTAACTCAAACATTGTTTGCTTCACTGCTAATCTTTAGTAAATCACTATGGTGACATCAATGACAATCACAGTCATGAATGTAATAATAACTGCTATAGAATGGCTGTGAATACTCCCCCATAGGATATATTCAACATTCATTCCTAACAATACCAATACTCTTTCTTTATGGCTAGGTTCTTCCTCTTTGATTTACACAAAACCAAGTATATCATTTATATCTCCATCATCATTAGATACACCATCACTAACATAGTAGCACTCCTTGTTTTTCATATATTTACCATACTTAGGTTTATTTTTAGGAACTCTAGTTGGACATATAGAAGAAAAATGACCAACCTTATTGCAATTAAAGAACTTTAAAGGTAATTTGCCTTCAAAATTACCTCGATCTTTCCTTTTTCTTCTTTCAATCATGGCTAGGATATTTTTATCCACATTGTTTTCTAGTTGTTTAATGTGCTCCCATTGCTCAACATATTCTCCCAATTCTTCATTGTATTTACTTTCTCTATTGGAACCTACAAGACTTCTTCCTATTTTTCTTTCTTTATGCATTGTCACCTTGAATGGTGTCTCAACTTTTGGTTAGGCTTCCTTAAGTTCTATGGTCTCAAATTTTATTATCTTGGACACTAACATTTCTCTTATAAAATTCTTGGTTAGTGGAATGATCTCCTCTAAGGCATGCACTTTAGTTTTGTACACTGGTTGCAAAGATCTTAGAATTTATGAAATGACTTCATCCTCAATGTAAGTTCCTCCATTGTTCCTAATCCTAGTCACACATTCTATAATGCTTTAAACAAACATCCTTACAATTTCATCCTCTTTGATCTAAAGTATCTCCATCCTCTCTATCCAATTTTGAATTTTGGCTCCTTTGGCGTATGTATCTCCTTCATACCAAGATATCAATATTTTCCATATATGATGTTCTTTGTCTAGATATATGATCTTAGAGAATTCATCTTCAGATATTTCACTTATCAATGCTTCTCTGGATAATATGTTGTACTGAAACATCTTCTTCTCATCATCAATTGTAGTAGGATCTTCCAACTCATCTTCACTCCTAAGTACTACATCTTTCTTAGTTTCTAACCAATAATCCATGCCCAAAAAGAACAAATGAGTCTTCATCTTTTCTTTCCATGCATCAAAATTCTCTACATCGAACTTGGGACTTCATTTCTTGAAGTAAGACATCTTGGATCTTTTTCCTCATGCACTCAAGCTTTCTCTCTAAGGACCAATAGCTTTGATACCAATTGTTAGAATAATAATATCCTATTCAATTGAGAGGAGGGGCGGGGGTGAATCAGTTGACGCAAACTTATTAGACTTAATTACAAATAGAAACCTTATGAACAATGAAAAATAACCATGCAACATGAGAATACAATAACAAAAATATTTGTTTTTAAGGGAAACCCTATTAAGGGAAAATCCCAGTGGGAATGGTACCCACAAATCAATATTATAAGTATAATAACCTGGAAGAGAGTTCTATCCCTATTAAGAGATAATTAAGTAAAATAGTATATTCCTTCTTAGAGGAAAAACCCTGTTAGGAGTCGCAACCTCGTTAATAGTTTTTACAAATGGCTCACAACCTAGTCACTTGACCAAAGGAAGGTTAAATCCACATTCAGGACTCACTATCCAAAGATGTGAAATATTTACAACAATATTATTTGAACTGACTTCTATAACTAACCTCTTCCAAGAAAGTCCCTTTCTTGTGCCTCAATGCACAACCTCTTCTCTACATCGGTATTCCTTGCATCTCACGAGCTCACACATCTTCCACACACTAAAATCACAAGGAAATACTTCCTTATATACAAGTTGCATTCATAATTCCTAGGTCAGCCAATTATAAGACCTCTCCCATAAAACATTACATAGACCCATGCGAGGATACACACAAAATCCTTAACAATGTTATAACAATTATAAATCATGAAATAGGTGGCCACAACACTAATCCATGCTTAATTATTCAAGAATATGCTACCACTCATGGTCAGTTTCCAAATAGATCTTCAGTGAGGTACACATCATGAATGGAATCACTAATCACACTAGTACTTTGTGATCATATAGTAGAATCCCCTATGTGTCTTTTAACATTCCCCAAGATCACAAGGTTTAATTCATTTCCACTATGAAGTTATACTCCAACTACTAAAACCAACTTTATGAGTTTCCTAGTCACTGGTCGTGTAACCAGTTTTGCTTAATTCATCAATAACTTGAGAAAATAAGCATATAAACATATGTGAATGTGGCCACAAATAGTAAACATGTTATGCTACACAAGTATCATCTCATAGGAGATAAGTCACCATATATTGACCATATAATTCTCCACAACTTGTCTATCCAATTTGTCTACAACTTCTATATTCCCTTACTAAAACATATGTTGACATCAATGACAAAACAATGAATGCCAACAACATAGGCTGGAACAATTCCAACAACATACCCATTACACACATAGACACTTACAAAAATCACAAAAGTATACATACAATAAACAAATTTTCTTCAATTTCATCTATTATTTATATCATACTTTCATTTTTAAAATATCATACTATCAACCAAGCATCTTAACCAAATATAGTTTGAATTAGGTTGCTACTAAATGTTACCATAGTGAAAAGGAATTAGAAGTGAATCAAAACATTCCTTAATTGGGACCAAAAATAATATCATACACATTACATACCATCATGCATTCACTAAGATAATTGATTAGAGTGTAAACAATCAATGTTAGCCAAACATAGAGGAAGAACACCATCAAAATTTGAAATCATGTCTCCATAACTCAAAATTTAATGCCGACTAAACTGAATGATGCTAACAACATTCAAAAATCAATTCCAAAACCACAACATTAGAAATCATTACAAATAGAAATTCAAAGCATGTATTTTACATATAAAAATTGTCAAACACATACTTAGACATATACTAATTCAACTTCCCTATAATCTGAACCAAAAAAAATTGAATCCAATTTCTTCAAACACTATCTAACAATATACCAAAAACCTCATCATTATATTCACAACATGAGGAATATGTGGAGCAAGATTATCAACATAATTGCATTGTAAATAGTCACCAATGATAACAACAACATTTTGACATCAATGACAACCATTATGACTCATCAATCAACCAAAATAACTCAAACAAAAACTCATTATACTTAATCCTGAAATGCAATTTTAATATTCATGAGGTTACTATTAATAAATTGAGATATACCACAAAACAATTCAACACCATTTTTATCATTTTGAACCATTCTTATCAACCCTTAAATCAAGGGGATTGCCTCACTATTAGGATGTTATTGACCCATCTAATGTTCAAGATTTTCCAAATCATTGAAAAGATTCTCCATTTGCCTAAGAGACACTCTTTTTATAGAGTCATCCTCATCATGTGAAGTATGAGAATATTTTAACAATATTAGGTTTATCACTGTTAGGTATAGAGTTATCACCTACAATCCTATGTAACATGATTGAGGACTCGAGATCTATACCTTTTAGGGAACCCATAAGTGTAAAAATTTTTCTCATAGAGATGTTATATGTGGGGATCAACGCGTGAAGCTCATATACAAATCTTGACAAGGAGAATGCATAAATAATGCAAAGTAATAATAAATTTATCATTTTAACATTTCATGAAAGAAAGGAATTCAACAATGTCAATTAGATTTAATGTGAAAGAATAAAGAATACATCAATTTTATGCAATGAAAAATTTGATCCTTGATTGCACATATGACTAATGAATTGTATGTAAATCATATCTTATAATCCAAATAAAAATAAAAATATAAGGATTTGGGTTAACCAAAATTTAATGAAGGTGAACCTATGTTTATAAATGGATAAAATATAGCAAGGAAATACATACAAATAAGCTCTAAACACCAAATAAAATTTAAGATGTAAGGGAGTTAGAATCACCAAAATGTAATGAAAGAAAAAAGTTGATGAATGGTTTTCACTACCTGTTGAATAAAATAAATAGAAAGATCACACCTATGTCCTCATACATAAGAAGGAAGATGATTCAATAGGCTCAAGGAGGCTTGAGTGATAGGTATATGCTATAATCCTTTTCTTTTATAAAAGACTATGCAAATACAAGTGGAAAATGAAAAATCTAGGGGAAGATAGAAAGGGAAATTATTTTTTGCATACATAGACCGACTCTATATTTATAACTCAACTCTAATACCAAATTTGGTAAGAAAAAATATAGAATTCCTTGTGATAAAAATTTCAGCCAAAAATAGGAGTTTAGGGGTGACTAGAAGGGTTTGGCATGACCAAGAGGCTGGGGCAAGTCTAGTCTCTTTTGACACTATACTTTTGGATAAAATGATGATAAAACTATATCTTTTTTTTTGTATCTCCTTTTGCATGGGTTCCACCTATCTCCTATACACCAAAAAAGGAGAAAATTGTTGTAGAAAGGGGTTTAGCTAAGTCAAACCCCAATTGAGGAATTAAACTTGAAATTAAAAAAAAATCTTGAAACAGAATTGTGCTCATATGTATTAGGGAGTTGAGAAAATACTTATTCCTTCACAAAACCTCATGGTATCGAAATTCTTGTGAATATGTTTGAATTTGTCTTCAATTTGGTTCTAGGATAGGAAGAACATTAAAACCTTCACAAATGCTTAGATATACACATAAAACCTTTTATTCCATGCTTGATTCTTGGTGACTTTAATTAAACTTGATTTCCTTGATTGCTAGGATTTTCCTTTATTTATCTCAAAGGAAGCCTACACAGATTTGAGGATCCCACTAAAATAAAAATATCATTCTATAATTTAAATTTGGGTCCATCTCTCAATATCAAGTGTCACTCTTAGGCATATAATTTAGGAAATTACATTTCTTAATGGGAGGAACATTTTTTGATGATCGTGTAGAATCTTATACATACATACCAATGGTGCAATTTCTAAATTGATGGGAGGCTACATGGTCTCTATTTTTATCTTATGGAAGGAAATTTTCCTCACATGGGGTTTTTCCCTTCTCATTATTCTTTGAGAGTATATTTACATATCCCTTTTAGTGAGGATTTATTGACCCACAAGGGTTTCTCCAATTCTCTATTTGTGTGAGGTTGCATTGCATTTGTACATGGGTGCCTAACATGGTCTAGTACTTGAGACCCATATTTTTGGAAAGATACATTTCATAGATGATTAGGTTTTTTCATTTATAGAAAATAAATTCTAATTTCATATGTGCATTATACGAGGAGATCATACTGGAAGTTAGAATGGTCTGTAGTAATAAATTGATGAAGTATGCAAATGAAGAGCATAGTGTTCTACCAATATTCAATATTTGGATTGGTGGTCTCTTCCAGTTTATAATTTTTTTTTGCACATTAGGGTAATATTTTGGATGTATAGAGATGCTTATTCCTAATTTTAAAGGTTTGGTGATGCCTGGTGTGAAATTTACATGGATCTGTATAATAGTTTTTGTGTTTGATAGTCAAAATAGCCGACTCGGTGGAAAAATCTATTTGCGGATGTGGTAAATCAATTTTGGTGGAAATGTTTTATTTTAAATTATGGAGAAAATATATATAGGGACATGTGCATGTTTATTTTATCTTGCATTCAAATTTCAATTTGGATTTGGCAACTTTTGTCAACACATTTAAATTTCCCTAGAACATTTTAAAGCTAACATGGTGCAATATAATTTTTGGTTGAGAACCTATGAGTTCAATTGAATAAGATTTTAATGTGTGGTTTTTCCATGGGAGATGTTGTGGTGCTAAGGATTTTATGCAGGGAAGTCATATTTCATCCTCTGACTAGCAAAGAATAGTTAGAAAGTATAGTCAGAGATAAACTGTATTAGATCAAAGGTGTGTGCTTATGTGGATATGTAATCAACCATTAGTGGATTATATTTAAGAAGCTAAAATATTCTATAGATAATTTTAGTAATCTTGTGAGGTAGTGTGTCTTCTATAAAGGGTTGTAGCCCTAATCCTAATTGAGTAGTGATATAATGTCCCTGCGAGAGAAGTCGTAATGAATCAGGTCTTCAGTACTGTAATACCCCCAAAATGGGCTATAGGTTCATTAACCTCTTACATCAACAATTCGATCAAAATTGACATCAAAGTCCTAACCTAAGGCACATCTATACATCAGTTTATCAAAAACCTAATTGATTATCCTAATTCTGCATCGGGGAATATTCCTTGAATATTCCTAATTTATCTAATTATCTTTAATTAAATATTATTTGGTGATAAATCTCATTTATCCTAAATTTGATTAATTGAATATGATGAATATTTAATTAATTAGATTAATACTGTCACTTAATTATTTGATTATATTTAATTCTATTTATTCCTAATTAATATTATTTTATTTGACAATAAATCAAATTTGCTAAAAATAATCAGTTGAATTCTTATTTAATTGATTAAATTAAATTGTCAAATTTAATAATATAGTTTTGGAATAAAGTTTGATTAAAATAATTGATTAACCCATAAATCAATTATTTTAAACATATTTTAAATATTAGTTGGTGATAAATCATATTTATCCTAAATTTGATTAATTGAATATGATAAATATCTAATTAATTAAGTTTAATTCTGCCACTTAATTATTTAATTAGATTTAATTCTATTTATTCCTAAATTGTATTATTTAATTTTGACAATAAATAAAAAATTTCATGACTAATTGATTAAATTCTTATTCAATTAATTAAAGTCAATTGTCAATTTTTAATAATATAGCTTTAGAATAAAGTTTGATTTAATAATTGATTAACTCATAAATCAATTATTTTAATTCAAAAATCAGTTAAGTTGAGAATAAATCACTTAATTTATTAAACTAAATCATGCACAATCAGAAAAGAAGTTAACTTTAAATCAATTTTCAATTTCAATTTGTTAACTTTCTAAACTCAACATCTGATGATGCGTTGAAAAAGAGAACTAAACTCTATTTTGAGATAAAAACTGCTTTTGCGTGATTTTATGAATTTATTTATTCTTAATTTCTTGTTAACTCAAAAATCAACCTGGGTTTATCAAGAGTGATTTATGGCTTTTCTTATGCATCCTCAAGCCCTGGATTTCTATAAAATCAAGGCTCAACTCTTCATAATAATCAACACTCAAATTTGTACAATTACTCTAGCGAATTGGTAATTGAAGGATTAAACACTTGCACAGGTGATTTGTGAGATCTTTCATAGTTGATCATAATTTTTGTATAGTTTTCATATCATAGCATTTATTCATTCATATCATTCTTAGATTAAATCTGCATTCAATTTCATTCATCTAGCTTAGATTCATACAATTTTTCATATTATTGCATAGAAAATACAAAAATATAGATTAATCTACATTCATACAGTCTTTCATTCTTTTGCATTCAAATCCTTCATTTAGGTGTTGCATTGTCAGTGATCTTGATTTCAATCTGAGAACATCATACTCGCACCTACTAGAAGGCAGTAAATCATCTGGTTATCTTAGTTTCATTTATTTGCAGATTTTGATTTTGCTAACCTCTAATGTTTTATTGAAGTGTTGTGTCTGCAACTAGGTACAATTTTCACACACACATTTCTAGTGCCCATCGTGGGGCCCTAAAATGGGTTTCCATTTCTTCTATATCAATTTCTATCATCTTTCTATCATCTTTTGGTCAATTCTACAATTTTATTCTCTGTTTGTACATTTTTAGTACAAATTTTGTCAGAAAGTCATACCAGAAGCTAGTGGTTATCGTACAATAGTTGAAGATTTTGAGGCTCGTATCATAACCTACAAATTGTTGTTTGGAAACTCCTTTATCATTTGAACAGATACCCACTTTCGTACGAGTTTCCAAATAGTCATACTGGAGGTGACCCACTGTCGTATGGGATTTGGATTGTCGTACAAAAGGTAACCCACTATCGTACAAGTTTTGATACCAGGATTCAATTGTCATTTCAGAATTTTAGGCAATTTTTTAGATTTAATTTTCAGATTTGGACTAACAGCTAACCCTAACGATTGAGAACTTCAATTTTTGACTAATATTTGCTGAGTTTGATTGGAAAAAGTGCAACTAAATTGCTAAAATAGGTAAAATCTACTAAGCGCGTTGCGAGGAATTTAGGTATTCTTCTCAATTTGATAACACTTCGATTTGGACATAAAATGAACTCTCATGTGTCAAGCTTGTGTGACTTTTCTTTCTTTCATATCACAGACTTCATTTTTCGGCTATAAAATGAACATAGATTTGCTTTCTGCATATCTGTTACACATAGTAAATAGGCCCTATGAACACTATTTGTGGATGATCTTGAGAGAGTGGGCCTCTTTTGCTTGTTCATGCATGAAAAGCTCTTCTTGACAAAGGATCCCCTTGTAGGTAGGGAGGATACTGAGGTTGTCTTTTGTTCTACTAGATTTTTGAGTCTTTAACTTTTGATCGATACATTCTGTCTCTGGAGAGATTGATAGACCATAAGCAATTGACATCATAGATCTTTGTGAGATAATTTTAGTCTTAGCATGTCATATTAATCTATCTGCTTTGTTTTGGTGAAGTGAAGAGGCTAGGGGATTATGCTCTACTTCCTTTTTAGATAGTACCAGAAACCTAGATCTTTGAATCCGATCTAGTCCCCTTGTGGTATCTTTTTTAAGTCACCTTTAGAGAGGGTTAACCGTAGTGGAAATTCCCTTAATTAGGCCAACCACATGGATGGAACCTCAAGTATTAATAGTCATTTTCGTCATGGTAGTAGCAGCCACTATATAAATTTCCTTGTGGAGAAAATATTCATAGGTGTGGTCTCTTGTTGGGCAGTTAGATCTCCCTAGTAGATCCTGATTGATTACATTCTCGAATTGTGTCAAAACCCTGGTGCACCTGGATTGGAGTTCACCCTCTTAAGATCACAAAAGTTGCAGAATCAGACCATTACTACAAACCTTAGTGAGGCCAATTTTTCATTTTCTAGGAATATGTACGTAATTGAAAAACTTTTTGGAACATACACAAATAGCACTCCTAAGGATTAGCATATTAAGTCACTATTGCTTGTTCATGTGCAAGGTTTCTTTTTCGCTTGTTCATTATTTTTAGATGATTTCTTGCTTCCCTTACTTGTTGTTTTACGTGCTTGATATCTACTTGGTTATTTAAGATGGACTATTGCACAGATCTTCAAAACTAGACATAAAACTTTGCCAACAATCTGAAACTAAAAGCCTAAAAATTGCAAAATCTGAAGCAAAATTCCTCTCTGGAGTCAAAAGTCATCTGACAGTCTCACATTGTTGTGCAAGTCTCTAGTAAAAGTCATTTCATAACCCCTGTATTGTCGTAAGGGAGTCAGTATTGTGTCGTATGAGTGTTGTCACCAGAAATCAAAAGAATATCATCCCTGGCAACAATTGTTGTACAAGTCTTGTCAATTATCATTTGAGAGCATACCCAATGTCGTACAAGCCCGCAGAAACTCACTTCAGAATTTTCAAAAAGTTGTCAAAAACTTGTCAAATTTGTCAGGAATCCAATTTTTACAACCTATTTCTAGATTCTGTCAAAACATCCACTATGTCAGGAACAAAGTAGAAACTACAAAGAATTTGATCATTTACCTAAAGTGGTCTCTTGAGTCTGATTTACCCTTCTATTTTATCCATTTGAGTTTTTTTCATCTTGTGTCAAAACCTTGTCAAAATTATCTTCAAATTCAATCTTCTTACAAAATGGCTAAGTGTTGTGAGCTCGTGTCCACCATCTTATGGGCGTCTACCCATACTACTAGGACATAGTATCCTTCATTTACATCCAATATAATCTTCAATCAATTCAATCTTGACAAGGTTGTGTCATTCGATCCTCTTGAATCACGTCATTCTTCAGTTATCTTCATCTTTCTCTCTTGCTTCACCCACGGTTAATGGTGGAAACTAGAGCTTCATCACACAAGAAATCCAGAGAAGCACATCATACCTTACCTTTGTCTACTCACATGGGTCCAACCTTTGATGAACTCTACAATTCAAGTCTTTCCAAAGACGACAGTCTTGGCAATCTTTGATTAAAAACTGGTTACATACCCCCTCCTACATCAATCCAAGGAGTCAATCAATAATCTCTACATCAATATATCCTAGGGAGTCCTAAAACTCCTAACATGTCTCAAGGAGGGACACATCATAGGTCTCAAGGAAATCACTCTCAACATGGTGTGGATCAAGAACCCACACTTTCTAAAATTTCTCGATATCAAAATGATGATGACTTCAAGAAAATGATGAGGCATTTCTTGAAGGAAGACAGAGAGACATACTTTCTAGAGTTATCTTGTCAAGGGGATAAACTTCCTCCCAACTTTAATGTTGAAGATATCATTATGCATGAGGAAGAAACTCCAATCACCACTATGATGAAATAGATGAATGCCATGCAAGTCAAGCTTAACAAACTTGAAAAATAAATGGAACCTAAGGAGTTCTCCATGGAAGCTCTATGTCCTTTACCATTTGATAAAGACTTGTACATGCCGCAATTCCCTAAGCGAGTGGAGATACCTAAATACAATAAGTATGATGGAAACTATGATCCTCAAGATCATGTCAGAGAATTCTATACTCAATCTATGGAGTTCATGCATGAACCAACATACCTAATGCATCTTTTCCCTCAATCTCTAGGAGGTTCAGCTATTCATTGGTTCTCAAAAATTCCCCCTACTATCAAAACTTTTGAGGAATTAATCAAATTGTTCTATCAGCAATACTCCTACAATATCTAGCATCCAGTCACCATGATCGACATCTACAATCTAAAACAATATCCAAGAGAACCATTCCTAACTTTTCTCAAATGATGGAGGAAGTAGTTTTCTCTATATGCTAGACCCATTCCAGAAATTGAAAAGCTGGAAATTTTCATCAACAATCCTTTTCCAGAACTCAACTACCATTTGCAAATGCAAAATCATACATCCTTTGATAAAACAGTAGAAAATGCAATCAAAATTGAGAAATTACTTGTTCAAAAAGGAGACATCTCACTTCAAAAGGACAAGTATGAATCTGGATCTAATTCTAAAGACAAAGGCAAAAAATGGAACAAGAATAAGGGTGTCATCACATATGGCATTGTTGATACTATCTGTGCCCCATCTAAGGCACCTGCCTTCAATCTCACTATTGGCATCCAAGCCATCAAAGCTTCTAAAGCTAAGGCAAGAGAGTCAAACAAAAAGTCATTTGAGTATAAACCTTGGGCTATAGATCCTAAATGTAAGTTTACTCCTCTTAGAGAGTCCTTGGAATCTACCATGAAAACTATGTTGGCTAAAAACATCATCTTCTTGCTTGAGATCCGACCATTTGATCCTGAACCTAAACCAAAATGGTGGAAAGAGACCGATTTCTATGACTTCCATTGTAATAAGGGTCATAAAACCAATAATTGCGTATGCTTGAAACACATCATACAAGACAAAATTGATAATGGATAAATCATGATTGACAATCATAAAAGCAATAATGATCATACAACATTCACGGAACCATTTCTAAAACATGGTAAAGAAGATTCTTATTCTCAGCCTAATATGGGTGCTAAAGTCAATTATGCCTACTCTGGAAACAATGCTGTCATCAATATGATTGAACCATGCCTATCTGAGTGTTGCAATGTCATCACAATTGTAAGAAAAGATAGAGAAAATCAATCAACAAATTTAGTTACTTGATCACAAGCTCAGGTACATCTACAAGGACAAATCCCAAATTCATCCAATGTCCCTAAGATACCTTTCAATCTTTCATCTACTTCTAAATAGAACGCTACCTCTAAATCATCAAATCCTAAAGACACGAGGCCAACATCATATAGTATTGTCCAACAACTCCAGCATACAAATGCAAAAATCTCCATGTTTAAGTTGCTTCGGATATCTCTAGCTCATAGAGCCATTCTAGACAAATCTCTGCTCGGATCCAATATTCCTGACAACCTTGATTTAGATAGATTCCAGACTATGGTTGGTCATATCACATCTCCACAATATATCTCCTTTTTAGAGGAAGATGATAATTCCTTGAGTCATCCACATAACCAACCCTTGCACATTGAAGTCTTGATCCAAAACCATTGTGTCAAACACATGTTGATAGATGGAAGTGTTGGTCTCAAAATTTGTCTTTACAGCTTGATCACATAATTAGGATTCTCTAAAAATACCATTGATCCTAAGAAGAAGATAACTATCAAAACATATTATGAGCAAGAAAGATCTTCCAAGGGAACTATTGTCTTACCTATCAGAACAAGACTCATTATCAGAGACACCATATGTCAAGTTCTTGATCTACCTTTGGCTTACAACATCCTTCTAGGGAGACCCTAGATACATGAAATGAAAGATATTCCTTCCACATACCATCAATGTGTGAAATTTCCTTTTGAAGGAGTAGAGGTGATGATTCTAGTTGACCTATACAAAACTTGTAATGCATTGAAAGAAAGTGTTGATAAACTTGTTCCTAATAACATAGAATCTTCCACTAAGAAGCCAAATATTGCTTCAACCTCTAAAATCGAAGACATTTCTAAAGAAGTCAAAATCAAAGACAATGGTATGGGAGAATACACAATGGAACCTATTTTTTCTCTCACATCTCTCTCATTGTCCCCTAAATCTTATAGACAACCTTCTGACAAAGTGAAACCTACAACTAAAGAATCCTAGGTCATATTCAATGGAAGCTTTGTCACAAAACAAGTATCTAAACAAGAGTTTGAGGAAGAAGAAGTCATGCTTGCATGGTTATACAAGGATGAGCCTCAATCCAAATCAGTCCATAAATGTGACTCCACTTCAAGAAAACTTCCTCAGAATTCATACGGACCAGGGGACAAATTGGTCACAAAAATGGGATATACTAGAAAAGGACCCCTAGGACTACAAGGTAAGGGTCTTCTATCACCTCTTTGTTATCTCTATTGAGCATTTAAGGTTGTCATTAGTATCAAAGGTTCTCATACATATTGGTCGGTCACTTAATTCAACAAATTGATAACTAGAAGCAAGACATACTAATCGGTAAAACATATACACTGAGCATTAGACAGTTTACCAAGCACCAGCAGACACCGACACCGACAGATAGTAAACACCAAGCATCACAGTATACACCAAGTAGTTTATACAGTGTTTACCAAGGATAACAGAAAATGGCATAGCAATCTGAAATGGCACATACTTCTATACAAACGGTTACAATGGTTCATAAATTTTTTTACCAAGATCGAGGAACATTTAATATGATGATATTCATTAAATGTAATGTATATCTTTTGTAATAGATGATCTAGGTTATTTTTGTACACCATAGATCTTAGGGTTATGACTATGTTGTGTAACCTAATTTTGTTAAAGCGGCAAAAATAGAACACTATATATTTGTGTGTTCACATAATTTTTGGTGTGAGATGATATATGAATCATGGAGCACTTGAAGCAATTGCCTAACTTCAAGTCTATCAGTTAACAGAGCAGAACTGAGTACATAGGAATTCAGGTTGAGCAGAATCAGAAAAGGCTACCGAGCAGTTCAGAGAAGAGATTCATCACAAGTGAGGTGATATTTTATCAGAACTTATAGATCTATATCAGACAATTGAGTTGTCAAATAGAAGATAATTACCTATTGCTTTCTAACCATTGTAATAGATTTTTGGATAAAATGTCTTAGCAGAGTAGACTTAACAATCTTAAGTAAATCTCTTAACCAAGTATACACTTCATTAGTGTTGTTAAAATCCTATAACTAGGTAGATCTAGCTGATATAACATGTCACTCCTAACAAGGTGATATCACTAGAAGTGATCAAAACTTGTAGCCCTAACATGCAATCCTTTTCTATCTACAGTAGTAAAGAATTTGTGGGTGTCATCCCCATCACATTTTTTACCTTCTAACAAGGGTTTCTATGTTACCAAAATAATTGTGTCATGTGATTGTCATATTGATTTCATGTTGTTTACTTTCATAAGTTAAATGAATGATTGATACATACAATTAGATTCAAGTTGTTTTGATCAGTTTAGAGTTATATATCTGAAAGGTTTACAAGTAAAGTTTTGAAGGCACTGATTCACCCCTCCCCTCTCAGTACCTATCTCTCCTAATTCCAACAATTGGTATCAGAGCTTAGTTCTCTTATTGAATAGTTTAACCACTGAAGGGTAAATATCTAAGTCATGGAGAGATACAAGCTTAATAAGACTATTGAGAATCAGAAGATACAGATGCAGATGTTTGTGGAATAGTATAAGAAAGCCAAGGAAGGACTGAAGAAACTACTGGTTGAAAGGAAGAACCTATCTATTCTACAAAATGAGATCAGTTACCATGAAGAACCTATTGATGAAATGTTTGAGCATATTGGATCTAGTTCTGGAAGCATCTTTGATGGATCTGAAAGCATAATTACTAATTTATCTGAAAGGAACCAACATTTAACTAATCAAGTGAAAGCACTACAAATCGATCAAGAATCTCAGATGGTGAGAATGGTAGAAACAATGAACAATGCAAGACAAGCTAAGCAAGAGAGGAATTTGGCTATTGATGACCAAAGATAGATGACTAAACAACTTAAAGCTAAAGAGAGTGAGATACAAAGACTCACTAATCATCATTTCCAAGTAACTAATCAAATGATGATTGTGAATCAAGAGGTAAACTGAGTAAATGGAGAATTGTCAAGAAGACTAGAATATGTTGCAAGACTCATAGAAGAGAATGAGAAGCTAAGAAATGAAGTGAAAAATCAACAGCAACAAAATGAAATGAAGAAACTTGCTGAGGACAGTTCTAAGAAGATTGATGATTTTCTGACTAATCAAAGAAGATTTGGGAGTAGATCTGGTATAGGCTACACTGGCAAAGGAGAATCATCACAACAAGTTGAACAAGTCAACAACAATCAAAATCAGAAACCTAAAGTGTTGACATGTTATCATTGTGGGAAACTGGGACATACATCTAATGTGTGTAGAAGCAAAGCACAAGGTAAACCTCCTGTCACTCCTAAGTTTAATGGATATTGTTATTACTATGGTAAATTTGGACATCCAACATATGAGTGTAGAGCTAAACATAATGATATTGCTAACAATAACACTATGGAGAAAACATGCTATACTTGTAATAAACATGGACACACTGCATGAGAGTGTAAGGCTAAGATGAAGCAAGTATGGACTCTTAAGCAGCAAACACAATGAAAGCCCTATCAACTGAAGAGACAAGGTAACTCTTATGTTTGGAATTATAATACATGGGCTAACTGTACTGCTTGTGGTAGATATGGACACATTGTAGCAAATTGTTACAGAAAGAGTCAGATTGGACAATCAAGAAGATGGACAAGCACTGGAATGGCTTGTATGCACTGTCATAGGGTTGGTCATTTAAGCAAGAACTATAGAGACTGAGCACAATATGAAAACCATATATTTGAGATTGGATATACTATTGCAGATATTATGAAGTTAAGGAACACTATGTGGAAGAAGGCATCTAATGAGAATGTTGAGTCAAGTAATGTTGTTGGTGAAACCTCATCCACTGGATTGGGTGACATCGGTACCTCCACTTAAGGTGAAATAGGTATGTATGGGACTAAAATTTCAAATGATCATATTTTACATATAGTTCCTTATACATGATGTACTAATACAAAATCAGCATGAATAAAGATGCACTATGGTTTATATGTTATGAGCTAACAATGTTATTCAGTCAATAAAAGAGAGATCAAGAGTTGGTTACCCATCGGTAATCACTAGCTAAGGTTAACCGAGCACATGTATCAACCGATGAAGAAATCCTATATTAACCAAGTAGATAAAATATTTTTAGTTGTCACTAAGCTGACAACTGTTTCATACTGAAAGTTAGGTCAAGCATTTATTGCATGAAAGTTTGAGTGGGAATATCAAAAAGTCTATAAATACATGGGAAACAGAGTTTATTGTTACATTGGGATTTCAAAGAGAGGAGATTTCATAGAGAAGTGTTTGAGCTAGAAGATTTTCAGAAGGATTCAAGTCTACTTTAGATCAAACTGACATCACTCTTTGATGACTCTGAGTAAGTTCATTTTCTATCAAACACTTTTTATCCTATTGTTTGACGAAACCCTAGAATCAATTTATGGCATCTACATCGTCTGCAAGAAAATCACAAAGTATTGAGGAGGAAGTTAATCTAATCGTTAGGGAAAATTTCATCGAACCTAAGTTTAAGCCACATCCCAAGGTCGCAACATAAATAGATTTAATGGGAAATTTTTTGAGCATACTAGATAGGGTTTTGTTGACAAAAGATGTAAGATCGTATATTCATTGTAAAATTGGAGAAGTTGGAGATTTTGAAACTATTGTAGCATATCAACAACTCCATGGCACCAATGGTAAATTGAAACTAGAACACAAGAAGATTGAGGAATCAGGGTTATCATGTATCACACACTATCTGCATTCATTTAAGATAGACTAGATCAGAATCATTTTGAGCAGGTATCACGATGAAAAATTCTGGATGGATAAACTGATAGAGGTTAATAAGAAAATGATCAGTAGGGTCATTGGGCTCCCTACAACCAACAAGGCTAAAGCTTTCCATAGTTTTTCATACCGGATGTTGAGAAGAATACTAGAGCACAATGGGATGATCAAGCACTAAAACTTTCAACAATCAGAGACCCAACAATTAAATTTGCAGCACATGTGATCGGGTACAAGATATTTCAATCGAGTAAACTCAACAGCGTACCTTGCAGCGCAGTAGACATGGCATAAAAAATTATGGAGAAAGGTCACCAAGTTGATCTTATCAAGGTACTATTTCATCAACTAAAGGAAATCATGAAGACAATAAGAAAAAAGAAGTCTAATACATGTAAGTTCGGATCACTACTTGTTTACATATTTTTCTATCTACAAAAGTATGTACTTGGCGTCGGTAAAGTAAATTGGAAATCAGATATACCAATAATGAAATAGATCAATGATATGATGAGTAAGTTGGGAGATAAACTAAATATATAGTTTGATGCATACTTCAAAGAATTTCAGACTAAAATGCATAAAAGAAGCATAATTCTGAGTGAATTATTTGAAAATTTTGAGAATGATATATGTTTTGTAGTCAACATAGATTATACTTGATAAAAGCATTTGACCCTAGGCTAAAATGGTTGGCACCGATGGGTTATGAAATGAACCATGATTTTGCACTAAAATCTATTAATGCACTTCTTGCATTACCAAAAGATCCCATTGCCACTAGGTTTAGAGTATATGAAGAGGCCAAATCTAGAATTTCAACAGGTATAGAGATCGACAAAATGTCTAGAGAGGCAAAGAAGATGAAGAAAGATCTCGCTACTATATTTGGAGATGTCTCTGAAACACCTAAGGAGACACCATTTGAATAGGCAACCAAAGGTCAGTTATAGTTGGCTAACAAATCATATGATAGTGAGGAGACCAAGTCTGATGAAGAAGAAGATCCCACACTGGTTCCTCCACCTAAAATTCCTATGAAGAAGTAGTTACCAGTACAAGAAGGTATGAAGAAAAGATCATCAACTACAGCTTTACCACCTGAGAAGAAAGAAGTAGATAAAGTAACAAAACTGAGGGCAGCTACACCGACAAGGAAATATATGAAGAGAAAGAACAAGGTTGTAGCTGAGGCACCAAAGAAAAGGAGAAAATTGATAAGAAGTAAAGAAGATCTTGAGGAGACTGAGACTGAAGATGATGTCAATCATTTCAAGGTGGTCAGTAACAAGGTAAAAAAAATAGATGAAGTCATTAAAGAAATAATTGAAAATGGAGATCTTACCAATCGCGAAATAGACAGATTTGACAAGATGTCAAATGAAGATCAAACCAAGATATAAGAGGTTGTCATCCAAATGATGATCAAATTTAAGGAAGTTCCAATGGAATTTTCCTGTGCATTATCAAAGAAGTTAGATGACAAGATTACTAAAAAATGGGCTATTGCACTAGACACTGAGAAAAGAAAGAGAGAATGATCTCTAGTTTGGGCAGCCCCACATTTAAGTTATGGAGAACTTAGTGAGTACATGACCAAATACCAAGCAAGATTTATGATCAAGAACTAAGAAATGATGATACTAGATGAGAATGTGGCAGATATGGATACCACAAGTGATTCTTTATGGACATCAATTTTAAGGCCGAAGAAAAAGATGAGAAAGAAGCATTCTTAAACTTGTCTAAGAAGAGTCAAAATTCCAAAGGTAAAGGTATTTGTATTGATGAGGGAACAACAAAGAAATCAAAGAACACCGGTATATTAGTTACTGAGGTAATTGATATCACCAAGAAAAAGGAAGAAATAAGTGTTTCACAGGATGCACTGGATAAAGTAGAAATTCAAGTGGAGAAGAAAACTGATGATGATGTACTCATTAAGGACATCACAAATGGTGATCTTGATGACAAAGATGATGATGTTAGAAATAGGGAATACTCAGAGGGGGGGGTGAATCAGTATTTTGCAAACTTTATCTTTTGCCCAAATATGGATATAATAGATTATCTTTACACGTGCATAACATAAGAAGCTAAACAACATGCATAGCAATAAAACTAAAGAACTCATAACACATGATATGTTCTCGAGGAAACCCTGGCCAAGGGAAAACCCCAGTGGGGATGACACCCACAAAGATCTACTAATAAAAAGTATCCTGTTAAGGATATTGACCTTGTTAGGATTCTATTACAAGCATATAGTGTATCAGTCCTAATTAAGGGACTATAGGCCTTGTTAGAAGCCTCAACCCTGTTAGGAGTTGTCAATACAAAATCTGATTACCAGATGCTCCCACTACCCAAACAAGTAATGTACAATGTATACTGATTATGAAATGGATTAAGGTACATAACCTTATGCTTCTTGCATCAATATCTTTTCGTTGCTCTTACATTCGCATCATATCACTTTATCATATCATTACAATATTAGCACATCCTTTTTTTTCTTTCTTACAATTTACAATTACATATATACAAGTTATTAAGGCTAATAAATTTACATGGTCAGCTTCCATATATCTTTATCTAAGGGTTAACATATAGGATTTCATCCCTTTTATATTGGTAAGACATTATTTTGATAAACAAAATAATCCCTTAACTCTTTACCAATTCTGTCTTCAAAACTGTCCTATCGGCTTAACACTGTCTTCGGTAAAACTATCATGACTAATTTTGTACATGTCAAACTAACTTGCACTCTAAAATGGTTCATTATTAGACATCATAGATTCTATGTTCAAGTGCACAAGCACTGAACTTACTCCATTCAATGTTGCAAACAAAAACTGTGTCCGGGTACACTGGTGAAAATGTTGTCTCACACTTAGACAAATTTGCAATGTGCTCTACTATACCTACTCTCTAACCTTTTCACTCTTCATGTGGATCATATGTTTCCATAATGACAACATCTATGTACTCAGCTCAGCCAAATTTCCAACAATCTCCCCCTTTGTCATTGGTGGCAACATATGAGAAAATTGGCTAAGTGTACAACTCAAAATCTCAAAATTGTCTCAAAATTGGCCATAGTATAACATATACATATACTATCCTTATAACTCCTCAAAATATATTTTCTAATACAATACTCCCCCTAAGAGTATCAATCTATATCATATACAATAATTTTCTGCTCTATATCTCTCCCCCTTTGACAACAATGACAAAATAAAGTAGGGAGGGCTACAAAATTGTGTCAGAAAGATTATACCTTAGTTCCTTATTACAAAGTCGGTAGGCTTGCAACACAATCTGCAAAATCAACTTTCATTGCTTCTATCTCCTTCTCCCATGATTTATTAATGGAATCTACCACATTGAGTAAAGTGCTCAGTCCATAAGCTGCTATATGACATGCTTGAAGGTTTTCAAAGTTAAACTTCTAAAAAGATGTCTTTGCCGAAAGACATTCTTCCAACGTTCTTCAATAATGCATAACTTCATAGAAGTGTGCTCTCTCAAAAGAGTAAATCTTCTCATTTTTCTATTCCTTTCATCTGGCAAAACTCTAATTTCATCATAAAGCTTCCTGACTTTCTTCTCAATATCTAATACCTTCACATTGGGGCTAGAAAGAAGGTTACATTCATTCTAAATTTTTGCTTCTTTCAACTTCATCTTGTGATCTTCTTCTACTATAAAGGTCTCTAATTTTTTACATTGTATGTACAAAGATTTACTTGTTTCCAAATGCTTTCTCAAGTCCTTGATATAGATATCAAGACTATTAATATCATTCCTGATATTCTGGCTAATATTGAAAAGCATTTCAGCTTCATAAGCTTCTTGAGCTCTCACTTTTGCAATATCAGATAGGTTAGTGAATTCATTATCAAAAGTGCTCATTACCTTCTTAGCTTTCTCCAAAGGGTCTACCTCTATAATTTGTGTAGTTACAATGCTTTGTAACTTCTTAGTTAGTTCCTTTAAACTCCCTTCAAGATTCTTCACTTTCTTGTTCTTGCCAATAATCTTATTCAAAGAAGTGATCAGTTCCAATTGATCATCATCATCAACTTCTTTTCCTAAATCCTCAAATCAAGATCCAATTTCCTTCTTCTTTCGAGTCTCAGGAGTAAGAATGATGTCTTCTTTGATAGGAATAGGTGCTTGAATCTATATTGCTTTAGGTTCTTCAACAGTGGTTTGTGTTTGCTTCTGTATCTGGTTCATCAAGAGCTGAATTGTCAACAATGTTTCCTAAATTCTTGAATACATTGTCATCAGTATCCAAGGTGACCTTTGTACCTTCTATATTCATTGATTCATCTTCAATGCTAATAGTTGGAGGAGAGGGAATATCCTCTTGTTCTGCTTCACCTGCTTGATCTGCTGCAATTGATGGTTCTCCAACAATTTCTGCCATAACCTTGATTATTGCTTGCTCTGTATCAGAATTAACTTCTTCATATCTACCTTCCATAATTAGAATGGTTCTCCTTTTGGTTCTTAGATGGGTGCTTAAGGCTTTCAATATCTACTTCAGGTGTGCATCATCTCTCACATCACAAAGCTTTCTTATTAGATTCTCTCTGATAGAAGTGCCTTCTTCTTGTGCTCTCTTCTTTCTATTTACAAGTTTGTTATACAAGTCATCATGTATCTGACCCTGAATAGTGTCAAACTTCTTATTTGCAAAAATCATGTGCTTTATAATTGCATTCTCCAAGTTAATTCTATCTAAATAATCATAAAGACTGTAGTACTTATTCATTCTAGTAAAATCTCCATCTTCAATAATCTGCTCATTAAGCTTTTCAACTTTAGGTTTCCAAGCTTTCTTCTTAACCAAAGTAGTGTCATCATCTTTAATTATTGCAACTTTCCTAGGAACTGGTGGCACCAAAGTTTTCTGCCTCTTATCGGGTCCAGTAGCAATTTATTTCATTCTCTTGCTAGGAGTGGAGGAGGTAGACCTAGTAGGTCTACTTGTTTCTTGTTCCATCTATGGTTCCTCTACTTTCACCTTGACTTGAGGTTCTTTTTGCAGTACTGCAATTTGTGGGGTATACAAAACTTCTTTCTGTTCACTCAATTTGATTACTGCTACTGTGTTCTTTGCTATCTCAAACTCATGCTATGTCAATCCTGAATCTTTCGATATTTTCTTTATAGTGCTGCCAACTCTCTTCTTAGACTGCTTCTCAATTATAGCTTTTGTAGAGTTGAAATTCTCTTCAAAAGTTCCAAACCTTTTGCACTAAGTGTCCAACTTACACTTAAGTAACCTACCAACATATTCTTTTATTTCTATCTCAAATATCTCATAGCCAAGAGGGTCTATGAACTCAATTCTAGGCTCCACTACTTCAATATAGGTAAAGTCAGTGTCAACCATAAATCATATATCATCTTTATAATTCTCCACAATAGACTATGGAATCCTTGATCTGCTGATAACCAATTTCTGAAATGTCTTCATCACTAACATAGCACTCTCATTCACTTTGTCAATAACATGTTTCATATATACTTTATTTATCCTTTCCATAGTAGGTTGACCATCATTCCAATCATTTGCAATGGTGTACGAAAATCTTCTCAATAGGTGGAAAAACATGTACGTGATTAAGGATGAAAATTTAAATTGTGCATACTTAGTTTTCTTAATCTTCTCCAAGTTTTCAAATAATTGAATTCTCATAATTTCACACATATCAACTAGTACCTTGTCAATACACATTAAATAGGCTATGTGTACCATTCCAAATACCATGTCATCTTCTGTAGAATTTGCACAAAACTTAGTGGTTAGAAACTTGCATAAATATCTAACATCATGTTGTTTCATCTTGCTAATCATAATTCCTTTGCCATTATAGGTTGATTCTGTGTTGTCCATGACTATTTTCCTCATATTCTTTTCATTTAAAGGAATAGCACCAATTTTAGATAGTCCAGTGACTTCATGAATCAAGTCAGCTGTAATGTCTATCACTCTATCCTCTAGCCAAAACTTTCCATTGTGAATTCTGCTCAAAATAATCTTAGTGCATTCTTCATTATCAAATTCATACTGCAACGCATACTTAACAATCTCATTGTCTTTCAAATGTTCATATCCTTGTTTCAATGGCATATCTTGATTGAAAATCTTCTGATATTCATTGGTAAAATCACTATCACTGATGGTTTCTAACTTGCATCCAAGATAACTTCTCACATTCTCCAAATGCAAAACTTCATCTAGTATGGATGATAATGCTAAACTAGGGTTATCTTCTTCCAAGGTTTCTACTGGTTCCCTCTTCATTCTAGGTCTATTTTTGTCTGGGACATTATGAATTAAAGATACATCCATGATTGCTTCTAGTTCTTTATACCGATTCAAAGATCTGTCAAGTAAAATACATCAAATTCATGATTCTAGGGCTTGCGTAGATTCGACGCTCAAATCCTTCACCAAATCATTGCAAAATGCTTCCAATCACTGCTCTTTTCTCTCCTCAACACTTCAACTCACTTTGATGATCAAATAACATCGATCATAACCTTTTATTACTTCAATCTCACTTCTGTCTAACATCGCATTCAATTCTTTTGCCGCTTCTTTCCAAAAATCTATTTTTTGTTAACTTGCAAAAACTTAAAAATTCTTGCGATCTCGCAAAACATAATATTTTCTTTTGCGCTCTTAACCATAGCATCAGTACATCATAAAATACCTTACATTAGCTGCACAAGACTTGAGTCATCATAAATCTACTTCTACACTAATTCTAAGTTCCTAATCTATTGTAATTTTCATAAATCAAGTGCTTCCAGATAGGTCAGGTAAGGATTCATTCTTACCACTTGATACTTCACCTTCTGATTACCTTCAATGTTGAATATGTCTCTTTGATTTGTGTCTTTAACAAACTTCACTTCATCTACCTTACTACAGCAACCTTTATGTCTGTTTCTTGCATCTTCATTTTTTTCTTTCATGACTTCTAGGGTTAGGGTTAGGATAAAAAACTCCATTGTTCATTCTGCAAAATCTTGTTGTATGTCCAATCTTGTTGCATATCTGACAAATAGTTCCGTTGTTTCCATATCTTGGTCCTTGCTGATTTATTTGTGATCTGCAGTTTCTAGCAATGTGTCCAACCTTGTTGCATCTATAACATACTACTCCATTTCTTCTGTTCATATCTTCAGTAGGTCTCTTATCTGCATTATTAGTATCCCTAAACATTCTACTACCATAATTATTTTCAATAACTTTAGATTTTCTACATTCAATAGCTCTATGTCCAAAACCATGATAGTTATAATAATAACCATTAAGAGGTTTAAATTGCTTACCTGAACAATCTCTCTTCATATGACCAATAGTATTACAACCACAACATCTACCTTTGAATTCTCTTTGCATACCTTTGGGTGATTCTTCTTGCTTAGGTGGTTCTTCTCCTTTAGGTGGTTCTTCTGATTTCTTGATCTCATCAGACTTCTTCTCATCTAGACTTTCAGATATTTTTAAATCTGGTTCCTTGTTCTCATCATTTGTTTTGAATATGTTAAATCCAAGTCCAGTCTTATCATAGGATGGTTTCCCAAAAGATACTTGTTCATCGATCTTCTCATTATTTGAATATAGCCTTTCAAGTTTTTGTTTGGATTGAGTTAGTTTGCCTTTCACAATCTTGTTGTATTTCTCAAGTTCAGCATACTGCAAATTGACTTTCTCAAGTTCAGATGTTACATTGCCAAGTTTAGATTTTAGTTCTTCATTTTCAATCTTTAACTTTTCATTCTCAGATCTTAGATTTTCTTCATTCTTGATATTTCCATCTTTCAAACTTAATTTTAGTTTTGCTATCTTCAGTTCATGCTTAAGGATCACATTTTCTTTTTCTAAATTGTCATCACAATCTTCAATAAGAATTTTGGATTCCTTTTTAGATTTTAGATCTTCCAACTTCCTTTTCAATTTCTCAATGATGTTCTTTGCATCATCATATTTCCCTTTCAAAGTGTCTCTTTCATCAGTAAGCATATCAATCTGTTCAAGAGCTTCTTCAAGATTCTTTTGTAGTTGATCCATATCCATAGAGATCTTACTCAAGCTCCTAGGCTTTCCTTGAATGATTATTTTCTGAGTAACTAAGCTCTGATACCAATTGTTAGAAATAGGGAATACTAAGAGGGGGGGTGAATTAGTATTCTACAAACTTTATCTTTTGCCCAAATATGGATATAATAGATTACCTTTACACATGCATAACATAAGAAGCTAAACAACATGCATAGAAATAAAACTAAAGAACTCATAACACATGATATGTTCTCGAGGAAACCCTGGCTAAGAGAAAACCTCGGTGGGGATGGCACCCACAAAGATCCACTAGTAAAAAGTATCCTGTTAAGGATATCGACCCTATTAGGAGTCTATTACAAGCATATAGTGTATTAGTCCTTATTAAGGGACTATAGGCCTTGTTAGAAGCCTCAACCTTGTTAGGCATTGTCAATACAAAATCTAATTACCAGATGAGCCCACTGCCCAAACAAGTAATGTACAATGTATATTGATTACAAAATTGATTAAGGTACATAACCTTATGCTTCTTGCATCAATTTCTTTTCACTACTCTTGCATTCACATCATATCACTTTATCATATCATTACAATATTACCACATCCTTTTTTTTCTTTCTTACAAGTTACAATTACATATATACAAGTTATTAAGGCTAATAACTTACATGGTCAACTTCCATATATCTTTATCTAAGGGTTAAAATCTAGGATTTCATCCCTTTATATTGTTAAGACATTATTTTGATAAACAAAATAATCCCTTAACTCTTTACCAATTCTGTCTTCAAAACTATCCTATCGGCTTAACACTATCTTCGATAAAACTATCATAACTAATTCTGTACATGTCATACTAACTTGCACTCTGAGATGGGTCATCATTAGACATCATAGAGTCTATGTTCAAGTGCACAAGCACTAAACTTACTCCAGTCAATGTTCTAAACAAAAATTGTGTCCAGGTACACTGGTGAAAATGTTGTCTCACACTTAGACAAATTCGCAATGCGCTCTGCTATACCTGCTCTCTAACCTCTGTGCTCTTCATGTGGATCATATGTTTCCATAATGACAACATCTATGTAGTCAGCTTAGCCAAATTGCCAACAGATGAAGATGTGAATATTGCACCTAATCAAGATGAAGTACTAGACACTGAATGTCTATTTACATCACTATCGGGTAAGCTTCTTGTACTTGCCAAAGTAGTTGAACTTCTTTCCCAAGTACAACCTGACGGCTTAGACCCTGAGAAAAACAAAGACATCATAGGCGATCAAGACATTGAGAAACCTACAAAGACATATGAGCCTACACAAACAGAGGCATCTTCAACTAAGACAAAGGTAACAGATGAGACAAAGGAAACCAAGGTGATCCCACATGACACCACATCTGAGGCTCCCACTCCATCAACTGAGACTACAACACCCAAGGAGCAGAAGAAGGAAGAAAGTGTGTCAACCGGGAAGGATTGAGAAGAAATCACCTCTAACACCAAAGAAGAAGAAGAAAAAGAAAGGAAAAGGGCTGGTCACCCTAGATGAAGTGATAATTATCCTTGAGTGTGACTTGAGGAACCTAAGCCTTGAAGACTTGAGTAAATATGGGGAATTATGTTCAAGAAAGGTAGCTCAAGAGAAGTTGAAGCAAGAACACAAATGAAAAGAAATCTTAATAGATGTGAGGGATATCCTACAATAGGTAGTACCTGAGGTGAATATTGATGAGGATACTCCTATCATAGATCAACTTGCTACACTTTCCAAGAAGATCAATGCCCCAGATGTTGATGCAGATAAATAGATTGAAGAAAGGGTAGAATCTAGGATACAACACAAACTGGCAAAGAAAATAAGCCTAGAAGTGGCATTGAAGAAGGTCATTATCTGAGGTAATCACCAAGATAAAAACTATCACCCAGACAATTTGTCAATATTTACTAAAGCTTTGTACTATAGACACCTTCACTATTGAAGTCAGTGAGAAGATCAAAGGATTGGAAGTAGAAATAAAGTTAAGTACAAATGTAGCTATAATTGAGCCTAATGCTTTCTCAAAGCACATTCACTGAGTTCAAGAACTTCGGTGGCTAATAGCAGATTTGAAGAAACAAGACGAGCACATAACTGATTAGGTTACTGAGTTGCAGATAGAACTCCTACCATACCTAAAAAATTTTGAGGCACACATTGTCAAAGCCAAACAACTCATTGCAACACCAAAAAAAATTTTGTTAGATAACATCTTTGACATGCATGCACAAGTCGGTCTTGAGAATATTGCTCTCACCAACTTGAAAGAGGAATGGGACAACCTCTTGGAGTCAGTGAAGAAAACCCACCAGCATATTTTTGACAAGATGTGAGTATACTTTTTATTTTTGTATTTGGCATTACTATCAAAAAGGGGGAAAACAATGTATAAGCCATTATGCCAAACATGTACATAGATGCTACATATACTACATATTATTGGGAGCATGCACCGAGGGGGAGTACTTTGCACTTAGAAATTTTTTGATGTTTATATGTATATGGCGGAAGTATAAGTTATATTTAGAAAATTTTGTCTATATACATTCGAAGTTTTGATACTAATGCCAAAGGGGGAGATTGTTATCTCTATTGAGCATTTAAGGTTGTCATTAGTATCAAAGGTTCTCATACATATCGGTCGGTCACTTACATTGAGAAAATTGGTAACTAGAAGCAAGATAGACTAGTCAGTAAAGCATATACACCGAGCATCAAATAGTTTACCGAGCAAAGTAAACACCGACACCAACAGATAGTAAACAATGAGCATCACAGTATACACTAAGCAGTTTATATAGTGTTTACCGAGGATAACAGACAGTGACATAGTAATCTAAAATGGTACATACTTCTATGCAAACGGTTACAATGGTTCATAAAACATTTTACCAAGATCAAGGAACATTTAATGTGATGATATTCATTAAATGTAATGTATATATTTTTTAATAGTTGATCTAGGTTATTTTTGTACACCATAGATCTTAGGGTTATGACTATGTTGTGTAACCTAATTTTGTTAAAGCAGCAAAAATAGAACACTATATATTTGTGTGTTCACATTGTTTTTGGTGTGAGCTGATATATGAATCACGAAGTACTTGAAGCAATTGCCTAACTTCAAGTCTATCAGTTAACAGAGTAGAACCGATTATAGAGGAATTCAGATTGAGCCAAATTAGAAAAGGCTACTGAGAAATTCAGAGAAGAGATTCATCACAAGTGAGGTGATATTTTATTAGAATTTATAGATCTGTATCAGACAATTGAGTTGTCAAATAGAAGATAATTACCTATTATTTTCTAACCATCGTAATAGAGTTTTGGATAAAATCTCTTAGCAGAGTAGACTTAACAGTCTTAATTAAATCTCTTAACTGAGTACACACTTCATTAGTGTTGTTAAAATCCTATAACTAGGTAGATCTAGCTGATCTAACATGTCACTCCTAACAGGGTGAGATCACCAGAAGTGATCAAAACTTGTAGCCCTAACAGGAAAACCTTTTCTATCTGCAGTAGTAAATAATTTGTGGGTGTCATCCCCACCATAGTTTTTACCTTCTAACAAGGGTTTCTGTGTTACCAAAATACTTTTGTCATGTGATTGTCATATTGATTTCATGTTGTTTACGTTCATAAGTTAAATGAATGATTGATACATACATTTAGATTCAAGTTGTTTTGATCAGTTTAGAGTTATATATCTGAAAGGTTTACAAGTAAATTTTTGAAGGCACTGATTCACCCCTCCCCTCTTAGTACCCATCTCTCCTAATTCCAACACTCTTGACCACCATGGTCAAACAAACAAGGATACAATAGGTCTAGGATATAAGAATAAGCCATTCTATCTTATCAAGAACTCCCCACATGTCTTAGAATAGATTGAGCCATCCACAACAAATAGACTAAAGGAAGAAACAACTGAACAATCTGACAGTGATGATTTAGACACCACTAATGAGATCATATCATATGAGAGTTTTCCTAAAGAAATAAAAGACCTCCTTGAAGATGAAGATGATCTAGTAAAAAGAATCAATGTAGTAGAAACATAAGAACCTACTATAGAACAAGAGACAGTTGCACCACAAGAATCAACTGATCTCGAAGGAAATCAAACACTCAAAGAAGAAGGTGGTAGCTATTGTGAGATAGATTCTCATGAGTATGAATTCAAATCAGAATCTGAGGCTAACCCTTCTTGGGGTATTCATCCTGACTTTACACACATTCTTAGATTTCCTAGAGGCATAGATGAGGAATCAAATGACTATGAATGGGGAGCCATTCTAGAGGAAGATGAGCTTATCATAGAAAAACATGTTGATGTTATTCACCAATATGCACCTAAACCCAAAGTAAGTCTAGAGAGAAATAATGAACTTAATGAGTCAGATCCACTGATGGTTGAAGTGGACTCCCACAATGACATTGAGCCTATTCATGAATTGAACATTTTGCATTGTAATATCAACTTTGAACTTGAGGGTCGGGTTAGGACCAATGATGACAAATCCATATCTGTAAACACTATTTCCCAATCTTTCACCACTTTGACTATCCAACATCCCAAAGTTCTTGACCAAATCTCCATGAATCCAAGCCAAGGTATCTATACCTTTCCAAATGACTATGTCCTTGCTTGCTACCTCAATGTAGTTGAGCCTATGATGACTTCCATCAGTGAACCGAGGGTTAGCATGAAGGAGTCAGACATCAAGTATCTTATTCAAAAGAATAGAAATAAAAATAAAAATAAAAGGAGTTCTAAGGGTGAAAACCACTTTATGCCAGTCTCAGAACCTACAAAAGTAAAAATAAAAGATGTATCCAAAGGTGAAAAACCTCCCTGAGGCACCTAAGGATGGGATATTTGATGTCCTTCCGAGCCATTTACATGATAGATCTCCAATTCTAATTAAGCCCACTCAATCCATCAACTTGGGAACAACAGAAGAACCACAATTGATCCATGCAGCACAATCCTTATTAGAAGAAGAAAAGTAAAAATTTACCACATTCCTAATAGAAAAGAAGATCAACTTTGCATGGAAATATTCAAATATGCTAGGGTTGGATCCTAATCTTATAATGCACCATTTATCTATAGCTCCAGGGGTCAAACTTGTTAAGAAAAAATTAAGAAAGATGCATCCACATGTTGCACTCTTGGTTAAAGATGAATTAGAGAAACTACTAAAAGCCAAATTCATCCATGTTATTGACTATGCTGAATGGATCTCTAATATTGTACCTATTTCTAAACCAGATAAATCAGTCAGAGTGTGCACAGATTTCAGATATGTAAACAAAGCATGCCCTAAGGATGATTTTCCATTACCTAATATTGATATGATAGTGGACATGACTGCGGGCTTTGAGATGTATTCTTTGATGGATGGTTTTTGTGGATACAACCAAATAAAAATTTCTCCAAGAGATCAAGAGAAAACTGCTTTAACATGTGCATGGGGTACCTTCTATTGGAATGTCATGCCATTTGGGCTTAAGAATGTTGGTGCTACATATCAACGAGCTATGACATCTATCTTTCATGACATGATGCATCAAACTATGGAGGATTATGTTGATGATACTTTGGAAAAATCTATGATAAGATTTGAACATCTAAATGATTTGAGCAAAATACTAGATTGAATGGAGAAGTTTAGTCTCACATTGAACCCTAAAAAGTGTGCTTTTAGTGTCACTTCTAGAAATATCTTAGGCTACATTGTTTCAAAGAGAGGAATTGAAGTCGATCTGGCTAAGGTTAAAGCTATCATGGAGATGCAACCTCCCAAGAATATTAGTCAAATGAGAACATTACAAGGGAGAGTAAAATCTATTAGACACTTCATATCTCAGCTAGCAGACATATCACAACCTTTCACAAAGACATTACATAAAGGTGTGACCTTTGCATGGAATGAGGAATGTGAAAAGAAATTTAACCATATCAAGAAATATCTATAAAATCCTCCTATTTTGATGCCTCCTATTCAAGGGAAGGCATTGATCTTATATGTCTCCACCATAGGTACATCACTGGGAGCATTACTAGCACAACATGATGAGAACAAGAAGGAAAGAGCTATATACTATATCAGTAGAACATTGGTGGAATATGAAAAGAACTATTCAATGATTGAGAAAGATTGTCTAGCTATGATCTTTGCATCACAGAAATTGAGACACTACATGTTAGCTCATACCACACATTTGGTAGCTAAGACTAATCCACTAAAGTACCTACTAAGAAAAGCTTCCCTCACAGGTAGACTAGCTAAATGGGTGATGTTATTAAGTGAATTTGACATTGAATATGTTGAAAGAAAATCTATCAAAGGAAAAGTAATTACAGATCAACTGGCTGACGCACCTTTTTTTTTATGATACACCAATGCAAATGGAATTCCTAGATTCCTCTATCATGAATCTTTCTTCTATAGCATGGAAGTTATTCTTTGATGGCTCCTATACACAGAATGGATCTAGAGTAGGCATATTGTTCATCAGTCCTCAAGGATACTCAATCCCTAAAGCATTCAGAATCAAGTTTCCTTGCAAAAACAATATTGTTGAATATGAAGCTCTCCTTAATGGCATGAAGATAGCAATTAA
Source organism: Chamaecyparis obtusa (assembly GCA_027943335.1). Classification (NCBI taxonomy): domain Eukaryota; kingdom Viridiplantae; phylum Streptophyta; class Pinopsida; order Cupressales; family Cupressaceae; genus Chamaecyparis; species Chamaecyparis obtusa. Next base: position 564,806 of record BSBK01001598.1, on the reverse strand, counting down.
GTGGAGGATAACAAAACTACACATTCATGGAGACTCACAACTTGTAATACACCAAGTCAATGATGTATATTAAATAAAAGATGGAAATTTGATCCCATATAAGAGAATGGTAGATGATCTAAAGAAATATTTCATATCTATCACATTTGAGAAAATTCCTAGAACAGAGAACAAGGCTTTTGATGCAATGGCAATGCTATCTACTTTATTACATCAACCTGAACATGAGCTACGGTACGAGTTCCTAGTGGAAGCACTATCTTATCCCGCATATGATTCCCCTGAAACCTGGATGATTTGCACTATTGTTGGTCATGATTCATCCTGATAAAAAAACATTTTCTCCTATCTCCAAGATCAAATCATTCCCGATACCTTCAACCACCATGAGAAATGATACCTTATCTGAAATGCATCCCAATATGCCATCATTGGTCACGATCTATAAAAATGAGGTCTAGATGGTATGCTCCTTAGATGTTTAGAATGGGAAGAGTCTCAATGTGCATTGGAGGAAGTCTACAAAGGTATATGTGGCTCACATTCGAATGGTTTAACACTAGCTCAAAAACTTATTAGGGTTCAGTACTATTGGCCTGAAATGGAAAAAGAGGCTATCAAGTTTGCTAAGAACTGTCAAAAGTGCCAAGTACATGGTAACTTAATTCATGCACCAGGGAGAGATCTAATTCCCTTTACTACACAATGGCCTTTTCATCAATGGGCATTTGATCTTATAGGAGCCATACATCCTCATTCTTCTAATGGACATACCCATATAATCACAACTACAGACTATTTCACAAAATGGGTAGAAGTAGTCCCTTTGACTCAAGCAACTAGTAAACAAATCTCTATGTTCATTCTGAACTATATCATATGTCAGTATGGTATCCCACATTCAATAGTCACAGATAATGGTGGACAATTCAAAAATAAAGACTTAGATGATCTATGTGCTAAATTCAAAATTACACAACATTGGTCATCTATCTATTATCCTCAAGGGAATGGACAAGAAGAGGCTTCAAACAAGAATCTATTGAAAATATTGCACCAAACAATTAATAAAATAGGAAGAGACTGGCATCTCATGATCAATCTAGCTCTCTAGGCCTACAGAACAAGTATTAGAACACCCACTGGGGCTACACCATTCACTTTAGTTTATGGGTCTAAAGCGGTACTACCTATTGAGGTTGAAATCCCATCACTAAGAATCAGAATGCATGGTCTAGTAACTGATGATGACTACAGAGTGTCTAGGTTGCAAGAAATTGAACTACTAGATGAGCGCATACAAGAAGCGTATGATCATCTCAGAGTATATCAGAAGAGAATGTCTAGAGGTTATAACAAGAAAGTCAGACACAAAGAATTTTAGGTTGGTGATCTAGTCTTGAGAGAGAATCCTAAAAATCAATCACATAGAGAACGCAAGGGGAATTTTGAACCCAATTGGCTGGGTCACTTTGTTATCACTGCTACTTTTGGCTTTGGTGCCTATAAACTCTCAATGACTAAAGGAGAACAGCTCTGAGAACCACTCAATGTTCTCCATCTGAATAAATTCTAAGCCTAACGCATTCAGTATTAACAAATGTCCTGAAAAAATCATAAAAATTAGAAAAAGTCCTGAAAAAAATGAACATCTTGGTGAAAACCTAGCAATAGGCACCTTGATGTATCACAAATAAAAAATAAAAAAAAATCAAAACTACAAAAAAAAAAATTTAAAAAATGAAAAATACAAAAAAATGAGAAAAAGAAAAAATGCCTCGGTGAAAACTTGGACACAGGCACCTTGGTAGAAAAATAGAATCTCTGCCAAGATGGTGAAAACTTGACAAATGGGTGCCACTTGTTTCAAAATGCTCCATCTATCAACACAATCTTTGTCTTTCCTAGCTTTCAGTCCTGCTTTAATTTGTGCATATCTCCCAGTTTGTTTCTACATTCCTATTTTTAATAAGTTGTTATGTACACCAATCGGCTCAAACATCTATATCCTATCAATGTTTAAACTTGGGGGAAATCAAAGTCATATCCTATGGCCTCCAGTGTATCCTAGACATATCATATCCAGTCAGAGTCATTTGAAGCTTCATCCAATGTAATTAAGTCTATCTCCTCTCCAAAAATGATTTTGCATCTACAACAATGCAATCAAACATTAACACAACTGAAAACAATATATGCTTTTACATGCTTTTATCTCCTTGTATGCTTACTAATTCGCATTGAGATTTTTTCATATTGTGTCCCTTTGAGCTCTTCGATGATGTCCTTTACAAGATTTAGAGAGTGATGACTGGGGGCATAATCTTTTCTTTGTTTTCTGCTTGTATGTGAAAACCTAACAACTTTGGAAATTTTGGATTGAAATGGTGTCCATCTATAAGAGCCTCTATCTCGTATTGGATGCCCATGTGTAACTTGACCATTGATACCCAAAAAATTCAACGAAGTTTGATCTAACTATTGTCTTTTTGAGAAAGTTCTTACTCCTACTGTGAAACATGATCTTACCTAAGGATGTGAATGATAAAGGGTCACTACGGGTAATTCACACTGGTTTTAGAATGATCTCTTGATTGCTTGATGTTTTTGTTCCACAAGGCATATTCTGGTCATCACAACATCTATGTTTTGATGCTTATACAAATTGCTATATCAAAATGGCCATGATATTCAGGTCATCCTGGCATTTGTGCCTTGGTGCTTATATTTAATCTAACATTTCGAAAACAAAATTAATATTCATATTTCCATGGTTGTCTAGCCAGCGGGCGTTGTATTGATTTTTGCAGATACAAATCAATATTTATATGTCTATAGTTTTACAACTAGTGGGCACTGTATTGATTTATCCGATTACCATAAAAAGTTCAATGATGACAACAAATCGACACATGATCAGTGACTAGGTCCTAGGTCTTAGGTTTGCATTTCATTCTGCATGTCATTTTGTACTTTGCATGATTGCATGATTTCACAAATTGTTGAACACACTTGAATGTTTAAACAATCCTTCAAAATTGAACTTAAACTGGAAATTAAGAGCTGAATGTCACATGAAGGTTTTCTCACAGAACTACAAGCAATCACCATCCTGGGTTAGACATCCTTTTTGAAAAAAGACTGAGTACTTTTCTTCATTAATACCTACAAAACATATCATGTGCATCATTGCATTCACATTACATATTCATGATCATTTCATCTATTGCATTGCATTGCATACATGTGCATAGTCAAAATCATAATATATCTTTCCATAATCAATTACATTTGCATGACATCCATACATGTGAAATAAATCATTGCATTGCATAAATCCATACATACATTCTACACTACTCATAACATTCACATCACAAGATATCATCAAAAACCAAAACATGACAAGTACAAATGAATTCATAACCAAAATCTTGATCTCATATATATATCATATAACTCAAACTAGTCAAGGGTGCACTACTGGCACAAAGTACAAAAGAATGAGCTCATGTGAGCTATTAGAAGATCAGAACAATATATCTATGAAAAAAAAGAGAAAAAATATTAGAATATCTAGATAGATTAGCTGTCTTCCTGATCCTCTACATCTAGTGGAGGTGGTGGTGGTGCATCAGGCACTGCCTCGGCTCGGGGTGCCTTGGCTCCCTCTGACGCTATCATATATTGAGAGTATGTGGGTACTCTCTGAGTAGTAGGAATAACAGAATAGTAAGTAGAAACATAATAAGCAGCTCTAGAGGTCTGATGTGTCACCTCTGTCTGTAATCTCCTATTCTCCTCTCAGAGCTCAAATCACTATTTGTCTGCCTTTGTAAAATGCTCCTCAAACTGAGCACTCCATACCTTCAGGTCCCTGACCTGTAATCTGAGTCATCTGATGATCTCTTGAGGAGTCTATTGTACACCAAGATCTACATCTATTGTAGGCATATCTGTATCTCTCACTGGCTGATCAATAGCCTCTGCTCTTTGCACCTTATGACATCTCATCTCAGCACCCAAGTCAAAATCTGTATCATCTTATATAGGATCAGGACCAGAACCAACATACTTCTCTACTCCAAGTACTTCATCTACACTACCTATATTGCCTAAAGTACCACTCTCTCCTCTAGTTGATCTCCTCTGTAAAATTTTAGGTCTACTTACTAAAGAACTAGAGGGACGAGGTGGTCTCATCTGACTAGATGGTCTATGTGGAGGTGTCAAAACTACTCTCAGCCTAAGAGGTGTAGGCTAGGGCATCAGAACCTATGCACTTGTACATCTTTGCCCTCTACCCATCGGAACCCCTGTGACATCCATCACCTCCTCCATGGAAGGCATCAACTCTATAGGATCTAAATATATATATATGGGATGCTCTGCAAGCCGTGCAATAAAACTATCTATAACCCCAGCATCCAGAACATTTTCCCGATAGTCCCAATCTATACCAATGATACCATTGTACTCCTATGTACAAAGAGCATAGGACAATTGAGGGCCCCATCCTAATCCAATCTCTCTCAATATCTGTGTGTAAGAAACATGCTCATGTGGTGCATCCTAAATGATGTTGTACTACCTCCACACTTTGGTAATAAGGAAGTGCTCAAGCACTGCAGTAGACCGACCAATCAATATCTGACTCTGGCAGAAATAGCTAAACTACTCTTGTGCATTAGGCCAGGCCTTAATCTATAGATATGGATGCTAGATAACATATGTACTATCATCTAGGCAGCATCTCCAGTACTTTGTATGACCCATGTGCACCTGTGTAACATAACCAGAGTATACATATATCACCAGCTCCTATGGCTTGCGTTGTGTTTTACATACTGGTCTCAATATTGGGATATGCTCCCAGGCCCATATCTGAAGAACCAAAGCACCAGAAGAAAATGTCTTGCTCTCCTAATACACAATCTCATGCATCTCAGAGAACATGTGATCCAGCATACACTGACCCCAACCCAAATCAGAAGGAGTGGCCATCAATCATGCAACCATCAGGGCCCAGCCCATCAAGAGACCATTCTACTGATGGTCAGACATAATAATGTCTCCTATCATACCATCTATAATGCACTCTAATCTATCTTCCCATAGCACTACACTAATGTCTCCCAAGAAATCAAACCAGTGAGCTATGTATCATCTCCAAACAATCATCTGAAGGCATGTAATCCAGAGTTCCCCAAACTCACATAATCTAGATGAGGACCATGGAATGGAATACACAAAATCTTGTACATGTCCTCTGGTGTCATAGTAATCTCTCTTGTAGGGAGGTAAAATGTCTAGGTCTCTAAATGAAACCTCTCAATCAAAGCAATCAACAGTCTGTGGTTCACCCTAATCTCGGGCAACCAAATCAAATACTTGAGACCATAGGCAGCTAGATGTACCCTCATAGGGTCTAGAAGAGAAACACATAATCTTTGTGTCATGGGTTGAGAGATACACACATGTACATTAGGATATATGACCTAAACATAATAGAAACAGGGAATCCTATCAATAATTTGGTTGAAAAATAGGTTAACAGTATAGAAATTCAAAAGTTCCCTATCTCAAAAGGTGCATTAAATGATCAACAATCAACCTAAGGAATCAGAAAATCAAAATTTTTTACCTAAAGAGGTGTTTTAAGCTCACTGTTTTCCATATGACAACACATTCTGGCATCGAAACTCGTATGAGTTTCAGCAGGGTCTAATACGACAAACCATGGTTATATGACTTTCTATATCTTATTGTACGACATATGAATGACCCGACGAATTGTCATACGGCTCTTGGGTCTCTCTCAAATGAGTTTCTGGGGATTATGATACAAAAATCTAAAGGAAATTGAAAATTCGTACGAGTCACAGAGGACAGTTGTATGAGTTTCCATGCATGTGAGAATTGAAAATAAAAAATGTATGAAAAACAACCTAAAAATGCTACAAACATGCAAAAATGGAATTTACAAAGAGGCACAGAGGTCCACTTACCGGATGTCCATACTGTGGAGGCCGTTGATGTCTCCAGCTGCGCTCAAATTGGTGGGAAGAGATAGGTACCTTCATCTCACCCATTTTCTCACTTAGAGGGCTCCACAAGGTTTCAAAAGTCAAAAGTGAATAATGAATTGAAAATGACATTTTTGACCTTTATATAGCTTTTGACCTAATTTTCAAAAGTGCTTTGTTTTCCATGAAAATTGCAACCCTGGCTAATTTCAATGTTCTGAACCCATTTTCAAAATCAAAATTGAAATCTGAGATCATTTACTTTTTCAAAATTGTGATTTAAAATTTTCAAACCCAGGATGACAAACTGCTTCCATAATCGACCTTCAATCATCATAGAAATCCAGAATTTAACTTAACTAATTATCTTACATCCAACTATCAAAATTTCAACTTGGTCAACCATGGCCAATTCATGGTCAAACCTAGTCAAACTTGATCTTCAAGACCTCCAAATGATGCAAAACACATTTCTAAACGTGTACAATCACTTCTTCAATCAATTAACATGCTTCTGAACCATTCAATGCTGACTTTTCTTGTTAGATTTCAATTTTCATCCTGAAGGGGGCATGGTATCACATATCATTCAAATCTGTAAATCAAATCTTCTCTCAGTAATCAAGATAACAACCACGTCTAGTTTCTAATTCATCTAAAGACCTCATCTCTTGGGGCACATCACTTGGGGCATATCAGATTGATCAAGATCCATATCAATCTGGTATCCTAATATATCTTGTAAACTATATCATCTTTTCGTAACCATCGGTTCATTGTGTTATTTCCTTAGTTCTTCAAAAATGAAGGGTTCAAATGTGATACCACTACCATTCTTTTGGATGATCAGGTCTGGAAGCAGGTCACTCACTTCTTTGTAATCATAAGGTTCAGAATCAGGCGTTTTATCACTTTTTTGTAATCACTGATTCATTACTGTTATAGTTAACATCATCTTCGGTCAATTAGGACCTAGCATCTTCAAATCTTTCAATCAGTTTATGTTTTTAAATTGGTTAGTCTCTTAGAATCAGTTTCTCCACCACATAACTGAGTCCGCATCTTTATCAGACACATACTATTCTTTGAACCACTGCGCTTTGCACAGTAATTCAAAGAGGCGCAAAATGTAATACCCCAGAAAAGGGTTATAGGTTCATTAACCTCTTACATCAATAATTCGATCGAAATTGACATCAAAGTCCTAACCTAAGGCACATCTGCACATCAGTTTATCAAAAACCTAATTGATTATCTTAATTCTACATCGAAGAATATTCCTTGAATATTCCTAATTTATCTAATTATCTTTAATTAAATATTATTTGGCGATAAATCTCATTTATCCTAAATTTGATTGATTGAATATGATGAATATTTAATTAATTAGATTAATATTGCCACTTAATTATTTAATTAGATTAAATTCTATTTATTCCTAATTAATATTGTTTTATTTGAAAATAAATCAAATTTGCTAAAAATAATCAGTTGAATTCTTATTTAATTTATTAAATTAAATTATCAAATTTAATAATATAGTTTTGGGATAAAGTTTGATTAAAATAATTGATTAACCCATAAATCAGTTATTTTAAACATATTTTAAATATTATTTGGTGATAAATCATATTTATCCTAAATTTGATTAATTGAATATGATAAATATTTAATTAATTAAGTTTAATTCTGCCACTTAATTATTTAATTAGATTTAATTATATTTATTCCTAAATTGTATTATTTAATTTTGACAATAAATCAAAAATCACATGACTAATTAATTAAATTCTTATTTAATTAATTAAAGTCAATTGTCAATTTTTAATAATATAGTTTTAGAATAAAGTTTGATTTAATAATTGATTAACCCATAAATCAATTATTTTAATTCAAAAATCAGTTAAGTTGAGAATAAATCACTTTATTTATTAAATTAATTCATATTAAATCATGCACAATCAGAAAAGCAGTTAACTTTAAATCAATTTTCAATTTCAATTTGTTAACTTTCTAAACTCAACATCTGATGATGAGTTGAAAAAGAGAACTAAACTCTATTTTGAGATAAAAACTGCTTTTGCATGATTTTATGAGTTTATTTATTCTTAATTTCCTGTTAACTCAAAAATCAACCTGAGTTTATCAAGAGTGATTTATGGCTTTTCTTATGCATCCTCAAGCCCTGGATTTCTATAAAATCAAGGCTCAACTCTTCATAATAATCAACACTCAAATTTTCACAATTACTCTAGCGAATTGGCGATTGAAGGATTAAACACTTGCGACGGGCGATTTGTGAGATCTTTCATAGTTGATCATAGTTTTTGCATAGTTTTCATATCATAGGATTTATTCATTCATATCATTCTTAGATTAAATCTGCATTCAATTTCATTCATCTAGCTTAGATTCATACAGTTTTTCATATTATTGCATAGAAAATACAAAAATATAGATTAATCTACATTCATACAGTCTTTCATTCTTTTGCATTCAAATCCTTCGTTTAGGTGTTGCATTGTCACTAATCTCGATTTCAATCTAAGAACACCATACTTGCATCTACTAGAAGGCAGTAAATCACCTAGTTAGCTTAGTTTCATTTATTTACAGATTTTGATTTGCTAACCTCTAATGTTTTACTAAAGTGTTGTGTCTGCAACTAGGTACAATTTTCACACACACAAGTACAGGAAATGCAACTAATTTTTTTTTAAAACATTACCAACATCTCATTGATTATATCTAAAAATGACTATTTGATTAAAGGTTCTGGTATTTATTTTTAGCAACATTAAAACTATTAAAATCAATTAGCTAACTGATCGGATTCATTTCTTTTTCTACTCTACCTAACTTTTAGAAAATTAAAGAAGAGATAGGAACATATTGTCTATTCCCTAGACTAAATGCATGTATCATTTCCTTTTCATTTCATTTCCAATTTTCCCTATCTACACATTGAATATTTATACTTTCAAATCATAATAATCTTGCATATTGGAAATCCTTATTTTCCATGTCAATCATTCTAGGAGAGATAGGGTAGAAAATAAAAAAATTACATTTATTTCATGTATCATCTTAAAATGGAAGCACTTCCATCTTGGTAGGTTTATCACCCTTATTTAGTGCATTTGTCATGATAGATTTGCATTTAGGATGCATTTGCACTTGATTCCTTCATTACTAGATGAAATTAAGGTTAGGATCTCGAGGATCCTCCTTGATTTCCCTTCTTTATGGCTCTATTTTCTAGGTAGGATCTAGGTATTTTTCCTCCTAGTCCTCATCGCATTCATTATAGGTCTTTGTGCTCTTTTTCGACACTCTGCCCTATTTTCTCACCATTTCCAAGTCTCTGGCCGACCCCAGGACTTCCTATTTTCAAAGGTGACTGAGCCTAGACCTTTGGGTCAAGGTTGAGGTCAACCTTGATCCCTATTAGGTTTTGGTCCCACTTTTCAAATTGTTGTCCCACTGGGCCCCAAAATCAATATCGGGCCTCCGAATCCGAATGCGGAAGGGTTTTAATTCAAAATTTATTTAATCTGTTTCCCGCAGTTGGTTATTGTGATTGGACCATTATTCAAGGTGAAATTTGAATTATGGGCCCTTAAATTTCCCAAGGAGCCTTACCTTGAAATCTCTATATAAGCACTCTCTTTTACCTTCATTTTCACCAAGTATCCATCAAGTGGACACACAATTGATTGAAGCAAGCAAGTAATGGTGAACTGATGATGCAAGATTGCAAGAGGATGATATAGAAGATTAAGACCTTGTTGACGTCAAGCATTTTTGGACAAACCATTATGGACATTCCTTTGGAGAAAGAAAGATCTCTTCTTCCTTGATCCACCATTTTCAACATTCAAGAATTCAAAGATACAATCAAGGGTAGAAATTACAAATTGTGAGTTTGGTAGGAGTAGTTTATCCTTGGGGGATTGGTATGCTTTCTTTATCATATTCAAATATATTGATTTCTTTCTCATATCAATTCATGCTAGGGATTTAATCTAGAGGGTTAGATCTTGGTATTGCACATTCAATACACACACACATTCTATTACATCCATATATTCGTGGAGGTAGAGATCACCAAAACAAGGGGTTTGACTAAGGAAAAACCCTATATAGCCACCCCAAAAAACCATTCTTAGATATCTACAATCGCTATTTTGGGAGTTGCAGAGCAGATCTGAGTATCCTTTTTGACAAAATTCCTGGATCTACGAATAGATTTTATGTCAGAGCAATGCAGGTCAAGGTCGAGATAAAGGGGTAAGATTGTGCCTCAGGGTAAGATATTACCCATGTGTTGGGTCAAGGTTGACCTTTCTTAGAAAAGCAAAAGGTTTTCTCTATTTCTATGTTTCCAGGCCAGATCCGGTTGCAAAATTTCCTGAAACTAAATAAAGACACCAGAAAATAGGTATTTCTAGATCAGCTTTATTATGAAGTATGTATTTCATCTTATTTAATTTTAGTATTCTTTACAATCATTTCTAGAGTTACATCACTTATCATTTCAATCTATATGTTTGGTGGTAAATATTGGTTTAGGGCCTCTATTAGGTGCATTGTTAAAAACCCTACCTATCCATCACACATTTTCCCACCTTACATTTTGGTGAGACCGTTTATGAAAAATCTTTATTTTTGGTGTTAGATTTTCATTTTGTGTTAGACCTTACATACTTATGAAAGTAGATTCTTTTATGCTCTTGCATTTATATTTCAAAAATATTAAAAAAAATTGCAAAATTTCTTTAAAAATACAATTTTTTTTTTTCATGCTTGTAGAATTACTTTGTGTTCAACATGTATGATTTTTGTTTTGAATACTTTGATGAGGCTTTTATTGTACAAGAGGATAGATCCCTTAATGAGGTACATGGACGTGAGGAAAAAAATTCTACGAATGAGATCTCCATTGATCCTATTCCTATTTCGCTCTCTTCCACAACCTCTTCAATTGACCTTTACCATAGGGTGTGTGCATGGAATATTTCATGTTCCACTATTTGCAACATTGATACACCTAAAATGATATATCCTATTTACCTTTACTTATGGTAAAAGGATGTCCTTGAATAAAAATTAAGGGCAAACCTAGAGATTCTTTGGATTTATTGGATAACATAGATTCTGTTTCACATGCTTATTGCACATGGAATAACCCTCAGCCTACTGTTTTGATTTTTTTACCGCCTTCTCAAGTTGTGATTCCTCAAACTCCTAGGTTTCCATCTAATTTTAAGGAGTATGACTTGGTAGAACAATTATGTGCCACTGCTGCTAAGATATACCATGAGGCTGTTAGGATTAGGTAATACTGAGAGGGGGGTGAATTAGTATTACAGAAATTTGATTTCAACTTAAAACAATTATAAAAAATCCAAAGTAATGCAATAATGAAAATAAAATATAAGCATAACACATTACTCATGACACCATGATTTGTTCTTGAGGAAACCTTTCCCAAAGGGAAAACCCCGGTGGGGATGGTACCCACAAATATGCACTAAAATATAATGTCCCTGTTAGGAGATCTAGCCCTGTTAGGAGCTGATTGTTACATAGTACATTTCATTGTTAAAGGATTACAAAAACCTTGTTAGGGGTATACAAAACACCTGGTTAAAGGTGGTGAGCTCACTACTCTTACAATCAATATTGTTCCAAAATGGTTCTCAAAAAGGGGAACAAGATAAGCACTTATCTTTCTTAGATAGTTCCAATTGTAGCTCAGCCTCTTACTGATCTCACATCTGATATTTTCTCCTATATTTGTAAACTTACTCCATCATTATAAAATTATCCATGCTTCACTTTCACAAAACCAATCTATACTTATACATAATTAGTCTTCTAGTTGGCCTCATAATTGTCACACAAAACATAATAGAAACTCATGCAAATGATATACATGGAGTCAGTGCTCTTATATTACCAAAGAGTTGGCAATATACTTTGTTTACTTGTCTTAGCACATTAACATATCTATGATGTACTCCTTAATCTTCACAACTATTCATGTCCCCTGATATATTGTTTTACTATCTTCACATACCTTCCAAACACTATATCTCACACATCAAGTATCCAAAATTGATGCAATCTAAACTGGATCATGTGCATATCCAAAAATGCTTTCAATTAACTTTGCAAGCCATAATACCTTGTATATCTTCATCACTATCCAAAACTGTGGCACTGTACCCTATTTTCTTGATTTTGGACTTAGTTATTTTCATGATTGTGACTCCATTGGTAATATCCACAACATGCGATCACTCCATCATAAATGTTTCCATGAATGACAACCCTTAAGTGATTCTCAATACTCAAAAACATCACATGCCAACAATCTCTCCCTTTGGCATTGATGGAAACACTTAGAAAAATGACTAAGTGTCACAAAGCATCTCTCTTCTTTACCTTATTTTTGTTCATTCTCTTCCTCATTTTCCTTTTTCTTGCTCTCCCTTTATCATCAATGGCAAAGGTATTCTCAAAATTTTAAAACCGAAGTATAGGTGGTCTAGTGCTTACTTCCTCAATCCATGAGATTATTAATAGTTCACTGACATGGATTAATCCATTCAGTGCATATGATGTTGTCTCTACTACCTTAAGCTCAGTGAGAGTAGATACTGTCATTGAACTTTCAACCTTTATCATCTCAGAGAGATGAGTCTCCAATATTGAGAGCTTGGGAGTCAATAGATTTCTTAACAAGTCAAACCTATCTACAACTCTCCCTTTCTCCATTTCCAGTACTCTTATTTTCTCCAGTAGCCCAGATGTTTCCTTGTATATCTCTTCCACAATTTGTGAAGATGATTCACAACTATCCACTATATTGTCAAGATTTTCCCTATCTTTGGCTATGGCCTCCACAACATTCTTCAGGTGTCTATAGGAATTTATGCAGTAGTTGTATAGTTTCCTACCTTATGCTACACAACTCTTGGCTTTAAGAGTGGTAGCCTTTAGAATGCCTAAGTTCCATGAAATGGACTTGTGAACTTCGCTCAAATTCTTCTCCAAGAAGTTTCTTTTAGCCTTCTCCTCTACTCTTTTTAGCAATGAGTCAAAGTGACTACCAAATCCATCCAATACTATACTAAGATTCTCAGTCTCATCCTTGTCTTTTAGGATAACTGGTGAGGGTAGTAGCTTGTTTACTGTTTCTATAGCCTTGCCCATTATCTTAGCTCTTTTATCTCCTTTTTGGGTTGATCTTTCATTAGATTTAGCAAAGGCCATGAATGAGAGTCTCATTAGTTCATCTTCATCTGTGTTGTCCACATCAGAACTTACTAGTTTGGCCACAGTTTCCAACAATAGAGATGAATCCGGTCTAATTTTAGTGGTTTCCTCTAACTTAGGTTGTTTTTCTTGATTTACTTCTTGCTATAACTCCTTCTCCTGTACTCTTTCTTTTGGTTTCTCTTCTGATTTTCTTTCTTCTATCTGTTCCTAATCTTCAACCTCGATCACACTGTCCATCTTGTCCATGAATGGATCATTTATATCCTACAAAGTGTCAAGGATAACATGCACACCAGTGACAAATAATTCTAGTTGCAAGTCAACTTGAGAACTCTTATCAACTGCCTGTGAGCTCTCTCCTAAACCCAAGGACATAGGTTTAGCAGTCTTAGGGGGTGACACCTTTTTAGGCATGTTATTCATTAGAACCTGGTCTAATGCCTTTTGGATATTATCAATTACTTCATCATATCTTCTAGCCATGATCTTGACTAGTCTGGTCTTTTTTCTTAGAAGAGGTTTTAGTGCCTTTATGATTCTTTCTCTTTCCTGAATAGATACAATTGGAAACCTATCATTAATTGTTTTGTTCCTTATGTTCTCATCTTTTGAATGTGCTAACTATTTCCTAATTTCTAGCTTGCTATATAGATCTTTTGGAACACTGGCCTCTATTTCCAATAAATTCCTTTTGAAGACTAATAAATTCTCAATGATAGTGTCCTCAATGATTTCTTGATCCTCAGGACTATATGTTCCATAGTATCTATTTATTGATGTCAAATTTCCATCTTTAATAACCCTTTTCTGTAGTTCTTTCATATCTGGTTTCCACAAGGATTGTGGACTATTTTGAACCACTATTTCTTCCTTTTTTTTGTTGTCTTCTCTTCCTTTTTCTTCCTCTTTTCTTCTATCTCTTTTTCATTTGGACTGTTCTACTTACCTATCCTAGAATATCTTCTAGGGGTGACTGTAGGCATAACTTCTTGAATTTCTTCTTCTTGGTCATCAGTAATGGTAACAGTAGGAACTACTAATTTCTCTTCCACATAAGGATTAGGTGCATCAATAGCTATGCTAGAAGATGCCTCCATTTTAGCTCTTATGTTCTTTAACTGCTCCTTAGTGATTCCCACCTTCGTAGTAATGTCTTCAACAATTTTGATGACCTTTCTTTTCCTTGTTACCTTTTCCTTTTCTTCTCTCACTTTCTCATACTTCTCTCTGTAAGTACCCCATCTTTCTTAGGTAGTGTCCTTTTCTACTACAAGTACATGCTCTACTTGCATGGTTAGTACATCAGCACTTACTTCATATTCCATGGGATGGCACCACTTGGTTCTAGGCTCAACTGCCTCAAGGAAAACACAATCTATTTCAACCATGAAACATATGGTGTCTTCATATTTTTCCACTAACTCTTCAGGTATCATGTACCCTTCTTTCATCGACCTTTGTAGTATCTTTGTCATAGCAAACAACTCTCCATCTACCTAGTCCTTCTTCTGCCTTATATATCTTTTTGAGATTTGAATTCTAGTGGGTATATCATTCTTCCATGCTCTGGGATGCATGCCAAGAAAGTTATGAATGACATGAATATACATGTAAACTAGTAGTGATCCAAACCTAAACTCTTTGGATTTTTCTTTCTTAATAACCTTAATATTGTCCAGAAACTGTTGTGCCAATACTTCGTAAAGATTATATTGTTTGTTTTCCTTAACCATTCTATAGGCCATCATGATAACTCTAGCAGAAATAGATTTTGATCTGTTACTGTGAAACAATTTGTACCCTAGCAACATTTCTATCAATCTGACATCTTGTAAATATATATCATTAACTGTCATCCCTCTCTTATCCCATTTAGAATGAGTTAGGGTTTCTACCTGTTTCTTTAGGTTTTTCTCAGCCATAGGTAGGGCTCCTTCATTATCAAGGCCTGTGATCTCATGAATCATCTGTGCACAGATCTTTATTGGTTGCTCACCAATCTACAAGAAATGGTCACAAATTCTGCTAAAAATGATCTTAAACCATTCGATCTCTGAGAATTCTATGAGACAAGTTAACTTAAGGATTAATTGATCTTTTAGGTGTTTGAATTCTTCTACCAAGGATCTGTCAGCTTCTATCATACTATCTAATTCACTATAGATGTTAACATCCCCAATGGTTTCATACTTGCAGTGAATGTATGCCCTAATATCTTCTACATGTAATACACCTATGGGAGTTTGAGAAAACACTCCCTCCAGATCATCCTCACATGATTTGTATGGATGCCACTTGAATTTATACCTAGGCCTATCTACAACATCATATATCACTGGTGCATCCATGATTATTGTAAAATATTAAGGTCTAAATACCTTAAACACTTGAATCCAATGTTTGATTGCACATGAACAAAAGATCACTTAGCTCGATTACTGCTCTGCTTTCACACTTCTTCTCTCCTGAATCATTGATCAACAAATGGTGTGTAAATGAAATCTCTCAAGTCTTTTATCCTTCGCAAGTTGAGTGTGTGCATTAAACACAGGTAGCTCAACTTTTCATACCATTTAGTCAATGCAAAACTCACGAACACAGAAGATGAATCTTCAGGTGCTACGATCTCATCCACAAATTCCAAAATATTTGAAAACCTCATATCTAAGCTCGCATGAGATTACTTCACTTATATAGGAGCTGGATAATTTCTATTTTTTGTATCCAATGCTCCCCATGAGGTCATGAGGCCTTCTAGGCTGATGCCTCAAATAATTCATCATGCGAAGACACAGAATCATAAGTCATCTCTCCCTAAACCACTACCTTATTTAGAGCTTTTACTTGCCATATCTTCTCATCCTCTAACTTTTTGTTTTCATTTATGTAATCATTTAGGCTTTTACCACTATCACTGATATTCTTCCTTATGACTATAGGTGGTGGTGTTTTTGGTTCATTAGATCTCCTTGGTCCTCTTATGTTGTCATCTACATTGTATCTACAAAACTTCACAATGTGACCTGGATTATTACATTTGTAATAGATGGGTGGTCTTCTTCTATCTTGACTAGTTTGTATCTTACATTACCTTGTTGTGTGCCCAAAGTTATTACATTTCTGACATGTAATATTGGCTACAATTTCTTCTCTCACATAGTCTTTCTTATACCTAGATTGATCAGGTTTTCTACAATCTACTTTCTTGTGTCCATACTCATAGCAATTAAAACAATAGCTGGTAAAGGGTTTAGAGTTACCTTTACTTTTGCAGTCTCTCTTCATGTGTCCAACTTTGTTGCATTTGAAACATCTACCTCTAAAGGGTCTAAACTATTCTCTAGGATCTTCATTTTTAGGCCTTTCATTAGGAATGGGTCTTTCCTCATTCTTGGCTTCTTTTGGTTCTTCTTGATTTTTTGAACTTACAGCTTCATTGGGTCCATTCATGTCTTCTTTAGATTTTGTTCTATTCTTGGTTCATCATTCTTTCCATTTCTTATGTGTAACTCCTCAATGTTTAGTCTGGCTTGAGGGAGTTCACCTTGGATGATCTAATTGTAATTATTTAATTCTTGATATTTATCTTGGTAGTGGTTAAGTTCGGTCTTCATATTTTCTATATTTAGGTTAGCTTCTTTCAGTGACTCTTGAACTTTGTTCCTTTCATCCTTTTCATGTTGAATCTCCTTGATCATCAAGAGATTGATTTGTTCTTTTTCTGATGTATCATTGTCAGAACCATCTTTGATTTTCTCCATAAGGTCTTGTCTCTGATCTTTTACAGTCACAAGATGTTCTTTAAGCTTTCTCATGAAACCTTCTGTTCTTCTTAATTTGAATTTGAATTCACCATTTTCAGCTTTCATTTTATCCAGTTGTTTGAGTGCAGCTTCAAAGTTGACTTGTAAATCTTCTGAATCCATTCTGATCTCCCTTAAGTTGTTAAGCTTTCTCTCAAAGGGCCAAAAGCTCTAATACCAATTGTTAGGATTAGATAATACTGAGAGGGGGGGTGAATCAGTATTACAAAACTTTGATTTCAACTTAAAACAATTATAAAAAATCCAAAGTAATGTAGAAATGAAAAGAACATATAATAATAACACATTACTCATGACACCATGATTTTTTTTCGAGGAAACTCTGGCCAAAGGGAAAACCCCGGTGGGGATGGTACCCACAAATATGCACTAAAATATAATGTCCCTATTAGGAGATCTAGCCCTATTAGGAGCTAATTATTACATAGTACATTTCCTTGTTAAAGGATTACAAAAACTCTGTTAGGGATATGCAAAACACCTAGTTAAAGGTGGTGAGCTCACTACTCTTACAGTCAATACTATTCCAAAATGGGTCTCAAAAAGGGGAAAAACACAAGCACTTATCTTTCTTAGATAGTTCCAATTGTAGCTCGGCCTCTTACTGATCTCGTATCTAATCTTTACTCCTATATTCATAAAATTAATCCATCATTATAAAATTATACATACTTCACTTTCACAAAACCAATCTATACTTATACAGAATTAGTCTTCCAGTTGGCCTCATAATTGTCACACAAAACATAATAGAAACTTATGCAAATGATATACATGGAGTCGACGCTCTTATATTACCAGAGAGTCAGCAATATAATTTTTTTACTTGTCTTAGCACATTACCATATCAATTATGTACTCAATCTTCACAATTGTTCATGTACCCTGATATATTATTTTACTATCTTTGCATACCTTCCGAACACTATATCTCACACATCAAGTATCCAAAACTCATGCGATCTTAACTGAAGCATGTGCATATCCAAAAATGCCTCTAGTTAACTTCTCAAGCCATTATACCTTGTATATCTTCATCTCTATCCAAAACTGTGGCACTGTACCCTATTTTCCTGATTCTGGACTTAGTCATTTTCATGACTGTGACTCCAGTGGTAATCTCCACAACATGTGATCACTCCATCATAAGTGTTTCCATGAATGACAACCCTTAAGTGATTCTCAGTATTGAAAAACATCACATTCCAATAGAGGCATTGCAAAAGGATTTCTCTAATCTTCCTACTTCACCTCCTAATCAAGAGAACATTCATTATATTTTGGAGTGCATGCATACTATGCCTTATGTACCTCCTATTTTGTTTACCGATGATGTTTTACCTTTTGTTGAGGTGCAAAATCAATATGATGCTCTTATGGTTGTTGTTTCTATTAATCAGAGTATCATTTGTAGAATGTTAATTGATAATGGATCTAGGCTTAATGTTTGTAGCATGGATATGCTTAAGGAAATTAAGGCTGATCTTACAACTATTCAACCTGATAATGTCCCTATTCATGGATTTGACAATATTGCAAAAATAACTTTGGGCATTATTACCTTACATGTTAAAGTTGGTCCAATTATTCTAAACACACCTATTCATGTTATGCCTGGACCTATGAATTATAACCTTGTTTTAGGTAGACCTTGGTTACATACTAATCATGCAATTCCATCTACTCTTCATCACAAGGTTAGGTTCATTTATAACAATTTGATGTACATGTTACATGCAAATGATGCGCCGAATCCTTGCTTGAATGAAGAATATGTTAAAAATTTTGAGCCTCTTCAACCAAGAAAAGAGATTAAAAAGCAACTTCGGATTAAAAAAATTGAAGCTACATCTTCTTCTTTGACTGAGGATGATTGGGGAACATTGGACTTTAATCCTACTTTCATTGGAGAATATAAAGTCTCTGATTTGGAATTCATGAAACAATAAAGTGAATTTGAAAAACAAGTGTTTACTCCTTCCTCTCTTTTTAAGGAATTAAAAATTAACTTTGTTTCTACCTCGATTGAAGAAACAATTGAAACAATAAAACCAAATTGCTATGACATTGTGACATATGCCGCTCCTTGGACTCCATCTGATATGGCCGATAGATATGGTTCTGGTTATCATCTGCTTAAGAAATCAAGATTTAATGGGAAAGGATGTGGTAAATACGAGCAAGGTATACAAGTACCTTTGGGAAACAAAATTTATGATTATAATTGGGTGAGCCCACAATAGTGGGTTACACTTTTTTGCCTGAATGGAAATGAAACTCTAGATTTTGAAAAAAACTTTCAGATTCGGATACATATTGTCGTTAAACCATTTGAAATCAGAAGATGAAGTAAAATAGAGTCTTTTAGTATTTTCTGTCTGGATTCAAAATATGTTTTTTATTTTTATTTTTGAATTTATTTGAATGATTTTTTCTTTCTCCCACGAAAATATGTATGTTGTTGAAAATGCCATTTTCAAAGAGTTACATTGTTTTTATAGAGCATAACTTTTTTTCTAAAATAGATATCAGTGTGATTCTTTCTAATTTAGTTTTGTAACATCCATATGGAGGGAATGAAATTGTTTTGACAACATTATCATGATTATTTCATATTTTATTAACATATAAAGTTGACTAAACCATAATTTTTACATACCTTGACTACATAGCTTTTAACTTGTCGTGTATTTGTCCAATTTCATTATTTTTTTATAGAAAAAATAACTTCAATACCTAGGGCATTTTTTTTTTTTGAGTTTTTTTTCTCTCATTTATTATTTTTCCATAAGCGTCAAACATAGAGGTAGACATACAGTAAAATATCTATGTTTAGTAAAACTAAAAATACAAAGTCATAATAAAATATATATATATATTAACATTATAATCATTGGAAAGATTTTTCTTAGTAGTAACTTACTACATAGATAGGTTTTTCAAATGGATTCATTTGATCTTTCAAAAGATAGAGTCAATGTGATTTTTTGTTAGCATTTTAATAGGTGCGAAGGAGACTCCATTGTAGGTATGAATGAGTATAGATGTTATATCAATGTTTCTCTATATAAGAGGCTTTGAGCTAATCATTTGTAATTAATTCCTTCAAACAAAACCTCTCAAGGCTTAAATCATCATATTTTATTAAAAATATGTTATTTCAGCAAAAATCAGCATGTCTAAAAAAGTGTAACGCACTATTGTGGGGTCACCCACTTATGGATTTGGACTCAATCCTTACAAACAACCATCGAATTTTCCTTTCAATGTTAATCATATCTGTGGTGCACATTTGAAATTGGTTAACCCACTCCTTCTGGACATTAATCAAAGACCTACCTTGGATATTTTTCCTGAAGATGAAGCCTTAGTGGATTTTTTAGGGGTTTATGAGGATTTACCTACATTTCATCACAAACGATGGAAGCCTTATTGTTTAAGTACAAAAGCTTATTTTGGAGAGCATGATGAACAAAATATTTCTTCTTTACCAATGGATTCTCTGATACAAATTTATTTTCTAATAATTGAGATTGTTGAGATTCAAATGGATGAAAAGGATTCTGAAAAGATGATAAAAATTAGGAAATGTTTGAATTAGGATGAATGTGATTAGTTGGTTTCCCTTTTACTTGAATTTAAAGACATTTTTTCTTGGACATATTCAGATATGCCAGGTATAGATTCTAAGATTTTTACTCACAATATTGTTCTCAAACCAAATGTTAAACCTCTGAAGCAGAAAATTTGAAAGATGAATCCATGAATTGCTTTATTAGTTAAGGCTAAAATTGAAAGATTATTGGATTCTGGATTCATCCACTCTATTGATTACTTAGACTAGATTTCAAATACTGTACCCATTTCAAAAGGATAAAATAAGATAAGAATGTGTACTGACTTTAGATATTTAAATAAAGCATCCTTAAAAGATGATTTCCGATTACCTAATATTGATATGATTGTGGATTCGACAACGGGTCGTGCTTTATTATCTTTTATGGATGGATTTTCTAGCTATAATCAATTTTTTATTCTTGTTGAAGATCAATTTAAGAATGCATTTATAACACCTTGGGGAACATTTTTTTGAGTCATGATGCCTTTTGGATTAAAAAATGTGGGAGAAATTATCAGCGAGCTATGACCTTGATTTTTCATGATTACATTCATAAGATTCTTGAGGACTATGTGGATGATATCTTGGGAAAATATATACAAAGAGAAGATCATGTTAGTATTTTATGATAGATATTTGAAAGAATTAGAAGTTACAATATGAAGTTGAATCCTAAGAAATGTGTCTTTGGAGTTGATTCTGGTAAATTATTAGGATTTATAATCTCTAAGCGAGGCATAGAAGTAGATACTGAAAAGATTGAAGCTACTGTTAATATGCCTCCTAAGAATATTTCTCAGTTACGAAGTTTACAAGTAAAAATCCATGCTATTCATTGCTTTGTTTCCAACTTAGCTGATAGAACTGTTCCTTTTACTTCCTTTCTTAGAAAGGAGACCACTTTCTCTTGGAATGATGAATGTAAACAATCTTTTGAGAAATTTAAGGAGTATCTCGCCAATCCTCCTATTTTGCAACTAGCTCAATTTGATAAGCCCTTTTATCTATATACTTCAGCCACTCCAAAAGTGGCCAGTGCATTGTTGGCTCAGTATGATAATGAAGGTAAGGAAAGACCCGTGTACTACATTAGTTGGATTTTACTCGATTATGAAAAAAGATACACAAATTTGGAAAGAGAATGCTTAGCTATAGTTTATGCTTGTCAGAAACTCATGCATTATCTCTTAAATGTTGAAGTCAATGTGATTGTTAAATTTGATCCTTTGAAACATCTATTCTCAAAAAATGATCTTTCTAGTCATTTCGCAAATTAGGTGATGTTACTTACAAAATTTTATCTTAATTTCATTTCTCAAAAGTCGATTAAAGGATAATCCTTAACAAATTATTTATCTGAAGCTCCTTGTCCTCATTCTGATGCATGCTTTACTTCAATGGAATTCCGTGATGAAATAATTCTAGCTATTAAACATGATGATATCTGGGAATTATATTTTGATGGGTCTAGATGTAAGATAGGTTCTAGTTTTGGTATTATCTTGATCCCTCCTACAAAAAACTGATCACTCTATCGTATAAAATGACCTTTCCTTGTACTAACAATATTGCAGAGTATGAAGCTCTTATAACTCGTCTACAAGAAGCTTCATCCCTTAACATTAAACACTTGCCAATTTATGGAGATTTGAAATTGATTGTAGAATAGATTAAAGGAGGTTATTAGACTAAGAATGATAAAATGATACAATATAGAGATTTGGATCTTGATGTTCTTTCACAATTCTCTTCTTATATGATTCAAACTTTACCTAGGAAAGATAATTGACATGCAGATGCCATGGCAAGCGTAGCTTCTTTGGTTTGTCTTGAGAATAATGATGAAAACTTTCAATTTACTATATAAACTCTTAAAAATCCTACAATTTATAATAAGGTTACCTCTGATTGTTTCAATTTTCATTTGGATGAATGGTATTCTCATATCTTTCATAGTTTGAGAGATGGTACTTTTCCTAAATCGGCAACAAGGAACATGCTTAATTATGTCAGGAAGCTTGCAGAAAATTATATCATTTTAGGAGACACACTTTACAAATGCTATTATGAAGGTTTATTATTAAGATGTCTTGGTAGAACTGAAATTTCAGTAGCTTTGGCAGAAGCTCATTCTAGTTCTTATGAGGGACATTTTGGTGGAAAATATTTAGTCAATAAACTTATTAGAATGGGATATTTGTGGAAAAAAATGGAACAAGATTCTTTCATGTTTATTAAGAAATGTCCTCAATGTCAACAACACAGTAATTTGATTCGTGATCCTTCTCATGAGCTTCATAATCAAATTTCTTGATGGCCTTTTAGTATTTAGGGTTTTGACCTTATTGGAAAAATCTCACCAGCTTCTTCTCAAGGACATATGTACATCGTGACTTCTATAGATTACTTTACAAAGTGGGTGGAAGCTATCCCTCTTCGTTCAACAACTGCAGATGTTATTTGTGATTTCATCCTTAATAATATTATAACATAATTTGGTATTGCTTCAATGATAATTTCAGATAATGGTACCTTTTTTAAGAACAAAGAAGCCACGAAATTCTTATAGAAATATCAAATTCAACATATATTTTTGACTCCTTACTATCCTCAATCTAATGGTCAAGTTGAAGTAACGAATAAAATCATTGAATAAATTTTGAGAAAAATAGTTAATAAGCATGTGAAAGATTGGCATACCCAACTTACCTATGCTTTATGGGCTTATAGGACTAGTGTTCATACTACCATGGGTACTTCTCCTTACAATATTGTCTATGGTACTAATGCTATTATGCCTTTGTAATTGGAAATACCTTCTTTACATATTTCATTTCATGGGATAATTGACAAGGATACTGTATCATCTTAAAATGGAAGCACTTCCATGTTAAGAGCATTTAGCCCTCCGAGTAAGTGGTTTGGGGTCATGTTAAGCACCTTGATTGGGTCTTTGCATGTATTTGGCTTTCTCCCCACTTTCCACTTCTTCTCCGCACTTGATTTCTTCATTCTAGGTGAAATTAGGGTTAAGGTCTTTAGGACTTTCCTGATTTTCCTTCTATGGCTCTATTTTCTAGGTAGGGTTCAAAAATGATACCTAGTCCTTCATCACATCATTCTGAGGATTTTTTGTCTATTCCTGACACTGGGTCCTGCTCAGACATCAAATTTTGCATTTTTGGCACCCTTGGAACTCCTGTTGCAGAATCTGGCAAAGTTAGG
Source organism: Chamaecyparis obtusa (assembly GCA_027943335.1). Lineage (NCBI taxonomy): Eukaryota > Viridiplantae > Streptophyta > Pinopsida > Cupressales > Cupressaceae > Chamaecyparis > Chamaecyparis obtusa. The sequence continues at coordinate 540,825 of BSBK01001598.1, read as the reverse complement.
GTTTAAGGTCAAAGTTGACCTCGACCCTGACTAGGTAAGGGTCGACCTTGACCTTGACCTCTTCCTACCAAGATTTCAGAGTTTCATTTGCCAGTAATTTAGTTTTTGGGAAAGTTATTTCCTGCTTTCAGATCGGTTGTTTCAGGCTCCGAAATGGTAAATCCTTTAATGGTATTTAATCAAGGTATATTTTCTAAAGGTGAGGACCTAATTGGGATTTAATTCTTCAAGGTGGCCCATCTAGAGGAGTGTGCCCTAGATCACTATAAAAAGAGGCCTTCCTCTCTCATTTTTTCATATCAAGTTTACATCTCATCTCAAGCAATCAAGCTCTCAAGTGTCCAAGTGCAAGCAAGTCTTCAAGCATTCAAGTGTTCAAGCATTCATCCATCAAGGAGTTCCATTGTTAGCTATTGAACGATTCAATCTCCTTGGAGCCCCCTTGAAGATCCCTCCTTCTCCATTCATTCAAACCTTCTCAAATGCAAAGATCAAATCAAGATTGGTGTTGAACATCAAAATACCATTGATTAGAGACATCCTACATTCATTGAAGCATTCTTACTCGTGGATTTGAGGATTCAAATCCTCTACAAGGACTTCAACATAAGCAAGGTGATTTGTTTCAATTACTTTGTTTATGCACCATATATTTCAATTCAATTTCAAGTTTAATTCCTAAATTGGGATTTGACTAAGGAAAACCCCCCATACAACCAAAAACCCCCATTTTCTTGTAGGTACAGGTGTGAAATCCTGAATCTGAGAGTGAATTCAGATACCCTTTTTGGCAATCTTTCAGGATCTACGAATAGAATCAAAATCAGACTTCAAATAAATAATGTGGTCTTTGACCTTTTAAAAGGTCAAAGTCGACCTATGTGAATTTGGAGAAAAGATTTATGGGTTTTGTCTGCCTCAACATTTCCACTCCAGAATAGGTGACAGAATCTTCAGAAAGTTCATATAGAAGCCAGAATTTAGCATTTTCCAAATTTGCCCTAATTCAAGGTTAGTATTTGCACTTCAATTATTTTAGATTTCAAGCTTAATCCAACTATAGGGAAGTATAGGATTTATTCTTTCTTTCATATTCTTCATAGACTGATTTGATTGTGTATTAACCTCTTGGTTGATCAAATTGGATCTCTCTTTTGGGAATTTGGATTTAGGAGTGAATCTTACATTTTCCCCACACACATACACAAATAGTGGTGATTCCAAATTACCACTATTCAGATACATTTTGAGAACAATGATTACAAGAATTGGAAATGTTGGATGAACAATGAATACATGCTTTGGAACATATAAAATCTTATCATAAATCTCTTCAGAAGCAGTATAATCATAAAGTAATTAAATGATCATTTTCAATAGGTAATTTAGTATTATATGAGAATCAACAAAATGTGAATTCTTTACCTAGTGAAAAAGGAAATTTTAGCTCTAACTAGCTTGGACCTTATGTTGTAATTGAGGAATTTGGTTCAGGTGCTTATAAAATTGCTTATATGGATGGTGTTTCTTTTAAGGAACCTATCAATATTATGCATCTCAAATGCTATTATCCTTAAATTTATCCTTCTTTCCTTGTATATTTATGTATTCCTTATAAAATATGTTTGTTTTATAGATTATGTGGTTTTAGAAAATTACATTTGAATACATTTATACACATTCTTTCTTTTTGTTAAGTTTTATGCTATTGATGAAAATATAGTAATCAAACACAAAAATAACTAGCAGAGAAAGTTTTTCATTTATAAAATATTTTTGAGTTTTGATACATATGTGGCACAAGGCCCTATCTATCACTTTGTCTATCTCTATGCTCTGATGGTCGATGACTCCCAGATCTCTCTGATGCTCATATCACACATGCACTCCTAGGCCCTTTGTAAGTCTGTCATCAGTCTCTCTTCTCTCTCTTTGCATAATCTCAATTCTCATTGGATACACACAAAGATATCGACATGCCTGTTGGGATCTCTGTGACCAATGGAAGACTCTCACTCACTGGCTGGTAGTTAGTAGGATATACATGCATCGTTTAGAACCTAGGATACAAAACTTCTCCACTCCATCACACTAGCTACAGAATGGAAATATATTTATCTTTTAGTACTTTTTCTTCACCAATTAGGTTAAAATTTCAAATCAATTTCATGTTTTATACCTAGATCTCCCTCTTGGGTATCACTGAAGGATTTGGATGGTGGGGGCATGGAGTGACTACTCTCTCCATGCTCATTGTGTCTAGGTCTCAGAGGTGGTGTCTTTTTATGGGTGCGTGGAGGTCATCAAGATATCAGTGGTGATGTGTGAAAAATGTGCACATCCACACTAGTACCACCAAATGGGGGCATCTCCTCTTCTCTCTCCTCCTCCATAGGGTCTCTCTCAAAGATGGGCTCCTCCTCATCTTTGTGATCCTCATCCTTCTCTACTATGCCACTATCATGGTGTATCCTATTTGAAAAACTTGGATCACCTGTGGGATAGTCATCAGGGAAGATGGGGTGGGTTCCCTTCAGATTCTAGTATCTAATTTAGTCTTAGCTGATGCCTGAATAGGCTACATCTGGTGATACCTCTATATCTTATATCTCATCTGCATCACTGTCTACTATGTCTTCTATTGATGGATGATGTATGGTGCCGAGTCTCTAATAATACCTCATCAGATGTGTAAATTGAGGTACATCTCTAAGGACTCCCTGTAAAAGACCGAATTGTCTCATCACTCGATCATAGTAGTATGGCATCACTGTGTGACTCTAATGACCCTCTAGTAGCTTGTGCTACTATGAGTGCCTCATCTAGTGTCATGTATCTGGCCACTCTATCATGTGGTAGTAGGGTCTCCATATTACATCTATTCCTGGAATACAGTCTAGAAATACCCTCTAGTAGAGGTTATATCCATACTTCCAGACAACAAAGCCTCTCAATGTGCTAGGATCTACCATCACAAGAACACCTCATGGTCATGTACATGTAAAGTGCTCAAAAAAATAGATCTGCAAAAGTGTGCATACCATGAGACTGACATCTCACTAACTGACATAGCTTGTAGATTCTCTCCCTGATATCTCATTAACTAACATAGCTCGTGGTATAAGTGGGATAGGATGTTGTGACCCCACAAGAAGATAATCCTATCACTCTCCATCCTATGTACAAGATGGGTGAAAGGTGCTGAGAAAACTATACCATTTGTGTTGGGTACCCCAACCAAGGATAGTATACATAGCATCACTCTCTATACCAAAGGTGTAGGGCTAGCCAGTATGGATGATAAGGTGATCTAATTTGCTAAGGTTCACATCTATGGAACCCACACCAAACAATACTATGCATCTGCAAGGACCTCCTTAGGACCTCATCACACTCTTAGTCTGACAGGCTCACCTTGAAGTAGAACCTACAAGATTTTGTAGACATCCTCTAGTGTCATAGTGATCTCACCTGAGGGAAGATGAAATGAGCATGTATCCTCATTCCACCTCTCTATGAGATCTAATAACATGGCTTAGTAAAGTCTAATCTATGGTAGGACTATTACCCAGTAGAGTCCTACATCTCTAAATAAATATATATCATCCTCTCTCAACTCAGACAGTCTCTCTCTGATAACCACTAGTAACCCTCCAAAGGGATTCTCTCGGAGATAAACCAAGTCCTGTAAGCGCAAACAAATGTCATATCAGTATTATAGACCAATAAATTTATAAATCCAACTTGACTAGATCAAGGTCCACCTTAGTTAGGTCAAGGTTGACCTTCTTGGGTCAATGTCAACCTTCCTGGGTCAAGGTCAACCTTCCAGGGTTAGGGTTGACCTTTTTGGGTCAAGGTCGACCTCATTCTAGAAAAGGTGAAGACCTTATAGTTCATGTCAACCTTTTTGGGTCAAGGTTGACATAATTGGGTCAAGGTTGACCTTGCCTAAAAAAATAAATAATTTGCAAAGTAAAGAAATCAATAACAACAAACTCACCTCGGGAAGTGGGTATCCAGTAGCTAGGCACTATCTCAGGAGCTCCATGTGTGTCACTTGAAGTTCTTCTCTGCTCGAAATTTTTCTTTCTCTCTTAAAATATACAAATGGTAAGAATGAGTAAGTATAAGTTATTTTTCCTTATTTATAGTTAAAATTAGGGCTTTGTTAGGGTTTACTCATGTTAAATTAGAATTTCCCTTCATATACATTTAGATAGACATTCACTCTTTTCATCATAACTTGAGTTTGATATCTCTATTTTCAGTGTCATTAGTGGCACTAGAATCATGATTCAGATACCTAACCCCTTGAATTAGTTTAGGAAGGATGGGAATCCTTATAATTGGTTTAGGAAAATATTTTCTCAAAAAACTACATATCCAGTGTATAAGGTTATCCTTATCACCCTGTTTCACACATCAGAAGTAGAAATACAAAACAAGGGGGGGAATAAGGGGCTCTATGCACTTCTCAATTTCATTCTAGCAAGCCTTAGGTGATTTATGGATTTTCATTAAGCTTGTGTGCTGCAGGTACTAACAGTTTTCTACAGGATCTCTACATTGAGGACTTGGCTATATCCTTTTTATTTACTATGGTGTTTTCTTACTTTAGCCTGCATATTCACATAGTGTCATATCTAAGATAAAGTGGGGGCTAAATGTATCATCTTAAAATGGAATAAATTCCATCTTGGTGGTTTTAGAACCCTCATTTAGTGCATTTTTCATGATAGATTTGCATTTAGGATGCATTTGCACTTGATTCCTTCATTTTTAGGTAAAATTAGGGTTAGGATCCTGAGGATCCTCCTTGATTTCCCTTCTATATGGCTCTATTTTCTAGGTAGAATCTAGGTATTGGTCCTCTCATTCCTCATCACATTCATTCTAGGTCTTTGTTCTCTTTTACAACACTCCCCTCTTTTCTCACCATTTCCAAGTCTCTGGCCGACCCTGAGTCTTCCTATTTTCAAAGGTGACTGAGCCTAGACCTTTGGGTCAGGGTCAAGGTCAACCTTGACCTAGGTCAAGGTTGATTTCAATCATGACCCCTATTTTCTTTTGGTCCCCCTTTTCAAATTGTGGTCCCAGCGGGCCCCGAAATTAATGTCGAGCCTCTGGATTCAAGATGAAATTTGAATAATGGGCCCCTACATTGCCTAAGGAGACTTACCTTGAAATCTCTTTATAAGCACTCTCTTTTGCCTTCATTTTCACCAAGTATCCATCAAGTGGACACACAATCGATTGAAGAAAGAAAGTGATGGTGAAGTGATGAAGCAAGATTGCAAGATGATGATATAGAAGATCAAAAACCTTTTGACATCAATCATTCTTGGACAAACCATTGTGGACATTCCTTTGGAGAAAGAAAGATATCTTCTTCCTTGATCCACCATTTTCAACATTCAAGCATTCAAAGATATAATCATGGGGTAGAAATTACTAATTATGAGTTTGGTAGGAGTACTTTAGCCTTGGGTTATTTCTATTCTTTCTTTCTCATATTCAAATCTATGCATTTCTTTATCATATCAATTCTACCACAAGTACTAAAATCATACATAATGAAATCCCTAACCCTAAGCCATATTATAGAATATTTTTCCTCTTTAGGGTTAGAATAAGTTACAACATGTTGGCCCAAAAAATTATTGAAAATATGTCGGCCTCAAAAAAATATGTCGGCGAGGTTGGGAGGAAAAGTGTACAGTACTTTCCTGGATAGTACTTTCCTGATTAGTCACCACAAGCTAACACATTTTCCCACCTTACATTTGATATAACTTTTGAATCATAAATAAAAATCCCCCTTAAATGGCCCTAAAACTATCCCTCCCTAATTACATTTTCTTTCCTTTCAATTTAAAATATAGTTACAATTACATCAAATGGCATGAATGTTGGCAATTTGGCTGAGTTGGTTACATAGATGTTGTCATTATGGAAACATATGATCTACATGAAGATCACATAGGTCAGAGAGCTAGTATGTCAGAGCACAATGTGAAATTGTCTAAGTATGAGACAATGTGTTTTTACTAGTGAACCTGAAGACAATTTTTGTTTGTAATGTCAACTGGAGTAAATTCAGTGCTTGCTCACTTGAACATAAAATATATGGTGACTATTGAAGACTCATATCAGAATGAAAGTCAATACGACATGTACAGAAGAATTTATGACATTTTTTCTAAAGACGGTGTCAAGCCGACAGGACAAAATATGAAGACATAATTGGTAAAGAGTTAAGGGATTATTTTGTTTATCAAACTAATGACTTAACAATATAAAGGGATGACATCCTAGATGTTAACCCTTGGATAAATTTATTTTGTAATATGATAGCTGACTAGAAAGTTATTAATCTTAATAACTTGTATAAATGTAATTGTAAATTGTAAGAAGGATGTCAATCATCAAGAAGTGATATGATGTGAGATATATGATGTATATGTAATAATGATAGTGAAAGAGAAGAAAAGATATATTGATGCAAGAAGTATAAGGTTATGTACCTTGACCTACTTTTGTAATCAATGAATATTGTATATTACTTGTTTCGGAAGTGGGCTCATCTAGTAATCATATTTTGTACTACCAACTCCTAACAGGGTTGAGCCTTCTAACAAGGAGTATAGTCCCTTAATCAAGAATGAGACACTATATGCATGTAATAGACTCCTAACAAGGTCAACATCCTTAACATGATACTTTTGATTAGTGGATCTTTCTGGGTGCCATCCCCACCAGGGTTTTCCCTTGGCCATGGTTTCCTAGAGAACAAATAATGTGTTATGAATTCTTTAGTTTTATTGCTATGCATGTTGTTTATATTCTTATGTTATGCATGTGTAAAGATAATCTGTTATATCCATAATTAGGAAAAAGATAAAGTTTTTAGCATACTGATTCACCCCCCCCTCTCAGTATTCCCTATTTCTAACAATTGGTATCAGAGCTTAGTTACTAGGAAAAGAATCATTCAAGGAAAGCCTGGCAGCATGAGTAAGATCTCTATGGATATGGATCAACTACAGAAGAATATTGAAGAAGCTCTTGAACATATTGATATTCTTACTAATGAAAGAGATACTCTGAAAAGAAAATATGATGATGCAAAGAACCTCATTGAGAAACTAAAAAAAAAGTTGGAAGATCTGAAATCTGAAAAGGAATCTGAAGTTTTCATTAAAGATTGTGATGAAAATTTAGAAAAAGAAAATGAGATCCATAAGCATGAATTGAAGATAGAAAATTTGAAGCTTAGTCTGAAAGATGGAAATGGAAAGAATGAAGAAAATCTAAAATCTGAGAATGAAGGTCTAAAGACTAAAAATAAAGGACTAAAATCTAAACTTGGTAAAGTAACATCTAAACTTGAGAAAGTCAATTTGCAGTATGCTGAACTTGAGAAATACAATGCAATTGTGAAAGGTGAACTGACTCAATCCAAACAACAACTTGAAAGGCTATATTCAACTAGTGAGAAGATTGATGAACAAATATCTTATCAAAAACAATTCTATGATAAGACTGGTCTTGGATTCAACACTTTTAAAGCAAATGAAGAAAGCAAGGAACCAGATCTGAAAATATCTGAAAGCATAGATGAGAAGAATTCTGATGAGACTAACAAATCTAAAGATACACCTAAGGAAGAAGAACCACCTAAGCAAGAGGAATCACCCAAAGGTATGCAAAGAGAATTCAAAGGTAGATGTTTTGCTTTTAATACTATTGGTCATATGAAGAGAGATTACACAGGTAAGCAATTCAAACCTCTTAATGGTTATTGTTATAATTGTCATGGTTTTGGACATAGAGCTATTGAATGCAGGAAACCTAAATTTATTGAGAACAATAATAATAGTAGTAGAATGTTTAGGAATACTAACAATGCAAATAAGAAACCTACTGAAGATATGAACAGAAGAAATGGAGTAGTATGTTATAGATGCAACAAGGTTGGACACATTGCTAGAAATTGCAGATCATAGATCAATTAGCCTAGACCAAGATATGGGAACAATGGAATTGTTTGTCAGATATGTAACAAGATTGGACACACAACAAGGTTTTGTAGAATGAACAATTGAGTTTTTCATACAATCCTAACCCTGGAAATCATGCAAGAAGAAATGAAGATGCAAGTAACAGTCAGAAAGGATGCTATAGTAATTCAGATGAAGTGAAGTTTATCAAAAGCATAGATCAAGGATACATATTCAACATTGAAGGTAATCAGGAAGGTGAAGTATTAAAAGGTAAGAATGAATCTTTACCTGACCCATCTCAAAGTACTTAATTTATGAAAATTGCAGTAGAATAGGAACTTAGATTAGTGTAGAAGTAGATATATGATGAATTGAGTCTTGCACAGTTAATGCAAGGTAGTATATGATGTTCTAATGCTATGGTTAAGAGTGTAAAGAAAAATATTATGTTTTGCAAGATCGTAAGAAGTTTTAAGTTTTATAGGTTAGCAAAATCAACTTTTTTGGAAAGAGCGGCAAAAGAATTGAATGCAATGTCAGATCTAAGTGAGATTGAATTAATAAAAGGTCATGATCAGTATTATTTGATCATCAAAGAGAATTCAAGTGTTAAGGAGATCAAAGAGCAGTGATTGGAAGTGTTTTGCAAGGATTTGGAGAAGAAATTTGTGTTGAATCTACGAAAACCCTAAATCATGAAATTGAGGTATTTTACTTGGTAGATCTTTAAATCAGTAAAAGAATTAGAGGAAATCATGGATGTTTCTTTAATTCACAATGTCAGAGATAAAAATAGACCTAAGATGAAAAGGGAACTAGTAGAACCCTTGGAAGATGATCCTAGGTTAGCTTTATCATAAGTAATAGATGGAGTTTTACATCTAGAGAATGTTAGAACTTATCTTGGATGCAAACTAGAGACTATCAGTGATAGTGATTTCACCAAGGAATGTCAGAAGATCTACAATCTAAACATGACATTGAAAGAAGGTTTTGAACATTTGAAAGATAATGAGATCATTAAGTATGCTTTACAGTATGAATTTGATAATGAAGAATGTATTAAGATAATTCTAAGTAGAATTCATAATGGGAAGTTTTGGTTCAAAGATAGAGTGATAGATATCACAACTGATTTGATTCATGAAGCTACTGGACTATCTAAAACTAGAGCCATTCCTTTAAATGAGAAGAACATGAAGAAAATAGTCATAGAAAACACAAATTCATCCTATAATAGTAGAGGAATTGTGATTAGTAAGATTCAACAAGATGATGTCATATAATTATTTAAGATCCTAACCACTAAGTTTTGTGCAAACTCAAGAGAGGATGACATGGTAGCTGGAATGATACATGCATCTTATCTAATGTGTGTTGATAAAGTACAAGTTGATATGTGTGAGATTCTGAGAGTTCAACTGTTTGAGAAATTGGAGAAGATTAAGAAAACTAAGTATACACAATTTAGATTCTCATCCTTAATCACTTATATGTTTTTTCATCTATTGAGAAGATTTCCTTACACCATTGGAAATAACTAGAATGATGGCCAAACTACAATGGAAAGGATTAACCTAGTGTACAAGAGGCATGTTATTGATAAAGTAAATGAGAGTGCAATATTGGTAATCAATACATTTCAAGATATAGTGTCTAGCAGATCAAGGATCCCATAGTCTCTTGTGGAGAAGTATAGAAATGAGATATGTTTCATGGTTGATATTGACTTTACCTACATTGAAGTAGTAGAACCTAGAATAGAGTTCATAGACCCTCTTGGCTATGAGATATCTGAGGTAGAGACAGAAGAATATGTGAGCAAGTTACTTAAGCGCAAGTTGGACACTCACTATAACAGGTTTGGAACCTTTGAGAAGAACTTCAACTCCGCAAAGACCTTACTTGAAGAGAAGCAGCCAAAGAAAATAGTTGAGAGTACTATCAAGAAAATTATAAAATATACAGAGATGACTAAGCATGAATTCTTGGTAGCAAAGCAGACAAAAGCAGTAATTAGAGAAATTGGAGAAAAAGAAGTTTTGTGTGTTCCACCTTTATCATAAATTGTAGCACAGTAAGAAAAATCACAATTTAAGGTGAAAGTGGAAGAAATTGAGAAGGATCAAGAAGAAAGGATATCCACTAGATCCACTTCCTCCACACCTAGAAAAAGAGTAAAAGAGAGTGCTACTAGACTAGGTAAGAGGCAAAAAACATTAGTGCAACTAGTTCCAAGGAAAATTGTAGAAATCAAAGATGATGACACTTTTATTAAGAAGAAAACCTAGAAACCTAGAGTTGAAAAGCTTAATGAGTAGATCATTCAAGATGGAGACTTTACAAGAATGAATAAGTATTATGATCTCTATGATTATGCAGAGAGATTAAATCTAGAAAATACGGTGGTAAATCATATGATTTTGTCTAATAAGAAGTTTGATACAATTCAGGGTAAGATACCTGATGATTTGTACAATAAACTTGTGAATAGGAAGAAGAGAGCATCAGAGGAAGACACATCTATTAGAGAAAAGCTTGTAAGAAAGCTTTGTGTTGTAAAAGATGAAGCACACTTTAGTTAGATTATGAAAGCCTTAAGCACCCATTTGAGAACCAAGAAGAGAACCATTCAGATTATGGGAGGTAGATATGAAGAATTTAATGGAGAAATAGAGAAAGCAATCATCAAGGTTATGTTAGAGAATGCTGGAAAACCATCAGTTGCAACAGAGAAAGAAGGTGAAACAAAACAAGAGGAAACTCCCTCTCCACTAGCCATAAACATTAAAGATGAAGTCATGAATGTAGAAGGAACTAAGATCACCTTGGATACTGATAATAATGTATTCAAGAATCTAGAAAACATTGTTGACAATTCAGCTTTTGAAGAGTAGGAGACTACCAAAGGAGAATAGAAAATAGAAACCAAAGTTGAAGAACCTAAACTGACAGAAAAACTAGTACCTATTCCCACTAAAGAAGATATTAGTCTTACTCTTGAGATTGGAAAGAAGAATCAGATTGGATCTATGATTGATAATTTAGGAAAGGAAGTAGATGATGATGATCAAATGGAATTGATCACATCCTTGAACAAGATCATTGGAAAGAACAAGAAAGTAAAAAGTCTTGAAGGATGCCTAAAGGAGCTTATTGATAAGTTACAAGGTATTGTAACTACACAAATTGTAGAAGCAGATCCTCTGGAGAAAGAAAAGAAAGTGATGAACACTTTTGACAATGAGTTCACAAATTTAACTGATATTGCAAAAGTGAAAGCTCAAGTAGCCTATGAAGCCAAAACACTTTTGAACATTAGCCAAAATATCAAGAATGATATCAACAATCTTGATATATGTATAAAGGACTTGTGAAAGAATTTGGAAAGAGGAAAATCTTTGTACATCCAGTGTACAAAATTAGAGACCTTGACAGCAGAAGAAGATTAGAAGATGAAGATGAAGGAAGTAGAAATTCAAAATGAAACTAACTATCTTTCAAGCCCCAATGTGAAGGTATTTGATGTTGAGAAGAAATTTCGTAAGATATATGATGAAATCAGAATTTTGCAAGATGAAAAGGATAGAAAAATTAAAAGATTCACCCTTTTAAGAGAGAACACTTCTATGAAGTTAAGTATTATTGAAGGGAAATTGGAAGAATGTCTTTTAGCTAAGACATCTTTTCAAAAGTTTAGCTTTGAGAATCTCCAAGCATGTGACATAACATCTTATGGATTATGCACACTACTCAGTGTGGTAGATTCTATTAAGAAATCATGGGAGAAGGAGTTAGAGGCTATAAAGATTGATTTTGCAGATTGTGTTGCAAGCCTACCGGCTTTGCAATATTGAATTAAGGTATAATCTTTTTTTGAATACAGTTTTGTAACCCTCACCTTTATTTTTTCATTGTTGTCAAAGGGGGAGAGATATATAGCAGAAAATTGATAAGAAAATGATAAGGATTGATACTCTTAGGGGGAGTACTGTATTAGAGATAAGATTTTTTGGAGTTATAAGGATAGTATATATATTTTATACTATGGCCACAATTTTGAGATTTTCAAGCTGTAAGACTTAGCCAATTTTCTCATATGTCGCCACCAATGACAAAGGGGGAGATTTTTGGAAATTTGGCTGAGTTGGTTAGATAGATGTTTTCATTATGGAGACATATGATCTACATGAAGATCACACAGGTCAGAGAGCTAGTATGTTAGAGCGCAATGTGAAATTGTCTAAGTATGAGACAATGTGTTTTTACTATTGAACCTGAAGATAGTTTTTGTTTGCGATGTCGACTGGAGTAAGTTCAGTGCTTGCACACTTGAACATAGAATCTATGGTGACTATTGAAGATTCATCTCAAAGCGCAAGTCCGTACGACATGTACAGAAGAAGTTATGATAGTTTTTCTAAAGACGGTGTCAAGCCGACATGACAGAATATGAAGACAGAATTGGTAAAGAGTTAAGGGATTATTTTGTTTATCAAAATAATGACTTAACAATATAAAGGGATGACATCCTAGATGTTAAGCCTTGGATAAATTTATTTTTTAATATGATAGTTGACTGGAAATTTATTAATCTTAATAACTTGTATAAATGTAATTGTAAATTGTAAGAAGGATATCAATCATCAAGAAGTGATATGATGCGAGATATATGATGTTATGTAATAGCGATAGTGAAAGAGCAATGAAGAGATATTGATGCAAGTAGTATAAGGTTATGTACCTTGACCTACTTTTGTAATCAGTGAATATTGTATATTACTTGTTTGGGTAGTGGGCTCATCTAGTAATCATATTTTGTACTGCCAACTCCTAATAGGGTTGAGCCTTCTAACAAGGCCTCTAGTCCCTTAATTAGGATTGAGACACTATATGCATATAATAGACTCCTAACAGGGTCAACATCCTTAACATGATACTTTTGATTAGTGGATCTTTGTGGGTGCCATCCCCACCGGGGTTTTTTCCCTTGGCCATGGTTTCCTCGAGAACAAATAATGTGTTATGAGTTCTTTTGTTTTATTGATATGCATGTTTTTTAGCTTGTTATGTTATGCATGTGTAAAGATAATCTATTATATCCATAATTGGGCAAAATATAAAGTTTATAGAATACTGATTCACCCCGCCTCTCAGTATTCCCTATTTCTAACAATGAAGGCTTACAAATAGATCTTTACATCTTGAAATAAACAATGATACATGATACAAAACAAAAATTCTTCATCACTTCATAAATTTCAATCCAAGACATGACACAAACCATGGACAGTACCTTGAAAGAGATTTACCACCCAACCATGTGAAACTAGTGAAGTTTCACCCCCCATGAGAGGAGATAGAATGAAGGTACTCACAAGGTCTAGATAACCTAAGGAAAATAGGACCATTCACTTAAAATCAAAAGAAAAGACAAAAAATACATCACCATACTATACAAAAAGGTTAAGGTTCTAGCATACCATCTAGGTGAGTGTCATCACATAGCCTATGTATTGGGATCCTCCCTAGTAAACATATAACCCTAGTCCCCTTTTTATATGAAGGATCTACCTTGGAAGTTACCTATGGTCTCAATACTTGACTAGGCTTATGTGGACTTACATTATATGTCTTTCATTATCTTTTGAAACCCCCTTTCCCAAGTTAATTATTAAGGTTAGATAACTTGTTTTCAAACTCACCCATAGGATCATCTGGAAAAAAACTTTGGGTTCCAAAACCTATGGTGAGCCACTCACCTAAGCTACCTAGTCTCCTACCCCAACATAAGCCAAGAATCAAGAATAGACTTCAAATAATTTGATTCATAGGTCTAGGAAACTCTCCTACGCTCTCAGGCCCTCAAGATGAGTCCTAGCCTTATCCACATGTATAAATAGAATTCATAGAAAGGATGTTAAACAAAAGACACCCTAATAAAACACAATAATTCTCCTTATACATTGATTTTACATTCAAAGAGGTGAAATGATGGAGACCAGTATCAAGATCAAAGTATAGGTGTTATAGATCAAACCTTAAGCTCAAAAATGACCAAAATGGACTCCCAAGACCCCAAGAATCCCATATGAGTATTCTAATCAGCCCATATGAGTATCCACATAGGCCCATATGAGTTTTAATATTGGCTCATATGAGTAAACATAATCAAACTTGTTTGCTCATATGAGAACTATCTCCATAGTTCTTAAAATTGACTAAAATGGAAGGTACGACCATGATGAAGTATGGAGGGTGCATTGGAAAGGTTTCCTAAGGTAGCACTATTTTAGGTCCATTAGTACCACATCCAAAAATCCTATCCAACTCACCACACATTTGCAAATCAATAGGTGAAGAAAAACTAAGAAAGCATTACCAAAAATCTACATAACACACAGGAAGTAATAAAATCCATACAGACCTTCCTAAACATTCCTAATATTCCCTAAACTTTCCTAAAACACAAATACATAGATAAATATACCAAATGAAAATAATATGTACAATAATAATCCTTCTGAGAAGAGATCGAGAAAAGATATCTAATAAATAAATTCATTAAACTTCCCACCTACATTACACTTTTTGAACAACATAATGAATTAAATATTTTATATAAGGTCATAAAAGATTTGTAAAGAAAAACAACATAATATTAATTTAATATAATACACACACACACACACACACATATTCATAGGAAAGAAGGTGATTCTTCCTAGTTCCAGATCCTACCCAGAGTCCTGCGGAGAAATCCCTTCTAAAGTTGAGCACTACACAACAAATCCTTCCAAGCTTTGATAGATGGATGCCTTCCAGGAAAATATACCCTAATTATTCTGAAACTAATCTTCATTTCTTCTCATAAAATCTCCCAAAACCCCTCACAAAGCTAATATTATCAATATGAATACGACAATTCCAAAAATCTATCAACTTCCATAAATCTCCTAATTTCTCTAATCTCTCAAAATCTCCTCCCTTTCCAAATATTTATGGAAACTATATGGTTGGAGGAGTTTCTTTACGGGAAGAAACTACTCCAACTACTATAGTTGGTTTTGAAAAGATTGGAATCAACTCATGTAAACATAATTAAATGCTTTTATTTTTTATTTACTTATTCTTCCTATAAAGACCATAAGTAGATAAGAGATGCAAGAATCCTCAAAAAAATCACATAGCCCAAACGGAAAAAAATAGTCTAACTCCTAGGAGGTCTCAGTTACAAAACTTCTAGGTAAGCTGGTTTTACCAAAAATGGACTTATTTTACTTATTATTGTTTTTATTTAATAATTTAGGTCATTTATTATATAAATACACAAATACAGTTATACTTACAGATAAAACACATAGCTCATACTATTTATATATGCATAGGTATATATGTGCACCCATATATACATATACATATATAATATATATCCAATTCATATTAAAAATAGAAAAGAAAAACATATATATAAAAGACTAATGAAACTAAACTCTATAGCATAAACCTTTAATCAACAGAAATCATAATATTGTTCAAAATCCCCCACTAAGGTGACCTCCTAAACATGAATCTAAGTCAACAGGAAATCCTTTACACTAACTTGGTAATATCTCCACACAACAACATTTTGAGGATTTGGAGGCATGCTCAGACCTATGTAGCCAGGTGAAGTCAATGCTTGGTACCTGCATCCTATATCACCAAACCAAGAGACCATATACAACAATATATATATATACACCAAAATAGTGACAGATGATTTTCTCTCCACATCCCACAAGCACATCAGGCAGTATCATTAACAAAGCATAGTGGGATTAGTAGGGTTAGCTTCAAAATAATCATAATTCCATGATATAAAACAAGAATGAATCATTTTCACAAATAGTATATTCTTACACATATGAACACCATCTCATGCTAATACTAAAATTCACTTATTAATTTATTAAAATAGTTTTATTAACCAAATATATGCTCAAAATGTCCCATCATAAAATCAAAATAAGAAAAACATACAATCTATAGTAATGATGTAATGATATTGCCTATCCAAAACATCAGATTACTAGGGTGGGCATTACATCCTCTCCATCTAGAATTAGGCTTACTCCTTGAAGACTCCAAATAGATATGGGTACGTAGCTCTGAGCCTACTAGCATCCTCCCATATGGATGAAACCTCATCATTAGGGTCCCATAGGACCCTCACCTACTCTATGTTATGACCCCCGAGGGTCAAATTCCATTTTTGGAGAATATGTTCTAGCTCCAAATCTAACTGCCCATCCTCTACCTATAAAATTTTCCAATCCAATACATGAGTCAAATCAGGAACATACTCTCTAAGAATGGATACATGAAACACATAATGAATACACATGAGGCTAGGCGGTAGGGTGAGTCCATAAGTAAATGGTCCTATCCTCTCAAGGATCTCAAATGGACCAAAAAATCTAGGTGCCAACTTAGAACCTTTTCCATAATGGAAAGGCCTCTTACACAAGCAAAATCTCAAAAACACCTTGTCTCCAACAGAAAATTGTCTATCAATCCTATGAGCACCAACATACTTCTTCTGCCTATTTTGAGATGTCACAAGGTTCTCTAATTATTTGTACCTACTACTCCATATCCTATAACATCTTAGGTCCAAGTAGTACTCTAACCTCTAGGAGATCCCAAATCAGAGGGGTATGACAAGGGTGACCATAAAGGGCCTAAAAAGATGACATTCAAATAGATCTATGATAGCCATTTTTGTATGAAAACTCCACCGGGTATAAATAATCTTCCCAATGGGTTTGTCTATCCATCACATACATTCTAAGCATGTCCTCAAGAACTTGATTAACACACTCTATCTAACCATAAATCTTTGGATGATATGCTGAACAAAAGTTTGGCTTTTTCCACAAGCCATGTTGAGATGAGGTCTAGAACTCTGAAGATAATATGAGATCTCTATCAGAGATAACCTTTTTAGGGACACCGTGCAACCTGACTATATCCTTCATGAAGATGTTGGTGTTGGAAAGTTGACTACACTAGTGTATATGACTTAATATAGTGTTTTCATTATGGTAACAAAGTCATATAGTGTTTTAGAGTCAGCGCACTTGATGAGAAGATCAAAAATTGGCTAAGTGTTGAAGACTGGACAGTGTACAGAGTACCTAAAGATTAGAGCATTAGTGCACATGAATACAATAGAATTATGGTATGCACCCTAGAATTTAAGTTGGTAACATCATATTCATGATAATTCTAAGAGTACATGATTAGAAGATTCAGTATGAGGAAGATACAAAGAGTTCAAGTTGCATAGACAGTGAATACCAGAGAAGAACAAAGCAAGCAACCGACTGTTGGTATTTTGGTTTGCGGTTATATTATTATGTTGTAAAGGCTATGCACCTATTGCAATTAGGTTTTTGACATGTAATTATGTTTCTTTGTAAACACACTTGAGCCAATTCAATTGGAAGCATTGTATGTAATCGATTAAAGGAACGACCTAGTTATTTGTTTTGTATGCACATATAAATACTAGATGCGCCCATTGTAATAAGTAGAAGAGTTAAGATAGAGTTGAGACAAGAAGAGAAGAAGTGTGCAAAAATTTGATAAGATGTATTAGAGATTTGCAAGAGGTCAAAGCATCAGTGCAATAAAGGAACTGATCAAACAAGTAGTGTCTCAGTGATAGTTCATTCAACAAATATAGTGTGTATCTGAGATTAGAAGGTTGTAGCCATCACCACTTGAGTAGTGAGCTCTAGGATAGTGTTCCCACACCCCTAATAGGGTTTATTGTAAATGACTCCTAACAGGGTCTGACCCTTGACCAGGTCACTGTACTAAATATATTGTAAAGAAACTCCTAATAGGGTTAAAGATTTTCTAACAAGGATCATAAAACACTAGTACAGAATATAAGTGGGTGTCAATTCCCACCGGGGTTTTTACCTATTTGAGTTTTCCTGTAACCATATTGGTGTTATGTGTTTTGTTTATGTTTCATGTTTATGTTGATGTTCATTTCTATATTTAAGTATTCAAGTTCAGTTTAAGGAATAAAGTAAAAAGATAAAATACAGTGAACACTGATTCACCCCCCCCCCCCCTCTCAGTGTTCCCATTCCTAACAATTGGTATCAGATCTCTAGTCCTCAGAAAATAAGTTTAACCACTTGAGGAGATCATGGAAAAAGTCAAAATGAAACATCTAAAAAGAAATCTTGAAGCTTCTCTTGAAGACCTGGACAGATCTGAAAAAATAATTGAAGAACTAAAAGAAAAAGTTAGTGATGCTCAAGTAGTCATCAAAAGGCTAGGAAAGGATTTGAAAGAATGCTCTACTAGTGATTTAGGGATAATGATCAAGAAGCTGAATGAAGAAAATTCATCTCTGAAAGAACAGATTGAAGAATTAGATGATAAGTTGACTAACAATTAGGAAGTCTATGATGAACAGATCAAAGAGAACCTCAATTAAGAATTGAGGCAAGCAAACATGGAAATCTTGGAGCTAAGGAACAAAAAAGTAAGCTTGGAATCTGAATTGAAAGAGGAAAAGAATCACATTGATAAATTGCACACCAGTTCTGATTTGATAGAATCTCAGTTGTATGCAAGAAGAGTTAAAGGAGATACCAATTACATTGGATACAATGAAGCACAAAATCATATTGACAACATGCGAGCAAGAATGAAAGCACCAAAAGATACCTCAGTTACTAAGGAGACTGGAAGTCAAACTAAAGCTCATGTTAAACCATCCAAGAATAAGTGCAAGCTAGTAGATTGAACTTGTTATGCATGTAACAAACATGGACATATAGCAAGGAACTGTACAGAGGTAAGACCTTTCAATGGTTACTATTATTCATGTAATAAATTTGGTCATAGAGCTATGAATTGTAAGACAAGTCAGAAGAACAAGACTCAACATAATTAGAGAAATCTAAATCAGCCAAATGTAAGAAGTTCTCAGAATATTACATGCCAGATATGTAACTATAATGGTCACTCAACAAGACAATGTAAAATGGTGACCCATGTCAATGCGTCAAGAAATATAAGGCCCCCAGTCATTTGTCACTCTTGTAACAAGACTAGAAACATCTCAAAGTTTTGTAGATCAAGGACCCAACATCAAGAAAGCCCTAAAAAGCTAGAAGAAACAATATTGGATACTGAAGGAGAAGTCAAGTTTGTGAAAGCTTTAGAGGATGGGAGCTTGATTTGGTCAGAGACAAAGAAGGATAAGGTTGTTGAGAATGTATTGGATGCATCCACAGTGGATGCACCCTCTACATCTGGATGAATGGCCCTCAGGGTCATAGGGGGAGATAATTTAGCTCTAAACCCCTACATGGCTAGTATACTCACCTTCAGAGTATGTGCCTTTGGACTCAATCTTTTCAAGACTAGCAGATCCTATGTGCAAGAGCGCACTAGCTGATTATTTGTAGAATGAAAGTTAGAAATTTTCAATGACAGTCTGGTTTACACGACAGGCATTAATGGCAGAATTCCTACTTTAAAGTACATAGAAGTTTGTAAATATCCCATTACATTCAAACTCAAAGAAATTGGAGAGAAGAAGAGCCCTAGCATTTGTTTGTGAAGGATTGCAGATTGATTCATCAATGATTAGCAGTGCATTTGATCAGTTATGGAAACCCTAGTTCATCACACTGATTCAAAAGTCTTTAAGATCATTTGGAAAGGGATACATAAGTAAGTAATGGCTACTCCCATTGTATTTGATGTGGTGGAAAAGAAGAGATATGTGTTTAAAATAAATCCATTCAAGTCCACACTAGATGACCTCGAAGGTGCATTCTCCCACACTCCCATGGGTGTTATGCATGTGGAAGACATTAGGGCATACATACATTGCAAAAAGGAACCGGTACATTTGAAAAGAATAAGAACACACATAGAAACAATGATAAAACTTGATAAAACCTTCATAGATGAGTATGTGCAGTGGAATAATCATCCTATAGTGGAATATGCTACGACATATGAGTTCTATGAGTCGAAATGGATAAAGATTCTACTTAGCAGAATTCATGATGACCTATTCTAGATAGGTGAAGTTCCAGTAAGGATCACTAGAGACCTTATTCATGAGATGACATGCCTCTTAAGAATAGGTGTCATTCTTCCAGTGAGTAAGGATGTAAGAAAGATTGTTGAGAAAACATGCAAATAAAGAAGTGATAGGTGCAGAATGATTATAGAGCCTATTGAGAAAAATGACAAAAAATTGATATCCATGGTACTGGGATATAGGTTTCAACACACCAGTAGGGTGAATAGTGTGTCTATGGCCACAATTCTTGCAACAATAAGACTTGTGAGAGAGAATGGAGAGTTCAATCTGTGTGAGATCATGTGTGCACAACTAATAGACAATATCAAATATATTAAACATGACAAGACCAAGATATTCAGATTTGGGTCTTTGATCATATACATGTACTTCCACATTCTTGGAAAAGTGTCAGATTTGTACCTAGACAAGACTATTCCTACAATGCCATAGATATCCTTTAAAGAAACTACTGAGAGTACACTAAGGGATTACATAACACTAGAATTGAAGACATTCAAGGTTAAGATGTAGATGAGATATAGGATACCAAAGAGTATTGTAGAGAAATACAAAGATAGTATTTGTTTCATGGTTGAGACTGATACAACATGCATGCAGGCTGGTGAACCAAGAACAAAGTGGATTCATCCACTGGGATATGAAGTGGAAGAGCTTATTCTAGAGGCTTATGCTCAAGTTCTTTTGTCAGCACCTAAAGACCCTAATGAGCCAAGATGGGGAACCTACGAAGAGAAAACAAGAGAAGTTGATGTAGTTTTGAACAACGCAGCAACACAAAGGAAGGTTGCAAAGGTTACTTTAGAGATTTTGAGAATTCATGGAGTATCTCAATCAGACCTAGACAAAGCAAGGCAGGAGAAGATTGCTTTGGAAATAGAGAGCGCAGCTACAACAAAGACAAAATCTAAGGATCCAAAGATGAAGAAGGTGAAAATAAAGAAATCAGATGACAAAAAGGATAAAATTGCTATTAGTCCTCATGTGCCCATAGTAACAGTTGACCTTACTGCTCCTCCTGAGTATAAGGCAATTCCTAAGAGGAAGAAAGAAATCAACATTTGTCATCCATCCTTGCGAGTAACAAGGATTAGGAAGAACACTCAAGTACCTCTAGAAGTAAGCTTCAAACCTAGTCTCAGTGTATTAAGTGAAAGAATCATTGATGAAGGTAGGATAGATCAGGTAGGGAAGTTATATGAGAAGTATAGTGAAATGGACAAATCAGAAATCCATGGAAAAATTATCAAACATATGTTGAAGTTCAAAAAGATAGCCCTAGAACAAAAAACTATGATTCCAGATAATGTGTGGAACGTATTAGAATTCCTAAAGAGACAAGCAATAGAAGAAGATCTAAGAATAAGAGAGAATATCTTAGATGAGAGTTTTCCAATATGTTCTCTAGATGAGAAAAATTTATTGTTAGATTTGGTAAAGCCACACCTCAGAACAAAAACAAGAACTTTACATATAATGGACAAAATTTTTGAGTTAGTTGCAAAGGAAACAAAGAAATCCTTTGAGAAGGTCTTCATGAATAGGTAGATGTATCCAGCTACTGTGCCCATAACTCAAGATGGATTCAGCGCATGCAGTTGATGCATCTAAAGAGGTAGATAAGTCTGCACCCATGACAGAGACACTCAAGGATGACTCAATTTTTATTGACAATGTAAAGGTTACTATGGGGGCCACAGACATGGATTTGGACAAGTTTGAAGAAGCCTTTGTAAGCACTCAAGAGGCTAAGAACTTTTCTAGTAACACTCCTAATCAACAAGAAATGTTGATTGGGGATATAACTAATGGAAAAGAAAAGGTAATAGACAAAGAAATAGAGAAAGAGAAAGAAAAGTTAGAAGAAGATAAAGGAGAAGATAAGGTAAAAAGAAGTGAGCCAATAGATAATCCATCTATTGATATCCTAATCAAAGTAAAACAAGAAGTAGAGGATAGCACTCCTATCACTCCACTACCCTCAACAACATTGTTGTCAAGTTTGACACCTGACACAATCAGTTTGGATTCATGGGGAGAAGAAAACCTAATCAAGATTAGTGTCTTAGCTATGGAGAAGGCCAAGGAGAAATAGGTTATGAGGAATCCCCTATTTGTTGAGTCAGTGAACATATTGAACAACATGTTGTCTTCAGAAAAGAAAGTGTCCAAGGTCAGTACAGTTGATGATGTTAGCAACATCCTCACAGCCTTTAAAACTAACTTTGCTAGCTTGGAAGCATCTGCATCAAAAGTTGTAGAAGAGAAGTATAGAGAGAAAAGGCTCAGTGATTTGGTTAGTAACTTTACAATTGACCTAAACTCACTAAAGATTGGATAAGCATCTTTGAAGGAGTTTGCAGAAAAAGGAAGAAAAATCATTGCTAACTGCATGGATCAGGACAAGTTAACTGATGACCATTTCAAGAAGATGCAAGAGGAAAAAGCTATGATAGAGAAAGTAAAGAAATTATTGAAAGACCCATCCACTAATGTAAAGATGCACAATAATGTATATCAAGGAAAAATTGACAAGATTGAGAAGGTGGAAAAGGAGATGTCAAAAATAAGGGCTAGGCAAACTCAGCTTAGAAATGCTCTTGCACCCTCAATAGATATACTTAATTAGAATATCAAGGAGATAGATCCCACCATGGTGACATATGATCATGGTCCTAGCATAGATTTGGAGAAGATGGAGAAGCTACAGTATGTATTATGTGTCCATCTCCAGATTGTAAATTCATTGATTACATTTTGGAAGAAAGAGATCCAAAACTTACAGATAGCATATTCGGATGTTCTTTCATTGTAAGTATTTATAGATATAGTTTTGAAGAACCTTTGTCATTAATGTCGAAGGGGGAGTATGTATAGAATATGGAGTTATAGATATATAAAGAAGATGTATAGTAAAGAATATAAGGGAGATATAAGATAGAGTATAATAAAAAATTTTGTAAAAGAGAACAGTTAGTAAATATTCCATATTCCTTTGTTGCCATCAATGAAAAAGGGGGAGATTGTTGGAAAGTTGACTACACTAGTGTATTTGACTTAATATAGTGTTGTCATTATGGAAACAAAGTCATATAGTGTTTTAGAGTCAGCACACTTGATGAGAAGATTAGAAATTGGCTAAGTGTTGAAGACTAGATAGTGTACAGAGTACTTAAAGATCAGAGCATCAGTGCATGTGCATATAATAGAATTATGGTATGTGCCCTAGAAGTTAAGTTGGTAAAATCATATTCATGCTAAGTCTAAGAGTTAATGATCAGAAGATTCAGTATGAGGAAGATACAAAGAGTTCAAGTTGCACAAATAGTGAATACCAGAGAAGAACAAAGCAAGTAGCTGACTGTTGGTATTTTGGTTTGTGGTTATATGATTATGTTGTAAAGGCTATGCACCTATTGTAATTAGGTTTCTGACATGTAATTATGTTTTTTTGAAAACATGCTTGAGCCAATTCAATTGGAAGTGTTGTATGTAATCGGTTAAAGGGCTGACCTAGTTATTTGTTTTGTATGCACATATAAATATTAGATGCACCTATTGTAATAAGTAGAAGAGTTGATATAAAGTTGAGAAAAGTAGAGAAGAAGTCTGCAAAAATTTTATAAGATGTATTAGATCTTTGCAAGAGGTCAAAGCATTAGTGCATTAAAGGAACTAATCAGACAAGCAGTGTCACAGTGATAGTTCATTCAACAGATATAGTGTGTATCTAAGATTAGAAGGTTGTAGCCTTCACCACTTGAGTAGTGAGATCTAGGACAATGCATCCACACCCCTAACAAGGTTTATTATAAAAGACTCCTAATAGGGGCTGACCCTTGATAGGTCACTGTACTAAATATATTGTAAAGAAACTCCTAACAGGGTTAAGGATCTTCTAACAAGGATCATAGAACACTAGTACATAATATAAGTGGGTGTCAATTCCCACTAGGGTTTTTACCTATTTGGGTTTCCCCATAACTATATTTGTGTTATGTGTTGTGTTTATGTTTCATGTTTATGTTGATGTTCATTTCAGTATTTAAGTATTCAAGTTCAATTTAAAGAATAAAGTAAAAAGATAAAATACAGTGAACACTGATTCACCCCCCATCTCAGTGTTCCCATTCCTAATAGTTGGTTGATGAGGTGGTAATATAGGATGACTACATATGAGATAAAATTTCTACCTTGGTTAACTTATTCACTGTGACCATGATAGCATCATGTCTCTGATACATGACTAGTAGTCCCACAATAAAATCCATAGATATCATATCCCATTTCCATTCAATAAATTAAATGTGGTTGAAGGTGGCTTGCTAGGTGATGATGTTCAACCTTGACCCTCTAAAATTCAAGTAACCTAGCCATAAAATATGCTATATCTCTACTCATACTTAACCAAAAGTATAAAAATCACAGATCTTAATATATTTTCTTAACCCCTAGATGGGCTGAATAAGGAGCACGATGAGCTTCTACCAAGATGACCTTCTGAAGGTCACCTAAAAGTGGTACATATATTTGGCCTTGTTGCCTTAATATGCCATCTGATTCTAAGGAATAACCTAATAACCTTCCTTCTAAGGCTCTTACTAGTTCTATCTCTTCCTTTACTTCTTGATACCAAGTATATGAAGGAAGTGTCTCCAAAATCTAATTTCTCATGTTGGTAGAAAGAGAGAGTATCGATAGTCCATGTCTCCTTCTCAAAGCATTTTCTACCAGATTCTCTTTTCCTTGAATATATTTGACCTCAAAATCATATTAACACAAAAACTCCATCCACCTACACTACCTAGCATTAAGATTTGACTACATAAATATGTATTGAAGGCTTCAGTGATGTATGTGTAATTCAAACTAATTCCCTAACAAGAAGTGTCTCCAACAATTAAAGGCATGAAATGTTGGAAATATAGATGTAGTAACTGAGAGGGGGGGTGAATTAGTTAACCACAAAATATTACCACTGATCCCTTAAATATCTTAACAAATTATTTAATGTGCCACTCAGTAAATATACAGAGAAATGCTGAAAACTTGATCCTTGAAGTGTGTAATAATTAAATTGTTCTTAAGCATTCATCACTGATTAACTTACATGAATAAAGAAAATAACATAAACACAAGAGACACCAAATTTACCGTGGAAACCCAATATGGGAAAAACCACCAATGTAACTAATTATTGTTTTTCACTCTTCTGAAGTGATGCCCGGTTAGAAGCCAACTTGGTAAAAGGTTACAAAACACACTGTTAGGTGTGACCTTGTTAGAGGATTTAATCACCCTGCTAGGAGTGGCCTTGTAAGAGGTGTTGAAACAATTCAATAGAACTGTTACCTTGTTAGAGGATTTACAAAATGGTTGTTAAACCAACTCGGTTAAGAGATTTTGATATCACTGCTACAATTGCTAGAGAGTAACAATGAAATGACCTGCAACTGAATTGCTGAATATACATCTCTGTTCTATTTCACTAGATCCTTACTGATCAATTAAATCTTTGCTACTCCTCAAGGATATCTGACCATCCTTCAAAATTCACATATACCTTTCTTCAAAATGATTTCTGCATGTTGTATATCCTTTATTCACCATTTGACCTTCTATATATATAAGCCATTTCATAATCATTTAGATTGCCAAGTCAGGACTAATAATTATTATAATAGTCGGCTGGGAGAAACAAACTATAATAACAAATTTCTTTGAAAGGGCCGACCTTGCTCAGTAAACATTAATCCTGAAAAGATTTCCTTCAGTGATTGAGAGAACTCGGTAACCATAGTGAATTCTACAACATCCTTTGGAGACTGAGAGAGCTCGGTAACCACTAATTTTCCTTTGATAACTGAGGAGGCTCAGTTAACACTGTTACCCTGTCAAGCTTCCTTTAGACACCCGAGAGAACTCGGTAGACACTAAAAACTACCTAACTGACTGACTGAGCTGGGTAGATACTGAGAACTGCTTAGCTGACCAACTAAACTTGGTAGATACTGAGAACTGCTTAGCTAACTGACTGAACTCAGTAGATATTGGGAGTGATAATTGATATGACATTTGTGTGACATCAAAGACAACACATAGCTAATCCAACAATCTCCCTCTTTGGCATTGATGGCAACACAACATGTCATAGCACAATGAAATTTCATAGATAAACCAAGAGTAAGAAACATATCCTTAGCTTCATTCTGATTCCCATCATCTTCAACTTTCTTTCTCTGACTGAGAACTCTCCCTCTTAACTTCTCAAATTATTCTTCTTAGAAATTTCTTGAAATGACAGCAAAGTCTCCCTCTTTAACAACACATGCCAAAGATAACTTACACAGTTTTGGTAAATATCAATGTACCTTATGTACTGATTCATACGCAATGATTCCCTGACTATGCTACATCAACTGATTGATCTTCAACATGTTCTGGTTGATGCATCACTAAAACTTTATTTAGTGAACCTCGGACAGGGGAGTGATCCCTAACTTGCCTCTTAGATACAAGAATGCATCCTTAGGTAGTGGTTTGGTGAAGATATCTACAATTTGTTCTTTTGTATGAATATATTCCAATTTGATTTCCTTATCCTGCACCAATTCTCTAACAAAGTGATATTTAATTGCAATGTGCTTGGTTTTGGAATGCATTACTAGATTCTTTGAAATATTTATTGCACTTGTATTATCTCAAAACATAACAACTGGTTCTTTGATCTCAACCTTCATGCCTTCCAAAAGTTATTTAAACCATATAATATTAGAGCAGTTTATTGCTGCAGCAACATATTCTGCTTCTGCTATGGATTGGGATGTGCAGTTTTGCTTTTTACTAGTCAAAGATACTAACCTCTTGCCAAGAAAGAATGCACCACCACTTGTACTCTTTCTGTCATCAATGTTTCCTGCCTAATCAGCATCAGTAAACACTTTTAAATCTAGATTGCCTCCAAATTTATACCACAAGCCATAATCTTCAGTTCCCCTTAAATACCTCAAGATTCTTTTGATTGCCATCATGTGATTTTCTCTGGGTTTAGCCGAGAATCTTGCCACTATTCCAACTGTTAAGGCAATATCAGGCCTTGTGTGTACCACATACTATAATTTTCCAATCGTTGATCTATATAAGGTCTGATCTACTTCTTTTGAATCATCATCTTTGGTAAGCTTCAGTCCAGTATACATGGGTGTACCAACTAGTTTTGAATCTTCCATACCAAATTTCTTAAGTATTTCCCTGATATATTTAGATTGAGTAATGTAGATACCATTTTTGTTTTGCTGAATCTGAAGTCCAACAAAGAATTTTATCTGACCAAACATAGACATTTCAAATTCTTTGTTCATAAGTTCTGAAAATTCTTTACACTGATCATCATTTCCTATAAACACAGTATCATCCACAAATATTTCTGCCAGAACAATTTTGTTATCTGATCCTTCTTTGATGTATAAATTTTTGTTGTCATTAGCCCTTTTGAAATTAATATGAGTAAGATAGTTATGTAATCTTTCATACCATGCTCTAGGAGCTTGTTTCAGACCATACAATGCTTTGTGTAATTTGCAAACCATATCCCTTTTGTCTGGATCAATAAAACCTTCAGGTTGCTCAATGTAGACTTCTTCCTCAAGAATACCATTGAGAAAAGTAGATTTGATATCCATCTGATATACCTTAAATCCTTTATGTGCTGCATATGCAAGTAAAGTCCTCACACCTTCTAATCTTGCAACAAGAGAAAAAGTCTCTCCATAATCTATTCCTTCTTCTTGAGAATATAATTTACATACCAATCTTGCTTTATTTCTTGATACTTGACCATCTTCATTCAATTTATTTCTGAATACCCATTTTGTCCCAATTACATTTTTATCTTTAGGCCTAGGTACAAGAGTCCATGTCTTATTTTTCTCTATTTGCTCTATTTCTTCATTCATAGCCTCAATCCAACTTTTATTTTCTAATGCATCTTTGACATTTTTAGGTTCAAAATCAGCAAATAAACATGTACCTTTTAGTTTACTTCTTGTCATAGTACCATCTTATTTGTTTCCAATAATCTGATCTGGTTTATGATGCTTTCTGACGTACTTGGCTAATACAGGTTCCTTGCTTCCTAAATG
Organism: Chamaecyparis obtusa; assembly: GCA_027943335.1. Taxonomy (NCBI): domain Eukaryota; kingdom Viridiplantae; phylum Streptophyta; class Pinopsida; order Cupressales; family Cupressaceae; genus Chamaecyparis; species Chamaecyparis obtusa. The sequence goes on along the minus strand of BSBK01001598.1, from coordinate 512,548 downwards.
AGTTATATTCTCATCTTCTTCATCTTTGGGTTCAGATTGCTCGGGCTTGGTAGATACTTGCTCGGTAGCTTCAGACTGAGACTCGATACTTTGTGACTCAATCTGAACTTCTTCTTGTGACTCGGTTATTGTACTGGGCTCGGTAGATGTAGTCTCCTTACATGTGTCTGGCAATGTATCAAGTTCGATGTAAACAAATTTTTTGTAATCCTCTGGTTCCTTTTTTACTTTCTTCTTCAATATTTTTTGCAAACTCATCAATTCTCACATGTGCACTTTCTATGATTTTGTGAGTAGACAAATTTAGACATCTATATGCCTTACTTTTGCAAGAATATCCCAAAAATATTCCTTCATCACTTTTTACATAAAATTTTCCTTTTCTAGATTATTTCAAGATGTAACATTTACTACCAAATACTTTTAGGTAGCTTACATTTGGTTTGTAGCCATACCATAGCTCATATGGAGTCTTGAATGTGTCTTTTCTCAGCTGTACTCAGTTCAAGGTATGAACTGCAGTGCTGATAGCTTCCTTCTAGTATTTCATAGCAATGTTCTTTTCAATCATTAGAGTCCTTGCACAGTCCATGATAGATCTGTTCCTTCTTTCAGCTATTCCATTCTACTCAGGAGTTCTCGGGGCTGATACCTATCTTTTGATTCCTCTTTCAATGCAAAAATTATTAAATTCATGGGAGATGAATTCACCACCTCTGACTGATCTCAAGAATTTTATTCTTTTTCCTGTTTCCTTTTCTACTCTTGCTAAATACCATTTGAACTTCTCAAATGCTTCAGACTTTTCTCTTAAATACATAATAGTCATCATTCTAGAATAATCATCAACAAAGAGAATAAAGAATTTTTCTCTGGTATAGCTCTCAATTCCAATAGGTCCACATAAATCATTATGCATAATTTCCAAAATATCTTCAGACTGATAGTTTTTACTTTTGAAACTAGACTTTCCCATTTTACTAATTTGACAATTCTTGCATAGACCAACATTAGGTTTCTTCAAAGTAGGAATACCTCTTACTTTCTTGAATTTGCTTATTTTCATCATGTTGTCAAAATTTACATGACATAACCTTTTGTGCCATAACCAACTTTCTTCAATTTGAGCAATAAAACATGAGTAATCACCAAGATCAAGATAAAATAGGTTACCTTTGGTTTGTTTGCCTGATCCTATCAGTTTTCCTTTGTCATCCAGTAGTCTTGCTTTTCCATTCATGAATTCAACCTTGAATCCAATGTTGATTAGCTGTGCTACACTTAGAAGATTATTCTTTAGTCCTTTGACCCAATATGCATTATCACATATAAGTTCTTTGGTTAATGAAATTCATCCCTTTCCTTTTATACAACAGGGTTCATTGTTTCCAAACCTTACATTACCACCATCAAAGTTTTCAAAGTGTTCAAACTTGGTCCTGTCACCAGTCATATGATGTGAACATCCACTGTCTATAATTCATGTATCATTCTTGCTTATATGAGGGATAAGTTCCATCTCATCTTCATCATTATCAGATTCATCTTTTACAGCAATGAAAAAAATTTCTTCTTCACTATCATCCGAATCTTTAGCTAAGAAACATGTTTTCTTACCTTTATCCTTGAATGATTTGAAATTTTTCTTGCCATTGTACTTGTAATTTTTCTTCTCATCTTTGATTTGCTTGTTTGGACACCTAGCTGCAATATGACCAATTTCTTCACATGAAAAATAGATTAAGAGAGCTTTACCTCTGTATTTTCCTTTGCCTCTTGAATACTTCTTTGCAATTAATGCTTCAATAACTTCAAGATCACTATCAAAACTTTCCTTTGATTCTTCTTCACTTTCTGATTGGATTTTCTTCCCTTTCTTGAGTGAAAGTCTAGCCTCAAAAGCTGATTCAATATTTTTAGAAGTTGGAACATAGTTGTCATAGTTATCCAGTTCAAAGGCTGTCAATCTTCCAACTAAGGCATCCAAAGTTATATTGTGATTTTCTTCACATCTTCTTTCTTGAATAGTAGAAACTCTTATTGCATAAATAGAGAGTAATGTTCTAAGAACCTTACTTATAACCGTTTCATCATCAATTTTTCCTCCAGAAGCTTTGATTGCACTAACACTTGTCTTGATCCTTTCAACATATTTTGCAATGTTTTCTTCTTCTCTCATTTTCATTTGATCAAACTATCCTCTTAGGCTCTCTGCTTTGGCTCTCTTCACATTGTCATCACCGCCATAGATTTTCTTCAGCTTGTTCCACATTTCATGAGCAGTTGTGCAGTCTTTGATTTCATCAAATTCTTCATAGCTAAGAGCTGATGCAATGTCTATCATCATAGTGTTATGGTTCTTCTTCTCTGCAATGTCTTCAACAGTTAATGTGCCAGTAGGAATTGTATATTCTTGATCAATATATTTGCATCCTGAATCACCAATGGAAGCCAGATGTAATCTCATGAGACCTTGCCATGCTGAAAAGTTATTTCTGTTAAGCCTTGGAATTTCTCTTTTGTAAGACATCCTGATCTTTAGTTTAGGTCCTTGAAACCCTTCCTGCAAGCACCAAAAGCTCTGATACCAATTGTTGGAAATATAGATGCAGTAACTGAGAGGGGGGGTGAATCAGTTAACCACAAAATATTACCACTGATCCCTTAAATATCTTAACAAATTATTTACTGTGCCACTTGGTAAATATATAGAGAAATGTTGAAAACTTGATCCTTGAAGTGTGTAAAAATTAAACTGTTCTTAAGCATTCATCACTGATTAACTTACATGAATAAAGAAAATAACATGAACACAAGAGACACTAGATTTACCATGGAAACCCAATATGGGAAAAACCACCAATGTAACTAATTACTATTTTTCACTCTTCTGAAGTGATGCCCGGTTAGAAGCCAACCCGGTAAAAGGTTACAAAACACACTGTTAGGTGTGACCTTGTTAGAGGATTTAATCACCCTGCTAGGAGTGGCCTTGTAAGAGGTCTTGAAATAATTCAATAGAACTGTTACCTTGTTAGAGGATTTACAAAATGGTTGTTAAACCAACTCAATTAAGATATTTTGATATCACTGCTACAATTGCTAGAGAGTAACAATGAAATGACCTGCAACTGAATTGCTGAATATAGATCTATGTTCTGTTTCACTAGATCCTTACTGATCAATTAAATTTTTGCTGCTCCTCAAGGATATCTGACCATCCTTCAAAATTCACACACACCTTTCTTCAAAATGATTTCTGCATGTTGTATATCCTTTATTCACCATTTGACCTTCTATATATATAAGCCATTTCATAATCATTTAGATTTCCAAGTCAGCACTAATAATTATTATAACAGTCGGCTGGGATAAACAAATTGTAATAACAAATTTCTTTGAAAGGGCTGACCTTGCTCGATAAACATTAATCCTGAAAAGATTTCCTTCGGTGACCGAGAGAACTCGGTAACCACAGCAAATTCTGCAACATCCTTTGGAGACCGAGAGAGCTCGGTAACCACTAATTTTCCTTCGATAACCGAGTAGGCTCAGTTAACATTGTTACCCTGTCAAGTTTCCTTTAGACACCTGAGAGAACTCGGTAGACACTAAAAACCACCTAGCTGACCGACTGAGCTCGGTAGATACTGAGAACCACTTAGCTGACCAACTAAACTCGGTAGATACTGAGAACCGCTTAGCTAACCGACTGAACTCGGTAGATACTAGGAGTGATAATTGATATGACATTTGTGTGACATCAAAGACAACACATAGCTAATCCAATAATGTCCTTCAGACAATTGTATCCAACATGAACTACTACTTCCAACTCCAAATCATGCATAGGGTAGTTAAACTCATGGTCCTTAAGCTTTCTAGGCTCATAAGAAATAACCCTTCCCTCTTGCATTAATACTTCTCCAATGGCTTCCAAGGAGGCATCTATGAAAACCAAAAATCTTTTGGTGGGGTCAGGTACTGCCAAAATTTGGGCACTGGTTTAATTTTTCCTTTAAGAATTGAAGAATATTCTACACATTTCTCTGTCCAAATAAACTTCTTTCTTTTCTTGTGCAAGGAAGTGATGGGATGAGATAACCCAAAGAATCTCTCAGTGAAGTGCCTGTAGTAACCTCCTAAACCCATGAAACTACAAACTTCCGAGACATTAGTGGGTATTGGCCATTCTACTATAGATTTGATCTTTGTGGGGTCAACTTCTATGCCTTTCCTTGAGATAACATGACCAGGATACTTAAATTCTATTTGGAAAAATTCACACTTCTCCAAGTTTGCAAACAACTGATTCTCGCGAAGGCATTATAACACTTTCCGAAGGTGTCATTCATGATCTTCCACTGATTTAGAGTACACCAAAATATCATCCAAAAATATTATGAAAAATTTATCCAAGAAGGTCCTAAATACCCCATTCATAAGGCTCATGGACACTAAAGGTTCATTTGTGAGACTGAAAGGTACTACGGTAAATTCATAATGTCCATACGAAGTACAAAAGTCTATTTGTTGAATTTCGGCTTTGTGGATTCTTAACTAATGATATCCTGACTTAAGATCAAATTTGTAAAATACTTTGGCTCCTTTCATTTGATCAAATAAATCATCAATTCTCGGCAAAGGGTATCAATTCTTAATGGTTACCTTGTTGAGATGATGATAGTCAATACATAACCTATGTGAGCCATCCTTCTTCTTCACAAAGATAACCAGAGCACCCCAGGGTGACACAATTGGTCTGATGAAGCCTTTTTCCAAGAGTTCTTCTAACTTTACTTTTAAATCACTTAGCTCCTGATTGGTCATGCAATAAAGAGCCTTGGAGATGGGTTCTACACCTGGTACCAATTCTACACGAAAAACAATATCTCTATTAGGAGGCATTCTAGAAATCTATCTTGGATAGACATCAACAAACTCTTGAAGTAAAGGGTGATCAAGTGCTATTTCTCCATCTTTCCTTTCAATAAAGTCATTAAATGAGACTACAAGGAGTTGACATCCATTTCTCATGCATTTATTGAGTTTCATTGCTGATATCATCTGAAGTGATATAGGACGTTGCACTCCAACTATATTTTTATGCTTCCCCAAATCATCCATGCAATGAATGAGCTTCTTCCTACAATCTATCCTGGCCTCATGATCTACTAACCCATTCATTCTTAAGGGGTATGTGCAAGATCATGGTATGCCAAACTAGGCATGTAAGTGGCAATGAAAATTCAAAAAATCAGGTTTAGGCAAGTTGACATAAAAATTTGAACAAGTTATAAATATTATATCAAAAATATGTAAGAAGAGAATCTGTAGAAAATTGAATTTAGTTTCTAAGATACTAGGCCTTTTTTGAAAAAAAATTATTCTACATGTTGAAAATTTTAAATTTTAATGTAGTAGTACAAAAATTTCAGGAAAAAAATAAGAAGTAGGTGTATGTCTAACCACCTTAAATACAATCAAATAATAATTTTTTTTACAAGATTATAGATATAAGTAGTAGACTTGTGTCTGGATGTGACACATATTTTTTTGTAATTTTTTTCCAAGTAAATAATTAATTATGATTTTTCTTCTACAACTTTTCCAGGATACAAAAACTCTCATTTTTTACCATGTTAACTTAGTCTAAACTTTATCAAATTGAATTTTTATTTTTATTTTTCTTGTAGTAGGAAAATCATAGAATGTGACACATGTTTTGGATTTCAAAAATATTATATAGTTTGAAAGTTATAGCTATTTTTCAATAAGTCTATCAATTAGGACTAGAAAGATAAAAAGTAGGTGTATGTTTGACCATGTTTAACAAAATCGAATGATAATAGTTTTTTATAAGAGGGTATGTGCAGGATCATGGTATGTGAAAAAGTGGCGATGTGAAAAAGAAGTCTTGATTGATAGACTCTTTAAAAAATAACTATAACTTTTAAACAATATAACATTTTTGAAATCTAAAATATACATCACATTCTATGCTTTACCTAATACAATAATAATAAACAATTCTTTCAATTTGATGAAGCTTAGACTAAGTTAAGGTAGTTAGACATGAGATTTTTTATATTTAGGAAAATTTGTAGCATAAAAATCATAACTAATTATTTTCTTGGAAAACAAATATAAAAAAATATACATCGCATCCAGACATGAGTCTACTACTTTTATCTAGAATTTTATAAAAAAATATTATCATTTGATTTTTTTTAATGTGGTCAGACATACACCTACTTGTTATCTTTCTAGTCATGATTGATAGACTTATTGAAAAATAGCTATAACTTTCAAACTGTATAACATTTTTGAAATCTAAAATATGTGTCACATTCTATACTTTTCCTACTACAAGAAAAATAAAAAAAGTTTTCAATTTGATAAAGTTTAGACTAAGCTAACTTGGTTAGACATGAGACTTTTTGTATTCTAGAAAAGTTGTATAATAAAATCATAATCAATTATTTACTTGGAAAAAAATTACAAAAAAATATGTGTCACATCCAGACATGAGTCTACTACTTATATCTAGAATCTTGTAAATAAAAATTATCATTTGATTATGTTTAAGGTGGTCAAACATACACCTACTTCTTATTTTTTCCTAAAATTTTTGTACTAGTAGGGTATGTGCAAGATCATGAGGAGCCAAAAAGTGGCGATGTAAAAAATATTCACTTTTCACTCATCCAAAAGCACATGAAAATGCTTGTTGACTTTTTAGTAGGCCTGGGTGTCAGTACACCTAGGCAAACCTGCCACCAAAGCACATGCCTAATCGGGTACTCGATACCTCTGGCATAAATTTGAAACCAGCGAGCCCTTTTCCTCATTTCTTTTCACATTTTTGCTTGGGAAAATGACTTGAAATATCATATACACGATATATTTTTGGGTATCTGATTTTGGCAACAACAAATTCGACTCCCCAGCATATTCGGTAAGTAAATTATTTGTATATTTTGATTATTTTATTTCATTTTCATGCTAAATGTAGTTTTTTTTGTTGAAATAGGGTTTTGTATTTATATTTATAATAATATATGAAATTAGATTGAAATTTAGATTTATTTTTTATTTAATCAGGCATGGCTGACAAAAATGAAGAAAATAACCCTTCCGCACCAAATAAAGATCCCAAAAACAATCCCCCGTGTCAAAACCCTCGATCTTTAGAAGATTTGATACAAGATAATTTGAACACAATACGAGGTTTCCAAAACACATCAAAATATACCTACATTAGGTCCCATGCTTGCCACACTAAATACAATGGTTGAAAATATTGACACACTCACGCAGCAACATAATGCCGCTCTTCATTGGCATGATGATATGCACGCCCAATTTGATGATGGGTTTGACCATGATGGAATTGTGGCCCTTAATATAACTAAGGAAGATATAGCCACCCTTTTTGTCAATCCTAAAACCAGAATACAAGTTGACCCCAAAAAGCCCAAATTATCAATAAAATGGTGCACAAATAAAGCAATGCGCACACACTTTTGGGATCGTTGGTGGATGGTTTTTGATAAACCACCCCATAGCAATTTGGAGGTCCCATTTTATTTCATAAAAAAATTGTATGTTGAGTTTGTGCTTGGTCACCATGTTGATTATTGGAGTATGAGGCCCAACATGGGCGTAGGTGGAGGATCTCCTCATACTAGGCCATTTGCCCAGTGCAAAAAGGCCACTACCTTTGTCCCCCCATTGATGTCGCACCCCCTCCTTGAGTGCAGCATCCCGATATCATTACAGAGGCTGCCTCACAAACTATTAGGGCCATTCATTCGTTCTGTGATCATTTGATCACGCAGACTAGGTCAGTGTTACCTTCTAGTGTGGATGATGTTGGCACATCAACATCTCATCGGAGTTCACATGTATGCATGCCCCATATTTGAATTATATGCAAGAATATGTGCCTCAGACCGCTTACTAATGCTGATACATATCAGTATTTTATTGATGAGGAGGATATAGGAGACATAGTTGCAGAGGCTGCAACACCTCATGGAGCATCTACATCTCGTGAGAGTGCTCAGGAGGTGTATGCAGAGCCATGGACTCCTGTTGATACGATAAGAGTAAACATTATAAATAAAATTTTCACATGACTTATTTAATTTATTTATTTAGATTAGTTTTAATGATTGCATGCACTTATGTATATATATATATATATATATATATATATATATATATATATTTCCCATTTATGTTCAGTTGATGACACAGGAGGAGTTGAGATAGGTGGATGAGTCCACAACTTCGGCCATTTCATTTGGCCTTGATTCCTATATGGTATATTATAAATTATTTACCCATTATTATTTTTTATATCATTTGGTGGACATGCTTAAATCTCTATCAATTAGAGAAATAAAATTTATACATTTACTTATATATTGTCATCTTATTGTACTCTTGTAGACTACAACTGATGTCAGTGGGGGGCACAAGGGGGTTCCTTCATCAGGTGTGGACAAAGGAAAGGTAATTAATTGTTTAAGATTAATTATGCATACATATGTATGCCACTTGTGTGTATGTAATAAATATTTTACTTGAATTTATTGTATAGGGTTTGGCTATCGATGATGCTCCGACACGGGTTCGAGAGCCTAGGCTGACAGGCATCTCGATTTGGAGTGATAGTCTGATTGTACATAGACTTTTACATATTGTTATTTGTATTTTGTAACCAAGGTTGTTATGATGAAGTAAATTTATATATAATTGACAATATTTTTACTCTCATAGGTTACTCCTAGTGTGAGGGAGGGCCCACGAGAATCTTTCATATCTTTGTTGACCCAACCCACTATTCTAGAACAGGGATCACCATATGTAAGTTTTAATTTTAGTTCAAATCATGTCCTATATTGTAGATTTATTACTCTATGTTGCACCACTCTACTAATCTCATTATTGTAAATATATATTTATAGGTCAGAGTTGGTATTGTTAGCATTGTCCCTTGGCTACTAAGGACTTATGCTAGGAAACCTGATCGTGGTAGGTGATTGAGATATTTGTATTCAGTTATAATTTTAATTAAATTAGTGTTTGAATTATGAATTTTATATATATATATATATATATATATATATATATATATATATATATATATATATATATATATATATATATATATATATATATATATATATATATATATATATATATATATATATATATATATATATATATATATATATATATATATATATATATATATATATATATATATATATATATATATATATATATATATATATATATCTGTGTGTGTGTGTGTACAAATCATATAACGTAAGCAATCTAACTTGGTTTTTATTGGTTCCTTTTCTTTCCACTTGTAGATTTACACTATGACTGACAAACTAATGTCACTGACTCTATCACCACTCCAAACTCTGTAAGAAAAAGGGCCAATTAACAAGGATCAACAAGGATCCTCCTACACTTTGAGCCTAATGCTCAGGTGGGTGTACCCTTGACTCACTTCTTGAAAGGAGTCTCCAAAATATTACACATTCATGCCATTTACAAATTGATTTAAAGATTTTATCATTTATATTTGTTTGATTGATGATGGGAAAAATGCCTCTTGAGAATGGACCAGTGTCTCCTCCTAGGGCATAGAGTCACAATACAACATACATCACTGAAAATCTAACTCCAACACACCCAAATCTAGAATAAGTTCTTTGCCTATTATTCCTCTCCAACCTCACACTTAGACATCAGATTCTCATTCAACCATGGATTCTCTGAAACTACCTTTAAGGATTTAATCCTGACTTTGGCAAGAACTCAAAGATATTTTCACAATATACTTTGTATACCATACATTAACTCACTTTGTGACATTAATATATAAGAATGCATGATCAGAATAAGAAGACATACATAAGTCTGAGACTAGGATTCAAGTGCATTTTCATTAAAACTTGCAGAGTCAATACATTGCAAAATAACAAAATGCTAAGGAAAAATAAACCCTAAGCTCAAGCTCTCATTACTCAATTTTTGGAATTGACCATCAACCACCTTCTACATACATTAGACAATAATTTATAGTCACTAGCCATTTGGAATCCTTCGGAAAGGATGCAACAAGCTTCGCATAAATAGGACAGAAATAGGGTTTCAACAACCCACCAACCGGATTCAATCAAAATTTACTGCAGGGGAGGAAACTAAGAAATCTCAGAGCAAAACAAATCCAAGAATGATCTTCATTGATGGCACTAACCCTAACTAGTACACAAAACACTAGAAACGCATCAAGTATACCCACTACAACTCTAACTACAATGTGACTTGAATAACCATTTCACATACAACCAAGGCACGAACACCTTTTGCAGTCAATCACACCTCAAGCCATATTGTACCAGTGAGTGCAAACTCATACCATGTAGATCAACCATCAAAACATTGAATTTTTAGTCCTTTTGTCACTGAGAAACCCTTAAAATATTTGAATTTCAGGTAGCAACAGTTAGTCAGCCAGTTTAAAACATAGTCGTCGATTAATCTCCTTCCTGACAGATTATGTGGTTCTCAAAAATCAACAAAATAGTCAACTGGGCACAGGGCCACTTCACCCTCCTCGTAGCCAATAGAAATAAAGCACGTCAACACATCATGGCAACTCAAACTCAACGTTTACATTCCTTTATGGCCTGATACCAAATCGACGGCTGTCGTAAAACTGTAAAGGATAACCTTTGTTCATCTTTACCATGCAGATTCACGACAGCCACATATTTCTACCGCACTTTAACTCGCCATATATCACAAACACTCACATCAACAGTATGTGGCATGGACCCACCACACTGTCAGCCCTATAAATCAGATGGTGGTCACATGAACGTAAAGGGGAAGAAAATTTCTTACGATCAAGTGACAACCATAGATCCTCTAACAAATGCCAGACCTTTAACTTCTACAAAGAACATGATCCCACTAACAACCGCCACATCATTAATACCTTAACCAATCAAAGATGAACACCTCTACAACATCTAACACGTGGACCCACCTGGACCCACTGCATGCCTTACAAGAAAATCTAACAGCTGTCACAAAATTGTGAAAGATAACCATCATGCCTCTTTACCATGTGGCATCACGACATAAATAAATAAAGTTTCAACAACCCACCAACCGGATTCAATCAAAATTTACTGCAGGGGAGGAAACCAAGCAATCTCAGAGCAAAACAAATCCAAGAATGATCTTCATTGATGGCACTAACCTTGACTCGTATGCAAAAGACTGGAAACACATCAAGTATACCCACTACAACTCTAACTATGATACGACTTGAATAACCATTTCACATATAACCAACTGTGAACACCTTTCACGGTCAATCACACCTCAAGCCATATTTTACTGGTGAGCGCAAAGTCATACCATGCAAATCGACCATCAAAACATTGAATTTTTAGTCCTTTTGTCACTAAGAAACCCTTAAAATATTCGAATTTCAAGTAGCAATGGTTAATCAAGTAGTTTAAAACACGGTCATCGATTAATCTCCTTCTTGGCAGATCATGTGGTTCTAAAAAATCAACAAAATGGTCAATCGGGTGCAAGGCCACATCATCCTCCTCGCAGCCAATAAAAATTGAGCACGTCGGCACATCATGGCAACTCAGACCCACCACTTACATTCCTTTATGGCCTGATACCAAATCAATGGCTATTCCAAAATCATAAAGGATAACCTTCCTTCATTTTAACCATGAGGATTCATGACAGCCATAGATTTTTGCCGCACTTTAACTCGCCATATAACACTGTAAACCTTGGCCCCACTGACAACCACCTAGTCACCCATCTAGCAACCAATCACAAACACACATGTCAGCAGTATGTGCAACAGACCCACCACACTGTCGGCCCTATAAATCGGACGGTGGTCGCATGATCGCAAAGGGGAAGAAAATTCCTTATGATCAAGCGACAATCATAGATCCTCTGACAACTATTAGACCTTTAACTTATGTAGAGAACACGGTCCCACTGACAATCACCACATTTTTAATACCTCAGCCAATCAAAGATGAACACCTCTACAACATCTGACACATGGACCCATCTGGACCTAGTACATGCCTTACAAGAAAATCTAACAGCTGTCACAAAATCATGAAAGATAACCATCGTGCATCTTTACCATGCGGCATCAAAACAACTGTAGATTTTGATCACACTTTAACTGCCTCAGAGCCTTAAGAAACTGGGCCCACCATGACATATGACAACTGGTCACAGGTGCATAGATAGGAAATGATGACATCAAAAAATAAGTGTGTAGATGTGAAAAGGTAGAAAACATCCAAGGTTTTTGACTTAGACAATTTTGACACCACCTGAGATGAAAGAGCTATTTCCGACAGACCTTGAAACTTGAATATCTCCCTAGTTTTTATGATTTAGCACATACGATCAAAACTGGAGCATGGTGACACATTGAAGAACATGGGGCTAAGGGCGCAAGCCATAAAACATCATATATTTTCTTTGCACATAAAAACAAGCTTGCAGGTAGGGGCATGCAACTTCAGGAAAACTACAAGGATAAGACCAATTTCATAGGATTCTTACATTGACGAGAAATTGGTCTAACAGTGGCTCTATCTGGGGATGATGGGTAGCTTGTGCCCATGAAAGAATTCAGAATATTTGGGAGAGAAGACCACCCACTGGAGAATAATAGAGAGCACCAGGACAAAATCCTACAAACTAAAGCAAGAAGGACAGGAAAGAAACACACCAGTATATACAAGCCTAACTACTATTCACAGAAAGAAAGTTAATTCAACTGAAGTATTTCTTCAAGAATTGTCCATGAACTGGAAACTCTTGAATATCACCATTGAGCTCCTTGACAATGTAGGAATTTGGTCCCCACCTCTCATGAATCAAATATGGTCCTAACCAGATTGGATCAAACTTTTCATGCTTTCCTTTATCTTCCAATCTGACATTCCAGATTAATACCAATTCATTAGGTTCAAACCTCCTTTCTACAGATTTCTTGTCATACAAACTCTTGACCTGCAACTACAACTTAGTATTCTTTGAAACTAATTCTCTTCTAGTTTCATCCAGCTGATTAAATCCTCAATTCTCAACTATATTTCATTCTCTAGATCTTCATCATATATTTGAACAAACTTATACATCTCTAGTAAGTTGTTCTGAGGCATCCTTGCATGTATTCCATACACCAAATCAAATGGTGCACATCCAATTGCCTTTTTCATAGTTACTCTATCAACCCATACACCTAATGGAAAATTTGAATTCCATGCCTTCTTATTCTTTTCAAGAATCCTCTTGAGAATCTTTATCAAGCTTTTGTTAGTTGATTCGGCCTGTCCATTTCCTTTTGGATGATAGGGTGAGGAAAATGATAGCTAGATTCGTAAACCTTTGCAAAATTCTTTGTATTCAGAAGACCTGAAGCACATTCCATTATCACTGACAATCCTTTCAGGACAATCAAATCTTGTAACAATATTATTCAATAGGAAATCAGTCACCACCCTGCTTGTTGCATTCCTTGTAGGAATAGCCTCTACCCATTTTGTAAAATAATCAGTGGCAACTAAGATCCAAGAGTGTCCTCCACTAGACTTGTTTGGGAATTCACCTATAAAATCCATTCCCCATTGCTAGAAAGGGGTTTGTACTTCTACCGGCTTCAATGGTACATTTCATAAAAACTTGAGCTTACCAAAAAATCTCTGACAAGCATCACACTTCCTTACCAATTGTTCAGCATCCTTGAAGATTGTGGGCCACTAGAATCTTGCTCTCAAAATCTTTTGAGCAGTATTTTTTCCCATATAATGCCCACCACATATCCCCCCATGCATTTCTTTCAACAATTTGTCAGTTTGAGCCTCATCAACACATTTCAAAAGTATGCAATCCAAATTCCTTTTATATAACTTGCATTTTATAATTACATACTTGATTGCCTATAGTTTCAATGTCCTTTTCTTATTGTCATTCATTCCTACTAGACACCTCATGTTTCTTAAGTAAAAGATAATATCTTGATACTAGATACAATCATCCATATCACATGTGTAATCAACTTCAACTTTATTTATCTAATTTTCATCAAGATTGGATTGAGCCATCAATTTTGCCAATCCTTGACCTCTAACCAACTTGGTAATTTGGATATCAATGTTAAACTCTTGAATTCTATTAATCTTCTCCTAGACACTTCTTGTTGTGAAAAGATATCCTTTACTGCAACATTTGGCACAAAATAAATAACAATTTCTCCCATCAAATAACATCTAAAATCCTTTACTACCTTCACAAGTTAATATGCTTGTTTCTCATTGATATCATACTTTAATTCAACAACCTGCAAAGATTTACTAAAGAATGCAATAGGCTGCTCAAAACCTTCCTTATTTTTCTGCAATAAAACTGCAACAACAGTATGAAAAGATGAAAAAGAGAAAATGTGCATTGGAACATTGTAATCAGGTGCCTTAAGCATAGGGGCATCTTTAATTTCCTGCTTGATATTCTTGAAAGCTTCATCAGGCTCACCTTCCCATATGATCTCAGACCCATTTTTTAACATTTTGGATATTGGCCTAGTAACTTTAGCAAAGTTTGTAACAAAACTCCTTAAGAAATTCACCTGGCCAAAGAAGGACTATATTCCCTTAACATTCTTTGGTTTCTGAATTTTATCAATTGCCATCACTCTTTTAGGATCAATTCTCATTCCCTACTTTCCAACTAGGTGGCCAAGCAACTTACCTTCAGTCACACCAAATACACATTTACTTGGGTTTAATGAAATGTCATATTCTAAAGCCCTTGAAAATATCTTATCTAAATGAGAACAATGATCTTCTTCCCTTTTGGAATATGTAGTTAAGTCATCTTGATAAACAACAAGGAAAAAATCTATAAAATCTGCAAAGGCAACATCCATTGCTCTCTGAAAAGTTGCACCAGCATTTGTGAGACCAAAAGGCATTCTCACATAAACATAATTTCCCCAAGGTGTTGTGAAGGTTGTCTTAAACTACTCTGATTCTTTTACAATTACTTGATTGTAACCAAAAAAACCATCCATCATAGACATCAAATCAAAACTAGTTACCCTTTATAGCATAGCCTCCATATTAGGCAACTAGTAGTTATCCTTTAGATAGGAAACATTTAGATTCCTAAAGTCCACACATAATCTAATATCTCCATTCTTCTTCCTGATAGGAACCAAATTTGACACCCAAGAAGAGTGCCTCACAGGCCTTATGATTCCAGCATCCCTCAACTTCATTAATTCTTCTTGCATCTTGGGTGCTAAGGTAGGATTAATTGGCCTTTGTTTTTGCCTAAAAGGCTTAGCATCCTCCTTCAAAGGGATAATATTCTGAAACAAGTCTTCCCTATAAACCTTTAAGTCATCATATGACCAGAAAAAAACATGACTAAATTTTCTTAACAATTCAATCAAAGACTTTCTTACCTTGTGAGATATCTCTCTTCCAATATAGACCTTCTTAGGTGCCTCTTGTGTACCAAGGTTAATTTCATCCAAATCCATTTGATCTCTTTTCTTTGTATCCATCTGAACTCTATCCTGACTATCAAATATAGTTTCTAAAACAACAAGTCCCTTAGGAACCTTATTAGTCTTAAGTTGCAGGACTTCATTACCAAGGATAACCTCTTTTCCTTCTACAATCTCAACCAAGGTTGAACAATCTAGTTCCTAACCATGATATTGATCTTCACAATTCATAAATCTCAAAATATCCTAGTCATCTTCAAAGACCTGCCAATTTTCAACATTATCCGGTATACTAGGCCTAGTCTAGATTTCAACCTTGGAGACACCAGCAAATGTAATGTCACTAGGATTGATTGCTCTATTGGCTAACAAAACAGCCATTTTATTGTTGCTCCTATCCTTCCATATAATATTGAAAGCATCAAAATATTCAATCATGTCCCAAACAATATTTCTATATTGTTTCAATCTCTTGTTCTTGGAAGCATATACAGATCTTACTTGGGACATAAATAACTCTGAATCACCCACAACTTTTATGCATTTAATTCCATGCTTGTGTGCCAACCTCAATCCTATTAGTAATGCCTCATATTCTACTATGTTATTTGTACATGAGAAGCTTAATGTGAAAGAGAAATTTTAAGTATTCCCATCAGGAGAAATATGCAAAATACCTGTCCTTGAACCATCTTTGCAATTTGCACCATCAAAATACATCACCCACAAATCACCCCTCTCAGATTTAACTTTTATCTCCAGAGTAATAGGTGACAATATAGGCTCTTTTTCAAGCATAGCAACCTCTTCTCTAAAGGCATTAATATTAGTATCCACAAAACTTGTAGTCTCATTGTCAATACTCCTTTCAATCATGTGGCATACTCATGGCTCCTTGTCAATCTTAATAAATTGATCATCAATCTTGAAAGTTGCATAGGACAAATCACATTGTAAACTTCCACCCATGGCAGGACTCCACTTCCTAGACAATAACATCCCATAATGAGGAGGGATATCCACCACCAAGACACTCATTGTCAAATTTTTCTCTGGATAGGCTGCTAATCTGTAAGGCATTGCATTTATGGTCCCAATAACTGGTACTTCTCTCTGATCCATTGTACAACATCTTCCTTGGACTATATCAACTTTAACACCTAGTTTTTCCATGATCTTGAAAGGCATGATAGTATTAGAGGCCCCTAAATCAATCATGAATTCCTTAATTTCATTCCATTCACTATGATACTTAGGAAGAATGGATCAATGTTTTCAAGACTAGCATTGACAGAGTTGTCTAAGTATATAGCTGGTATCTAAGATACCAATCCTTGAACCCCCAATTCTTTCAATACTTTAGCTTGGGGTTCATTATATGCAACATCATTATCATAGACATTATCCACCCATGAAAGAGCTTTATCTTTATGCTTAGGGATCCTCAATAATTCTAACAAAGGAACCCTGATAGTAATCTGAGACAATACAACCAACATATCAACAGGGGCGGAGGAAGGAATCTCAATCTGCATTGCTCTAGTGTCTTTATGTTTCTCTGATACATTAGTTGTAGTTGTCACCTTCATTTTTTTAGTTTTAGCCATTGTACTAACTAGCCTCTCTACTTCCTTCTGATTATCTTTGTCATGGACAACATAGATCTTTTCAGCTCCAACTCCCCTTGGTTCCCACTTTTTATCTCTTTCATTTTTGAACTTCACCAAGTTTCCATCTTTTGATTTGTTTTCGTTGGGTCCCTTAGGGTTGGTATCCTTTATAACATTCCTGTAGCTTTTCCATTGGTATCATTTGCTGTCATATTTATAGTTTACACTTGAGCTACCATTTCTATAGTGATCCTAGCAGTTTCTTCTTTTGAAGGTCTTCTTAAATTCATTGGCTCTGAGGAAGAATTCATGTTACATGTCTTTTCATCAACATCATCATTATCAGAAAAAACTTCTTGATGAAATAGAGCCTTATTTTGTCTCTTCAAGAACACATCAGTTTCTTCACCAATGTTAGAATCATCTTCATATCCCAAATATGAAGATGTCATGTTACACCCAATATTATCATGAGTTCCTTCTTGATCAGGTTCCTCAGAACCACCATCTTGGTATGCAGCCATGGACTATGCAATCACACAATGTTCTACAGAATGAGGAGACTGACAAGCTACACACCATGGTGTATCCTCCATGACATTTATAGAAGCTCTTTGTAAAGGATCAGGGACATATCTTTCATTGTTTCCTTTTTCATTAGGGACAATAGGTTTTCCATCTTTCCATTGGGTTTTATAAGGATAATTCTGTAGCCTATTCTGCCTATTAAAATTGTTGTTGAAATAAGGCTTGTCACTAGTAGAAACCTTTTCATTTTTGACACTAGGTGTTTTTAAGTCCTTTAATGCATTCAACACCTTATCCAAATTGTCTTCCTCTTGCTTCTTACTTCCAATATTTCTCTCATTATCCCTTTTGTATTTTTTATCCCCAAACAACTTAGGGTCATCTCTTTTTCCACCCAATTTTCCTAATATTTTCATGTTGTTTTCAATATTGATAGCAATCCTAAAAGCATCTCTGAGAGTTCTTGGTTCTTTTTCACTCAAAAAATATCCCATCTTACCATCAAAGGTATTGAAGTATGTGGTTAAGAACACATTTTCATCTAACCTCATGACTTGAAACAATTTATGCATACCCTTCTGAAATCTCATGTTGAACTCTGCTGCAAATTCATTCTAATTTTTCCTTATGGTGTTGCATAAAACTAGCATTAGGCCTATCACCATATTGTTCTTTGAAGCATTTCTCAAAGGAATCCCATGTATCAATACATCTGTCAGGAAATCTTTTGAACCAATCTCTAGCATATTCCACCAAAGACTGAACAAACAATTTCATGACCACATCCTCATGTTCAAACTCATAGTCATTTAGCACATCAAAAAACAACCTAAGGTGCTCTTCACAACTAATGGCATTGTTACCAAAAGATTTAGGTATTTTGTCTCTTATATCAGTTGGGAAAGCATTGGGGTAACCTGGTATCCCATCAAAGGTAATTTGTTTATATCCCTCTAATTACATAGGTCTCCTTTGAAAACTTAAGCTAGTGTTTCCACTAGAATTAACATTCACATTTACATTTCCATCCACTTGTACACTTGATTTTTGTTTAGGGTCAACATCTATCTTGGTAGATAAAGTGAGTAGTGAATTATGAGCAGTACCATTACTAGATAGAGCAACATTAGAAGTTGTAGATGGCATTACTATTTCAGTAGTAGATGGTCCAAGAGTATTTGCTGATGAAGCTCTCAAGAATTGGATCTTTCTTCTTTTTTCTGCAATAGAAGCCTCAATTTCAACCTTCTCCAATTCTCTTGCAAGATCATCATCTTCTTTTCTTTTCCTTTCCATCTCTGTATCTTCATTTGAAAAAGGTGGTGGGACCTTTGGTATTTTTACTGGCTCATTTATTTGAATCCCCACCATCTTTTGTTTTCTCTTTTCACTAACAACAGCAGTAGGTTTCGTGACCGCACAATAATTTGCATCTTTAGCTAAAGAGGCATAGCTCTGAACCTATCTAATCATAGGGCCCTCTTTATCAAATTCATGGTCTTGCAGTAAGCGCTCTCTTTCACTTTTCAAAGCATCAAGATCACTGAAGACATCATGCTGTAAAGTTTTAGGAGAAGAAGCAAGTGCTTTGTTACTCTCCTTTAGCTCATTAATCTTTCTAAATAGAGACTCTCTTTCTATTAATGCATTTCTTTTTTCAGCCCCTCTTTCTTTTTGTAATCTTTTGTATATGGCATCCTGCTCTGCTAATTGTAATCTCAATGCACCCAAATCATTTGGGTCTATCATAGTATCTTCAGAACTTGATGACATATCCATATCAGTAAGATTTTGATATGGGAAATGGACACGCCTTGGTCCCATGGGTTTCCTTCTGAACATATCCTCATCAGGATCTAAATCTGGTCCAAAACACATTTCTCTTGCTTGTACATCCTGTTCTACAGGATGTGAATCTTTGTCTTGAAACAATGCCTCTAGGGTATCATAAAAATTATCTCCAGAGTGACCACTATCAGATTTAGAAATTTTATATTGTGAATCATCCTCATTTGAAGATGCATGTGGTGCTCTATTTATAGCATTATTTCTTTCTCTTATAGGGGTACTAGTAGATTCCCCATCTCTTCTGATCCAACTCTTCTTTTCTGATCTAGGCAACTACTCCAGAATAACCTCTGGATGCTTCTTAATAAAAGACCTAGTATTCCTTCTTTTGTCCATGGTTTTTAATCTATAAACACTGGTTCTTAACCCTTTGATTCACCACCCACTTTCAATGGGAATATCCTAATAAACAAAACTTGAGAAGTCTAAAAGACAACACAAGCTGAAACTGGAGAAACACATGAATATGCTAAAATTTCTTTTATCTCTAGACTCTCCCCAGCAAAGTTGCCATTTTGTTGGTTCCTTTTCTTTCCACTTGCAAATTTACAGTATGATTGATAAACTAATGTCACTGACTCTATCACCACTCCAAACTCTGTAAGAAAAAGGGCCAATTAACAAGGATAAAAAAGGATCCACCTACACTTTGAGCCTAATGCTCAGGCGGGTGTACCATTGACTCACTTCTTGAAATGAGTCTCCAAAATATTACACATTCATGCCCTTTACAAACTGATTTAAAGATTTTATCATTTATATTTGTTTGATTGATGATGAGAAAAATGCCTCCTAAGAATGGACTAGTGTCTCCTCCTAGGGCTCAGAGTCACAATACAACATACATCACTGAAAATCTAACTCCAACACACCCAAATCTAGAATAAGTGCTTTGCCTATTATTCCTCTCCAACCTCACACTTAGACATTAGATTCCCATTCAACCATGGATTCTCTGAAACTTCCTTTAAGGATTTAATCCTGACTTTGGCAAGAACTCAAAGATATTTTCACAATATAATTTGTATACTATACATTAACTCACTTTGTGACATTAATATATAAGAATGCATGATTAGAATAAGAAGACATACATAAGTCTGAGACTAGGATTCAAGTGCATTTTCATTAAAACTTGCAGAGTCAATACATTGCAAAATAACAAAATGCTAAGGAAAAACAAACCCTAAGCTCAAGCTCTCATTACTCAATTTTTGGAATTGACCATCAACCACCTTCTACATACATTAGACAACAATTTATAGTCACTAGCCATTTGGAATCCTTCAGAAAGGATGCAACAAGCTTCGCATAGATAGGACAGAAATAGGGTTTCAACAACCCACCAACCGGATTCAATCAAAATTTACTGGAGGGGAGGAAACTAAGAAATCTCAGAGCAAAACAAATCTAAAAATGATCTTCATTGATGGCACTAACCCTAACTAGTATGAAAAAGACTAGAAATGCATCAAGTATACCCACTACAACTCTAACTGCGATGTGACTTGAATAACCATTTCACATACAACCAAGGCATGAACACCTTTTGCAGTCAATCACACCTCAAGCCATATTGTACCAGTGAGTGCAAACTCATACCATGCAGATCGACTATCAAAACATTGAATTTTTAGTCCTTTTGTCACTGAGAAACCCTTAAAATATTTGAATTTCAGGTAGCAACAGTTAGTCAGCCAGTTTAAAACATAGTCATCGATTAATCTCCTTCCCGACAGATTGTGTGGTTCTCAAAAATCAACAAAATATTCAACTGGGCACAGGGCCACATCACCCTCCTCGTAGCCAATAGAAATAAAGCACGTCAACACATCATGGAAACTCAAACCCAATGTTTACATTCCTTTATGGCCTGATACCAAATCAACAGCTGTCGCAAAACTGTAAAGGATAACCTTTGTTCATCTTTACCATGTAGATTCATGACAGCCACATATTTCTACCACACTTTAACTCGCCATATATCACAAACACTCACGTCAGCAGTATGTGGCATGGACCCACCACACTGTCAGCCCTATAAATCAGATGGTGGTCGCATGAATGTAAAGGGGAAGAAAATTTCTTACGATCAAGTGACAACTCTAGATCCTCTAACAACTGTCAGACCTTTAACTTCTACAAAGAACATGATCCCACTAACAACCGCCACATCATTAATACCTCAGCCAATCAGAGATGAACACCTCTACAACATCTGACACATGGACCCACCTGGACCCACTGCATGCCTTACAAGAAAATCTAACGGCTGTCACAAAACTGTGAAAGATAACCATCATGCATCTTTACCATGCGGCATCACGACAACCGTAGGTTCTTATCACACTTTCACTTCCTCAGAGCCTTAAGAAACTAGGCCCACCATGACATATGACAATTGGTCGCAGGTGCACAGATAGGAAATGCTGACGTAAGTAAATAAGTTCACAAATGTGAAAAGGCAAAAAACATCCAAGGTTTTTGACTTAGACAATTTTGACACCACCCGACATGAAAGAGCTATTTCCTGAAAACCTTGAAACTTGAATATCTCCCTGGTTTTTACGATTTAGCACATGCAATCAGAATTGGAGCATGGTGACACATTGAAGAACATGGGGCTAAGGGTGCAAGCCATAAAACATCATATATTTCCTTCGCACATAAAAATAAGCTTGCAGGTAGGGGCAAGCAACTTCAGGAAAACTACAAGGATAAGACCAATTTCATAGGATTTTTAAATTAACGGGAAATTGGTCTAACATGTTTGAACTCATTTTTGTTGTAGGATCAATCAGAGCCTAACACTTCTTCAAAGAGGCTACATTTTGATGATCCCCCTATGACATAGGATGTAGTTTTAGTTTTGTGGTCATTTAGAGATGCCACTCAGCACATTTTGAGATGGCATATATGCCACATTATACACCTTGAAACATTGATTATGTAGACATTTTGAAATGGCATGTGCCATATTTGTATATGGAGATACTTTTTATACATTTGATACTTTCTATATATAGAACATGTTCATTTTTATGTTATATTTGCATCATCTTTTGTATACATATTTATTATTCATGTTAATGGAATTGAATGGTGAAGTTATATCTTGACTATGATTATCGTTATGATTTAAATTATATCTTGTTGAAGTTACATTTATTTTTCTTTACTATGGAATACCCTATTCATGGAGCTTATTATGTCTAAGGTTTAACTTCTATAGATTTTCTATGTTCTTATCTTTCATATCATTATATATACTCACTTGAGCCACTTAGTACTACATTGTTTCAATACTATGTATATACTCACTGTGTATATAACTCATCATATTAGGGTTTAATAAATGCACAGAGAAATGTAGCACTTGTGCTATTAGGTCACTTGGGTTGAGAGTGGTCACGAGCATTCCAGTAACTCTATGGGCTGAATGGGTTTGTCACTGGCATTTACTCGGCCAACCGGAACCTATGGAGAAGATGGTTTGGTGCAATGTCAGATGGTTTGAAAGATACACTACTGAGCCGCTTTCAACTGACCCTCACTACAAGTTTTGGCATCAACTGAGATCATCTTGTCAAATGCAAACGAAGTCGAATTGCCCAAAACTGAGAGAGGTTATTGTAGATCTTAGAAACATGATCCCATAGCACCTAATAGTTTTTTGATACCTCTCACGAGGTTTGAGATACAAGCCCTGGAAGATCACTGCCCAATCGTGCTTAGTGCACCTTGGGGTCACTTGAGTCGAGCGTGGTCACGAGCATTTTGGTGACTCCATGGGTGGAATAGGGTTGTCACTAGAATTTACCTGGCCAATCGGAGTTGATGGAGTAGACGGTTTGAAAGATACATTACTGAGCCACTTTCAACTGACCCTCATTGCAAGTTTTGGCATCATTTGAGATCGTCTTGCCAAATGCAAATGAAGTCGAATTGCCCAAAACTGAGAGAGGTTATTGTAGACCTCAAAAATGCAATCTCGTAGCACCTAATAGTTTGTTGATACCTCTCATGAGGTCTGAGATATGAGCCCCAGAAGATTGCTGCACAATCGTGCTTAGTGCACCTTGGGGTCACTTGGGTCGAGAGTGGTCACGACCATTCCGATGACTCCATCAATAGAATGGGGTTGTCACTACCATTTACCCAGCCAACTAGAGCCAATAGAGTATACAATTCAATGCAATATCAGATGGTTTGAAAGATATGTTGTTGAGCCGCTTTCAATTGACCCTCACTGCAAGTTTTGGCATCGACTGAGATCATCTTGCCAAATGCAAATGAAGTCAAATCATGCAAAACTGAGAGAGGTTATTGTAGACCTTGTAAACATGATCCTATAGCACCTAATAGTTTGTGATACCTCTCACAAGGTTTGAGATATGAGCCCCAGAAGATCGCTTCCAAATCATTCTTAGTGCACCTTGGGGTCACTTGGGTCGAGTGTGGTCACAAGTGTTTTAGTGACTCTGTGGGCAGAATGGGGTTGTCACTGGCATTTACCCATCCAATCAGAGCTGATGGAGAAGATGGTTCGATGCAATGTCGAATGGTTTGAAAGATAGACTACTAAGATGCTTTCAACTGACCCTCACTGCAAGTTTTGGCATCAACTGAGATCATCTTGCCAAATGCAAACGAATTCAAATCACCCAAAACTGAGAGAGGTTATTGTAGACCTCAAAAATATGATCCCATAGCACCTAATGGTTTGTTGATACCTCTCATGAGGTCCAAGATACGACCCCTGGAAGATTGCTACCCAATCATGCCTAGTGCACCCTGGGGTCACTTGGGTCGAGCGTGGTACCAAGCATTCTGGTGACTCTGTGGGTGGAACAAGGTTGTCACTAGCATTTACTTGGCCAAATAGAGTTGATGGAGCAGATGGTTCAATGAAATGTCAGACAGTTTGAAAGATACGCTGCTGACCCACTTTCAACTACCCTCACTACAAGTTTTGGCATCGACTAAGATTGTCTTATGAAATGCAAATGAAGCTGAATCACCCAAAACTAAGAGACATTATTGTAGACCTTAGAAAAATGAACCTGTAGTACCTCATGGTTTTTTGATACCTCTCACAAGGTCTGAGATACAAGCCCTGAAAGATCACTGCCGAATCCTACTTAGTGCACCTTGGGGTCACTTGGGTCGAGTGTGGTCGTGAGTGTTTCGGTGACTCCCTGGGAGGAACGGGGTTGTCATTGGCATTTACCTAGCCAGCTGGAGCCAATGGAGTAGATAGTTCGATGCAATGTGAGACCCCTTTTGACACATTTGAATACTCAAGTGTGTCCAAAGGGGTCGGAGGACCCCTTATGACACACTTGAGCAATCCAATCTGTCCATAGGGGTCACGGGGACTTCCTAGAGGTCTTAACATGCAATAAGGCCTATTATGACCCCTAGGAAGTCCCCATGACCCCTTTTGACACATTTGAAACCTCAAGTGTGCTCAAAGGGGCTGTAGGACCCCTTAGAACACACTTGAGCTTTCTAATGTGCCCACAGGGGTCACGAGGACTTTCGAGGGGTCCTAACATGTGATAAGGCATACTAAAACCCCTAGGAAGTCCCCATTACCCCTTCTGACACATTTGAATACTCAAGTGTGTCCAAAGGCATCATAGGACCCCTTAAGACACACTTGAGCATTCTAATGTGTCAAAAGGGGTCACAAGGACTTCCTAGGAGTCCTAACACATGATAAGGCCTATTAGGACCTCTATGAAGTCCCCATGACCCCTTTTGACACATTTGAATGCTCAAGTGTGTCTGAAAGGGCCGTTGGACCCCTTAGGACACACTTGATCATTCCA
This sequence comes from Chamaecyparis obtusa, assembly GCA_027943335.1. Taxonomy (NCBI): domain Eukaryota; kingdom Viridiplantae; phylum Streptophyta; class Pinopsida; order Cupressales; family Cupressaceae; genus Chamaecyparis; species Chamaecyparis obtusa. The sequence continues at coordinate 487,121 of BSBK01001598.1, read as the reverse complement.
ATGTGTCCAAAATGGTCACAGGGACTTCCTAGGGGTCCTAACGCATGATAAGGCATACTAGGACCCCTAGGAAGTCCTCGTGACCCCTTTTGACACATTTGAATGCTCGTGTATCCGAAGGTGTCATAGGACCCCTTAGGACACACTTGAGCATTCTAATGTGTCAAAAGTGGTCAAAGGGACTTCCTAGGGGTCCTTACGCATGATAAGGCCTATTAGGACCCCTAGGAAGTCCCCGTGACCCCTTTTGACACATTTGAAAGATCAAGTGTGTCTGAAGGGGCCGTAGTACCCCTTAGGACACACTTGAGCATTCCAATGTGTCCACAGGGGTCACAGGGACTTCCTAGGTGTCCTAACACATGATAAGGTGTACTAGGATGTCTAGGAAGTCTCCATGACACCTTTTGACACATTTGAATGCTCAAGTGTGTCTGAATGCATTGTAGGACCCCTTAGGACACACTTGAGCTTTCCAATGTATCCATAGTGGTCATGGTTACTTCCTAGGGGTCATAATGCATGATAAGGCATACTAGGACCCCTAGGAAGTCCTCATGACCCCTTTTGACACATTTGAATGCTCAAGTGTGTCTGAAGGTGTTTTAGGACCCCGTAGGATACACTTGAGCATTCTAATGTGTCAAAAGGGGTCATGGGGACTTCCTAGGGGTCCTAACACATGATAAGGCCTATTACAACCCCTAGGAAGACCCCATGACCCCTTTCGACTCATTTGAATGGTCAAGTGTATTCAAAGGGGCCGTAGGACATCTTATGACACACTTGAGCATTCGAATGTGTGCATAGGGGTCATGGGGACTTCCTAGGGGTCTTAACACTCAACAAGGTGTACTAGGACCTCTAGGAAGTCCCCATCACCCCTTTTGACACATTTGAATGCTCAAGTGTTTTTGAAGGCATTGTAGGACCCCTTAGGACACACTTGAGCATTCTAATATGTCAAAATGGGTCACGGGGACTTCCTAGGGGTCCTAACACATGATAAGGCCTATTAGGACCCCTAGGACGTCCCCATGACCCCTTTTGACACATTTGAATGGTCAAGTGTGTCCGGATAGGCTGTAGGGCCCCTTAGGTCACACTTGAGCATTCCAATGTGTCCACAGGGGTCACAGGGACTTCCTAGGGGTCCTAACACATTATAAGGCATACTAGGACCCCTAGGAAGTCCCCATGACCCCTTTTGACACATTAGAACACTTAAGTGTGTCTGAAGGCATCGTAGGACCCCTTAGGACACACTTGAGCATTCTAATGTGTCAAAAGGGGTCACGGGGACTTCCTAGGGGTCCTAACGCATGATAAGGCCTATTAGGACCACTAGGAAGTCCCCATGACCTCTTTTGACATATTTCAATGTTCAAGTATGTCTGAACATGCTATAGGACCCCTTAGGACACACTTGAGTATTTGAATGTGTCCACAGGGGTCATGGGGACTTCCTAGGGCTCCAAACATGTGATAAGGTGTACTAGGACCCCTAGGAAGTCCCCATGACCACTTTTGAAACATTTGAATGCTCAAGTGTGTCCGAAGGAGTCGTAGGACCTCTTAGGACACACTTGAGGACTCCAATGTGTCCACGGTGGTCACGGGGACTTCCTAGGGGTCCTAACATGTGATAAGGCATACTAAGACACCTAGGACATCCCCATGACCCCTTTTCACACATGTGAATGCTCAAGTGTGTCTGAAGGGGCCGAAGGACCCCTTATTACACACTTGAGCATTCCAATGTGTCCATAGGGGACACAGAGACTTCGTAGGGGTCTTACCAAATGACAAGGCCTATTATGACCCATAGGAAGTCCCCATGACCCTTTTTGACACATTTGAATGCTCAAGTGTGTTTGAAGGGGCCGTTGGACCCCTTATGACACACTTGAGCATTCCAATGTGTCCACACAGGTCACAGAGACTTCCTAGGGATCCTAATGCATGATAAAGCATACTAGGACCCCTAGAAAGTCCCCATGACCCCTTTTGACACATTTGAATGCTCAAGTGTTTTTGAAGGCCTTATAGGACCCCTTAGGACACACCTGAGCATTCTAATGTGTCCACAGTCATCATGGGGACTTCCTAGGAATCCTAACACGTGATAAGGTGTACTAGGACCCCTTGGAAGTCCCCATGACCCCTTTTGACATATTTGAATGCTCAAGTGTGTCCGAAGGGGCCGTAGGACCCCTTATGAAACATTTGAGCATTCCAATGTGTCAAAAGCGGTCACAGGGAATTCCTAGGGGATCTAACGTGTGATAAGGACTATTAGGACCCCTAGGAAGTCCCCATGACCCCTGTTACTAGATGGGCCTACAATCATCTAGATCTCAAGGCTTGTGTTTGGTTTGAGGAAATACTAGAGGAGTTCAATTGTATTTTGGTTGTAATATCATGCTCCCAAAACTTTCTCAAATGGAGTCTGTACAAACTTTATTCTTACACAAAAGAAGAATTTGAGATTGTATATAGGAGACTATGATTAGTATGTGCAAACATGGTATGAGCTCGAGGAACCCAGATGAATCAATACAAATGGGAAAAACAACAAATTTCTTCAATGAGAAAGTATGTAGCAAGGTTTGAGCATGGTTCTACAAGGCTTGCCAAGCATTAATCAAATTTAAATGGAAGGTAATGCACACCATGTTGTGTGATGAGTGCATTAGTTTTAAGAATTGTGTATGCATCTCTTAGCAGTTGTATCACATAACAAGGTAAAACAATGCAAAGGAGGCCCAGCATGTTGACATTGCTTTGTGTAAGAAACAAACTGCCAGCACATTGTGTGTATTGGTGACTCATGAAATAAAGTGGAAAGTGCCTTGTGCATTGAAGGAGATAGCTAGCAATGAGTTTGGAGGCTCATGCCATTTTAAGTGAGTGGGATGCCAGTGTAAACAACAAAGGGATGGCACCTCAAGTAAGTGAAGACATTGCCAGCATAAACAAGGAGCCTCACTATTGGAAGTTTCTCACTAGCTGGAGGGAGTTGCCAACAGCACAGACACAAATAGAGAGTGGTAGAAAATAGTGAGCATCCAGGGTAAGATAAAGGGGGCCTTCCAAATTGGGAGCCAGCAGTAACAATTTGAAGACCCAACCAAATACTGTCTATGCACATATAATTTGAATATCTTCACGGATATATGGAGCCTTGCACAACATTATTGAAGGCAACCAAATGCTAGGGAACATGCGAAAAGTGAAGGGGCATTGCAAGTAGCATATTCTAATGCTGTGCCAAAACTAGGGGGTCTATGCATAGAAAAAGAGAAGGCCCATGCATAAATATAGGGAAGCTGCTACACTTACACAGCAAAAATATTTTGAGTAGATTCCTTTTTGAAAAGGGGAAATGGTAAATGATTAGCATGGTAACTGCAAAAGAAAGCTATGACAGTAATAATGGAAAAAAGATAAGTAAATGGGGAGGCATGTTTTAGAGCAACCAGCATCCAGAGGAGTGCTTACGTACTACAAAGTGGAGACCAAAGCACATATGATTGGAGGTCTGCACAAATGCAATAAAGGGTGCATGTTTCATTAATACTAAAGCTCATGCAAAAGATAGAAACTTTGAAGCACTAATATGGAGACCACCAGCAATAAGAGGCTCCATGCATTTGACAGAAGTCTCACACATTTTGAAGAGGAATTGCCAGTTGAAAAGAATGTCTGTGCATTACTGTGCAAGGATGTGCGTAATGTAACAAGATGTTTACGGAGCAATGAGAAATGGTGCTAGCGCAAGTGAATGGAGATCTGCGCATATGTAGGAGTGTTCACAGACATCAAATGGAGGCATGGGCAGATTAAAAGAGAAGATGCGTGAAATGTTCAAGGGACCCCATGCTAAACATGAATAGGGTCTCACCAATTTTAGAGCCTCACATAATGCAAAGCGGGGGTGTGTGAGCAGTCATGGAGGACCAGGGTACGCTAGGCTTTTTGGGGTTTTCGCTTAAACACAATATCCCACATTCACTAAAGATAATGAGTTTTTAATATTCATAAGCAATGCAGCCCAAGTGAAATGTAAATGAAGTATGTGTGGGCTGTGGCAATCTCATCCCTGTGGGTTCACTAGTCTGTGCACACCAGCTGGCCATATTGGGCATATTTTTAATAGAGGGTTTTAAAATAGTCCAAACCCAATATCCCACATTCATGCCATAATGGGGATTTGTGGAGTTTATAACTGTTGGTGTAATTAATTATTCCTAATTACACTTTACTTAATCTTACTTAGGTTAATGCATTACATAGTAGTTTGTGATTGAGACACCTAGGAGTGTGCACATCTATTAAGCACATGGTGTAGGAGAAATTCCACTTTTGGTGTGATAGTTGTCATCACATACCTCATTGTGTGTGAGATCCACCTTTCATGCTCTTATCACATTATCATCCTAATCCAATGCACATACTTTATTGCATATTGGAGGATGATCCACATTTGGTGGACATGTGATTACACCTAGCATAGGTGATAGCTTATCAGCTCCTTATCATTCTCTCATATCCCCTTTCCTATATAAGGAGGCCTATTATGTAATCAATTCGTAGTGAGGATCATCAATTCATTGGATCTATTCAATCCATCCTTGCATTCATATTTTCTCTCTTGTGATTTTCTTCAACCTCTTGATCTTGGTTCAATATTTTCTATTTGCAAATTCTTACATGGTATCAGAGCCATTGGAGCATTTTAGATCAGCCGATTTGAAGAGAGCTTGATGCAAGCTTTGAAATTCCAAATCTCAGATCTAGCAACCGGCGTGTGATAGAGGTGTCTTGGAGCAGATCTGACCTCACCATTAAGTTCGGGAGGCTGTTTCGGTTAAAATCAACTATAAACTCGCCCATATTCGACAAAAGTCCAATCCGAGGCAAAAAAAATTTGCAAATCAGACCGTACAGCCTGATCTACCTTTGCGGTATGATTTTTCATAAAAAAAATTATTATTTTTTTAATTCCTCTTATTTTTAGAATTTTTTTTCTCTCTGCAAAAATAATTTTTCGGGCTTTGGTATGTGCCCTGCAATTTTTTACTGTCAAATTCCTTTAGCGGAATAACACATCCACAGTGACATCACACGGAGGTGAGCCCGCACCCACCCAAGCCACATCTTCATTTCATAGATTGGGCGCTTCGCATATTTAAACGGCCCGAGAACCGTCTCCAAAAACAATGTGGGACTAAGTTCTTAGTTCCCACCGCCCACCTCACAGAGCCACCCGAGCCGGCCCTCCACCGGTCTACTCCTCTCAGCTACACCACAGATCCGTCACCACTCTGCAACAACTCTCTCCCCGCCATCGGCCACTTCTCTGCTAGTCTTCACACTGCACATCACCCAGTGGTGTCACTCAGATCCCGCCCGGCAGTTCCTCTGCTCTGCCGCCTGAAGCGGCCCCAGTCTTCTCCACTCACTGGCAGCAAGATCCACTACCTACCAAGGCACCACCACCAAGCTCGCGCCCAGTTGACACCCACCTCAACAGCCTACAGTGAACTGAAAAATGCCATGTGGCAGCCCAATACACAGACAAAGCCACGTCAGAGCGAACCAGAAGATGCCATGTGACCCTACCACACCACTTACCATGCAGGAGTTCATACAGTATGGATCATCCATACAGTCCAATCACCTACCACGTAAGCACGAGGTCAAATTTTTGTGCTGATGTCATCATTTTATGACGCTAAATTTGACGTCCATTTAGCCATCAAAACAGAGCAAAATTGGGCATTTTTGACATCTTGTAAACCATCAAATTTAATCTCATAGATTACTGACATCATCTGGTTTGGAAAATTCTCAGCCTTCACCATTTGCATTTTTTATTTGGCAGTCTAACTTTGAGAGGCCATAACTTGGTCATCTAGGCTCCAAATCGGGTGCAATTTTTTTTGAAATTGGGTAGAATTTCCTGAATTTTCCAGTGGTAGTGTTGATTTTGCATTTTGGTCGCCAGGTTTGTTAGAAATTGCAGATATTGTTGACTGTTCTTGTCTGTTCCTGATTTCTGCAACTTCCAAGGCTTCGTTTGGGCACATATGGTAACATTTTGAGGTGAATTTCTTTTTGAAAGTGCATGATTTTTTATCTACTTTCCAGATCTACAATCAGATTTGAGTGCTTTTGGGTAGACATATCACTTTCAGCAATAGGTCATTTTGGGGCTATAATTGCACTTGGTTAATCCTTGGATTTCAATTTTATGATTTGCATCAGTCATTTGAAGGAGTTATTAGTAGTTATCAGTCATTATTTGGTGTTAATATGGACAGTTCAAAGGTGAAAATCCTCACTCCATATAACTACCATGAATGGAAAGTTTCTTTAAGTGATCATTTGTTGAGTCTTGGATGTTTTAGAATGACTCTTGGGTAGAATCAAGAACCTCAAACAGGTGTTTTAGAAAGGCAAAAGTGGTTTGATAGAAGGGATAAAGCACTTGGCTCTCTTAGATCATCCATCTCTCGCGACATGCTCTTTCATATTGAATCTTGCACACATCCTCATGATGCTTGGATCACATTGGAAGGACTCTTTGGTAAACCTGATAGAATGAGAAAATTTAGATTAGAGAATGTTCTCATAGGTCTCAATCCTAGGGATTGTGACAATATTCAAGATTTTTTCTCTAAGTTCAATACTATTAGATTGGAGCTTTCTACATGTGGCATTGTTAAAGGGGATGAACAATTGATCTTTTCTATTCTTTCCAAGCTTGGTCCTGATTATTCTATCTTTTTTTCTACATTCTATGCTACTATGGATGCTCTTGGTAGTGCATACAAATTTCCCTCTCTTGATGAATTTACAGCACAGCTCACAAGGGAACAAACAAAGTTGGCACAGATGGGTCAGTTGAAGCCTTCCACACATCAAGCATTGATTGCAAGTGAGTCTACTTCAAAGGCTTATAATGGAAAAGGAAAGAAACACAATAAGGATCCTAAGCCTCATGACAAAGGTAATGAATCTTCTTCACCAAAAACTACTGAATCCAAGTCCTCTTCAAGAGAGGAATCATCTAGAAGAAAGAGAGATAAATGTGCATATTGTCAAAAGTTAGGACATGATGAGCATAAGTGTTTTCAAAAGAAGATTGATGAGCTAACTCACATTATTCAGAAACACAACATTAAGTTTCCCTCATCAGTGTTTGCTCCTTCTTCTACACAATTGGTAGCTTCTACATCTTCATCATCATCCAAAGATAAAGGTAAAGGACAAGCACTCATGGCTTCCACACATCCTGAGCAAGGTAAATGGCTTCTTGATTCAGGTGCATCACATCATATGGCATCTTCTATGGATATGTTTTCTTCTATTGAGCCTTGTAATTCTCCTAATATTTTGATGGGTAACAACACATTCATGAGAGTTTGTGGGAAAGGTTCTATTCCTATGGGAGAGGGGACATTCAATGATGTTCTTTGTGTACCATCCTTAACCACTAATCTCCTTTCTATTTACCAAATCACACATGGGGCACAAGGTAAAATTGTTGAGTTCACTCCTGATTATGTCTACATTAGGGACATGGAGACTAGAGATGTCATAGCTATGGGAGTTGTTGATCATACATCACGCTTGATTTCCTTTTCTAGTTTTGTTGATAATGATGATGATATTCATGATGTACCCATCCCTTTGCCAAGGGATAATTATGAGGAGAACTTTGGGCACTTGAATCATTTTGTTGTTGAGACAAGTGTTGATCTTCCTACTCCTCCACTTCCTGCTTCTTCAGACATGGGCTCTACTATTCAGTAGGATGATCATAGTGTTTCAAATCTTGCAAAGTGTGATGACTACTTGGATGCATCTTCAGCAATTGTTTATTCTCATGATGTAGATTTGGAAGACATACATGAGGGGGTTTCTCTTTCCCTTGATGACAGGTTCATCATAGATGGGGACACTTCTTCACCTTCTTTGGAGATTGGTGTACTTGATTCTTCTCCTTCTTCACTTGATTTCTCACATGAGGTGATAGATTCTTTGAGCTTGGAGATTCCTACTTAGTCTTTAGAGATTCATGCATGGAGACCTACATCTTCTTCCTCACTCCATTTGCACATGGATTGGCTTCTTCATCATATGGTGTATCTATTTCTTCCTAAGGGGAGACATGTTTCTTGTAAGCATTGGCTTATCTATTGTTTGCAGGTACTCTTCATCAACTTGGGAGCTTCTACATTATGGGGGGGATATCATGTCTCCAACTATCCTTCTTATGGGGTGATACTTCTTTGTATATACATGATGTATGTAGTTCTTGGGGGGTCTTGAGCACTCCATCCATCCATGCATCTTGTTTTCTTCTCTCTTTTTGGGGGAGGGTTTTTCCCATGAGGTTTTCCCTCTTTCTCCACTTTATGAGACATATGCATTTCATGTATTGCATTTGTGCATGGTTACCTAACATGGCCTAGTAGCCGGGACCCATCTTGCATTGTGAGTTTAAGTGCATTCCCCTAAGTTGCACTTAAGGGGGGGTGTTGGTGTAATTAATTATTCCTAATTACACTTTACTTAATCTTACTTAGGTTAATGCATTACATAATAGTTTGTTATTGAGACACCTAGGAGTGTGCACATCTATTAAGCACATGGTGTAGGAGAAATTCCACTTTTGGTGTGATAGTTGTCATCACATACCTCGTTGTGTGTGAGATCCACCTTTCATGCTCTTATCACATTATCATCCTAATCCAATGCACATACTTTATTGCATATTGGAGGATGATCCACATTTGGTGGACATGTGATTACACCTAGCATAGGTGATAGCTTATCAGCTCCTTATCATTCTCTCATATCGCCTTTCCTATATAAGGAGGCCTATTATGTAATCAATTCATAGTGAGGATCATCAATTCATTGGATCTATTCAATCCATCCTTGCATTCATATTTTCTCTCTTGTGCTTTTCTTCAACCTCTTGATCTTGGTCCAATATTTGCTATTTGCAAATTCGTACAATAACCAAGAACACAAACAACATAAAATAAGAACAAGCAATGGAGGTTGTGCCTGCGTGATTGCTCATGCGACTGCCTTGGTTTCTATGCCTGCACCCAGGAGGTCATTTTGTAGGAGTGTGATGAGGATGAAGTTGACACGTGTCATGTGCTCATGAATTCATTGGATAAACTAGATGATTAGTCAAACATTCCGTGAACTGGAGGTAACGGTATTCTCCAATTCGCTAGATGCTAGCAGTCAAAGCTACATGATTCCGTGATTTAGAGATTAGCCATTCGCCAAGTCACCAGATATCCAGGCAGTTAGCACTAACATCTAGCAAATGAGTGAAGCATACAGTCGCTAAGTCTTAGAATGATAAAATAGTTAAGTCAAACATTAAGCGAATTGGAGATTGCCTTATTCGCTAGTTCGCCAAGTAAGGTGGTGAGCCCTGAGATTTGTTTGTGCACCCAAATAGCATAATGACAAGTGTCCAGATCTGGTACATTCTGAGATAAATGTAGAAAAAATGATTAAAATGCCAGGATTTAAAAGAATTTGAAAAAGTGATAAAGTTGAAACTATTGGCAAATATTCAAAATTAAAAATGGCAAGCTACTCATGGAAAATTGTCCTGGGAGTGAATTTTTTACAAAACATATAAGTATTATATGTCGCCGGAAAGGTGAGAGAACAAGGAATCCATTTCTGAGATCAGATTTGATGCAGGTCTTGTTGGTTTCTAGATATTTGCACTTGAAATAAATAGGGGGTCAAGAGGATATCTTGTTTGTTGCAATCTGGTGACTCATGTTTTCAGTTGGGGCAAGTGAACATGTGTTTTCAAGGGGATAGAGAAGATCAGGTTTCGTGTTCCAAACTTCATGACTAATTCAGTGAGTAGTTCAGAGTTTGACAAGTGTCGAGTTGAGATGCTTTCTGGTGTTTCCCCCTTCTCTTCTTTTTCTCCATTCTTTTCAGTTTGAAGGGTTCCAACCTTTTTGCATGAGTTTGGCTCTGCAAGTGTTTGAGTTCCATTAATAATGATCACACAGCATTTACAGAACCTTTTCCACAACATGGCAAGGGAGTTTCCACTTCTCAACCTAACATGGGGGCAAAAGTCAACTATGCCTACCCTGGAAATGATGTTGTCATCAATATGGTGGAACCATGCCTCTCTGAGAGCTGTAATGTCATCACGATTGTATGAAGAGATAGAAATCATTCCTCAGCTAATGCAGTTACCAGATCACAAGCTCAGACGCATCTGAAAGGACAAACACCAAATTCATTTGATGTCCCTAAGATACCTTTCAATCTCACATCTGCTTCTAAACAGAAGGTTGCCTCGAAATCTTCCAATCCAAAGGATACCAGACCTACATCTTACAGCATCGTACAACAACTCCAGCATACCAATGCCAAAATCTCTATGTTTGAGTTACTTCGAATCTCTCCAGCTCACCGAGATATCCTAGACAAAGCTTTGCTCAGCTCTAATGTTCCTGATGATCTAGATCTAGACAGGTTCCAAACTATGGTTGGTCATCTAACATCTCCGCAATATATCTCCTTTTCAGAAGAGGATAACAACTCCCTAAGTCACCCACATAATCAGCCCTTGCACATAGAAGTCTTGATCCAGAATCGTCGAGTCAAACGTGTGTTGATAGATGGGGGCGCAGGCCTCAACATTTGTTCTTACAACTTAATCACACAGTTGGGATTCTCAGAGATGGCTATTGATCCTCGAAAGAAGATCACCATAAAAGCCTATGATGAACAAGAAAGAGCTTCTAAAGGCACCATTGTCTTGCCCATCCGGGTGGGTCCAGTCATCAAAGATACCACATGTCAGGTGCTCGATCTACCATTGGCTTACAATATCCTTCTAGGGAGACCCTGGATACATGAAATGCAGGCTATTCCTTCAACATACCATCAATGCTTGAAATTTCCCTATGAAGGAGTGGAGGTTACTATCCCAGCTGATCTGAGTACAACTTGCAATACATTGAAGGAAAGTGCCGATAAACTTGTTCCCAATAACAGAGAATCTTCCATCAAGCAACAAAATGTGGCTTCCACATCTAAGATGGATGACATTGCTAAAGAGATCAATATCAAAGAAAATGGGATGGGAGAATACACTATAGAGCCAGTCTTGTCTCTAACATCTCTCCCAATCTCACCTAAGTCATATGGCCAATCCTTGATGCAGTCTAAATCAGAACCTAAGGAACCTATGGAAGCATACAAAAGACATTTTGTGGTGGAGCAAGTATCTAAACAAGAATTTGAAGAGGATGAAGCTGTGCTGGCATGGCTATATAAAGAGGATTCTGAATCTAAAATTGTTCAACCTAGTGAATCTATAGCACCTACAGTCCCTTCTAATTCATATGGTCTAGGAAACAAATTGATAGCCAAGATGGGATATTCTGGTCAAGGACCTCTAGGAATTAGGGGAAAGGGTCTTGTGACCCCCATTTCACATATTGGTCGAGCCAAAAAAGATACTGGTGGCATAGGGTTTAAGAAGAAACCCTATCATCTCAAAGGTGGTTGTTCTCATGTCATAGAACAAATTGCACCAGGAGAACCCCTTCTTAAGAAAGAAGAAACAGAACCCTCTGATGATGATTCAGATAGCTCTAAGCTTATTCCCTATGAAAAATTGCCTAAAGAGATCAAAGATCTTCTTGATGATACAGATGATCCTATCAGAAGAATTAATGTAGTAGAAACACAAGAACCTACTGTAGTGCAAGAGATGGTTGTACCACAAGAACCAACCAATCTTGAAGGCAATCAAACTGATCGAGAAGCAGGGGGTAGTTATTCTGACACTGATTCCCATGAATATGAATTCAAGTCAGAGACTGAGGGTAATCCTTCTTGGGGTATTCATCCTGATTTCACCCACTTTCTAAGATTTCCTAGAGATTCTGAATCAGAAGATGAGTCAAATGATTATGAATGGGGTGCCATTCCAGAAGAAGATGAGCTTATAATAGAGAAATCTATTGATGTTATTCACCAATATGTCTCTCAACCCAACGTAGGTCTAGAGCGAAATAATGAACTTAACGTGTCTGATCCACCTATGGCTGAAGAGGACTCCTATGATGATGTTGAGCCTATTCACGAATTGAACATTCTGAGTTGTAATATCACCTTTGAACTTGAGTGTCAGGTTAGGACCAATGATGACATATCCACATCCGTGAACACCATATCCCAAGCCTTTCCCGCTTTGACTATCCAACGCCCTGATCTTATCGACCAAACTTCCACCAACCCAAACCATGGTATGTATACCTTCCCAAATGACTATGCCCTTGCCTGCTACCTCAATGCAGTTGAGCCTATGAGTACTTCCATCAGTGAACTGAGTGTTAGCATGACCGAGTCGGACATCAAATATCTTAGTCAGAAAAACAAGAGTAAAAGGAAAAAGAAAAAGAGTTCTGAGGGTGAAAACCACTTTGTGGCAGTCTCAGAACCGACAAAAGTAAAAAGAAAAGACGTATCTGAAGGTGAAAACCTCTCTGAGGCACCTAAGGATGAGATATTTGATGTCCTTCCAAGTCATTTACAGGATAGATCTCCAGTTCTGATTGAGCCAACTCAATCCATCAATTTGGGTACAACAGAGGAACCACAATTGGTACATGTAGCACAATCTCTATCAGACGAAGAGAAACAAAACTTCACTACCTTCTTATCAGAGAAAAAGATCAACTTTGCATGGAAATATTCAGATATGCCAGGATTGGATCCCAATCTCATTATGCACCATCTATCCATTGCTCTCGGAGTAAAACCAATCAAACAAAAATTGAGAAAGATGCATCCTCATGTCGCACTCTTAGTCAAAGTAGAACTAGAAAAACTCCTAAAAGCTGGATTCATCCGTGTCATCGACTATGCTGAGTGGATTTCCAACATTGTACCTGTTTCAAAACCAGATGGTTCAATCAGAGTGTGCACGGACTTTAGAGATGTGAACAGAGCATGCCCTAAGGATGACTTTCCACTACCTAACATTGATATGATAGTAGACATGACTGCGGGCTATGAAATGTATTCCTTAATGGATGGCTTTTCTGGATACAACCAAATCAAAATTGCTCCAGAAGATCAAGAGAAAATAGCTTTCACATGTGCGTGGGGAACTTTCTGTTGGAATGTTATGCCATTCGGACTCAAAAATACTGGAGCTACATATCAAAGAGCAATGACATCTATTTTTCATGATATGATGCATACAACAATGGAGGATTACGTAGATGATACCTTGGCAAAATCCATGATTAGAACTAAACATCTAACAGACTTGAGCATGATCCTCGACAGAATGGAAAAATTTAGTCTTCGACTAAATCCTAAAAAGTGTGCTTTTGGAGTCACTTCTGGAAAGCTCCTAGGATACATCGTCTCCAAGAAAGGCATTGAAGTTGATCCAGCTAAGGTCAAGGCTATAATAGAGATGCAACCTCCCACAAATATTAGTCAAATGAGGACGTTGCAAGGCAGAGTTCAATCTATCAGAAGATTCATATCACAGCTAGCGGACATCTCACAGCCTTTTACAAAAACATTACATAAAGGTGTGACCTTTGCATGGAATGAAGAATGCGAGAACAACTTTAAACATATCAAGAAGTATCTATCAAATCCACCTATATTGATGCCTCCTATTCATGGGAAGCCATTAATATTATATGTCTCCGCAACAGATACATCACTGGGGGCATTGATAGCACAGCATGATGAGAACAAGAAAGAAAGAGCCATCTACTATATCAGCCGAACTTTAGTGGCCTATGAGAAGAACTACTCAATGATAGAGAAGGCCTGTCTCGCTGTGATCTTTGCATCACAGAAATTGAGACACTACATGTTAGCTCATACTACTCATTTGGTAGCTAAAATTGATCCACTGAAATATCTCCTAAGCAAAGCTGCCCTCACAGGTAGACTAGCTAAATGGGTCATGCTCTTGAGCGAATTTGACATTGAATATGTTGAAAGAAAAGCTATCAAAGGACAGGTCATTGCTGATCAATTAGCTGAAGCACCACTGTTTGATGATACACCCATGCAAATGGAATTTCCCGATTCCTCTATCATGCACCTCTCTTCTAGAGCATGGCGATTATTCTTTGATGGCTCCTACACACAGAATGGATCCAGCGCAGGCATATTGTTCATTACTCCTCAAGGATACTCGATACCCAAAGCATTCAGATTAAAGTTTCCTTGCACAAACAATATTGCTGAATATGAGGCACTTCTCAATGGTATGAAAATGGCAATACAGTGGAGAGTTACAGAGATGCACATTCATGGAGACTCACAACTAGTCATCCACCAGGTCAATGATGTGTACCAAACCAAAGATGAAAAGCTCATTCCTTACAAGAGAATGGTTGATGATCTAAAGAAATACTTCATCTCTATCACATTTGAGCAAATACCCAGAATGGAGAATAAGGCTGCTGATGCAATGGCAACATTATCTACTCTTTTACAATAGCCTGAACATGAACTACGCTACGAGTTCCTGGTGGAAGCCCTATCCTATCCTGCATATGACTCCCCTGAAACCCGCATGATCTGCACTGTTGTAAGTTATGACTCATCTCGCTACAAAAATTTGTTCTCCTATCTCCACGACCAAATCATCCCTGAGTCCTTTAACTGTTTTGAGAAATGAAACCTTATCCGATCCGCATCCCGATATGTCATCATTGGTAATGATCTGTATAAACGAGGTCTAGATGGTACACTGCTTAGATGTTTAGAACGAGAAGAGTCTCAACGTGCATTAGAGGAAGTCCACGAGGGTATATGTGGGTCACAGTCAAACGGGTTAACGTTAGCTCAAAAACTTATTAGGGCTGGGTATTATTGGCCTGAAATGGAAAAAGAAGCTATTAAATTTGCTAAAAACTGTCAACAGTGTCAAGTACATGGCAACTTGATTCATGCTCCAGGGAGAGATCTGATTCCTTTTACTACACAATGGCCTTTTCAATAATGGGCATTTGATCTCATAGGTGCTATCCATCCGCACTCTTCTAATGGACATACCCATATAATCATAGCTACAGATTATTTTACAAAATGGGTAGAAGCAGTTCCTCTAACACAAGCAACGGGGAAACAGATCTCTATGTTCATCCTGAATTACATCATTTGCAGATATGGGATCCCTCACTCTATAATCATAGATAACGGGGGACAATTCAAAAACAAGGACCTAGATGACTTATGTGCCAAGTTCAAAATTACTCAACATTGGTCATCTATCTACTATCCTCAAGGGAACGGACAAGCTGAGGCTTCAAACAAAAATCTCCTGAAGATCTTGCACAGAACAGTGAATAAAATAGGAAGAGACTGGCATCTGATGATCAATCCAGCTCTCTGGGCATACAGAACTAGTATCAGAATGCCTACAGGGGCTACACCTTTCACTTTAGTTTATGGGTCTGAAGCGGTATTGCCTATTGAGGTTGAAATCCCATCACTCAGAATCAAAATGCATGGTCTTGTCACTGATGAAGACTACAGAGTGTTGAGGTTACAAGAACTTGAACTACTAGATGAGCGCAGACAAGCAGCGTATGATCATCTCAGAGTGTATCAGAAAAGAATGTCTAGAGGCTACAACAAGAAAGTCAGACATAGAGAATTTCAGGTTGGCGATCTAGTGTTGAGAGAAATCCTAAAAATCAATCACATCGAGAATGCAAGGGGAAGTTCGAACCCAACTGGCTGGGTCCCTTTGTAATCACTGCTACTTTTGGCTCTGGTGCCTATCAACTCTCAACCACTGAAGGAGAACAGCTCCGAGAACCAATCAACGTTCTCCATCTGAAGAAATTCTATGCTTAAGGCATTCAGTGCTTGGTAAATGTCCTGAAAAAAATCTTAAAAATCGGAAAAAGTCCTGAAAAAATGAACATCTTGGTGAAAACCTAGCAATAGGCGCCTTGATGATTCACAAAAAAATCAAAAAAAATATCAAAAGTACAAAAAAAAATCAAAAAATATCAAAAATTCAAAAAAATTGAAAAAATGAAAAATACAAAAAAATGAAAAAAGAAAAAAAAAAAAGTGCCTTGGTGAAAACCTGGAAACAGGC
Organism: Chamaecyparis obtusa; assembly: GCA_027943335.1. Taxonomy (NCBI): domain Eukaryota; kingdom Viridiplantae; phylum Streptophyta; class Pinopsida; order Cupressales; family Cupressaceae; genus Chamaecyparis; species Chamaecyparis obtusa. The sequence goes on along the minus strand of BSBK01001598.1, from coordinate 470,944 downwards.
ACCTCGCTAGCAAAAATAGAATCTCTACAAAGATGGTGAAAACTCGGCAAACGGGCACCACTTGTTCCAAAATGCTCCATCTATCAGCACAATCTTGGTCTTTCCCAGCTTTCTGTCTTGCTTTAGTTTGTACATATCTCCCGGTTTGTTTCTGCATATCCTGGTTTCAATAAGTCGATCTGTACACCAATCAGCTCAAGCGTCTGTATCCTATCAATGTTCAAACTTGGGGTCAATCAATGTCATATCTTATAGTCTCCAATGTATCTTAGACATGTCATATCAACTCAGATTCCTTTGAAGCTTCAAGTTGAGTCAGTCAGTCTGTCTCGTCTCCAGAAAGGATTTTGCATCAACAACAATCAAACATCAAACTCAAACTGAAAACAATCTGTGCTTTTCATGCTTTTATCTCCTTGTATGCTTACTGATTCGCATTGAGATTTTTGCATATTATGTCCCTTCGAGCTCTTCAATGATGTCCTTTACAGGATTTAGAGAGTGATGACTGGGGGCATAATCTTTTCTTTGTCTTCTGCTTGTATGTGAAAATCTAACAGCTTTGGAAATTTTGGATTGAAATGGTGTCCGACTGTAAGAGCCTCTATCTCGAATTGGATGGCCATGCGTACCTCGACCATTGATACCCGAAAAATTCAAGGAAGTTTGATCTAACTATTGTCTTTTTGAGTAAGTTCTTTCTCCTACTGTGGAACGCAATCTTGCCTAAGGATGTGAACGATAAATGGTCACTACAGGTAATTCACATTGGATTTAGAATGATCTCTTGACTGTTTGATGTGTTTGCAATGCAAGGCGTATTCAGGTCGTCACGACGTTTATGTTTTGATGCTTGTACAAATTGCTATATCAAAATGGACATGATATTTAGGTCATCCTGGCATTTGTGCCTTGATGCTTATATTTAATCCAACATTTTGAAAATAAAGTCAATATTCATATATCCATGGTTGTTGTCCAGTGGGTGTTGTATTGATTCTTGCGCATACAAATCGATATTCATATGTCTATGGTTTCATGGCTAGTGGGCATTGTATTGATTTATCCGGTTACCTAAAAGTTCAATGATGATAACAAATCGACACATGATCAGTGACTAGGTCCTAGGTCTTAGGTTGCATTTCATTTTGCATGTCTCATTGCATTTTGCATGTTTACATGATCTCACAATGATTAAACGAACTTCAATGCTTAAATGATTTTTCAAATCGCATCTTCAAGTCTAACAAGAGCTGAATCTCACACGAAGGTTCCTCCAATGAAATAGCAAGTAGAATCCTTTTTCGGGATCAAAATTCAAATCTGAGATCATTCATATTATTAACTACTTGCATATTCGACCTTCAATCATCACAGAAATCTAGTATTCAACTTAACTGATTATCTTACATCACACTATCAAAATTTCAACTTGGTCAACCATGGTCAACTCATGGTCAAACCTAGTCAAACTTGGTCTTTTGGGACCTTCCAACGATGCAGAATGCGTTCTCGGATGTAAATAACCACTTCTCAGATCAATTAACATGCTTCTAAACTATCAACACTGACTTTTCTTGTCAGATTTCAATTTTAATCCCGAAGGGGGCATGGTATTGCACATCATTCAAAGTCTGTAAATCAAATTCTATTGATCAAGTCTATCAATATCTTTCATCAGTGATCAAGACAAACAATCACGTCTAGTCACTGATTCATCAAAAGTCCTCATCGCTCGGGGCAAATCTATCATCACTTGGGGCATATCAGATTCATCGATCCATATCAATCTGGTATTCTCTTAATCTTGTAATCTGTATCAATTTTTGCAACCATCAGATCATAGTGTTATTTCCTTGGTTCTTTGGCAACTAAAGGATTCGGATGTGATACCTGCTAGTTCTGCTAAGACAATCGAGTCTAGAACGGGTCACTCACTTCTTATCAATCCTAAGGTTCAGAATCAGGCATTTAGACACTTTTTCACAATCATAGGTTCATTTGCTGCTACAGTGAACATTATCTTTGGTCATTCAGGACCTATTATCTTCATATCAAATCAATATCAATCAGCTTCTATCTCATATCAATTATCAATTTCAAACATCAGTTTCATATCTTTATCAAACACAGACTATCTTTGAACCACTGCGCTTCGCACAGTAATTCAAAGAGGGGCAAAATGTAATACCCCAAAAATGGGCTATAAGTTCATTAACTTCCTACATCGACAATTCGAACGAAATCGACATCAAAGTCCTAATCTAAGGCACATCTAAACATCATCGAATCATAATTGATTATCTTAAATTCTGCATCGGGGAATATTCCTAGTAATATTCCTAATTATCTTAATTATCTTTAATTTAATGATTATTTGGCGATAAATCACATTTATCCTAAGTTTGATTAATTGAATATTTTCATATTTAATTAATTAGATTTAATATTTGCCACTTAATTATGTAATTAAATTTAATTCTATCTATTATTAATTGTATTATTTAATTTTGACAATAAATCAAAATTCCTATCTTTAATTGATTAAATTCTTATTTAATTAATTAAAGCATGTTGTCATTATTTAATAGTATAATTTTTTAATAAAAGTTTGAATAAATAGTTAATTAACCCATAAATTAATTATTTATTTTCAAAAATCAGTTGAGTTGAGGATAAATCACTTTATTTATTTATTTAATTCTTAATTATTATGCATATTCAAAAGAAACAGTTAAACTCCAAATCAGAAAATCAATGCAAGTTATTGACTTTTTGGAACTCAACATCCTTTTGGAGTTCAAAAAGCTGATCTAAACTCTAATTTGAGTTAAAAAGCTGTTTTTGCATGTTTTTGCATGATTTTGAGAATTAACTATCTTTTATGATCAGATAACTCAAAAATCAAGATGAGTTAATTTGAGTGATTTATGGCTTTTATCCATGCACCTCCAAAGCCCTGGATTTCTATAAATTAAAGGCTTTAGCTCTTCACAAATCATCTCATATTTTGCACAATCACGCTGGAGAATTGGAATTGAAGAATCAAAGCTCTTGTGAATCGACATCTTTGTGAGATCAATCTTATTTTTGCATTCATAGTTTTCATATCATTGTTAGAATCTTCATTGTTAGATCATTTAGCATTCATTTCATATCAAGTTTTTCATATTAGCATAGATTCATATCAAGTTTTCATTCTTATTGCATAGAAAATATCAAAAATATAGATTAATTGCATTCAATTTCATATCCATCTTTTGCATTCAAATCCTTCATTTAGGTGTCGTCTAGGTCACTGATCTCAATTACAATCTTAGAACATTAATCTCGCACCTATTAGAAGGCAGTAAATCGCTTGGTTAGATAGCTTTCAATTTTGTACGATTTTGATTATAGCTAACCTCTAATGTTTTACTGAGTGTTGTGTCTACAGATCAGGTATAATTTTCACACACACAGTATGCAACATTTAGGGAAAAACATTTTGCGCACATTAGGGAATGTCTTTCAAAAATTGAAAAGGCCAAATCTGAGAATGAATATGAAGATGTTTTAGATGAAATGTATAAAAATGATGCATATAGTTCAGATTGGTATGATGAGTGCAGTGATGCTGATATTGACAGTGATAGAGATCAAAATGAAGGAGATAAATCTGATAGTGATTTCTACGATTCGGTGCATACTGATGAGTTTCAATCTGAGAATGAATGTAGTTCTGAAGACGAGTGTCTAAATGAGGACCGTGAGAGTGTGATTAATTGCTCTTATCTTGATAAGCAAACTAATATTTTTTGCCAAGATACTCAAGATCTAATTTCATTTTCAGATTTTAATTATTCTTTCTCTGATCAATTTTTTTGTGGTAGTGGGTCCAATAATGTATTCAGTAGTTTCTCTAATGCATTGTTTGATGAGGATATAGATTCTAATCAGCCGGCCTTATGCAAAAACTTCTATGATTAGCAGTTCCATTTAGTTTGCAATCCATTTTTTGATGATAATGTGGAAGAACCGGACTATGATGGAGCTGAAACAGTTCAAGAAATAGTTGATTCCAAGGGATATGAGTCAGATTGCCAAATTTCATCTCATCCGGATGAGAAAGAAGTTGTCTACTATGGGCCTCATGATATCTCTGAATATGTGAAGTAGTGTGAGTATGAGACTTTTTCTTTTGGTTTGCAATCATGTTTTGAAAATGAAAATGCATTTAAAGATTGCAATCAGCAAGCAAGTTTTTCCTTTGTAAAAATCAGTCGAGTGATAGGTTGCTCGGTGCGGTAGATCATGACTGTGTTTCTATTTTGCAAAGTGATGACATTGGAAAGTGTAGTAAACATATGTATGTAGAAGATTAGAATGAACAGTTAGTCTTTGACACTCACATGCTTGATGGATTTCAAAATGTTGATAATCATATGTCTTTTGATTTGCCAATGGTGGGTTTTTATCCATTTGACCATGCAGCTGAAAATGAAGATAAATGTTTGATTCCAGAGCATGGGGATGAGAACCAAGTTTTTGATAGAGGTAGGTGCTGATTGGTGAAGAGTTTCATTTTAGTTTTAGCAGTAGTGGTAGTTTTCTTACAGCCATAGTTTGCTTTCGGTAAGTGTAGTTTGCTTTTGAATAATGAACCAGTTTTGAGGAGCTTTTTGGGTGCTCGGTAGTAAGTTTTTAAGAAGTTGGAGGGATAAGAAGAGAAGCTAGTTTTTTTGGGTGGTCTTCTTTTCCAAGAGATTTTGAGATTCTTGTGCTGATCTTACACTCAGCCATCCACAGTCAGAGCCACTGTTGGGACTCAAATTTTAGTTTTGAGGTACCCTGTAAAACGCTTGCTAAAGTGCTCCTTTTGGTCCAAAATGCACATGTGAAAAGGGTGTTTCCGGGTCTTGTAATGAGTGGTGAATGATTTGACACCTTTTTTATGTCCCATTGATTCAAATTGAGCTTTCATTTCACATTTTCAAATGGGTTTTCATTATGTCATTTTTAGGTGGTTTGAAAAGTCAGAATTTGTTTAAGTGTGAAATTCACCCAGGATGGTCACTTTGAGCCTCAATATCATAAGTCCTATTGAGTGTCATGAAAAGGTGGATTAGGGGACTTGTCATATGCATTACATGCAGCTCATGTTTCAATTTTCAGGTCATAGTGATGAGTTTTGATGGGTTTTGCATCCACTTGTGCGGGGGTGTTTTCTTAAATCTACCTAGTGCACCTTTTCACAGTTTTGTCAGAGGCCCTGTTCGTGATCTTATAAGTTACATTCTATGATTGGTCATGAGAAATGAGTCCTTGCCCTACATTGTAAACAGTTTTACTTTGTCCTTGTCAGTTTTCAGCTCATGACGAATCCATTGGATGAGTTTCCCAATGCGATTCCATTTGCAATTTCTGTTGTTTGCAAAGATTGTGAAGTGCACCAGTTTGCCGGAGGTCAACTTTGCTCATTTATAAATTTTTCCCGGTATTACCTATCAGAGAAATTATTAATTCATTGCATTGAAAACATGAAGTTCTACCTTCAGTTCCGGTTGGAGGTCTCTGCCAATCCATTTGATATCTTTTTGAAGGCGTTTCCAAACTGAACTTTCCATTGTTTTCTGTGTATTCTAGGTCTATCTCTACAAGTCCTGATTTTCATGAAGCTATATCTTTTGTTTGATTGACTCCTATGTCTAGATGATGATTGAATCATGTTATTTACATCTCAATGAACTTATGTGCCAGTTTGTGGCTCCCCAGGGATTTGTTTGGTATTTTTGCCAGGGTGATTTCAATTGCAGTTTATTACTTTTAACAATGGTTTACAGAGAACAAATTTAAGGGACCGACTTCGAGGATTAATATCTTTTGACTCGGGTACAGTCATGAGATGTCATTTTGGGGAATGACAATTTATAGATCAGAGAATATGCCTGTCAGAGGGCAAGGTCCGATCAGGTCATTGTGTTAGTTTATGAAGCCGCTCCCAGAGGCCAGTGGATGTTAATTGGTAACTTTGCAAGGTGGGAAAATGGTGAACTTTATGATTAAAGTTTCGATACAATATGATTTGGATTTATCAAAGTTTGGTGTTTTGAGTAAGCACCAGGAGATTAAATGTGATCCAGATCAAGAGGAAATGACAATGCTTATTACAGAGATTGAGGATGTTGAATTTGAAATGGAACTAATTCTTAGTAGGAAATAAGATTAAGTGTGAATTGGGATTTCTGGAGGACGGAGAGCTTTTTTATTAACTAGCTATGCATTCAGTTATTGTTCACTTGACTTTGGTGGTACTTGCGTGATTTGTGTATGCTTCAAATACTTGGCTAGGGAATCCAAAGATTTTATATGAAAAAAATTTTATGATGACAAATAAAACAAGAGACTCCAAAGAATCATTGTATTCTTACAATTTTGTTACTAGATGGGCCTACAATCATCTAGATCTCAAGGCTTGTGTTTTGTTTGAGGAAATACTGGAGGAGTTCAATTGTATTTTGGTTGTAATATCACGCTCCCAAAACTTTCTCAAATGGAGTCTGTACAAACTTTATTCTTACGCAAAACAAGAATTTGAGATTGTATACAGGAGACTATGATTAGTATGTGCAAACATGGTATGAGCTCGAGGAACCCAGATGAAGCAATACAAATGGGAAAAACAACAAATTTCTTCAATGAGAAAGTAGCAAGGTTTGGGCATGGTTTTACAAGGCTTGCCAAGCATTAATCAAATTTAAATAGAAGGTAATGCACACCATGTTGTGTGATGAGTGCATTAGTTTTAAGAATTGTGTATGCATCTCTTAGTGGTTTTATCACATAACAAGGTAAAATAATGCAAAGGAGGCCCAACATGTTGAAATTGCTTTGTGTAAGAAACAAACTACCAGCACATTGTGTGTATTGGTGACTCATGAAATAAAGTGGAAAGTGCCTTGCGCATTGAAGGAGACAGCTAGCAATGAGTTTGGAGGCTCACACCATTTTAAGTGAGTGGGATGCCAGTGTAAACAACAAAGGGATGGCGCCTCAAGCAAGTGAAGACATTGCCACCATAAACAAGGGGCCTCGCTATTGGAAGTTTCCCACGAGCTAGAGGGAGTTGCCGGTAGCACAGACACAAATAGAGAGTGGTAGAAAACAGTGAGTGTCCAGCGTAAGATAAAGGGGCCTTCCAAATTGGGAGCCAGCGGTAACAATTTGAAGACCCAACCAAATATTGTCTGTGCAAATATAATTTGAATGACTTCACACATATATGGAGCCTTGCACAATGTTATTGAAGGCAACCAAATGCCAGGGAGCATGCAAAAAGTGAAGGGGCATTGCAAGCAGCATATTCTAATGTTGCGCCAAAACTAGGGGGTCTATGCATAGAAAAAGAGAAGGCCCATGCATAAATATAGGGAAGCTGCTACACTTACATAGCAAAAATATTTTGAGAAGATTCCTTTTTGAAAAGGGGAAATGGTAAATGATTAGCGTGGTAACTGCAAAAGAAAGCTATGACAGTAATAATGGCAAAAAGACAGGTAAATGGGGAGGCACGTTTTAGAGCAACCAACATCCAGAGGAGTGCTCACATACTGCAAAGTGGAGACCAAAGCGCATATGATTGGAGGTCTGCACAAATGTAATAAAGGGTACAGGTTTCATTAATACTAAAGCTCACGCAAAAGATAGAAACTTTGAAGCACTAATATGGAGACCACCAGCAATAAGAGGCTCCACGCATTTGACATAAGTCTCACACATTTTGAAGAGGAATTTCCAGTTGAAAAGAATGTCTGTGCATTACTATGCAAGGATGTGCGTAATGTAACAAGATGTTTACAAAGCAATGAGAAATGGTGCCAGCGCAAGTGAATGGAGATCTGCGCATATGTAGGAGTGTTCACGGACATCAAATGGAGGCATGGGCAGATTAAAAGAGAAGATGTGTGAAATGTTCAAGGGACCCTGTGCTAAACATGAATAGGGTCTCACCAATTTCAGAGCCTCACATAATGCAAAGCGGGGGTGCGTGAGCAGTCATGGAGGACCAGGGTATGCCAAGCTTTTTGGGGTTTTCGCTTAAACACAATATCCCTCATTCACTAAAGATAATGAGTTTTTAATATTCATAAGCAATGTAGCACAAGTGAAATGTAAAGGAAGTATGTGTGGGCTATGGCAATCTCATCCCTATGGGTCCACTAGTCTATGTGCGCCAGCTGGCCGTATTGGGTGTATTTTTAATAAAGGGTTTTAAAACAGTCCAAACCCAATATCCCACATTCATTTCTTAATGGGGATTTGCGGAGTTTATAACCAAGAACACAAACAACATAAAATAAGAACAAGCAGTGGAGGTTGTGCCCGCATGATTGCTCATGCGACCGCCTTGGTTTCTATGCCTATGCCCATGAGGTCATTTTGTAGAAGTGTGATGAGGATGAAGTCGACATGTGTCATGTGCTCATGAATTCGCTAGATAAACCAGATGGTTAGTCAAACATTCTACAAATTGGAGGTAACGGTATTCGCCAATTCGCTAGATCCTGGCGGTCAAAGCTACATGATTCCGCGATTAGCCATTTGACAAGTCGTCAGATATCTGACCAGTTAGCACTAACATCTAGCGAATGAGCGAACCATATAGTCACTAAGTCTCAGAATGATAAAATAGTTAAGTCAAACATTAAGCGAATTGGAGATTACATTATTCGCTAGTTCACCAGGTAAGGTGGTCAGCCCTTAGATTTGTTTGTGCACCCAATAGCATAATGACAAGTGTCCAGATCTGGTACATTTTGAGATAAATGCAGAAAAAATGATTAAAATACCAGGATTTAAAAGAATTTGAAAAAGTGATAAAGTTGAAACTATTGGCAAATATTCAAAATTTAAAATGGCAAGCTGCTCATGGAAAATTGTCCTAGGAATCCATTTTTGACAAAACATATAAGTATTATATGTCACCAGAAAGGTGAGAGAACGAGGAATCCATTTCTGAGATCAGATTTGATGCAAGTCTTGTTGGTTTCCAGATATTTGCACTTGAAAGAAATAGGGGGTCAAGAGGATATCTTGTTTGTTGCAATCCGGTGACTCATGTTTTCAGTTGGGGCAAGTGAACATGTGTTTTCAAGGGGATAGAGCAGATCAGGTTTGCTGTTCCAGACTTCATGACTCATTTTGTGAGTAGTTCATAGTTTGACAAGTGTCGAGTTGTGATGCTTTCTGGTGTTTCCCCCTTCTCTTCTTTTTCTCCATTCTTTTCAATTTGAAGGGTTCCAAAATTTTTGCATGAGTTTGGCTCTGCAAGCGTTTGATTTCCATTAATGCAAGTTCTGGTTAAGTTTAGTGTTCTAGTTTTTTGAGTATTTTGGCATTTTGAATGTATTGAAGCAATGTTCTATTAATAAAATACACTTGAAATCTCTTTGCAAGGACTTGATGTCTCTGTATGTTTTCTAGAATTCTTATGAGCTAGATTTGTAAGGCATTTTTTGTTTGTCGTCTATAAGGTAGACTATGATATTACTCTTCAGTTTCCTTCAAGGAAGGAGTAAATCTTGTTGGATAGTTTCTGAGAATGTCAAGGATATATGGATTTGATGATCATGTGTTTGTAATAAAAGTAGTATGTAAGGCATGTTACCAATTTCAGATGTATTGAGTTGTAAATCTTTGTGAATGTCTGTTCAATTTGACTCCATACCCAATGGATTAGGCACTAGTCTTTTTCCAGAATTGCATCCAAACTGAAATCAATCAATCAATCAATCAACTATTTCCCTTTCTATTTTTGGGTACTTTGATTGTTAAATCTAGCATGACGGGCTTGAAACCGTCTAATGATTCACTTGAAAGGGTGAATCCAGTTGCAGGACATTAGTATCCTACTAGTCCATTTTTATATTTGCTCATGTTGTGACGAAGGAATAGTTTCTAGGAGTTGTGAACAGATATATTGAGGCACATCCGCCTGGGTCTATGGAGCCTGAAGTGCAGAAGGCATTTGAAGCCTTGTCAAAGTTTGGTTTTCTCTTGTTGAGTCAGTTTGCGAGTTGTGAAACAATGTATGTCAGGACCAACAAGAAAAAATGGTAAAAAAATGGTGACTCTGTTGGGGAAGCAAAGTATTGCAGTTGCATAAGCAGTGAGGATACATTTGAGTTTCCTTATTGTTTTCAGTTGAACCCATGAGTCTAGCCAAAGTTCATGTGGGAAAGAGTCTTCAATGTTTGAAAATTCTAAAAAAAAATTTCAAATTTGTATATACCTGGAATTGCTATTGAAATTAGTTTACAAAATTATGTGACTCCATCGTGAGACATACTTAGAATCTTGTAGCTTTCAAAGAAGATCAGTAAAGAAAATTTGTATTCCTCTAAGAAGAGGTGGTGACTCTGTGTCAGGAACAAACCCAAATTTTGAAGATGTTCTTCATATTTCAAATCAAAAAGTGAAGCTACAACAGTAGCAAAAAATCTTTCCAGGTATTTCCCCATTTATTTATGATATCTCATAAGACCCTTATTCGGTGAACAAGTCACTAAGCTAGGGAAATTCAGTAAGTCTTGTGTATGCTTCTCTATTTGAATAAGTTCAGTTGAAAAATCTGTGGTGAGAAGTATATGCATTTGAAGTTTTGTCTGCATGAGGTTTGTGTAGCAGAAGTAAGATGTCATGTCATAGTAGTTCTATAGCCGAGATGGAAAACACTTTGGATTCAAATGTTCTTTCTTAATCTGAAATTTTGTTGCCAAGTTTTAATGAAATTGAAATTAATAGACTGATGTTACGGAAACAAATTGAAGAGGCAACTATCATGTTTCTAAGAATAAGAATAGGTAGAAGGAAAGATGAATCAGTCATGTTATTGTATGATAAATTTTTAGCAGCTCTGAGACAAGTAGAGATATATGATCTGTTCAAAGAACCCTATTTAATGGACTTGTTTTTAGAGCTATGTATGCCTGAATCAATCAATCACTATGCAACATTTAGGGAAAAACATTTTGCACACATTAGGGAATGTCTTTTGAAAATTGAAAAGGCCAAATCTGAGAATGAATATGAAGATGTTTCAGATGAAATGTATAAAAATGATGCATATAGTTTAGATTGGTATGATGAGTGCAGTGATGTTGATATTGACAGTGATAGAGATCAAAATGAAGTAGATAAATCTGATAGTGATTTCTATGATTCAGTGCATAGTGATGAGTTTCAATCCGGGAATGAATGTAGTTTCGAAGACGAGTGTCTAAATGAGGACCGTGAGAGTGTGATTAATTGCTCTTCTCTTGATAAGAAAACTAATATTTGTTGCCAAGATACTCAAGATCTAATTTCATTTTCAGATTTTCATTCTTCTTTCTCTGATCAAAATTTTTGTGGCAGTGGGTCCAATAATGTATTCAGTAGCTTCTCTAATGCATTGTTTGACAAGGATATGGATTCTAATCAGGGGGCCTTGTGCAAAAACTTCTATGATTAGCAGTTCCATTTAGTTTGCAATCCATTTTTTGATGATAATGTGGAAGAACCGGACTATGATGGAGCTGAAACAATTCAAGAAATAGTTAATTCCAAGGGATATGAGTCAGATTGCCAAATTTCATCTCAGCCGGATGAGAAAGAAGTTGTCTACTATGAGCCTCATGATATCTCTAAATATGTGCAGCAGTGTGAGTATGAGACTTTTTCTTTTGGTTTGCAATCATGTTTTGAAGATGAAGATGCATTTAAAGATTGCAATCAGCAAGCAAGTTTTTCCTTAATTCGTAAAAATCAGTCGAGTGATAGGTTGCCCGGTGCGGTAGATCATGACTGTGTTTCTATTTTGCAAAGTGATGACATTGGCAAGTGTAGTAAACATATGTATGTAGAAGATTAGAATGAACAGTTAGTGTTTGACACTCACATGCTTGATGGATTTCAAAATGTTGATAATCATATGTCTTTTGATTTGCCAACAGTTGGTTTTTATCCATTTGACCATGCAGCTGAAAATGAAGATAAATGTTTGATTCCAGAGCATGGGGATGAGAACCAAGTTTTCGATAGAGGTAGGTGTTGATTGGTGAAGAGTTGCTTTTCAGTTTTAGCAGTAGTGGTAGTTTTCTTACAGCCGTAGTTTGCTTTCGGTAAGTGTAGTTTGCTTTTGAATAATGAACCAGTTTTTAGGAGCTTTTTGGGTGCTCAGTACTAAGTTTTTGAGAAGTTGGAGGGATAAGAAGAGAAGCTATTTTTTGGGGTGGTCTTCTTTTCTAGGAGATTCTAAGATTCTTATGTTGATGTTATGCTCAGCCATCCATAGTCGGAGCCACTGTTGGGACTCAAATTTTAGTTTTGGCGTACCATGTAAAATGCTTGCTAAAGTGCTCCTTTTGGTCCAAAATGCACATTTGATAAAGGTGTTTCCGGGTCCTTTAATGAGTGGTGAATGATTTGACACCTTTTTATGTCCCATTGATTCAAATTGAGCTTTCATTTCACATTTTGAAATGGGTTTTCATCAGGTCATTTTTAGGACCCCTTAGGACACACTTGAGCATTCCAATATGTCCACAGTGGTCACGGGGATTTCATACGGGTCCTAATGCATGATAAGGCATGCTAGGACCCCTAGGAAGTCCTCATGACCCCTTTTGACACATTGGAATGCTCAAGTGTGTCCATAGTGGCCGTAGGACCCCTTATGACACATTTGAACATTTTAATGTGTCAAAAGGGGTCACAGGGAATTCCTAGGGGTCCTAACACATGATACGGCCTATTAGGACCCCTAGGACATCCCCATGACCCCTTTTGACATATTTGAATGCTCAAGTGTGTCTAAAGGGGCCGCAAGACCCCTTACGACACACTTGAGCATTCCAATGTGTCTACAAGGGTCACGGGGACTTCCTAGGGCTCCTAATGCTAATAAGGTGTACTATGACCCCTAGGAAGTCCCCATGACCCCTTTAGACACATTTTAATGCTCATGTGTGTCCTAAGGCATCGTAGGACCCCTTATGACACACTTGACTATTCTAATGTGTCAAAAGGGGTCACGTGGACTTCCTAGGGGTCTTAACGTGTGATAAGGCCTATTAGGACCCCTAGGAAATCCACATGACCCCTTTTGACACATTTGAATTCTCAAGTGTGTCTGAAGGGGCCTTACGACCCCTTAGGACACATTTGAGCATTCCAATGTGTCCATAGTGGTCACGGTGACTTCCTAGGGGTTCTAACGTGTGATAAGGTGTACTAGGACCCCTAGGAAGTCTTGATGACCCCTTTTGACATATTTGAATGCTCAAGTTTGTTTGATGATGTCGTAGGACCCCTTAGGACACACTAAAGTGTTATAATATGGTAAAAGGGGTCATGGGGACTTCCTAGTGGTCATAATGCATGATAAGGTCTATTAGGACCCCTAGGAAGTTCCTATGACCCCTTTTGTAACATTTGAATGCTCAAGTGTGTCTGAAGGGGCCGTAGGACCCCTTAGGACACACTTGAGCATTCCAATGTGTCCACAGGGGTCATGGGAACTTCCTAGGGGTCCTAACATGAGATAAGGCTTACTAGGACCTCTACAAAGTCCCTATGACCCCTTTTCACACATTTGAATGCTCAAGTGTGTCTAAAGGCATCATAGGACCCCTTAGGACACACTTGAGCATTCCAATGTGTCCACAGTGTTCACAAGGACTTCCTATGGGTCCTAACACATGATAAGGCATACTAGGACCCCTAGGAAAGTCCTCATGACCCCTTTTGACACATTTGAAAGCTCAAGTGTGTCTGAAGGCGTCGTAGGACTCCTTAGGACACACTTGAGCATTCTAATGTGTCAAAAGGGGTCATAGGTGTTGGCAATTTGGATGAGTTGGTTACATAGATGTTTTCATTATGGCAACATATGATCTACATGAAGATCACAAAGGTCAAAGAGCTAGTATGTTAGAGCACAATACAAATTGTCTAAGTATGAGACAGTGTGTTTTTACCAGTGAACATGATGAAAATTTTTGTTTGTGTTGTTGATTGGAGTAAGTTCAATGCTTGCACACTTGAACATAAACTCTATGGTGACTATTGAAGACTCACCTCAGAGTGCAAGTTAGTATTGCATGTGCGGAAGAAGTTATGATAGTTTTACTTAAGATAGTGTTAAGCCGACAAGACAGAATATGAAGACAAAATTGATAAAGAGTTAAGGGATTATTTTGTTTATCAAAATAATTACTTAAAAATATAAAGGGATGACATCCTAGATGTTAGCCCTTGGATAAAGATATTTTGTAATATGATAGCCGACTAGAAAGTTATTAATCTTAATAACTTGTATAAAGATATGTAAAGATGTAATTGTAAAAGAGAAGTAACGAATGTATGTAATAGCGATAGTGAAAGAGCAGTGAAGAGATATTGATGAAAGTAGTATAAGGTTATGTACCTTGACCTACTTTTGTAATCAGTAAATATTATATATTACTTGTTTGGGCAGTGGGCTCATCTAGTAATCACATTTTGTACTGCCAAATCCAAATAGGGTTGAGGCTTCTAACAAGGCCTATAGTCCCTTAATCAGGACCGAGACACTATATGCATGTAATAGACTCCTAATAGGGTCAACATCCTTAACATGATACTTTTGATTAGTGGATCTTAGTGGGTACCATCCTCACTGAGGCTTTCCCTTGGCCAGGGTTTCCTGGAGAACAAATAATGTGTTATGAGTTCTTTAGTTTTATTGCTATGCATGTTGTTTAGCTTCTTATATTATGCATGTGTTAAGATAATCAGTTATATCCATAATTGGTCAAAAGTTTAAGTTTGTAGAATACTGATTCACCCCCCTCTTAGTATTCCCTATTTATAACAATTGGTATCAGAGCTTAGTTGCTCAGAAAAGAATCATTCAAGGAAAGCCTAGTAGCTTGAGTAAGATCTCTATGGATATGGATTAGCTATAGAAGAATCTTGAAAAAGCTCTTGAATAGATTGATATGCTTACTAAAGAAAGAGATACTTTGAAAGGAAAATATGATGATGCAAAGAACCTCATTGAGAAACTAAAAAACAAGTTGGAAAATCTGAAATCTAAAAATGAATCTAAAATTCATATTGAAGATTGTGATGACAACTTAGAGATAGAAAATGAGATCCTTAAACATGAACTAAAGATAGAAAATCTGAAGCTAAGTCTGAAAGATGGAAATGGCAAGAATGAAGCAAATCTAAAATCTAAAAATGAAAATCTTAAGCTTGAAAATGAAGGGCTAAAATCTAAACTTGGTAAAGTAACATCTGAACTTGAGAGAGACAATTTGCAATATGCTGAACTTGAGAAATATAATACAATTGTGAAAGGAGAACTGACTCGATCTAAGCAATAGCTTGAAAGACTATATTCAACAAATGAGAAGATTGATGAACAAATATCTTATCAAAAACCATTCTATGATAAGAATGGTCTTGGATTCAACACTTTTAAAGAAAATGAAGAAAGCAAGGAACCAGATATGAAAATATCTAAAAGCATAGATGAGAAGAAGTCTGATGAGATTAAGAAATCTGAAGATACACCTAAGGAAGAAGAACCACCTAAGCAAGAGAAGTCACCTAGAGGTATGCAAAGAGAATTCAAAGGTAAATGTTTTGCTTGTAATATTGTTGGTCATATGAAAAGAGATTTCACAGGTAAGCAATTTAAACCTCTTAATGGTTATTGTTATAATTGTCATGGTTTTGGACATAGAGCTATTGAATGCAGAAAACCTAAATTTGTTCAGAATAACAATAATAGTAGAATGTTTAGAAATACTAACCATGCAAATAAGAAACCTACTGAAGATATGAACAGAAGAAATGGAGTAGTCTATTATAGATGCAACAAGGTTGGACACATTGCTAGAAATTGAAGATCATAGATCAAACAGCCTAGACCAAGATATGGAAACAATAGAATAGTTTGTTAGATATGTAACAAGATTGGACATACAACAAGGTCTTGCAGAATGAACAATAGAGTTTTTCATACCAATCCTAACCCTAGAAGTCAGGCAAGAAGAAATGAAGATGGAAGAAATAGTTAGAAAGGATGCTCTAGTAACTTAGATGAAGTGAATTTTGTTCAAAGCACAGATCAAGGAGACATATTCAGCACTGAAGGCAGTCAGAAAGGTGAAGTATTAAATGGTAAGAATGAATCTTTACCTGACCCATTTCAAAGTACTTAATTCATGAAAATTACAATAGAATAGGAACTTAGATTAGTGTAGAATTTGATATATGATGAATTGAGTCTTGCATAGTTAATGCAAGGTAGTATATGATGTTCTAATGCTATGGTTAAGAGTGCAAAAAAAAATATTTTGTTTTGCGAGATCGTAAGAAGTTTTAAGTTTTGCAGGTTAACAGAATCAGCTTTTTGAAAGAAGCGGCAAAAGAATTGAATGCGATGTCAAATATAAGTGAGATTGAATTAATAAAAGGTCATGGATAGTGTCATTTGATCATCAAAGAGAATGAAAGTGTTAAGGAGATCAAAGGGCAGTGATTGGAAGCGTTTTGCAAGGATTTGGTGAAGAATTTTGTGCCAAATCTACGCAAGCCCTAAATCATGAAATCAAGGTATTTTACTTGGTAGATCTTTAAATTAGTTAAGGAATTAGAGGAAATCATGGATATTTCTTTGATTCACAATGTTAGAGATAAGAATAGACCTAAAATGAAAATGGAATCAGTAGAATCCTTGGAAGATGATCCTAGGTTAGTTTATCATCCGTACCAGATAGAGTTTTACATCTAGAGAATGTTAGAAGTTATCTAGGATGTAAATTAGAGACTATCAGTGATAGTGACTTCACAAAGGAATATCAAAAAATCTATAATTAGGACATGTCATTGAAAGTAGGGTTTGAAAATTTGAAGGATAATGAGATCGTTAAGTATGCTTTGCAATATGAATTTGATAATGAAGAATGTAGCAAGATAATCCTAAGCAGAATTCACAATGGAAAGTTTTGGTTAGATGACAGAGTGATAGATATCATAGCTAACTTAATTCATGAGGTAACTAGACTATCTAAAACTAGAGCCATTCCTTTGAATGAGAAAAACATGAGGAAAATAGTCATAGATAACACAAATTCATCCTACAATGGAAGAGGAATTGTAATTAGCAAGATACATCAAGATGATGTCAGATACTTGTGTAAGATCCTAACAACTAAGTTTTGCGATAACGAGAGAGAGGATGACATGGCAACTCAAATGATACATGCAGCTTATTTGATGTGTGTTGATAAAGTACAAGTTGATATGTGTGAGATTTTGAGGATACAGTTGTCTGAGAATTTTGAAAAGATAAAGAAGACTAAGTATTCACAGTTTAGATTCTCATCTTTAATCACTTATATGTTCTTTCATTTATTGAGAAGATTTCTATTCACCATTGGTAATGACTGGAATGATGGCTAAACTACAATGGAAAGGATTAACCAAGTGTATAGGAGGCATCTTATTGATAAAGTGAATGAAAGTGCAATGTTTGTAATTAAATCATTTCAAAATTTGATGTTTAGCAGATCAAGGATCCCACAATCTCTTGTGGAGAAGTATAAAAATGAGATATGTTTCATGGTTAATATCGACTTTACTTACATTAAAGCAGTAGAACCTAGAACAGAGTTCATAGACCCTCTTGGCTATGAGATATCTGAGATTAAGACAGAAGAGTATGTGAGTAGATTACTTAAGTGCAAGTTGGATACTCATTGTAATAGGTTTGGAACCTTTGAGGAGAACTTCAACTCCGCAAAGACCATCCTTGAAGAGAAGTTGTCAAAGAAAAGAGTTGAGAGTACTATCAAGAAATTCTAAAAGATACAAGGATGATTGAGCATGAGTTCTTGGTAGCCAAGAAAACAACAACATCAATTAGAGATATTGGACAAAAAGAAGTTTTGTCTGTTCCACCTCTATCATTAATTGCAACATAGCAAGAGGAAACACTAGTTAAGGTGAAAGTGGAAGAAATAGAGAAGGATCTAGAAGGAAGAATTTCCACTAGATCAACCTCCTCCACACCTAGCAAAAGAGTAAAAGAGATTGCTACTGGACTGGGTAAGAGGCAGAAGACATTGGTGCCACCAGTTCAAAGGAAAATTGCAGATGTCAAAGATGATGAAAGCACTCCTGTTAAGAAGAAAACTTGGAAACCTAGAGTTGAGAAGATTAATGAATAGATTATTCAAGATGGAGACTTTACAAAGATGAAAAAATATTATGATCTCTATGATTATGAAGAAAGACTGAATCTAGAAAATGCAGTGGTGAAGCATATGATTTTATCTGATAAGAAGTTTGATACAATTCAGGGTAAGATACCTGATGACTTGTATAAGAAACTTGTAAATAGGAAGAAGAGAGCATCAGAAGAAGATATAGCTATTAGAGAAAAGCTTGTAAGAAAGCTTTGTGTTGTAAGAGATGAAGTACACTTCAATCAGATTATGAAGGATCTAAGCACCCATTTGAGAACCAAGAAGAGAACTATTCAGATTGTGGGAGGCAGTTATGAAGAAGTTAACACAGAAATAGAGAAAGCAATCGTTAAGGTAATGTCAGAGAATGTTGGAGAATCATCAGTTGCAGCAGAATTCAAAGATCAAGAAAAAGAAGCAGAACAAGAGGACATTCCCTCTCCACCATCCATAAATATTGAGGATGAAGTAATGAATTTTGAAGGAACTAAGATCACCTTGGATAGTGATGATAACTTATTCAAGAATCTTGAAAACATTGTTGACAATTCAGATTTTGAAGAGCGGGAGACTACCAAAGGAGAAGAGAAGACAGAAACAAAAGTTGTAGAACCTAAAGTGACAAAGAAACCAGAACCTATTCCCACTCAAGAAGAAATCAATCTTACACCTGAGACTAGCAAGAAAACTTAGTTTGGTTCTATGATTGATAATTTGGGAAAGGAGGTAGATGATGATGATCAGATGGAATTGATCACATCTTTGAACAAGATCATCGGTAAGAATAAGAAAGTAAACAGTCTTGAAGGATGCCTGAAGGAGCTTACTGAGAAATTACAAGGTATTATTACTACATAGATTGTAGCAGATGACCCTCTGGTAAGAGAAAAGAAAGTAATGAATACTTTTTATGATGAGTTTACAAATCTATTTGATATAGAAAAGATGAAAGCTCAAGCAGCTTATGAGGCCAAAACACTTTTGGACATTAGTCAAAATATCAGGAATGATATCAGTAACCTTGATATTTGTATAAAGGACTTGAGAAAGAATTTGGAAAGAGGAAAATCCTTGTACATTCAGTGTACAAAATCAGAGAACTTGTTAGCAGAGGAATTTCAGAAGATGAAGATGAAGGAAGCAGAAATTCAAAATGAGACAAACCTTCTTTCAAGCTCCAATGTGAAGGTATTTGATGTTGAATAGAAAATTTGAAAGATTTATGATGAAGTGAGAGTTTTGCAAGATGACAAGGACAAGAAGTTGAAGAGATTCACTCTTTTAAGAGAGCACATTTCTATAAACTTGAGCACTATTGAAGGGAAACTGGAAGAATGTCTTTCAGCCAAGACATCTTTTTAGAAGTTTAGTTATGAAAATCTCCAAGCATGTGAGATTGCATCTTATGGATTGTGTGCACTACTCAGTGTGGCTGATTCATTTAAGAAATCATGGGAGAAAGAGTTAGAGGCTATGAAGATCAACTTTGCAGATTGTGTTGCAAGCCTACTAGCTTTGCAATATTGAATTAAGGTATAACTTTTTGTGAACACAATTTTGTAACCCTCCTTACCTTTTTTGTCATTGTTGTCAAAGGGGGAGAGATATATAGTAGAAAATTGATAAGGATACATACTCTTAGGGGGAGTATAGTATATAGAGAGGATTCATGAAGTCATAAGGACATTATATAAATATTTTGTATTATGACCACAATTTTGAATTTTTGGAGTCTAAGACTTAGCCAATTTTCTCATATGTTGCCACCAATGACAAAGGGGGAGATTGTTGGAAATTTGGATGAGTTGGTTACATAGATGTTGTCATTATAGAAACATATGATCTACATGAAGATTGCATAGGTTAGAGAGCTAGTATGTCAGAGCGCAATACAAATTGTCTAAGTATGAGACAGTGTGTTTTTACTAGTGAACCTGATGAAATCTTTTGTTTGTGATATTTATTGGAGTAAGTTCAGTCATTGTGCACTTGAACATAGATTCTATGGTGACTATTAAAGACTTACCTCAGAGCAAAATTTGGTACGACATGTATGGAAGAAGTTATGATAGTTTTACTTAAGACAGTGTTAAGCTGATAGCACAGAATATGAAGACAGAATTGATAAAGAGTTAAGGGATTATTTTGTTTATCAAAATAATGACTTAAAAATATAAAGGGATGACATCTAGATGTTAGCCCTTGGATAAAGATATTTTTTAATATGATAGCCGACTGGAAAGTTATTAATCTTAATAACTTGTATAAACATATGTAAAGATGTAATTGTAAAAGAGAAGTAACGAATGTATGTAATAGCGATAGTGAAAGAGTAGCAAAGAGATATTGATGCAAGAAATATAAGGTTATGTACCTTGACCTACTTTTGTAATCAAAAAATATTGTATATTACTTGTTTGGGCAGTGGGCTCATCTGGTAATCACATTTTGTACTGCCAAATCCTAACAGGGTTGAGGCTTCTAACAAGGCCTATAGTCCTTTAATAAGGACTGAGACACTATATGCATGTAATAGACTCCTAATAGGGTCAACATACTTAACATGATACTTTTGATTAGTGGATCTTTGTGGGTACCATCCCCACTGGGGTTTTCCCTTAGCCAGGGTTTCCTCGAGAACAAATAATGTGTTATGAGTTCTTTAGTTTTATTGCTATGCATGTTGTTTAGCTTCTTATGTTATGCATGTGTTAAGATAATCTATTATATCCATAATTGAGAAAAAGTTAAAGTTTATAGAATACTAATTCACCCCCCCCTCTCAGTATTCCCTGTTTCTAACAATGAGGACTTCCTAGGGGTCCTAACGCGTGATAAGGCCTATTAGGACCCCTAGGAAGTCCCCATGACCCCTTTTGACACATTTGAATGCTCAAGTGTGTCCGAAGGGGCCGTAGGACCCCTTAGGACATACTTGAGCATTCCAATGTGTCTATAGGGGTCACGGGGAATTCCTAGGGGTCCAAACACGTGATAAGACATACTAGGACCTCTAGGAAGTCCCCTAGACCCCTTTTGACACATTTGAATGCTCAAGTGTGTTTGAAGGCATCGTAGGACCCCTTACGACACACTTGAGCATTCCAATGTGTCAAAAGGGGTCACAAGGACTTCCTAGGGGTCCTAACGCACGATAAGGCCTATTAGGACACCTAGGAATTCCCCATGACCCATTTTGACACATTTGAATGCTCAAGTGTGTCTGAGGGGGCCGTAGGAACCCTTATGACACACTTGAGTGTTCCAATGTGTCAAAAGGGGTCACAGGGACTTCCTAGGGGTCCTAACATGTGATAAGGCCTATTAGGACCCGTAGGAAGTCCCTATGACCCGTTTTGACACATTTGAATGCTCAAGTTTGTTCGAAGGGGCTGTACGACCCCTTAGGAAACACTTGAGCATTCCAATGTGTCCACAGGGGTGACGGGGACTTTCTAAGGGTCCTAACACGTGATAAGGTGTACTAGGACCCCTAGGAAGTCCCCATGACCCCTTTTCACACATTTGAATGCTCAAGTGTGTTTGAAGGTGTCGTAGGACCCCTTAGGACACACTTGAGTGTTTGAATGTGTCAAAAGGGGTCACAAGGACTTCCTAGGGTTCCTAACACGTGATAAGGCCTATTAGGACCCCTAGGAAGTTCCCATGACCCCTTTTGACACATTTGAATGCTTGAGTGTGTCTGAAGGGGCCGTAAGACCGCTTAGGACACACTTGAGCATTCTAATGTGTCCACACAAGTCACAGGAACTTCCTAGGGGTCCTAATGCATGATAAGACATATTAGGACCTCTAAGAAGTCCTCATGACCCATTTTGACACATTTCAATGCTCAAGTGTGTCCAAAAATATTGTAGGACCCCTTAGGACATAGTTGAGCATTCCAATGTTTCAAAAGGGGTCACAGGGACTTCCTAGGGGTGCTAACATGTGATAAGGCCTATTAGGACCCCTAGGAAGTCCCCATGACCCCTTTTGACACATTTGAATGCTCAAGTGTGTCCAAAGGGGCTATAGAACACCTTATGACACACTTGAGTGTTCCAATGTTTCAAAAGGGGTCACGGGGACTTCTTAGGGGTCCTAAAGCATGATAAGGCCTATTAGGACCCCTAGGAAGTCTCTATGACCCTTTTGACACATTTGAATGCTCAAGTGTGTCCAAAGGGGCATTAGGACCCCTTAGGACACACTTGAGCATTCCAATGTGTCCACAGGGGTCACAGGGACTTCCTAGGGGTCCTAACGCATGATAAGTCATACTAGGACCTGAGGGAAGTCCCCATGACCCCTTTTGACATAGTTGAATGTTCAAGTGTGTTCGAAGGCATCGTACGACCCCTTAGGACACACTTGAGCATTTGAATGTGTCAAAAGGTGTCACAGGGACATCCTAGGGGTCCTAATGTGCGATAAGGCCTATTAGGACCCCTAGGAAGGCCCCATGACCCCTTTTGACACATTTAAATGCTCAAGTGTGTTCGAAGGGGCCATAGGACCCCTTACACACTTGAGTGTTCCAATGTGTCAAAAGGGGTCACGGGGACTTCCTAGGGGTGCTAACGTGTGATAAGTCCTATTAGGACCCCTAGGAAGTCCCCATGACCCCTTTTGACATATTTGAATGCTCAAGTGTGTCTGAAGGGACCATAGGACACCTTAGGAAACACTTGAGCATTCCAATATGTCCACAGGGGTCATGGGGACTTCCTAGGGGTCCTAATGCAAGATAAGGCGTACTAGGACTCCTAGGAAGTCCCCATGACCCCTTTTGACACATTTGAACACTCAAGTGTGTCCGTGGGCGTGGTAGGACCCCTTAGGACACACTTGAGCCTTCCAATGTGTCAAAAGGGGTCACAGGGACTTGCTAGGGGTCCTAACACGTGATAAGGCCTATTAGGACCCCTAGGAAGTCCCCATGACCATTTTTGACACATTTGAATGCTTATGTGTGTCCAAAGGCATTGTAGGACCCCTTAGGACCTATGATAGAAACTATTAAGAAATTGCATGATATATTACTCAATGGTGCAAGGAATATTATTAATGAACATTTGATTGCAGCTACATCTTTTAAATATACAGAGGAAGATATAGAAAATCTTATTAATAGAGAGATTAATGTGAGAGAAAAGGACATTTCAGAAGAAAATGGTTATCTTGGTGCCATCCAAGTTATGCCAATTATTTAGGATGAAGAGACAAAGTCCACAGTTAATGGGAAATAATGGGAAGAGCTTCTTGGACCCATGAGAGAAGTTACAGATAAGGAGGAAGAGCTAGGAAGAGAAAAACAACAAAGGAAAGAAGTAAGATATGCATGTGTGAGACTATGTCAGATGATGATGATGAGTAATCACCATCTACTAGTAGCTCAAGTAACAAGTGTTGTGGAATTATCCACAAAGCAATGTGAAATGAAGGCTCAAATTGGTTTAGCAAGAAAAGAATTTGGTCATGCACTTCATTTTAGCACCATAAATATTTCTATTAGAAATGCCTATTCATCAATGACCTTGCATTTATGGGACTTGGGAAACCAGGTTACTCATGTTGGGCATTATTCCTCAAATGTAAGTTCATTGCCACCTTTGGCAAGACAGTCTCACTCCTCAGTTTACAACAAAGGGAAGCCATCTATGGTCCAAGGTTTTAATTCAGCTGACAAGTGGAGAGCTTCTCAAGGTACTGATCTCTTTGGTAGAGAAGTTCTTGATTCATCTCAAGGTTCTCGTTTAGGTGACCAACACCTTGGAGGTCCACAAATAGACCCATTGATTTCCCAAATTGGTAAAAGGGTAGATGCAATTTTGGAAAGAGTATCCCAATTGAAGAGAAATTGAAATTCTAGTGAGCATAAAGTTATTGCAGATCCAATGGGTGTATCTCCTCCACTGACAAATATAACTACTTCCAGAGACTTGAGTTTAAATGGAGACTGTCTATTCCCAAACATGCCCTAGTTGAGCAGATGAATCAGATGTTGCTTGAGTAAAGAAGATAGTGGTTTATTAAAGCATCTGCATTATCCCACTTGCTATCAGTTACTACTTTTTGAGCGGCTTGCCAGCTACTTATGTGCAGGATTTCTATAATATATAATGTCACCATGCAAGTACATGACAGTTTTTGTAAACATTTTCTATTGTAAAGGGTTAGTGAGCAATATCAAAGAAAAGGTTCTTGCATGTATTATTTAGACACATATCAATTAGGAAACCATTTTTCTCCCATTACATGGCAGAAATGCCTAGATTCACTTTGTGGGTATCAATAGGCAGCAAGATGAGGGAAGAAATATTTGAGAAGAGGAAGTACAAATGTTACTGTCCAAAACCATTTCAAGAGTAATATTCTTCTCCTGATTGTAATAAGAAACTCAAAATGCAAAAGACAACAAATAGCTCGGGCATTTATTTCCTATGACCTATGCCAATTTCAGTTCAATTCCTATTGATGATATTCTCAATGTGTAAAAATAAACTGATGTGTTATTTTAAAATGGTGTTGACTGAAATTTATGAACATATGTCAAATATCCATTTTTTCTAGAATTTCAAAATAGAACCAGTGGTAATATAATCAAATTTGTCAATTTCACATCCAATCATTGGATGTTAATCAAAAGTACAACATAGTAATATTTTTGAACGGATAAACAATCTTAGTCTTACTTCAAACCTACTCCCATGTATGTGGGTTCTTGGAGGTATCTACTGAGCAATGTGTGGATTTGTAATGTCCCTATCCAGGACCTTACTCACTTTTCTTAAAACTCCTAATTAGAATTTAGATTTCTAATGCCTGTTGTGATATTATTTAAGTTTGCCTTGCTCCTTACTGATTAATATTGTAATGAATTGGTTATCCTTCCCCTTCTCTCTCTCTCTCTCTCTCTCTCTCTCTCTCTCTCTCTCTCTCTCTCTCTCTCTCTCTCTCTCTCTCTATCCTTCTCACTCTCTCTCTTCCTCTCTCAACCCCCGCCACCTTCTCACTCTCTCTTCCTCAATGGCCGCCCATGAATTTTTTAAATGGCTGATTGATTTCCTTTGCTTCTTTCAATGGCCATCGATGATTTTTCTGCAATCTTCCAACCTTTTGTAGATAGTTGTAAAATACATATTAATATATATTATATAAATATAAAATAATACGTAATATATGATATATAATGTAACATTTAATATTAATATATATTAAATAATAATATTTAATCTAAAATGTATATTATATAATATTTAATATATAATTGATATTATATAATATTTAATATATATAATATATAGTTTTTGATATATAATATATAATCTAATCTAATATAGGATGGAGAAATGGGAGGGAGAAAGGGGAGGGAAAAGTGAAAAATCAAAATTCTGTCGGCCTTTCCAGGTACCCGATTAGGCTCAGTATTGCTTTGTGCACCAAACCTACATGGTCAACTATTGAAATGTCTCAAAAACATGTTTTTCCCTTGTTTCTCTGAGTTCTAGACTTCGACCATGTAGCTGACGACTTTTTTTTCACCCAAATTTGATGAAACGAAAAGGGTATCTTAAGGAGATTATCAGATTTCTATCGATATAATTGCTGTCAAATTTTGAATTCGGTAAGTAATTATTAGTTATTTTCTAATTGAGTTACCTCTAAAGTGCTAATTTATATACTGATTGAAAAATGACTATAAGTTTCAGACGGTATAACATTTTTGAAATCCGAAAAATGCATCACATTCTATGCTTCACCTACTATAAAAATTTTATTTTTATTTTTAAATTTTGTAAAGTTTTGAATGAGTTAAGGTGGTCAGACATGAGAGTTTTTTTATTCTGAAAATGTTGTAGCAAAAAATTCATAATTAATTAATTTTTTGGAATAAAATTATAAAAAAATATGTGTCACATCCGAGCATGAGTCTACTACTTATATATAAAATCTTATAATAAAATATTATCATTTGATTATGATTAAGGTGGTCAGACATACACCTACTTCTTATTTTTTTCCTAAAATTTTTGTACCGCTGCATTGAAATCTATACTTTTCACCAATCATACTAACTTTTTTTCAAAAAGGGCCTAGTAGTTTAGAAACTACATTCAATTTTCTACTATTCTTACAACTTTTTGATATTAGGTTGATAGCTAGTTGAAATTTTCATGTCAAGTTGACTAACCCTGATTTGCTAATTTTTCATTGCCACTTAAGGGCATAGTTTGGCCCGTCATGATCTTGGACATACCCACTACATTGAAATTTGAAATTTTCAACATATAGAATAATTATTTTTCAAAATAGGCCTAGTATCTTAGAAACTAAATTCAATTTTCTATAGATTCTCTTGTTACATATTTTTGATACAATATTTATAACTTGTTCAAATTTTTATGTCAACTTGCCTAAACCTAATTTTCTAAATTTTCATTGCCACTTAAGGGCCTAATTTGGCATACCATGATCCAGCACATACCTAAGATTCTAGATAAAAGTAGTAGACTCATGTTTGGATGTGATGTATATTTTTTAATATTTTTTTCTAAGTAAATAATTAATTATAATTTTTATGCTACAAATATTCTTGAATGTAAACTCTTGTGTCTGACCACCTTAACTTAGTCTAAACTTCATCAAATTGAAAGAACTATTTATTACTATTGTATTAGGTGAAGCATATAATGTGATGTATATTCTAGATTTCAAAAATGTTATATTGTTTGAAAGTTATAGTTATTTTTCAAAGAGTTTATCAATTAGGACTTCTTTTTCACATCACCACTTTTCGGCATACCATGATCTTGCACATACCCTAAGACAACTTCATAATATCCAAGGGGAATCACTCGAAGGTAAAAAATGGTAGAAAAATTTTTGAATCAAAATTTACAATTCCAAACACACAAGTTTGTGGTTATCTTAACCCCAGAGGCTAGCTCTACCTGCCACTTAATTCCCTACCCTACAATCGCTAGGCCACACTTTTTTTTATTAAAGAATGAGATATAATGGAGTCAGTTGCTCCTAAATCAAATAGGATAAAAATAGGTTTACCCTTTAATGAACCTGAAGTATCAATTTCTATGTTCTGGTGGTCAGCTTGTCTATGTTGTACTACTACAAACACCCTATATGACCGACCAACATCTCCTATAATTGGTTCTAAAGATGCCTGATTCTGATTGGTGAAGTTGGTGCATTGAGGACAATAAACTGCAATGTGTCCTTTTTTTCCACAAGAATAACACCCAATATTCCTTACAAATTTATTCACAGGAGGTGCGCTGGAATGCTAGTAACCCCCTTTATTGAAATTTTGAGAATTTTGGGATAGTTGAGGAGGAAACCTTTGATGGGTCTAATTATTGCTATGGTTTTGAGGTTGCCGAAACTTACTATTGTGTTGCTTATTATTCTAAAATTTATTTTTGTGTAAAATTTATCCCCCTTAATAAGATGATTGTTGGTTCTTGGAGTTAGAAGTCCCTTGATCAAAGTTTCCTTTAGAACCTGATCCAACATTAAATGCTTGGCCACTAGAGTAGCCACCCCATCCTTTTACTTTTCTCTCGACTAGAAAGGCCTTAGTGATAGCATCCCAAAGATTTTTGGGTTCAAGGACTGCTACATCTCCTTGATAAATGGTCATTCAAGCCTCTTATGAAGTGTTGTAAAATAATGGGGTCATCATCTTTGTAACTTGAGAAGGGATTAAGCTCATTACATTTCTTCGCATATTCCTCCATAGTCATGTTTTCTTTCTTAAGGTGGTGAAACTCTTCTGCCCTACCCTATCTCTATTGATTAGACATGAATCAATGCTTTAAAATTTCTAGGAATAATTCCCCAAAAACAATGTTAATGGTAACCTATAGTTTATCCTCTTCCATGTGCCACCAAGTGGATGAAAATTTCCTCAAGTTCATAATGACACACCTTGCTTTAACATTACTTCTAAAGGGATGCATAGAGAAACATTTCTCAAGGTCGAACAACTAGGTTTCTACTACGGATCCCCCTTCATTGCCATGGAATAGGGGTACCTTGACTTTGAGTAAGTCCCTCATGTGATAGGTATCTCTATCTTCAAATTATGGTATAGTT
This sequence comes from Chamaecyparis obtusa, assembly GCA_027943335.1. Lineage (NCBI taxonomy): Eukaryota > Viridiplantae > Streptophyta > Pinopsida > Cupressales > Cupressaceae > Chamaecyparis > Chamaecyparis obtusa. The sequence goes on along the minus strand of BSBK01001598.1, from coordinate 442,565 downwards.
GGCCTTCTCCTAGGGCTTTTATCTCTTTCCCTATCCTGATGGTGAGAATGGTTTTCTTCCTCAAAGTTAACCCTATTTTTTACAGTGTCTAGCCTTTGCAAAAGTTATTTCATAAGTTGTCTCAATTGAGCCCCTTAGGAGTCATTACTATGACTCTCATTCCTATGGATGTCCTTATTTTTTTCTCCCTCATATTCTCCATGGGAAATCTCTCATCGAGATCTAGAGGAAGATTCCTTAACTATTTCCTTAGCTCTTCCATGGGTGACGAGAGATATCGTAGAAGATTGGTACAACATAAGTATAGGTAACTAGTTGGTTGAATATTTAATGTGACAAAGAGATTAAGTTAAATGCAAATAGACCCTTGATCTCCTAGTGTAGCAACCGGGGCTCTGATACAAAAATGTAATGTCCCCTCTAGGGAACCCATAAGGAATAAGGTCTTAAGTATAAGAATTTCAACTAATGTTTTTTTTTTTAAATTACCAACATCTCATTGATTATATCTAGAAATGAATATTTCCTTAAAGGTTCCCTTATTGATTTTTAAAAACCTTAAAACTATTGAATTCAATTAACTAACTGATTGGATTCATTTTTTTTCTACTCTACCTAAATTTTAGAAAATTAAAGAAGAGATGGGAACATATTATTTCTTTCCTAAACTAAATGCATGTATCATTTCCTTTTCATTTCATTTCCAATTTTCCCTATCTACACATTGAATATTTAGACCTTCAAAGCATAATAAGCTTGCATATTATAAATCCTTAATTTCCATTTCAATCATTCCAAAAGAGATAGGGTAGAGAATAAAAAAATTTCATTTCTTTGATACAACTTTTGAATCATAAATAAACATCCCCCTTTAATGGCCCTAAAAATATCCCTCCCTAATTACATTTCTCTTTCCTTTCAATTTCAAATATAGTTACAATTACATCAAATGGCTTGAAGTCTTACAAAGAGATCTTTACATCTTGCAATAAACAATGGTACATGATACAAAATAAGAAGTCTTTGTCACTGCATAAATCTGAATCCAAGATATGACATGAACCACAAATAGTACCTTGGAAGAGATTTACCACCCAACCATGTGAAAATGGTGAATTTCCACCTCCCATGCTAGGATATAGAACCAAGGTACTCTCAAGGTCTAAGATAACCTAAGGCAAATAGGACCATTCAATTAAAATCAAAAGAAAAGACATAAACAATACATCACCATGCTATACACAAAGATTAGGGTTCTAACATACCATCTAGGTGAGTGTCATCACATAGCCTATGTATTGGGATCCTCCCTAGCAACCATGTAACCCCAATCCAATTTTTAGGTGAAGGATCTACCCTGGAAGTTACCTATGTTCCTGGTACTCCAAAAGGTCTATGTGGACTTACATTATATGTCTTTCATTATCTTTTGAAATCCCCCTTTCCCAAGTTAATTTTTTAACGTTATCACTTGATTACAAACTCACCCATAAGATCATCTCGAAACTACTTTGGGTTCCAAAACATATGGTGAGCCACTCACCTAGGGTACCTAGTCCCCTACCCCAACACAAGCCAAGAAACAAGAATACACTTTAAATAGTCTGATTCATAGGTCTAGGAAACTCTGCTGCACTCTCAGGTCCTCAACATGAGTCCTAGCCTTATCCAAATGTATAAAAAGAATTCATATAAATAATTTTAAACACAAGACACCATAAAAAAAACATAATAATTCACCTTATGAATTTATTTGATATTCAGAGGGGTGAAATGATGTAGACCAGTTTCAGGATCAAAGTATAGGTGTCACAGATTAAACCTTAAGCCCAAAATGGACTCGCAGGACCCCAAGAATACCATAAGAGTATTTTCATAGGCCCATAAGAGTATCTACATAGGCCCATATGAGTTTCAATGTAGGATTTTATGAGTAAACAAAATTAGACTTGTTTCCTCGTACAATAATTGTCTCAAAAGTTCTCTGAATTGACTAAAATGGAAGGTACGACCAGGATGAAGTATGAAGGGTGCCTCAAAAAGGTTCTCTAAGGTAGACCTGGTTTAGATCACTCAGTATGACATCCATAAATCCTTTCAAACTCATCAAACATCCCCACATCAATAGGTAACGAACAAACTAAGAAAGTATTACGAAAAATCTGCATAACACACAAGAAGGAAAAACTCCATATAGACCTTCCTAAACATTCTTAATCTTCTCTAAACTTCCCTAAAATTACCTAAACCAAAAATACATAGATAAATAAACCAAATTAAAATCATATGTAAAATAATAATCGTTCTAGGAAGAGATCAAGAAAATATATTTAATAAATAAATTCATTAAGCTTCCCGCATATAGTACACTTTTTGAACAACATAATCAATTAAATATTTTATATAACCATAGAAGATTTGAAAAGAACAAGAAGATAATATTCATTCAATATAATAAAAACACACTCATATATTCACAAGAAAGAAGGTGATTCTTCCTGGTTCTAGATCCGACCTGGAGTCCTGCGGAGAAATCTGTTCTAAAGTTGATCACTCCACAATAAATCCTTCCATGCTTTGAGAGATGGATGCCTTATAGAAAAATATACCCTAGAATCCTTATGAAACAGATCTTCCTTCCTTCTTTGTAAATCTCTGAAAACCCCCCACTAAGCCAATATTATCAATATGAATATGAAAATCCAAAAAATCTATCAACTTCCAAAAATCTCCTAATTTCTCCAATCTCTCCAAATCTCCTCTCTTTCCAAATATTTATGGAAAATTATATGGTTGGAGGAGTTTCTTTACGGGAAGAAATTACTCCAACTACTATAGTTGGTTTTGCAAAGATTATAATTAAGTCATGTAAACATAATTAAATGCTTTTATTTTTTATAAACTTATTCTTCCTATAAAGACCATAACTAGACAAGAGATACAAGAATACTCAAAAAACTCACATAGCCCAAATGGAGACAAACTAGCCTATCTCCTAGGAGGTCTTGAGTTCAAAAATCCTAGGTAAGATGGTTTTACCAAAAAGGAACTTATTTTATGTACTATTATTTTTATTTAATAATTCATCATTTATTATATAAATATAGAAATACAATTATACTTGCAGATAAAACACATAGTTCATACTATTTATATATGCACAGGTCTTTATGTGTGCACCCATATATACATATACATATATAATATACATCTAATTTATATTAAAGACATAAAAGAAAAACATATATATATAAGACTAATGAAACTAAACTCTATAGAATAAATCTTCAATAAAAAAAAGTCATAATACTCTTCAAAATATCCCAAAATAATGGCAGACAAGGAGGGAGAGTGAGACATTGTGTGGACCTCCCATAAGATTAACTACGACTATCTCTCCACATCCCACAAGTACATCAGACTCTATCATTAACAAAGCATAGTGGGATTAGTAGGGTTAGCTCCAAAATAATCATGATTCAATGATATAAAACAAGAATGAATCATTTTCACAAACAATATATTCTTACACATATGAACAACATCTCATGCTAATACTAAAATTCATTTATTACTTTCATAAAATAGTGTTATTAACCAAATATATGATCAAAATGTCCCATCATAAAATCAAAATAAGAAAAACATATAATCCATACTAATGATGTAATGATTGTCTCAGTCCAAAACATTAGAGTACTAGGGTGGGCATTACAAGTGAGCTCTAGGTAGTGTTCCTGAATGCATGTATATTATTATTTTTATACCTTTTGTAGGGTATAGTGCTTTCAAAAAAGTGCATTATCTTTTGGGTTCCATCTCCACCATATTTTTTACCCAAATACGGTTTCCACAATAAAAATCCTTGTTTTAGGGTGTTGTAGTTATTTTCATTATGTTCATTCACTTTTATTTTCATGGTATATGTTAAGTTGTTTATTAGTTGGATTATTAAGGCTAAATTTTGTAGATCATTGATTCAAACCCATCTTTGTGTTACCTCCCAACAATTTTTATAAGATCCTAGTCCCTTGGAGGAAGTTTGACAACCTTAGTGTGATCGAGGAAGAAACGATGGATTAAAGATTGCATGAATAACTGGTAGTTGTATTCAATGATCTTGACAATTCTAAAGTTAAAGTTGAAGAGATGTAGATGAATATAAGAGAAGATGAGGTCTTCATTAGGTCATTGAAATCATATTTGAATCAAGCCAAGATGAAGAGAAGATCAATTTTTGAACTTCTAAAGAAAAATGATAGTGAGAGATTGGATGATGAATAGTTGAATCAAGAATTGAAGGATAAAATTGAAGAATGTGAGAAACTCAAGCAAGAGAATAAAATCACAAAATATGAGATGGAATCAAGAGTGATGGAAATGACTAAGGAGGTTGAGGAAATTAAGAAGAATGAAGAAAATACAAGTAAATCCTTAAAAGAAATATTTGATGAGTGCAATATACTTGTTGCTAATTTGTAGGAGGCCAAGTATGTTGATGAGGAACTAAGAGAGGAGCTTATTATTTCTAATGACTACAAGTATAATTTGATGATCAACTTAGCCAAACTTGATTCTCTATTTGAAATTTAGAGGAGTCTAGATGACAAGCATGATCTTGGATTTGAGGAAGGAGAAAGATCTAAATTTGGATGTGGTCAAGGAAAACCTAGATTTGAGAAGAAGAACAAGAAGACAACAACATGACAACCTAATTTTCAAAGGACCAGTGGCAAGTTCTTTATCTACAAAAAATTTGGTCATAAATCCATGCATTACAGAAATATGATGACTCATAGTGGTGGATCATTTTCTAGTCAATATTTTAAATGCAATACTTATGATCATAAGTCAAGTGAATGCAAGATGAACAATAATCATAACAAAGGGAATATTATATGTTACACATGAAACAATCTTGGACATATCTATCATAATTGAAGATCTAAAAGAAATCAGATGAACTAAAAATATATTTGATCCAATGTGACATGTTACAAATGCAACACTGATGGTTATATTAAAAAATATTGTACACTTGGAAGTGTGAACGAGTATAGAAGAGGTCTTGTGAACTACAATAATATGCAAAAAAATAACAAGGAAAAAAAAATGGTTGATGTGGATGAATTCAAGAGGCAGATGAACATAATTAGGATACCAAAAAGTAATTCTGATGCTAATGGTGTATCTGTGCCTAGATCTGATGTGGAAATTTCTTCTCATAATTAAACTTAGGCCTCTGGCATAGGGGGAGATTTCATGAAAAATCTATAAAAACCCCTAATGTAGCTTGATAGCTAAATGTGAATACTGTATAATTAGATGTATCAAATTGTGTAGATAATTATTAAATCATCTTAGAATGAATTGAATCAAGTTTTGAGGGTTTACAAAAAGAATTTTGGATCTTAGTTTATGAACCAAACATCAACTAGGGAAAAAAAATTAATTACATCTAGTTTTAAGTTGTGAAACTTGGTTTAAAAATGTATTTCAACACATTACTATTCATATTGGAAATTAGTGGAAGAAATTATAGAGCTCAGTAAGGCTATTTGTGAGAGATTAAGAATAATTGATAAATAATTTATGTGAAAACACTAATTTTGATGGAAAGGGTATTTCTCATTGCATGGTTTGATATTTTGAACTTGAAATCATCAATACACCTCAAATTATAGATATCACAGAGTGTTGTAGGCTAAAATTTAAGAAAAATCCATATAAATCTGTGAAGGATGATCCAAATGGTGATTTTTATTCTATTTCTTATGGTGTGCTACATATAGAAGAGATTAGGGTATATATACACTACAATCTATAAAATATAGGTCATCACTCAATTCATTAATTATATAAATATTTATCTATAAATTCAAGATTGAAGGATGAGTACAAGGTCTTGGAAGAAAATAAGATAGCTCATGTCATTAGTTTCCCTACATTTTACGAGCCAAAGTGGATATGGTATGTTCTTAGCAGAATACACAATCAATTCATATTCCTAGATTAACCATACAAAATCACTAAGGAGGTACTGCATATTGTGACTCTTTTTAATGCTTCATGCGAAGTACCTTCTTTGAAGTATATTAAGATGGATTTGGTCATTATTTTTACCAGTTCCTAGTGGGATAAGATGGTTATGACTATCAATGACATCACAAATCCATATGTTAGGTTCTCATATATGGTTTTGGGCTACAAATTGTATTGTTCAAGAAGACATAAATCTATCTTTAGCAATATCATATACATTTCTTAAAAAATGGTGAAAGAAAATAGAAAATATGATATCTGTAAGGCTTTTATATTTCATACTTTGGAGAAATTGGCTAGGATAAAGAAGGACAAAAAATAAATTTTTAAGTATGGTTCCTTGATCCTATATATTTTCTTTTAGTTCATGAATGATTTCCATGGTATTTGTAAGGAAACTCAGGTGCGGAAACAGCTTCCTACGCTAATCTCTATAGGAGAGTATTGTGCAAATTCTTATAAATCCTTACAATTTCAAATTCGTTAAATACTTTAACAAAGATATTGCAACCACATACAATGCATACAGAAAAATAGAGAATGACACAATGATATACCCTGGGGAAAACCTTTCAATAAAAAACCCCAGCACTCCAAAACCTACACAATGTATTATCTTCAACATAAAGATTACAATACACTTGCAATGCAAGTTCTTTCAGGAAATGAGAGACAAAGCCAACAAGACTTAAATTTCTGTTATATCTCTCCCATAGGAGCAACATCATATATATAGACTCCTCTGGACCCAAAAATAGGCACAACCACCAAGACCCATGCACAAAGCCACATGTACACAGTTGTTACATGCAATCCCAAGAATAGGCGTCCATCCCTAGAATAGACTATGACAACTTATCATAGAATCCACCAAAAATAACGGTCACAAGAGAAGTGTAAGAGAATCTGTCATACCAACCTATTTTTGGCATATTCTCTTACACACACCAACCACTTCTTCTTGGGTGCCCAAATAGGCCCAAGTCATAAGATGCTCTTACACCTATCATAGCACATTCCTTAAATAGTTATTACGCATCATAGGAATTTGTCATGACCATTTTAGTCATCATCTCCTTACGCACAAGATTTCGACACATCAAGTGGAGTGACACATCAACATGCCAACTAGACATGTACACTCACACTTAATTACATTATTTGCAAAAAATACATTTACAAAACAAATAATAAGAATAGGAATTATCCAAGGTTGAGACACCTTATTCCTAACATTCTCCCACTTGTCGAACACCTTGTAAGAGCAACAGGAACATAACAGGAACTTTAACCACTATAGGCCAAAAGGCCTATAGACTCTGAACACCATCTGAACTTCTCAATGCCCACTGGTTTCGTTAATGCATCTGCAACATTCTTCACAGTATCTACCTTCTCCAAATTTACCTTTCCATCTTCCACCATATCTCTCACAAAGTGAAACTGCACATCGATGTGCTTCGTTCTAGCATGGAAAGTTGGATTCTTTGCAAGGCAAATAGCGCTCTAACTGTCACACCAAATAGTAATCTATTCTGCATCAACACCAACATCAGAACACAATCTTCTAAGCCAAATGGCTTCTTTACAAGCATGAGTAGCAGCCATGTACTCAGCTTCTGTAGTGGACAAAGCAACCACAGGTTGTCGCTTACTTATCCAACTGATGGCACCACAAAACATAGTGAACACATAAGCACTGGTGGATCTCTAGCTATCAATATCACCTGCCCAATCTGAATCCACAAACCCACGAATACAAACTAAATGTGGAGATCCAGAAGAGTTACCATGATAACATATGGAGTAATCTGATGTACCCCTCAAATATCTGAATACTCACTTAACTGCATCCCAATGTACCTGTCCAGGATTAGCCATAAATTGACTCAGGACTCCCATTGCTTGGGCAATGTCTGGTCTAGTACAGACCATAGCATACATAAGACTGCCAACTGCACTAGCATAAGGTACTCTACTCATGTCCTCCACCTCACTAGGAGATTTTGGACAATCATCTACAGATAACTTTGTTCCCATAGAAATAGGAACACATAGTGGTCTACAATCTGCCATGCTGAACTTGTCCAACACAGACTTCACATACTTACTCTGACTCAACCAAAGTTTTTTATTAGACCTATCTCTATTGATTTCCATACCCAAGATGTACCTAGCTACCCCAAGATCTTTCATCTCAAACTGTGCTGACAACTGAGATTTAAAATCAGAAATCATACCCTTACCCTTCCCAAATAGCAACATATCATCAACATATAATGCAACAAAAAGAAGGCGATCATTTTCAACTCTAAAATAAACACAATGATCTAATTTTGATCTTACAAATCCAATTGACAACACAAAGGCATCAAACTTAAGGTACCACATCCTAGGAGATTGCTTCAAACCATATAGAGATTTCTTTAATCTACAAACTAAGGATTCTTTACCTTTAACAATGTAGTGCTCAGGCTGTGACATATAAATCTCTTCCTCCAAATCACCATGAAGGAAAGTTGTCTTCACATCCATCTATTCTTTCTCTAAATCATATGATGCAGCAAGAGATAACAAAAATCTAAGGGATGTCAACTTTGCAATAGGAGAGAATATTTCACCATAATCTATTCCCTCTACCTGTGAATACCCCTTTGCAACCAATCTAGCTTTATACCTTTCAACACTGCCATCTGCACAGAATTTCTTCTTGAATACCCATTTACAGCCAACAAATTTTCTCCCTTTAGGAAAAGGTACAAGGTCCCAAGTTTTGTTTTTCTCCAATGAAGCCATCTCATCATCCATAGCCTCAATCCAGGAACCTGCATCTTCCATGCCCAAAGCCTCTTTCACAGATCTAGGCTCATCAGTGTTAGTAATCAAAGCAAAGGCACAACTGGAATCTAACATAGAATAACCAAACCTTTCTGGTTGCTTTCTTTCTCTCATGGATCTCCTCAAGGGCTGAGGTTGAGGTTGTTCTTCCTCTTCTTCCGAACTATCAGAGCTGCTAGAGCTCTCCTCATCATTAGCCCAACATGGTCTCTCTGTTCAATCTTTTCAGGGGTAGGAGGCAACTGAACATCTTTTTCCTTTTCTTTTTCATCTGGTTGTAGCACAATAGGAGAAGATGTTAGCTCTCTGAAAATAACATTTCTACTATACAACACCTTACTAGTCACAGGATCCCAAAGCTTGTATCCTTTCACACCAGCACTGTATCCAATGAAAATACATTTAACAGCTTTGTTTTCCAACTTAGATCTTTTCTCCTTTGGAACATGTGCATAAGCTTCACAACCAAAAACATGAAGATGTCTAATTGAAGGCTTCTTACCAGACCACACCTCCATGGGTGTCTTACCAACAAGGGCTGATGTAGGAGATCTGTTAACCAGATAGCAAGCAGTGGCCATAGCTTTGGCCCAAAACCTTTGTTCTAAACCAGCTCCACTAAGCATACTCCTAGCCTTCTCCATCAGTGTCCTATTCATTCTCTCTGCAACTCCATTTTGCTGTGGGGTATAAGGAGTTGTCTTATGCCTCTCGATACCTTGTTCTTTACAGAACTGTTCAAACTCTGCTGAGAAAAACTCACCACCATTGTCAGTTCTCACACACTTAATCTTCTTACTAGTCTGATTCTCTACAAGAGCTTTAAATTCCTTGAACCAACTAAAGACTTGTGTCTTACTTTTAAGGAAATAAATCCACGTCCTTCTACTGTAATCATCTGTGAAAGATACAAAAAATACAGACTTGGAGATTGAAGGAATTTTTACAGGACTAAATACATCAAAATGAATAAGATCTAAAACATCAGAAGATTTGTGAGAACTAGAGTAAAACTGAACATGATTTCATTTACCATAGACACAGTGTTCGCAGAAGTCGAACTCGAGATTGCAATCATTTAACCCCTCAATGAGATTTTTATTTTTCAGGGTTCTAAGACCCTTTTCACCAATGTGGCCAAATCTCATATGCCACAACATTGTCTTTTCTGCAGGAAGCTTACCTTCCAAAGTGTTTGCACTACCATCAGAACCAATAGCCATAGACTTCTTCACTACTTGTTCAGATGGTGAGGATGAAGAACTATTACATAGAGGAATACATGCATCTAGCTGAAATAAGGTACCTCTCCTAGTACCCCTTGCAAGCACTATCGATCCTCTCATCATCTTGCATCCTTCTTTCGAAAAAACAACTTGCACACCTACATCATTCAGCATACTTACAGATAATAGGTTTTGTGCCAAACCCAGAATGTGCATAACTCCGTTGATTCCCTTTACTCATCCATCAGGAAATTTGATAGTGACCCTTCCGCGTCCAACTATCTTTAGGTGAGAATCATCACCCAAGTACACCTCTCCACCATCGAACTCTTCATATTTTGAGAACCAATTTCGATGAGAGGTCATGTGAAAAGATGCACCTGAGTCAACCAACCACACATCATTAGATGCATGGGCTGCCAAAGCTGCGATGAATGCATCGCCATCTTCTTGAGATCTTTCTGAAGCTGAATCTGAACCTTTCTTCTTCTTCTTCAACTCTTTGCAGTCTTTACGGAAGTGCCCAGATTTATCACAGTTCCAACATTTTGCCTTGGACTTATTGGAAGTCTTTGAATTCCCACAGGATTTGGATCTACCCTTATTGTCAGACTTATTGTCATTTTTCTTCCCTCTTTCAGTGGATCTCCCATGAACAGCAAGGGCTTCTTTTTCTGAAACGGAAGCCTTTCTCTGCATCTCCTCTGATAGCAGCGAAGACACCACATCATCCATTTTGAAGGTGACTAAAGTGCTTCCGAGAGCCATCACAAGATGGTCCCATGAATCTGGTAAAGAACACAAAAGTGTGTAGCAACGATCCTCCTCCTCTAACTTGACACCAGCTAATGTCAACTATGCAGCCAACAGATTAAATGCATTTAAATGATCTGTTAAGGATCCACCTTCCTCCATTCCCAGAGAGTACAACTTCTTCCTCAGGAACAACTTGTTCACCAGAGATTTGGCCTGATACACGGCCGCAAGTCTTTCCCACAAACTATTTGTGGTTTTCTCATCTAGAACATTCAGCAGAACTACATCGGTTAAACAGAGTCTTATGAGACCCTTAGCTTTACGGTCTTTGATATCCCAATCTGCTTGAGCTATAGTTGCTGGTCTTGTAGCACTTGAAGTCACTTCCCATAGGTCACAATCTTCCAACATGTCTTCCATCTTGAGTTTCCACAACTCAAAATTAGTGCCATTAAATTTCTCCACCTCCATTCTTCCATATGATGAACTTGCCATCTCAATCTGCAAATAAGATTCAGAATGCTCTGCAAAAAACTCCCACTCAAACTTGAGATCAGCTCAAAAAACCCTACCCAACAACTAGGATCAAAAGTTGATCAAGCTCTGATACCACTTGTAAGGAAACTCAGGTGCGGAAATAGTTTCCTACGCTAATCTCTATAGGAGAGTATTGTGCAAATTCTTATAAATCCTTACAATTTCAGATTCGTTAACTACTTTAACAAAGATATTGCAACCACATACAATGCATACAAAAAAATAGAGAATGAAACAATGACATACCCTGGGGAAAACCTTTCGGTAAAAAACCCCAGCACTCCAATACCTACACAATGTATTATCTTCAACACAAAGATTACAATACACTTGCAATGCAAGTTCTTTCAAGAAATGAGAGACAAAGCCAACAAGACTTAAATTTCTGTTATATCTCTCCCATAGGAGCAGCATCATATATATAGACTCCTCTGGACCCAAAAATAGGCACAACCACCAAGACCCATGCACAAAGCCACATGTACACAGTTGTTACATGCAATCCCAAGAATAGGCATCCATCCCTAGAATAGACTATGACAGCTTGTCATAGAATCTGCCAAAAATAACGGTCACAAGAGAAGTGTAAGAGAATCTATCATACCAACCCATTTTTGGCATATTCTCTTACACACACCAACCACTTCTTCTTGGGTGCCCAAATAGGCCCAAGTCATAAGATGCTCTTACACCTGTCATAGCACATTCCTTAAATAGTTCTTACACGTCATAGGAATCCGTCATGACCGTTTCAGTCATAATCTGCTTACTTACAAGATGCCGACACATCAAGTGGATTGACACATCAACATGCCAACTAGACATGTACACTCGCACTTAATTACATTATTTGCAAAAAATACATTTACAAAACAAATAATAAGAATAGGAATTATCCAAGGTTGAGACACCTTATTCCTAACAGTATTGATGATATTGAATGGAACACAATCGGACTGATGGAAGTGCAAATGAGAGAATTTTATTATATACTTCACAAGAAGTCTAGGAGAAGCACAATATGGGGCTACTTTAAATATTTCCAATAGAAAATAAACTTCTTACCCTTCCTTTGAAGTGAAGTAATGGGGTGAGCAACCCGAGAAAAATCTTTGACAAACCTTCTGTAATACTCGGCTAATCCCATAAAACTATGAACCTCGGGAACATTAGTTGGAGTTGGCCACTCCACTATAGCTTGAATCTTATCTGGGTCAACAGCAATGCCATTTCCTGATATGACATGCCCAAGATACTTAACCTCAGTCTGAAAGAATTCACACTTTTCAGCATTAGCATACAGTTGGTTCTCCCTAAGGCACTGCAATACTTGCCGAAGATGAACCTCGTGTTCTTCAAGAGTTTTGGAGTAAACCAAGATATCATCTAAGAATAGTATCACAAATTTGTCCAAGTAGGTTCTAAACACTCCGTTCATCAGGCTCATGAATACGAAAGGAGCATTTGTTAATCCAAAAGGTACCACAGTGAACTCATAATGGCCATACCTGGTGCGAAAAGCTGTTCGATGAATATCGGCTTCTTGAATCCTGAGTTGATGATAGCCTGACTTGAGATCTATTTTAGAGAATATTTTTGCCCCCTTCATCTGATCAAATAGGTCATCAATGCGAGGTAGGGGATACTAATTTTTTATGGTAACCTTGTTCAGTTGACGATAGTCAATACATAATCAAAGGGATCCATCTTTCTTCTTTACAAATATCACTGGCGCTCCCCAAGGTGATACACTAGGTCTTATAAACCCTTTAACAAACCTGGAGTTTCAATGACTGTCCCCTGACGATTGGCTTTCCCATGGTTTACAGTAGAAAACACTTGATGAGATCTACCTGAGTTACCTACTGTAGGTTCAGAAGTGGCCTGTCTAAAACTAACTGCTGGAGAAGATTTCTGAGGGCAATTAACTGCAATGTGCCCATGCTGTCCACAAGAGTAACATCCAGTGTTTTTGACAAAATTTCTTCCTGCAGAAGGTGCACTAGATTGCTGGTAGCTACTTCGACTAGAGTTCTGGGGCATACTCTGAGCTGGTTGACGGTTTGGGAATTGTTTTGCACGTTGCCAGTTGCGAGGATTATTAAATTGAGAACCCCCACTTTTATTTTTGTTTCCATTTTGATTGTTGCTATTGTTGTTGCTGACGAATTTCCTTTTCTGTTGGTTCTGATTCCCCTTAGGCGGATAGTTCTTAGGTATGCCTTGAAATTGATTCCTTGGCCCAACTTGGAAAGTATTGCCACCTTGGCCACTGGTTCGGCTTCCTAACCCCAAGGCTATATTTTTTTCTTCAAGACGAGCCTTAATGACTGCATCATTTATAGTTTGAGGTTCAAACATTCTTACACTATAGGCCAAGCGACTGTTGAGCCCTCTAAGAAAGTGTTGAGTTAACATAGGTTCATCATCCTTAAACCCTGAATATGGCTTGAGTTCCAAGAACTTCCTCTCATAGTCATCCACTAACATATTAAGCTGTCTTAGAGTATGAAATTCTTCGGCTCTTTCCCGCCTCCAATGGTCAGACAGAAATTTAGCTCGAAAAAGTTCTAGGAATAGTTCCCAAGAGAGGGTGGTGATGTCTAAGTGAAGTTTCTCTCTTTTTATTTCCCACCATGTGGATGCAAAGTCTCTAAGATGAATAACTGCAAACTGGGCTTTGGTATTACTGTGGTATGGGTGCATGGAGAAAAGCCTTTCTAATTCTAGCAACCAAGTTTGTGTGTAAGTTCCACCTTGTGTTCCCTTAAATGGGTTTGTCTTGGTTCTAAGGAGATCTCGCATATGAGAAGCCCATAGGGCATCCTCTTCCAATGTCTGGTCTGATCTCCTCCTAGGACTTCTTTCTCTTTCCTCATTGTGAGTGCTACTCTCCCCATGCTGGCCTCTATCCTGCCCTGCCTCTAACCTCTGAAGGATTTTTTGTAGTAATTCTGCTACTTGGGCTCCCTGAAAACCTCTTGATTGATTGTTAGATTGTTCCCCTTGTTCCTCGTATTGTTCTTCTTCATGAGAACTTTCATGTTGAGATCTAGGAGGGGCATTTTGGGCACCTCCTCTTCGACCACGGGTTATGGGTGGCATCCTGCCATGAGTTAAGAAGAATGATGAGTTTTAGGGTTTTGATTTTCATTTTGAGTTTTCCTAAGATGTAGTGCAAGTTTAAGGTACATGGACCCAATTCTTTAGGCCCCAGTGTAGCAACTTAGGGCTCTGATACCAAAGATTTCATGCCCCGCAAGGGAACCGGGAAGAGAACAAAGATTCTCTTTGTAAAGAAAACCTAAGCAAAAATTTATTTATTTTTTTAAATTTTCAAAACAATAATATGAACAAAACCTAAACTTAGTTTCCTCCAAGGTTCCCTTTTATTTAATGCATGATTCATTTAAGGCCATTAAGTAAACTAAGAACAAGATAAAGTTCTCAAAACAAATTACATCATATCTTTAAGAAATACAAAATATTTTCATTTCAACTTTCCATTTAAACATCTATATTCCTAAGTATCCTTTATGAACAATATAACTTTTTAAAATCAAATAAAACTCATCTAAATACATTGCACATATACTACATAACTTGGAATGTTACAAAATCCTTTTTCTTTTCCAACATACATCTTAAACATAAAGTTCACATTTCCCTTTTCCCTTTTTCCTAAGTCTACCCATACATCATTTTGAATCACATCAATGATTACATTACATTCATCTCCTCATGGGAGGTAACAATAATTTTACAAAATGAAATATAATTACAAAGCCTTCATTCTTCAAAATTGGTACATAAGCAAGCATGAATCTCCAAACACTGCATCCGCCAAAAGATACCTCGATAAAAGATTTACCACCCAACCATGTGGATACCTAAAAGGCCCACTCCCCCGTGCTAGGAGATAAACACCAAGCCCACAAAGAAGTAACTTACTAGGTTTTTACAAAGGGTTGAATAACAATTCCACAAATGAGGTTCACTTCACAAGGGTTCTAAGGTTTGGGTAGAAAATCCTAAGCAACAACCTAAGTGAGTGTCATCGCATAGCCCTCACCCCTTGGGTTGTCCTGGTACTAGCCACACTGGGCCCCGGCCCCCAAGTAGGCACATGCGGGATCGAATGCCTTTCGTACAGACAAGCGCCATTCGATCGTACCTACGCATAGGTACCTTCTCCCACTCCCATCCATAGCCTTTACTAGCACTAATGGCATGGGTGAGGCACATTTAATCTTTTTAATGTTTTAACCCATTCCCATAAGTTTAATTAAGTTTTCACTTGTTAAATAACTCTTCAGTCGGTTATCCTGGTCTAGCCACTTTAGGGCCCCGGCCCCGCACTGAGAGCCACTCACTTAGGGGTTCTTTAGGTTTCCTACCCTTAACCCACATGTCACAATCACATCACAAACATAGTAAAACATATCATAAACACATTTGTAAGACTGCATCAAAGAGTAGAAACTAATAAGATAGTTTATGAACGTTTAGGGAAATTAGGAACGTTTAAGGATATTTAGAATGTCCTGATCCTTTAGACAACCCTAATCCTAAACTACTTCCTAAACACATCCTAACCCTATTAAGGCATCTAAATGCACTGGACATAACCTCTGCCAAACACATTTAAGGTTTTCACAAATTTCCATACGCCAAAATAACGCTTCTTAGATTTCAGTCTAGGCCTGACATTTGACTAATCTTGAAATTTGGCTAAGTCTGGTTTTATGAAAATCTAAAATCTAAAAATCACAAATTTATAAACTAAACTATACTATGAAATTCCTACTAAATAATAACTAAATTTAATAGAAATTTCAATATTCCAAATTTAATATTCACTAAAAACAAACTACCACAAAATAATAAAAGAAAACAAAATAGATTTAAAGTCATTTTTAAATAGGCTATTTAGTATTTCATTATTTTATTTTCCTCCTACAATCTCTCCTTATTTTTCTCCTATATTTCCTCCTTATTATTTTCCTATAATTTTTCCTATATTTCCTCCTTATTATTCTCCTATAATTTCTCCTATATTTTACTAAAAGTTTAAATGATCTTACTAAATGTTATTGACATTTTATTTTATTATATTTTTTTAAAAATAAAAATAAAACATAACTCAAATGTTTTATTGAAACATATATATTTCAGAAACCAAAATAATATTTATATTGTATAAACGTCACCCAATGAATTCATATTAAAATGTTAAAATGTTTGTATTGATAGAATATTAAATGACGGAATAATATAATAATATAGCATTTGTTTTATTTTTACATATATATTTCAGAAACCAAAATAATATTTATATTGTATAAACGTCACCAAATGAATTCATATTAAAATGTTAAAATGTTTGTATTGATAGAATATTAAATGACGGAATAATATAATAATATAGCATTTGTATTACACTAATACAACATTTGTATAATGTACAGACGATTGACAAAATAATATCATACTACACACACTATTACCAATAATGCAATGATGTTTCACATATTATAATAATACATTTAATACTTCAACATTCTGTAATAATACGTTATTGCAGAATACATTAATCTATCAACCGTCTGCAATAATATACTATTACAGAACACATTAATATATTCACCCTACACCATACAATAATAATACGACATTACACCTATGTTTTGCAATAATAACACACATAAAGAAACTTTCAACCAATCTAAAAATCACATTCATACTATTAAATTAAACCTATTTCTCAGGATGGAATCCAACCTGGAGTCCTGCGGAATCCGGTTGATGAAGATGAATCCTTCCTCTCTGTCTCTTTCCAGCAAGCCTCAAACTCTTCCTGGATGAACTCTCCAGCCTTTATTTTCCAAAATCCAAATGCCAAACTTTTCTGAATCTCCCCAAATTTTTCTCTGGCAATCATAATATATATCTCTATATATATATATATATTTTCCTCCCCTCCCTTACACAAGAAATCTTCCGGTAAATAAAATGGAGGTGGTGGTTGCACGGGTAAACCAATTGTGCAACCATCCCAACCTCTCACCCGTTAATAATATGGTTAATAATATGGTTAATAATATGGTTTGTAAAACCATTCCCGTAAGGGGTAATCATATTTTATTTAATAAGGTTTTAATTTTATTTTTTTTGTCACCTAAATTTAAGGATGACAAAATAGAGAATATATTCTTAAATATTAATTTCCTAACTTACTTAGCCATGGTAATAGAATTTACCAATCCTATTTACCACTAATAAGAATAACATAAGAATAATTTCCTTCACACAAATAATTAATTTATTATATAATAATATATATTAATATATGTATTCATAGGCATATGTGTGCACCCATATGCTTATGGTACATATACCATAAATCATACACATTATTATTAATATTAAATATTAAAATAACATTATTATAAAATATATTATTTATTATTAATGATATTAAATCTCACGATTTAAATCACATACCAACTCGTTCACACTAGTATGCATATACGTAACTTTTAATAATGATAAATTACTAAGTCATACCTATCAAAAATCTACTTACAACTTTGAACATGCCATGAAGACAAGACCTAGCTACCAGATCCAAAAATCAACCAACTACAAGATCGCATAATGCCTCCACACAAGGGACTAACTCGACACCTCCCACCTAAGGGTTTTAGGATCAAAGGTGAGGTTTCTTCCTGTGGAACCTGGTGATATCTCCGTAACAACAACAACGATCAAGGATTTTGAGAGATCGCTCAGACCTGTGAAGCCAGGTGGAGACGATACCTGGTACCTGTAATCCTGCATCACTAAGAAGAGATACATACATATACATATGGATATACAAATCAAATATATGCAAGTAGATGACTAGGATCGATACATCATGTGGACCTCAACTGAGTGAGTAACTACGACTTCGTCCTGAGTCATAAAACACATCAGTCACATATCCATGCAACATAGAAGATCATGATAATGGTTAGTATTTAAATCCTTGGGTTAGATCCATAAGACATATAAAAATAGATGATTTTCAAATCTCATAAACATATAAATGATATAACCGTAAATGAGCATATTAATCATCTGATAAACATAACATCATCCATAAAGCATAAACGTAAATGTATAGTCCTAACCATCACAATAGAATGTCCAAATCAGAAAGTCCAAGTATCAGCATAGGAGAGGTATTACATAAGGAAGATAAAATTGAAGATAAGGTAGTCCCAATGGAATTTGAATCAAAGAAGTTATAAGAGAAGATGAATAAGAAAATATCAAAGGAAAAATTGACTGAAGTCAAGGTTGAGGAAAGAAACACTAATAAGGTAGTGAAAAAATTCTTAAAAGGGAGATGGTAGTGACATGGATGACATGGATATTATTCAAGTTCCAATCCAATTGGATGCACCAAATCTAGTTTAGATGATGATATTTGCATCGGTGGCTTAGGCCAAAGAAAGGAAATTGTTTTTGAAGCCACATGTGAAGGATAGTGATACTTTATCAATTGCATCTAATGTATTAGACAATATCATGCCAACCTATGAAAAGTATCAAAATGAAACATAGTATAGAAAAATTGAGGGCTTAATCAATGTAATAAGTACCCACTTTGAATCATTAGAAATATCTTCTATGACCAAAGTCAGTAATGAGTTTTATGAGAAGAGATATAATGAATTATGTACTTTGAATGCAAAAGATAGGACATCTATGGGAGATGGTATACATAGATTAAAAGATGCTCTAATAGAAGGAATAAATATATACAATAGATACATCACCTATCCTAAATGTGTGAATGATTTGGAGAAATTTTTAAAGGAGAGTGAGATCAAACAATCACATTGTCAACATCATTTTATCCCTTGACAATTTTGGTTGCTAGCCATGAAGGACAAGTCATATATATGATGGATAAAATAAAAATTATAATCATAGAGGAGAGATTCATTGGGATAATTTTTGAGCTGAGAAGCTTGATAGCCTCTAATATGGACATCTTATTCAATGAATGAAGAGAAGCAGAGGTAGAACACAACTCACTTGATGCATCTAACCTATAATCAACAAAGAAACTTGTATATTCCATATGCGGTCATATCCATATCATTGAAAGCCTAAGAGAGAGTTGGGGTGGATATTTTTGAGCCTTAGGGAGCATATTTTCTAATCCTATTAAGCTCTCGTAACTATAATCATTATACTTGTATATAGATGAAAATTATGGGGGTTTTGGTACAAATTTTTGGCATGCAAATGACTGCCTTTTTCATTGATGTCAAAAGGGGAGAGATATGTTGTGAAAATTTCCTTATTTAGCTCATGAGGAAATAGTGGGAGTGAGTGCTTAATTTTAATCTCACTAGGAGTATTCAATATTTGGCATTTTTGACACTTAGTCATTTTTCACTAAGTGTTGTCCTCAATGACAAAGGGGGAGATTGTTGGAAAGAGACATTGCATAGAGGATTTTGTATTGTCATTGATGGAAACTAAACTCTATTTTTAGATGTGCATTGCAGTAGGAGATCATATTGAAATTCAAAATGGTTTGCAATAATAAATTGACTAAGTATGCAAATGAAGAACAAAGTGTTCTACTAGTGCTCAATATTTGGTTTGGTGGCCTCTTACCAATTTATATTTTTAGTTTCAAACATTAGGGTTGTATTTTGGATGTTTGGATATGTTTATTCAAGATTTTGGAGGTTTGGTGATACTTGGTGTGAAAGTGACGTGGATTTGTATAACCATTTTTGTGTTTGACAGTCAAAACATCTGACTAGGTGAAAAAATCTATTTGTAGACATGGTAAATTGGTTTTGGTGGTAAATTTTTATTTGAAATGATGGATCTAACATATAAAGGGATATGTGCATGAGTATTTTGGCTTGTATTGAAATTTAAATTTGGATTTGTTGGTTTTTGTCAACACGTTTCACATTTCCATAGAACTTTTTTAAGTTGACATGGTACGATCTAATTTTTGGTTGATAACCTATAAGATCACATATTAGGGTTTAAATATGTGATTTTTGCATGCCAAAAGTTGTGGTGCTAAGGTTTCATGCAGGAAAGTCAAATATGAGCCTCTGATTAGCGAAGAACAATTAGAGAGTGTAGTCAGAGATAAAGTGTATCAAACTAAACATGTGTGCTAATGTGGAACTATAATAAGGCATTGGTGGATGTTATTTTAGAAATTAATAGATTTTATTTATAATTGAAGCAATCTTGTAAGGTAGCGAGCCTTCTATAAAGGGTTGTAGCCCTGATTCTAATTAAGCAATAAGCTCTATGTGGTGTTCCTAAATGCATGTGCATTCTTATTCTAATACCTTTACCAGGGTATAGTTCTTTTTACAAAATACGTTATCTTGTGGGTTCCATCACCATCATGGTTTTTTCCTGATACGATTTCCATGATAAAAATCTTTAGGTAATGGTGTTGTGGTTATTTTATTTATGTTCATGGTTGTTTCCTTAAATATAGTATATGTTAAGTAGTTTGTGAATTAGATTATTAATGTCAAATTTTGTAGAACACTGATTCAGCTCCCTCTTAGTGTTCTCTCCTTGCAAAATATCTTACATTGTTAATTTTTTTACATCCTCCATATGTTGCACTTAAGGTGGGTGTTAGTGTAATTAAGGCAGTTTACCTTGGTTATTTTTCTCATAGGTCCTAATTACACATTACTTAAAATACTTAAGGAAGTACATAGGAGTTGTAGCACTACCACTTTAGGTTTACTTATCATCAGACTATTTTATCGTATTTACTTATAGTGAATGGAATTTTCAAATTTGGAGGGTTGTCGTTACATTTAGTGAATATGTGCCTCCATCTTTGGTGGGCAATCCACCTTTTGTGGTGTTATCACACTATCACCTATCCACCTTTCCTGGAGAGATATATTTTTATTTTTATTACCAGGTAATAAGATAACGACCCTTGTCATTGGCTCATTCACTCCTTTGTACTCACCTTGGCTATATAACCAAGGGCTATCCTATATATTGTCATTCAATTTTTGATATTTTATTCTTGGCGAGAATACAATGTATCCATAACATATAATTTCTCTCTTGTTAAATTATTCTTTCCATTTGGCTTCTAGATCTTGGGTGGCTATATCTATAGCTAAATATTACACTAATTATTGTTATTTTTTAGTAACTCGGGCTAATGGCCCTTCCATTATTTTTTAATAAAAAACATAGAACCAAAATGCATATAATAGTTAGATTACTCTTTCTAAGGTTTTTATACAAATACTTTTCTTTATATTTTTCACAAATATCCCTTAATTTGATAGAACTTAGGAGTATAAAAAATAACATAAAATACAAGGAAATCTGAAAATTTTCATTGAAAAAGAAATGGTACCTAGCTCTAGGTTTGATATAAATCTTGCTATGTCATCTACAACTTCTTGATTCATTTTTATGCCAAAATATCATGTTTTATGAAATGGATGCCTTGTGATTGGGTTCAAGGCATTTTTAGCTATTTTGGCTCGCTTCCACACATACAAAATTGACCCCAACAAGCATAGAATCAAACCTTGCATGTGGATTTGAAGTAACCTCGTTGATCTAAACTTTGTTCAATTGGATTTCTAGAATCTAATCATTTTAAAATTTTCAATCTATTTTTAAATTTGAAGTAACATTGATAATATTATTTATAAGATTACAAGGTCACAATTACTCTCTTTTGTCCAACTCCTAATACTAAGTTAATGGCAAACAATGATGATAAAAGTTAAACAATAATCATGCAATACATCTAACCATACATGTAGTTGTTGATTTCATTCTCTTACAATAATACAATATATAACAAAGCTCTCATATTGCAAATCAACTTATCTGAAAATGAATTAAGGAATGTAATTAAATTTAGCATTATAGTACATAAATTAACAAAATCCACACTAAGATAGTTTCTAGTACTTAATTGAAGTGAGTTGTCTCAAACCTATCAATTTTAAATTAAAATTTGTGATTTTTTCCTTCATCAATAGATTCAACCTAGGTAAACTAAAAAAAAAAAAAAATCTTTAACAACACATGCACGTAAAAATACCTATTTATTATGGTGGCAAAAATAGTTGGAAATTTGTATAAAATAAAAATGAGTCGTAAATTTGAAAATTCAAACTCCATATTTAAACACTAACTCCATTTCCTAATTGATTTCCGTTTAAATGTGTTGTAGAGATGATTTTTTGGCTCATCTTCCCACAAAACGAACTCAAAAGATATTGTAGTGGTAGCATATCTAATGGACATTTAGAGAATTAAAATAAAGGAGAGTAAATATACATCTATATTTTTTTTTTAAAAGGAAGAAACAAAATTATTTCAATAAGATCAACTAGGATATTTAGGAAATAAAATAAAAGAAAGTAAATTTACATCCGTATTACCAAAAAGGAAGAAGAAACAAAATTATTTCGATAAGATCGACTCGTTTAATATTCAATAAGTTTTGCTGGTATTAGAACGATGCATCTTTTCTCTTTTCATTTTAATATATTCTCTTGCAGTGGCTTCTACCACTTCAAGATTAAAAAATCATATATTCACTAGGTTTTTCATTGTTTCCGAATGTAAACGAGGTGCGCACCCGTGGTTTGTAAATTGCAGCACGACTAGTTTTTCGCAAGTGGATGTCAGCGTGAATTTTTCTTTATTGCATACGGCAACTTACAAGATGCTTTCCTCACATATCAAACCTGTCCGTCGACGAAAAAATCCCCGCTCAAATCCGATTCCCAATCCAATGTCTTAATCTTTCGTATAAGTTGCTAATAATTTAGTCTTCAAATCCGTCATTTAGGGTTATCCGTTCGCTTTGATTTTGTCTTTAAAGCCCAGGAAATTGGGAGAGACTGCAAGCGTAAATGATCCATTGTTTTTCTTGGTAAGAGAAAATGTGTGGAGGAAGCATAATATCAAAATTTATACCTGAAAAGCCTAATGGCCAAAAAGCTACTGTCAGGGACTTATGGATAAGCTTTGACAAATTTTCTGAGTATCATCTGGGTAATGCCCATTTTCAGCCGCCTGATGCCGCACATAGCTATTGCCAAACAGAGCAGAAGAAAAGTGTCATGAAGAAAGCAAAGGAGAAAAGGAGGAAGGCAAAGCATATGTACAGAGGGGTGAGGCAGTGTCCCTCTGGGAAATGGGCTGCAGAAATCAGAGACCCCGTCAAGGGAATTAGGGTTTGGCTTGGAACTTACAACTTACCCGAGGAGGCTGCAATTGTCTATGATCGTGAAGCTAGAAAAAATAGAGGAAAAAAGGCCAAGCTCAATTTTCCTTCACATTCCATTAGAACCGATGACTCTATGGAGAAGGTGAATGTCTCCCTTGAACCCATGTCAAATACAAGAGATTCTTATGGTTACTGCCCTCAGAGTAGCAAGGAGGAATCTGTTAAAATTCCTCTAGGAGAGTGGCTCAACCCTGAAGAACCCAAAGTAGTAGTAAATGAGTACATGGAAACTTTGGAGAGGATCTTGGAATTGAACCCTCAAACGTCCACACTGCAGTATCTGTCAGTGGGTGCTGATTTCAATAATGCTGTGTTACAGTCTCCTGAATCAGAAGTCATATGCTTGAGTCCGACTAACAAGAAGATAATGGATGAGTCGTTTTCTCAATCATCAGTCTCTTTCGATAGGATTTCTGCAGAGGCATTTGATCAGAGAACTCAGCTAGAATCTCCCAATTCATTTGAAAGAACGGAGTGTTTATTCGAGTGGGAGATGGATTTGTATGAGTCCGAATGTTTATGGGGAAGGCAGAGTGAATTTCAGCAGGAGCGCTGCACAATGAATTATCCTGATGAGGGGCCGACTGGAAACGAGGAAAACCTATGGATAGATGCTTTCTGAACCCATTTTCTACGTATTCCTATCATGGTTCTCCAATGATGTCTATGACAGTGTGTTTGGAATCGGTTGTAGCTTTCTTTTGACTCTAGGATTTTTGTTGTAAAACTGAACGGATCAGTGATGGATGCATGTATATGGTATGTTGAGTGTAGAGTGTCCACCCTTCATGTCAATATTTGATCATTTGAATTCTTTTTCCTAAGTAGGAATGTTGTTGTACATTCTGCATATTGCCTCAAAATCTCTTTAATGGAGTTCATGTTTGGATTTTTGTCTCTCTTACAACAAGGTTAATGTTTGAGTTTTAGTTTAAACTAGTAGGTTTAGTTTTTCTTATTTATACTGGTGGGATTAGTTCTTTTGCATACGATCTTATTACGCCGTAGGCGTTTCACTATGAACGCGTTTGAGCTGATTTTGTTGATCAGATGGCTGCAAATTGTGGAGAAGGCAATGACGGACATTGGGAGACTGTGAGCCGTCCATCCTGCGTTAAGGCAAAACACAATTGATTGGTGAGAGAAAAAGCCCACGGATCACCAATTAACACATCCAAACCCTCCGTAACATCTTAATCGGACGATTCACAGAGCTCCCCTGAAATATCTCTGGTCATTAAAAGCATCATCGCAAGCAAGTCGCAGGGTTTCAGCCAGTATAACCATTTCTGGAAGGTTTGTTAGTGTAATTCATACACCGTGGGGAGAGCAGAAAATTCGGAAATGTATTCTTCGTTTCTGAACCACACCTCTGCGGCTTAGTAGAAGAAGATGACGGGCTTGTAGGTAAGAAATTAGGCAATTTTCTAGGGTTTCTGAAGCCAATTTGGGACTGAAATGACTACAGAGCGATTGCATGGCATAGAATTTGTTGTCTGCTTGTTAGGGTTTTATTGAAGAAAACTTGATTGCTAGGGTTTTACTGAAGAAAACTTGTTTGTTAGGGTTTTACTGAGACAACTTCTGGTTGAATTACAAATGCTCTGTTCAGGGTTGCAGAGAAGGGGAGCACAGGAGCAGGTGACAGAATTGAGTATGTTTTAAAGGGTTCTTTTGTGGATGAAGGGAGGAGTTCATTTGAGCCTGCAGAGAGTGGTGTTGTTACTGGGTACACCAGGCTACTACCATTGCCAAGTGAAGGCGGTGGGAAAGTTTATGTTTATCTCTCAATGTGTGAGTATGTTCAAGGAACCCGCTACCTCACTGTGGTGAAGGGCACATCTTTGTTTATTGCCCAGCTTGCCCCAACCTTAACTGAAATGCAAGAAACAACTTTCTGAATAGGGATGCTATGTACAGCCGTATATAACTCTACGGCTTCATATGATTATAGGATCTTGAGTTTTGAAAAAATATAAACTGTAATTCTATGACTTCATAGGAATATAGGAATATAAACCTAACTCAATATTACCTGCGATATTATCACCAGGTTATGTCATCATTAACTCCCTCTCACATCTGTCTTTCGCATGCTTTCTGTACTGGTCCCATCATCCTTGGCATAACTGTAAGCCTGGGGCATTGTCGCTTGAAAAACCTGGAGTAATCGGTTGGCATATCTATCAATACCCACCATATTTGACAACATTACAAAAATAGAGAACTTTGAATGGAATGAAATGTTAAATTCCTTTCATTTATAACACACACACACAATTATTTTTTTATTATTTTAAGTCCAAAAAGACCTTTGCACTCACAGGTTATCCCACAATGATAACAAGGACCCTGCTTGCCCATGTAAGTGTATTTATTTGTTTCTTCCTCTGCTAACTCTGCCCGCACAACATGCAAAATAACACCACTAATTAGCAAAGTTAGCTGCAAACATTTACAGCCTTGACGTGTGTGCACCTTGAACAAGACTTGTAGGAGCATGCAGGATTTACTGCTTGTACTTAATTTTTCAACTATTCTAGATAAACATAGTTAAATTTGGATGATGAATAAATAAGTATGATAGGAAATATCGATTAGAAGTCTTTAAATGTTCGTGTTAACATGGAATGTGGAAACTTCAATGTCTTTTATACTGTAGATATATATTTCATAGATATATACAAATCTACTGTTATTTGGAATTGGTGTTCAGTGCTGGTAATGGCTTAAATTAATCAGAAGGGTGAGGGGTTGTATATTGGAGTGGGTTTTGTAGTTTCAAGTAAAATTATATTTTATCTAAACAGCTTTGACCAATCGCACAGGTGTATTTTGTTTTGGGATCAATGAATTAGTGGATCGTGGATAGTGTCTTGGAATAACAAATTCAACACCTTTCCCGTCATCACACCTAAGTAGTAATATTTGTAGGCTTTTATTCACCTAATTGCTATATAAATGACCCTAAAACCTAGAGCAAATGTGGAATCTGAAATCACCTAACAAAACCTAAGTACCTGCAACTTCAAATAGTCTTGAGCCTAACCTCAATGCCATTATCAATGACTTCTTTTGCACTTTTTTGGTTGTACCGAATCAAGTTATGGGGGCTACTCCCTTGACTAGCATATTTTTTTATTTTTAGCTGCTATGACGGATTTTTTTTTCATACATATGTACAAATATGGATCTAAGGACCTAAGGAATACTTTCTTGTTGAGTTGTGGCCTGGATGGTCCTTTTCCACTGGATTGATTGTTTATAGTAAGATCCTCTTCCATTAGGTTGGTTATGGTGGATTCCTATTTGACTGAGGTGGGTTAGTTGGTTGTAGCCCTCTCTTATATAAGAGGACTATACCCTCCTATAAGTTAAAAGAAAGTTGTAAAGCCTTATTGCTCTCTTACTGGAAAGAGCTTAATCATTGGATATTGTTTAGTTTAACTTGAATCAAAATAAAACTGACAAAAATTGACAATCACATGGGCATCCTAGAGCAATTGGTAAAGCAGGACAGGGGAGATTAGAAGTCACTTCCCCTGTCTCCATATGAGGTACTAACATGTTAGGAGCCCATCTGTTTAATCCAATGGTTTGAAGTTTAAACAATAGTCACAAGCATTCATTTTCTGAATCTCTTACCTTTTGTAATTTTTTTTGGCTTATCCAGTAATTTTTTATTTTTTTAACTTCTAAATATCTGCAATCTTTTTAAGCTTTGTTGTTTTAATCTACTGTTTATGATGGATGGGTATATTGCAGGGTTCAAGTATACAAAAGGAGCTCATGATGTAGTGAGTGTAAATTCAGAAGGTTACAAGAGCTGCAATAAAGGAGCATTCCCATCCCTGATATCTGGTAATGACAAAGTAACTCTGAAGAAGGGGCCCAATTACTTTAACTGCAACTTCACTGGCCACTGCAACAGTGGCATGAAAATTGTTGTTATAGCAACATAAGCCAGTATTTGTTTCAACTTTTAAACAAAGTAAAAATATTGTCAACAACTACAGTAGGCATCTCTTTAAGACTTTGAAGGAATGTAAGATGTTCAAAGGTAAAATCTAGTGGAATTCATTTAGAGATTTAACTGTTGGAGTTTCATATTTGTAGGATACTGCTAGAGTGCGTGCACCAGGCACTGTGTGGATTTGGGAGCAAGCCATACACATTTTGAAGACATAAAAAAGATGATTGCATTCTTTGATTGGTCTGTATTTCACTTGTAAAGTTGTATTTCAGATTCTCCGATTGAACTGTATTCCACTTCAATTGAATTGTATTCCACTTGTATGGTTGAATATGTTGTTTTAGCATCTAGATGTATGCTACAATAGTTCTGCAATTCTTTGATTGGACTATATTTCATGCTATTGGCGTAACCATTGCACCTTGTTGGTGCAAGTGCTAGGGATTCCATGGCCATGGTTTTCGCATCAAATGCAACAAGTATAAATCTACACTGAATTTGATTTCCTGTAAAACAATATGTAAAGATTGCACATATTTCAATTGTGAGGATTATGCTTTCAAATCTCAACTGACAGATATAATATTTTTCACATTGTAACATGTATTTTAATATATTTGGCTGGTTCACTCGTGTTCTAATGCTCATAGTGTGTTTTTATATCCTAGATGACGATATGCAGAGTCATTTTTTATCGCATCTTAATGAATGGTTGATTCATGATTGAGATTTTTTCCAACTGGTGCTCTAGTATTCTATAAGAAATAGAATAATACCTTTCCTTGCTATTGAGAATTGAAACAATAGACTAATCTGAACAGAAATGGACAAAACCAATCATTGTAATATTTTTATTGGTGGCTGCTGCAAATCGAGGCAATGCATTTAAGAAAACTATCTTCCCTGGTGGCTAAGAATCGATAAAATAAAAGATCATGTTTATCCCTTATTAAAATAGAATCTAATTTTAATTATAAAATGGTAGGAATCAAAAGAGAAAAAAACACTAGTCGTGGCAACTAGAGGACACCATTAACATAAGGAAAGATTTTTAAAAAAACTAATAAGATAAAAGAAAGTTTTGCATAAAAGTTTGTGTTCTGTATATGTATTTTTTTATTGGAAGATTTTATATTATTAATGAAAAGTTTTATTATGCTGTAGGCGTTTCCCTATGAAAGGGTTCAAGCTGATTTTGCCCGATCAATGGCTGGAAGTGGTGGAGAGCTAATGACGACCATTGTTTTCATCCAGATCATTAGATTTTTTTTCCTTTTCACTAGTCAGTTCTTATTTCTAATTCATTACTTCTTTTTGTCTTTTTCATTTTTTTGGGCACCGTCATTTATGTCACCGCCTTTTGATTGGTTTTCTCTATCCACCAAACGATTGGCATAGGATTTCAAAAAATTGGTACAAATATCTGCACTATGATAGTTTACAGTGAAATTTCTAGCTGAAGACAAAGCAAATGAATAATTTTTGGCTTTTCCTTTCAGCTAATTTTTGGCTTCATTTTAGACTAATACTCTTATTCAGCGTTAAGAAAATACTCCGATTCAGAGGGTTTCAAATATTTGCATATTAGCAAATTAAATGCATTTCTCTTTTCAATTCTAGCAACTATTTATACAGAAACCTTAATCACAGGTGACAAATGTAAAATGCTAAGGCTATAGAAAATACCGTGTTGCCTCGGTGAGTTATATTAAATATCATAAAGACGTTGGACGTACTGACATAAGGATCATAATTTAGGAGACCTCAAAAAAATTTGAAGCAAATAAAAACACTGACAAAGAAAAAAATTAGAAATCAATTCCACAGATATTCATATTTCAAAACAATATTATTATATCAAAGAAAAATAATCAAAAACCCAAAATTTAACCAGTGAGAAAATGAAGTCATTTTTTCTGCAGCTTGATTTTTTAACCAAATTAAATGACTTCAAAGCAATTTAACCTTAAAACCCTTCTAATCAATGATGCCCACCGAAATATGAGTCTTTCAGTGCTTTGGAATCCCCTTTTCGGCCTTTGAAGCCACCATAATCATATGTAGGCTGAAATTTTTGGAAAGCACTAGTGTCAAATGCAAACACTGAGAGACGTGGGAATGGAAATAGCAACAAACTGGCAAAATCAATTCCTTGCTTTCTGGCAAAACAATGAATCTCCTTACCTTGTCTCAATGCTTGTGCATTAGCACAGGTGGAGAGAACATTTCCTATAGTTGTCCGGATTGGAGCTACTCCCTCCACTTGCATTTGACAAAAGAATTTAAAAGCAGAACTTGCAACCATAGTATTCACCAAGAGAAGCAACTCCAAACTGGACAACTATAGGAAATTTTCTCTCCCCCTGTGCTAATGCAACCGTAGTATTCACCGAGAGAAGCAACTCTTTGAACTGAATTTTACAGAGCACCTTGGATTTGAGATTGGAAAACACCTCACATGTGTAGTAACACCTGTTCATATATTGCATGTCCACACCATCTCTACATGCAGATGTAAATTTTTTAAAACCCTTGCCAAAATGTCAAAATTGGTGATAATCTGATACCACATAATAAATGGTTTACAGATAGTATGCAGTCACCTGCAGGGTAGAGTCTGGAAGAACATGCATTCTCTTGCATTGGAAATTTCAAAACATTTCCTACCCTTTTGCAACCGCATGGAATGACCAATAACACAACCAAAATATTTTTTATTCAAATTATTGGTAAAAAATATACATCTTATCTTGCACAAATTTGAAAGCTAAATTTATGCAATAAATTTTGGCTATTTGATTGGATGAACAACAAAGAATTAATCATCATTTAATTGTCTTAGCCTCCGCAATAGTAGAAAAATTAATTAAGTGTCACAGGAATAGGAATGCATGTCACATTTAAGTGGCCATGTCTTAATAAATACCAAATAAACTTGTTTTATATAGATAATATAATTTAAATTACACTACAATTGTCTTCTATTTCTAAAATAATTAATAAATAGTAAATATCCATTTAGCACTCAAATGGACCATTTAGTCGTGCCATTCAACGAATCCACTTGGTGGGTTTATGGTGATTCATGCATTCCACATGCTACTGAGTTAGAATTTAGAGAAATCATAGGTCTTGTAAGCTTGGAAAATTAATGAAGACATTGTAAGATCTATTTGAGGAAAGGGGACAAAAAAAATGGTTGGAAGAATAATGTTTAGGCAGTTTCCCAAAGCTTAAATTGCAAGGCCACCATTTTGCTTTAACTTCCCCGTCTCAGTCCTTTTTGTTGTTTTACTTCTGTCAAGCACTGGTTTTCAGCGTAAGAGCATAATTCCAGATGCTTTTCATTTCTCTCTAGTTTCCACGGTCTTATATTCATTAGAACACCTTAAATTAGACCCAGATTCCCTTGGCTATTGCAGCCTTGAATTTGGTCTAATTTAAAATCATGCCTATTAGTATTTTTTGTTCTTAATTTGGATTTCAATGCATATTTGAGAGAGGAAGAAGAATTCCTAGCCAATGATGTGTATGAGATCATATGAGCGCTACTTCCTACTCCTCTGTTACATTGAATTCTGCCCACAGCTCTATGAGTGATATAAATTCTATTAGTTTCAGTTGTCTTTTTTGGGTTCTTTCGATGGGGTGGGATATTGGAGTGGTACAAGTAGCATAAGCCAAGACATACAAAATTCAAGGAGTTTTTTGATCCTAGTTATAATAAGAATAGAATTAGATACTTCCAATTTGATATCTTCAGTGATTTTTAGCCTAAATTAGAATCTACAAGCTCCTGCAAAGCACCTTCTGATCTGATCTTTGTCCTATCCATCTAGAAATACTATTCCCTAGGAGTTGATCTGATCACAGGACACAAAACCTCATCATAGTTTCCTGCTTCCTCGACTTGGAGCTCTTGTGCGGGGCTTATGCCTTGGTTGCGTTTCTAAAAGAGTACTCGCAATTCAGAGACATAGCCTGAATTTTAATATATTTACAAACTTATTAATTAATGTATGTTTTATTCCTAGTTGTGAAGCAACTTCAATATAAAATTTTAGGCATTGCCAATTTTAAGGCATGACAACTATTAGCGATTATAATTAACACATAATTTTATTCACAACTGACAACTATTAGTGATTATAATTAACACATAATTTTATTCCTAGTTGTGAAGCAACTTCAATATAAAAGTTTAGGCATTGCCAATGTTTCTATTCAGTTAAATAATTTTACACATAATAATCTATTACTACCTAAAAAATGAAAGCATATTTTGTTCCTCATAAATACAGCGTACCCATTGCACACTAAGGTGTGATTACTAGTTGATATAAAGTGGAGATAAATAAATAATTACGTAGTGCACATCAATTATTAATTACCTACTCAAATTTATAAGATGAAAGATAAGATAAATACAAATTGAATTACATCCACGAGAAAAAATAAAGATAATCTCTTTGTTCTTTGTTCTTAGCTTTACATTGTCCACAGCGTTATTAAAATCTCAACACAAGTCAAACAGCCCACCAATAGAGGAAAAAAAAATAGAAAGGAGATTAAAAAATAGAACCAGCCAAATCCATTATTTAACACTCAATTAATCAAACAACATGTGCCCTCCCTTTCTAAAATTTGGTTTCAGTGTAGGAATGGTAAGGTTTCTCTTTTTCAAGTGGATAGTAGATGAGAGTATAGTTGTAATTGAATTCTATCTTTCTCATGACAAAAAAATGTACATATCATATTAATGTTATGAGTTTCGCTATTGGCCATGCATTAACACATGAGCCTTTTTGTTTGTGTGAATAAAAGACAAATTATAATAGTTTCATCTTAGCCACATGCCATAATCTATCTCTTTTCTAAATGTCTAAACCATATGCCATAAACTCACTCTTTTTAACTTTTGTTAGTGTGACAACAAAATATTATTGTGTCTTTGGCTAACGCATACACAATATCATTTGCAAGCTATAATTACTGCAATTATAGATAATTATGATGCACAATGAAAAGGAGTAGTATGAAGCCATGTGATCTTTCATGTGACATTGATAATGGTATTAGTCTAATATATTTATATCGGTGTTCCATTGGTTCCCTATACATAATCAATTTTTGTGCCCCCACTTCATTATTTCTATCATGAATATAAAATGAAAATAGACTAATAAATGAGCAAGAAAAATGGTGTACCTTCACATCTATAATTTTATAAGTCAAGAAGATCCATTATGGTGTCCAAATTAATACATATTGTTATTTGGGTAGGTCATTCTTTTGTCGTCCAAGAGTCTACATGATAATGAAATGAAAGATATCAATGTACTGATTAGATATATGGGCAGCATACAAATGATATATAGATTACTCCTCCAAAATGATTATATATGAAGTTGTCATTTAGTCTAGCTTTTATATGTTATTTGGTGGTCTTTTGTACTTTTTTACTGGATATAAGTTATATTTCCTTTTTAATTATGCTATGCAATATTTATACTTTGTATCAAATTTTTTAGGTTCTAACACCACACACTCTAACATGTTAATTAGTTATATAGAACTCTAAAAGGTAAAATGGGAGAGCGAGGTGGGAGAACAGGTGCTCCAAGGGTTTCTAGGGAATATGACTTTACAAATGAAGAATCTTATGATGTAGCAGATGATGATGTTGTTTCTACTAGGGACACCCATCCCACTTGGGTTTTTCATCTTGGGGATTTTTTGTGCCCTATTTTTTAAGTTGGGTGGTTTGTCGTGATCTACAACCCTCTTTATTTGGCATCATATGTTGTGATGTTCCCAAAGGGTCATTGTCTGTTGACAAATCTTTCTATTATTTGATAGATGTCAGTCTTTGTGTTGTTGAATAAATGGGTCCTTGTTTTAGTGGTTTGTTCATATTGGGGCCTTGGGGTTTCTCCAGATGCTATTGTTGGATGTTCTTTCTTGTGGTTTAGTTGTGGTTCTTTGTATGGTGCTCGTATATAGTTGGAAATGCATAGTGCTTTCTTGGATCTGTATAGTATTGGAAGTTTCCTTTGTGTGGTGTGTTGGTGTGGTCTTTCCAATGGTTTGGCATCAATTTTAATTTATTATCATAGGGCCTATGCCCCATTCTGATTAGGGGTCTATGTCAAGGGTGTTATTTGGTTCTTGGCTCTTAGATAGTTGAGTATGGATGGGTAATAATATTTTAAGAGGATGAAATTTGATGTGCTTACACCTATCCCCTTCCTCTCTCTTTTTGAGGCACCTTATTCCCTACTATCTTACTCTTTCAAAAGTGATTGGCACTTTGTTTCAGGGTTGTTGGCGATGAAAGTATGTGACTATTCTTAGAGGGGGTGGTTCATTATGATCACTTTCTTTTGGCACCTCTCCCTATTATGGGAGGATTTTATCTTGTCTTCCTTTTATGGTGTAGGTAGTGGCTAGTTCTTTGTTGTAGTGATCATGGTGAAGATTGGGGGCAAGTGGTTTAGGTGATTCTGAGTTGATGTTCTTGTTACTTCTTTTCAATTGTTTCTATGTTGGGCCTCCCCTACTCTATAGGTTTCTTCTATCTTTGCTACATCTCCTATTAAGGTGGAGAGAGCTTCTATGGAGGTAGTATTTTGTATATCCAAGAAGAAGTGGTTTCCCCTTGTTTTTTCTTCTACTGGCTTTTATTGAGCTGGAGTGTTATGGAACATGTGAAGATTTTCTTAGGAGAATATAGTGATTGATTAAGTTTGGGGGCGCATTTCAAAACCCCTTGTATGAATCTCTCATGTCTTGTTGTTCTCTCTAGTGTCTTATGGAAAATGTATCTATATTCCTGATTATTGGATCCGTGCAAAACATAGGTTTTAGGTTATGGTAAACTATCAAAACCCTTCTAAGCTTGAGTGAGGCTTTTAAAACCTTATGTAGTGTTGTGTGGATTTGGCTTGTAGTCAGTGTATCCAATGCTTCCTCTTATTTTTATTCATGAGGTTTCTTATATTTTACTGATGGTAGGATTTTTGTTGTGTGATGCCTCTTTCTATGTCACTATTTGTATATGGGTTCTAGGTCCCACCAAAACCTATTTCTAAAGAATTTGGGGTTCCTTCATAACCTAATAATTTCTTATTAAAAAACATTTACGACTTACAAAGAAATTCTATAGAATAGTATAGATCACTTACAAATAAAACTCAACTTACCATGGAACCAATTAGGTGATTATTTTTTAAAAGATTCAAGGAAAAATGATATATTTTAAATTACTTTCATGGAGCTGATTACCATAAAAATAGAGTCACATGAATCTTTGACAAAACTCAATATTGGGATTTGTTAAGACCTAAGATGGATTACTTACTTTTGCATGACTTATAGTCATTTATAATATATATCAAGAACTTTAACTTGACATATCAATGACTATCCAATAACTTAGAAGAAAACATTTTTCTCATAGAATTTGAATTTCTATTCTATTAATATTTTTGATAAGTATAGGAAGGCTCTTTCCATGACCTTCAATAGCAATATATTTAATTAGATAATTAGTAAAAGGGCTCTTAACTTGACTACATGTAATTGTTGGAGTACGATATCACTAAGAGGAGGGGGGAAGGTGAATTAGTGATATAACAATTTAGTATCAATTTTACTCAAATATTATAATATTTACTCAAATGAAATAAACAGAGATAACAATACAAATGAAACATGCACGAAGAATATGACACAAGATAGGTTCTGAGTGGAAAGCCTCTTTTGGAATAAAACCACTCAAATTACCTCACTGGCTTGTGTGAAAATATCCTATTACAACACCTCAATGGTTGTACATTTGTCTCACTGATAATTCTATCTCATTGATAGAATTTTCTTTGCCTCACTGGCTTCTCTTCTATTTACAATTACTAATTCATACAAAGTAAGAGAACCTGAATATGCACAGTGATTGTGATCAAATATCATATATTCTTGGATATAAATAATGCTTTATATCCAACAATGAATTATACAAGATTAAGTCAGCTATTAACTTAATCTAAGATTTGTCATTTTGCATTTCATGTGCACAATATAAATAATAATGTTTCACGTAAATCCAATATTCCTCTTTGTACATATTTGATATCTTCAATATCATGTATTAATAATAAGTCAAACTGATGAACCAAACTAAAACTGTCATTTTAAACTGATTTACAACTTGCCACAAGTGTCTTTGAATTTAATAATGTCTGATAGGTAAATACAAATCCAAATTGATTTCCATTTTCTTTTTAAAGACATCATTTAACTCTTTGCTAAAATTATATGATTTCTTAACAAAAACTTATTAACTTTCACTAATAAGTTCCTTCGCATATAAAACATTTTATCTTCACTCTAAAAAATTAGAAAATTATAATCTTTGTGTTTGACAATAATACGTGTTGTCTCTGTATTCCTTATTAATGCATTATTTATTCTTTTAAGTCTCGATGTATAGAAAGTATAAGCTCATCTTAACAATATCTTAACAAAACATAAGCTTACTAAGTAACTTTAACCCTTGACTAGGGTTACAAAAACTATGAATCAAGAAGTAACAATTACCATATGCTTAAACTAAATAAGTGTGTTGAAGAACAATTCAAAAAGAAGAAGTCCCAAATAACATATGGTTAATATTTCTTTTAGAGACCTTAGCATAAATGGAGACCCTTAGAGTAGACCCAACTTAAGGGTATATGAAAAACAAAGAAAAATTCTTAACTAGGGTTAGAAAAGACCAATATAAAATAATAGTAGCATTACATGTTAATAAAACTCAAACTTAACCCTAATTTAAAAATGAGTAAGCTAAATAGTGACTCTTAACAAATTTTTAGAGTAAAAAGAAAATAACCACACTAAAGACACATGAATGATGTCATTTATTCATGAACATAACCCTAACTAGGATTTGGAAGACTTAAACATA
Source organism: Chamaecyparis obtusa (assembly GCA_027943335.1). NCBI lineage: Eukaryota > Viridiplantae > Streptophyta > Pinopsida > Cupressales > Cupressaceae > Chamaecyparis > Chamaecyparis obtusa. Next base: position 405,897 of record BSBK01001598.1, on the reverse strand, counting down.
AAGACTCTAAATTGATAAAACTCAAAAAGAAAGAGTATGTACTCTACTTTAGAACAACTTAACCATTCAATAACTTGAATGCATAAACTAACTAGAGTTTAAACAAATATCTAGAGACATTTACAATCAAAGATAAACAAGCTACGCAAAGTAATTAATAGATAACTAAGAGTAAGAACACTTGGTCGAATAGGGACTAAACATTTTCTTCACAAAATGTCATAATCTTTGCGACAATAATATTCCAAACTATCTTTAGAACCTTTTAGAATCATTTTGGAACTGTTTGGTTGATGACCAAGATCCCAAAAATACTCAAAATTCAATTTTCAAACTCCTTTGAGCTAGGGTTTCAAATGAAACCATTTTTTAAAAAAAATAAGCATCATGTAATATATCAAAATGCCTTAGTTGATACTTTACATGCCTTGTTTAAAGGCATGTCACATCATGTCCTCCATCTTATTAAATCCTCTTTTTAGTTGTGTTTGACACAACCTTAGCACTTATGTGCTAAGTTTTGTATTGTTCACAACACTTAACGTCAAAGTAAGGCCGACCAAAAGGCTTTCTAATGAAAATTATTAAATGCCAAAACTTTGTCAATGCCTTAGTCACTTTTAGTGACTTATTATAATTATATTTTTTAATCCAATACAAACTGATTTTAAAATTTACAATGATGCCATTATAAACGTATGAATTAATATTGACCATGTAATTTTGAAAGAAGCCTTATGTTAGTTCAAGACATTGTGTTAAAACTAAACCTTTTGAATATGATAAAAGTCTGAATGACCCTGTCAAAGATACATTCTACATAAAATTATTGTGAATCAAATTACAAATTAAATCATGAATCATGTCATGTTGAACATGTAGACACAAAGAAAACTAAATCATGAATCATGTCACTAAACATAAATGAGTATCAACTGCATAAATGAATGAATATGTTGATAAAATACAATACTGAACAACTAAATATGAAATCTATCATTAATTTTCATTAACTAAATGTGAAGTGTATGTACCAAAGACCTTATCATCAAAATGTATGCCACCTTTTGTATGTCATCAACTAAATTAGAACCATATGTGATCAATTAACGAATGCAACCAATGCAACTAAGTACCAAATTATACCAAAAAATATAGGCCTTTACTAACATTGTTCCTTGCATAACCCATTAGTTCTTTTGGCATGAAGGACAACATGGAGAGGAGAAATAGTAAAAAAAAAAGTAGTTCAATATGAAGAATTCTAGTAAAATCTAGTTACTAGAATAGAACCAAGATAGCATGTAGTAACTTAATAATCTATCATAAATGAAACAAAAGAATCAATAAACTAGTAGATATGACTGTAATTTTTTATATAAGAGTACATAACATCCTCCTAGGGAGCCTTCTCTATAGTTCTTTTGGTTCTTTAGTACTTCTTTCCTATTTCCTTTTGTTCCTTATATCTACCTATCTTGTTTTCATGATTTTTAATTCTGTAGTTTCAAATAATGAAACAAAATACTTCTTTTTTAATAATCCCATAAATAATAGAAATCAAATTACTAAGTGAATTCTCCATATTCCTAACTTTGTTATGATGTTGACATAATGTGGTTTTGATATCATTTTATTTTTTGCTACAATTATTATAGTCCTTCCACTCTTTCAATTATATTATTATATCCCTCATCATATTTCTAAGAGCTTTAATGTCAAAATTAAGAGAAACCATATGAGCTTCTTGAATTTCAACTTTCTTACCAATCTCTTCCTTATAAATGTTTGAAGTAAAAAGTTCATACTCAAAATTATCCTTTCTTGAAAGAATATTTATTAATTTAATCTTGAATAACATGAGAAAATTGATCACTCTATTTTCCAAAGTATATACTTTGTCCATGTATAATTCTAAAAATAAAAACTAGCTCCTTACTCAAAGATAGTTCCAAATATGCTAAAGTCAGTCTCTGTTACAAGGACTAGGTTAACTAGGTTGGCCTAGTCTTGGGAACAGGTCATTTCGGTTAGCCTAGTACCCCCAAAAGTAGTTCAAATTTATCCTAGACTTAGTTTTAGACTACGGGGATGTATATCCAAAAGAATATCAATCTATGAAATCTCATGAATTAGACAACAAAGTTGACCTATTATGGGTAGAAACTACTCACATTTAAATCACAGGTACATAGAACTCCTCCCATTTCACATATGTACTTAGTTTGTGATTTTATAAAGTCTTCTTATATCATTTTTAGTTATTAGCATAAAAATTGACGCAAGGAGATGGGGTGATGGGGCTAATGGCTCACCCAACTAGGAACCACCTTGCAGATATAACAGTCGAAAGCAACAACACAAGACAGGGAGAGAGAGCACATTAATAAAACTTATTAATTATTTATCAGAAACTTCATATAAGTCAGGCTGTAAGGCCTTCCTAGTTACAACCAATACAATCAGAATTCTATTACAAATAGTCCTCCAACATGTGAGGATCTTCCAACCATTCATATTCTCACTTCTAATCAATTACCTTAGAACCCATTCCCAAGTGCCTAAGATCTACAACATGCTACTTTATTTACACAAAAGGCTACTGAAACAAGTCGGCAATAAGATCCAACATTAGAGATGGGGATGACCAAGATCTAGGTCCACATGCTTCCCAATGATGGATACAAACATTAAATACACCACCAAAATCAAATGCACAAGTCAGCCTCAACAAAAATCTAAAGTAAACCACTCGGTGAGAAAGAGTACCGAGCAACCAAAACTGACTCAATGAACAACCAAACCAAACCAACTTGATGAACAAATGGCCAACTCAATGAACATTCAAACCAAACCAACTCGGTGAACAACTAAACCGAGCCCCATCAGTGGAAACAAGAATACATCACTGAGAGCCCAAAATAAGCTATTGAGAAAATCTAATAAATCTAACATTTATTTGGTGATACAGGGTTGCCAAGAACCCAAGATGCTCCTACATCACACACTTGTGTTTGTTTTGAAATGATTCTTTAATTCATGAAATAGGTACAACCTATGCTGAATCCAACTCAAATTGTGAAATATATGAACTATCTTTAATCGACATGTTCTTCAAATTTACTAGATATTCCATGTAATATTTTTCACTTGTGCTTCTGCCAACTCTTTGTTCCAAAATCTTCTCAACTTTTTCTAGCTTCTTAGGATAATCATTCAATGCTGTCATTTCTTCATAGGGTCATGGTACTCATACAAATTTGCAATGTTCAATACATGTAATATATCGATGTCATTAGGTAAATCAACCTCATAAGCATTTCTACTATCAAACTTTCTCAGTACCTTGCAGGGACCACATTTCTTCATCTTCAGTTTTCCATATGTTCCAATAGAAAATATCCCTTTCTTCAAATGAATCATGACTTGATCATCAACTGCAAAAGTGTTATGTCTTCTTGATCTATCTTCTATGTCTTTGTATTTCTGATTACTATGCTCCAACTTATGTTTTACTTCCTCATGCAATGTCTTCATGAACTAAGAAAATTCTTCTCCTTCAGTACTTCTCTTCTCTTCTCTAGAAATGTTCCCCAAATCTGATATACCTCTTGGTTGTGTGCCATTAAAAATATCAAAAAGTATTTTTCCAATACTCCTATTCACTGAATTAATGTATGCAAATTCTGCTTGTGCCAACATAGAATCCCAATTACTTAGTTTGTCTCCAACTAAGCATCTCAACAAATTACCCAAGCTCCTATTTACAACCTATGTCTGTCCATTAGTCTGTGGATGAAATGTAGAACTATAATTCAACTTGGTACCCAAATTTTTCCATAGAGTCTTCCAAAAATAAGAAACAAACTTATTGTCTCGGTCAAAGATGATACTCCTCAGTAATACATGCAATTTGACAATCTTGTTAAAGAAAATATCTATTATATGCACTGCATCTAATGTTTCCTATATGGTATGAAATGTACCATCTTAGAAAATCTATCCACAACAACAAATATAGAATCATTACCTCTTGTTGACCTCAGTAAGCCAAGAACAAAATCCATATTGATATCAATTTAAGGTTTCTCAGAAATAGAAATTGGTGTATACAATCCAGTATTCTGACTTACTCCCTTTTCAATTTGACAAACACCAGAACTTCTCACAAATTTTTGAACATCCTTATACAACTGTGGCAAAAAATATGTCTCCTTAAGAAAATTCAATGTTTTATCAATGCCAAAGTGTCTAGTCAAACCACTACTATGTTTCTCCTTTATAAATTTAGTTCGCATTGATCCCCTCGGTATACACAACTAAATACATTTAAACAACATACCTTCTTGAATGAAATAGTCTTCCCATTTAGTACTCGATTGATCTTGAATAGGTGCTCTGCACTTTCTCCATGGCTCAGAAAAATCAGGGTCAGTTTCATACAAATCCTTCATGTCATCAAAACCAAGAACTTCAATTCTCATTTCAGTCATCAAAGATCTTCTACTCAATGTATCAAAAACTCAATTAGTGACTTCACTCTTATGTTTTATCATAGATATATAACTCCGCAAATACTCAACCCATTTCATATGTCTTTGATTCAACTTATTCTGACTACCCAAATATTGTAAAGCCTTATGATCGGTATACAACATAAATTCACTCATTATAAAATAAGCTCTCCATTTCTTTAGGGCTTGAACAATAGCATATAACTCTTGATCATACAAAAAATATTTCCTTTTAGCATCATTCAATTTCTCACTAAAGAAAACAACATGTTTACCTTCTTGAATCAAAACAACTCCTATTGCACTACCACTTGCATCACACTCAACTTGAAATACCTTATTGAAATCAGGTAAAGTTAACATAGAAAATTCAACAAGCTTCTGCTTTAGAGTCTCAACATTTTTATTAGCTCCAAGTGTCCACTTTAATTCTCTTTTATCTCCCCTCATAGTCTCAGTCATAGCATTACAAATTGTACTGAAATTTCTAATGAACTTTCGGTAAAAACTTGCTAAACCATGGAATGATCTTACCTCACTAGCATTTTCAAGTGTAATTCAAAATAAATTGAACCTTCTCAAGATTCATCTTCAACCATCAGCTTAAATCACAAACCTCAAATATATAATCTCTTCTTTCATAAAGGGACACTTTTTCAAATTAATCAACAACTTTTCTTCTTTCAATCTCTGCAATACCTATTTAATGTGCAATAAATGTTCTTCTATGGTCTCATTGAATATCATAATATCATACAGGTATAAAATCACAAATTTATCCAAGAATTTCTTCAAAACCTCATTCATCAATCTCATAAAAGTACTCGGTGAATTATTTAAACCAAAAGGCATAACCAACCACTCATACAAACCTTCTCTTGTCTTGAAATCTGTCTTCCATTCATCATCTTCTCTAATTCTGGTATGATGATATCCACTCTTCAAATCAGTTTTAGTAAAATACTTTTCTCCACTCAAACTATCCATTATGTCATCCATTCACGGTATAGGAAACTAATATTTCACTATTATCTTGTTGATTTCTTTGGAATCAGTACACATTCACCACTCTCCATTCCTCTTAGGTGATAATATAACTGGTACTACATATATACTCAACATTTTTTCAGTTAAAACCTTTCTGCAACAACTCTTAGATTTTTTAGTTTAGTTCCTCATTTTTGGTAGGTGTCAACCGATGTGGTGCTTTATTCAACAAACTAGCTCCAAGAATTATACCCATACAATGACCAATGCTTCTCTTTTGTGGTAAACCATCAGGTATATTATTAAAAAGGATCTTTGTACTCAGTGAGTAATTTATCAATCTCTTCAAGGAAACTATCCTTTGTCTTCTCACTTAGTTTGTTAGGAATCACAGAAAAACATACATTATTCTTCTTCAAATCCTTAACAAACTTTCTTCCTTCCATCAAACAAACTTTCATAGATGTACACACATTAACAACTGACTCTTCAATCAAAGGTAACAATATTTTTCTTCTTCCATTAGTCCAAATAGTATATTTATGCTATCTCCCATCATATATTATAGAATGTCTATCATATTTCCAAGGTCCACCCAAAAAAAGATGACAACAATGCATAGGCATGATATCACACAACCCCTTATCATAGTACTTGCCAATTTTCAAATTCACATAGCATTGTTCACTTACCAATAGTGTATGCTCATCCTTGATTCATGAAATTTGATAGGGCTTTGAGTGTTTCAACCTTTCCAACTACAACTTTGGAACCATTTCCTCAGATGCTAGATTCTTCAAGCTTCCAGTATCAATGATTACCTTCCACACTTTATCAAAAAATCTTCATCTGGTCTTGAACAAACTTTTCCTTACCAGATCTTCCTTATTACTTTCACTCCATAATGTTTTTCTGACCATCAAGTTATTTTCCTTCTCTGGTTCATTTGGTGAGTCTTCTTGCACCAATGCATTTCTACTACTACCGACATTCTTTCTTGCATGTGTACACTCAAATGATCTATGTCCTCCTCTACAATTGTAACAAGTTCCTCAGAATCCACCTCTACTATAGTCACCTTGGTAGTTATTGCCTCTTCCTCTAGGGGTAAGTGCACAAAGATGGGGGACCAAAAAGATGCAACTTTTCTTTTTGGTCCCCCATCGCGCATAGTGCGCACACCCTATGGATTGGGTTGCCCAAGCCTTAGGCTTGGGAAATTCAAATCCTTTACAAAGAGTGCACATTGTAAAGCACACATGCCCTATAGGGCATGTGCGCTATGTAAATCTATGATTTTCATAGCGTGCTCACGCTATGAAAATCATAAATTTACACAGGGCATGCGCCCTATGTAAGATATGATTTATATAGTGTGAGAGAGGGGGGGTAATTTATACAAATATAACATTTAAATATAAGTTTGATAATTTTAATTTCTTATACTTTAAGTTATATTTGTATAAATTATAAAATATAATGCTTTCAGGATGTTTGGGATAGGTTCCAGCTTCATAGGAGTTAACATGTGGATTCTAGATTTGAAAAATTCTAGACTTAGACAAATTTCAGGATTCAGCAAGCCTTCAGCAGGGTTACCTCCCAAAATCCATCATGGATTTCTAAGGTCAAACTGAAGATGGAAAAAGGATTCCCAAAGGGTTTTAACTCATTTTATCACAAATTACTCAGTTTTGACGCCATCTCTATGACAGACTTAGCTTAGCTCTCACCCAAATCTCTCTCTCTCTCTCTCTCTCTCTCTCTCTCTCTCTCTCTCTCTCTCTCTCTCTCTCTCTCTTTCTCACACACACACACACACAAACATCACCCTCTCCTCTCTCTCTCTCTCTCATCACCCTCTCTCTCACACACACACACAAAAAAAAAAACGTCACCCTCCTCTCTCTCTCTCTCTCTCTCTCTCTCACACACACACACACAAAAACATCACCCTCTCCTCTCTCTCTCTCTCATCACCCTCTCTCTCCCCCTTATCTACTCTCTCCCTCTCTCACACACACACAAAAAAAAAAAAACATCACCCTCCTCTCTCTCTCTCTCTCTCTCTCTCTCTCTCTCTCTCCCTTATCTACTATCTCTTTCATTACCTCTCTCTCTCACTCTCACTATCACTCTAGAGAGAGAGAGACAGAGATAAGGGAGAGAGACAGAGAGATAGTGAGAGAGGGTGTCAAAGAGAGAGAGAGAGGGTAACGAAAGAGAGAGAGTAGATAAGGGGGAGAGATGATGTGAGAAGAGAGAGAGAGAGAGAGAGAGAGAGAGAGTATGGGAGAGGGAGAGAGGGAGATTATGGGAGAGGGAGAGGGAGAGAGACGGAGAGAGAGGGTAATGAAAGAGAGATAGTAGATAAGTGTTGGAAAAATAGTCAGCACTCCCTTTGAGATTCGTGACATGGTTTAATAGCCTCCTGTGTCTTCTATAAGTCTAGTGGTTGTATCGGGCATTAGTAGGTCAATCTTTTGGTGCAACGGCAACCACTATGTGTAACAAGTGGTATCAGAGCTTGGTCACAAGTTTGAATCCCCTCGGGTAACATTGAGGGGGAGATTGTTGGAAAAATAGTGAGTGCTCCCCTCAGGATTTGTGACATGGTTTAATAGCCTCATGTGTCTTCTATAAGTCTAGTGGTTGTATCAAGCATTAGCAGGTCAATCTTTTGGTGCAACAGCAACCACTACGTGTAACAATAAGGGGGAGACAAAGGGTGATGTGAGGAGAGAGAGAGAGAGAGAGAGAGAGAGAGAGTAATGAAAGAGAGAGAGTGGATAAGGGGGAGAGAGAGGGTGATGTGAGAAGAGAGAGAGAGAGAGAGAGAGAGAGAGAGTTGGGTGAGAGCTAAGCTAAGTCTATCGTAGAGATGGGGTTAAAACCAAGTGATTTGTGTTAAAACGAGTTAAAACCCTTTGGGAATCCTTTCACCAGCTTTAGTTTGACCTTGGAAATCCATGATGGATTGTGGGAGGTAACCCTACTAAAGGCTTGCTGAATCCTAAAATTTTGCTAAGTCTGGAATTTTTCAAATCTAGAATTTGCATGTTAACTCCTATGAAGCTGGAACCTATCCCAAACATCCTGAAAGCATTATATTTTATAATTTATACAAATATAACTTAAAGTATAAGAAATTAAAATTATCAAACTTATACATAAATGTTATATTTGTATAAATTACCCCCCCCCCCTCTCTCTCTCACTATATAAATCATATATTACATAGGGTGCACGCCCTATGTAAATTTATGATTTTCATAGCGCGCACGCCCTATAGGGCGTGCACACTTTGTAAACGATTTGAATTTACCAATCCTAAGCCTTGGATTTGCCTTGGAGATCCAACCCAAATGCTTGGACGATTGAAATAGGCCTGAGACGTATTTTCCAACAAACATACAAAAAAATGACATCTTTTTTTGTCTGCTCCTCGTCAGGTTTACTCGTGGCTCAAGAACGTAAAAATCAAATGACGTGATATTGCAGATCTCTCTATTAGCTATCTAAGCATATAATTTATTTTGAATTCTGATTATGTTAAGTTTTTCAACTCTAATTTATTTTGTGTATTTCTATTTTTTGTAAAAAACCAACATGCAGTATTTTGGGCATAGATTTTGGCTCGTTCATCGAATTTTGCAATAAGTTACATTTTTAGAAACTAGACTCCATTCTACACACTTTAAAAAAAAGAAAATTTAATTTTTGATTAGTTTTAAATGATTTCTAGGGGGAGCACACAAAAATTTCATGTTTTCAGGATGTGTGCACTTTGTAAATTCATAAAAAATTATACGTTCATAAAAAAATTACCAAAAAAATATGGGATAAACTAAATGGTGTTAGGTAACTTCTCACTAGAGAGATTAAAAAAATTCAAAAAAAAAGTTAACATTTTAGGGGGAGCACACTAGACGCTATGTTATATTTTTGGACCAAAAAAAGGACCACTTTTTGTGCTCCCCCTTTTTGAGGGCCTTAATCTGCATCATTTTCAAAATAAGTTAGTAGTTTAGGAACTAGATTCAGAGTATTACAACTCTTTTTTTTGTCGCATCTTAAAATTTTGAGTCTAACTATCTTCAATTTCTTGTTGAAATTCAGAGTTTGCTGATTTCAAGAAAAAAGTGGCATCTTATACCTCCTTTTTGGTCTCCCATCTTTGTGTACTTACCCCTGGAACAATTTTCACCTTTCCACTTGGTCTTGCCTTTATCCTAATTTGTTTTGTCTTGATCATATCTATTGTTTTCACCATAAGATCAACCTCTTCCTCTAGGGAATCTACCACCTCTTCCTCTTTATCTTTTCTCATGTCTTTTGTTCAATTTCTCCCCATCTTTTAGAGAAAATTGATAAGATTCTTCAATACTTTACAACTCAACTAAACTGATTTCCTCTTGAATCAAAACTCTTAACCCATTCAAGTATGTAACAATTCTTTCTACCTCATCCTCAATATGTCCAGATCTGATGTCTAATCTATAGAATTCCTCAGTATAATACTTTACTGAGCTATCATTCTGCCTCAAACTCTGCATTCTCCTAACTAGGTTAATCTAATAATCACAAGGTAGAAACTTTCCTTTCAATTTATTCACCATCTTATTCCACACCATGATTTTTTCCTTTCCTTTCCTCTTTCTATCCAATTGTAGATGCTCCCACCATAAGGATACATGACCTTTGAATTTCGTACTTGCACTTTTCACCTTCTTTTCCTCTAAAACATTTTCATATTCAAAATACTTTTCCATCTTAGTTATCCAATCCATCAACTCATCTGAATCTAGCCTTCCACTATATTCAAGAGGATTAAAATACGATGAATCTTTCAAATTTGTTAATTTTTTTAAAATTCTTTCTTCACCTTGATCCATCGTAGGTACAATTTCTGCTTCACCTTGTTCATCTTTAGTTTCTTGATCACTAACATCATCAAGATATTTTACTCTATGTTGGGCTTGTTGGCAAGTTGAATATACTGATGTATATGACTTATTATAGTGTTGTCATTATGGAAACAAAGTCATATAGTAGTTTGGAGTCAACGCACTTGATGGGAAGATTAGAAATTGGTGAAGTGTTGAAGACTAGACAGTGTACAGAGTTCCTGAAGCTCAGAGCATTAGCTAATGTGCATACGAATGAGTTATGGTGTGCACCCTAAAAGTTAAGTTGGTTAGATTATATTCATGCTTAGTCTATGAGCGCATGATCAGATATGCAAGTATGACAAAGTTATAGACAGTTGAAGTTACACAGCCCGTGTGTGCTAGAGAAGAACAGAGTAAGTAGCCGACTGTTAGCATTTTGATATGCGGTTATATTCTAATGTTGTAAAGGCTATGTGCCTATTGTAATTAGGCTGCCGACATGTAAATATGTTTGTTTGTAAACATGCTTGAGCCAATTCAATTGGAAGCGTTGTATGTAATCGGTTAAAGGGCCGACCTAGTTATTTATTTTGTATGCGCATATAAATATGAGATGCACCCATTGTAATTAGTATGGAAGTTGATATCAAGTTGTGATAAGCAAAGAAAAAGTGTGTGAAGAGACTATAAGATGTATTAAATCTTTGCAAGAGGTCAAAGCATCAGCACATCAAAGGAACTGATTTGACAAGCAGTGTCCCTGTGACAGTTCATCCAACACATATAGTGTGTATTTGAGATCAGAAGGTTGTAGCCTTCACAACTTGAGTAGTGAGCTCTAGGACAGTGCATCCACACCCCTAACAGGGTTTATTGTAAAAGACTCCTAACAGGGTCCAACCCTTCACAAGGTCTACTATACTTAATGCATTGTAAAGCAACTCCTAACAGGGTTAAGGATCTTCTAACAAGGATCATAAAACACTAGTACAGAATATTAGTGGGTTTCAATGCCCACCGGGGTTTTTACCTATTTGGGTTTCCCCGTAACCATATTGATGTTATGTGTTGATTTCATGTTTCATGTTTATGTGGATGTTCATTTTAGTACTTAAACATTTAAGTTCAGTTTAAAGATTAAGTGAAAAGATAAGATACAGTGAACACTGATTCAGCCCTGCCCCTCCCTCTCAGTGTTACCATTCCTAACAATTGGTATCAGAGCTATGGTCCTCAGCAAAGAAGTTTAACCACTTGAGGAGATCATGGACAAAGTAGAAGTGAAACATCTGAAAAGAAATCTTGAAGCTGCTCTTGAAAACCTAGAAAAATCTAAAAGAGAAATTGAAGAACTAAAGGAAAAACTCAGTGATGCTCAATTAGTCATCAAAAGGCTAAGAAAGGACTTGAAAGAATGCTCTACCAGCAATCTAGGGATAATGGTCAAGAAGCTAAATGAAGAAAATGCATCATTGAAAGAATAGCTTGAAGAATTTGATGATAAGTTGATTAACAATTAGGAAGTCTATGAAGAATAGATCAAAGAGAACCTTGAACTCAATGAATAATTAAGGCAAGAAAACATGGAAATCTTGGAACTAAGGAACAACAAAGAAAGCTTGGAATCTGAATTAAAAGAGGATAAGAATCACATTGATAAATTACACACCAGTTCTAACTTGATAGAATCTTAGTTGTATGCAAGAAGAGCTAAAGGAGATACTAGCTGCATTGGATACAATGAAGCACAAAATTAGATTGACAACATGTGAGCAAGAATGAAAGCACCAGAAGGTGCCTCAGATGCTAAGGAGACTAGAAGTCAGACTAAGGATAATATTGAACCACCTAAGAATGAGTGCAAGCTAGTAGACCACACTTGTTATGCATGTAACAAGCATGGACACATAGCAAGGAATTGTACAAAGGTAAAACCTTTTAATGGTTACTATTATTCATGCAATAAATTTGGTCATAGAGCCATGAATTGCAAGACAAGTAAGAAGAACAAGACTCGGTATAATCAGAGAAATCAGAATCAGTTAAATGAAAGAAGTTCTAAGAATGTTACATGTCAAATATGTAACTATAATGGTCACTTAGCTAGACAATGTAAAATGGTGACTCATGTCAATGCGCCAAGGAATATAATGCCTCCAGTCATTTTGATGAAGGATGCTCCCCTTAATACCATAAACACATAACAGAAATAGAGAAATAACAACAATATGCAAGAACAGAAAATGGGCTTCTTATTATCTCCACAAATGTGGAATTACAAACTTTCAAAATTATAATATGCAAAGCCACATGGGCATTCCCTTACAATATTCTGTAGGACAAAGCCTCGAATCAATACCCAGATCTACTACTAGAACTGTCCCCCAACTGCCTAAGACAACACTACAACCTTCCTTATATAGGCAAATTTCCACCGCCTGGGAAGGTTCCAGAATTTTTAGCCAACAAGGCCAACTAGACTTAGAATTATTTTATTTTATAATTTATTACATCAAAGTCAGCTCAAAATAAATTTTGAAACCCAAACAAAAATTTTGAAGGAAAATCATTTTCCGCTATTTCAGGTGACCCAACTTCCGAAGACCATAAGTCATCACCAGTTGCTCCGATTGACTATTACAACCCCAATTCGGAAAGGGCATGAGGAGCTCTACAAGGCCTACCTCATCTGGGGCCTCTGAAGCCTTCAAAACCAAGTTTAAAGTTTTTGTACCCTACTGCCAATACCAAAAATCTGCAATATCTTCAAAACTAGACTTGATCTAGCAATGAAACTTTACTGGTAGGCTGATATGACTAAGATGAACCTCCACCTATGAAATCAGAACATTCTAAGATCATATGACCAACTTACTAAAAATAGTAAGTTTCCATAAATAGCAGCTCTGAACAAAATAGCCCTTATTGAATACAAAAATAGAAATATTTTTGGGTGATGCAAGATTGCTCTTACACCCAGGATGCTCCTATATCAGACACCTAGGGTAATTTGAGAAGTGACCCTATCATGACTCAGGTGTACAGAGGAAAACTGAGATGGTTAACCTCCTCCCTTGTTAGCCATGATGAATCTTCAACAGGTCATCCTTTCCACTTGACTAGATATTCTTCACATGTCCTGTTCCTTGTGCTTCTACCAACACAACTATCTAGTATGTCTTCAATCTCCTTGATATCTGAATTGGTTGCTAGAATACTCCACTGTGCTACTGTAACCTCATCTTCAACACCTCCTTCATGATACTCTGACAAATCTGAAACATTAAATACTGGTGAAATATTCAGCTCAATAGGCAACTCAACCTCATATGCATTTCCTGAATCATGCTTCTTCAGTATCTTACATGGCCCAAACTTCTTCATTTTCAGCTTCTTATATGTACCAACTAGAAATCGCTCCTTCCGCAAATGAACCATGACTTCATCTCCAACCTAAAATTTCTTATTCCTCCTTTTCTAATCTTCCTTAGCCTTATACTGTGCATCCATTTTGGAAATGTGCTTCCTCACCTCCTCATGGATGTTCTTCAAATGTTTTGCAAAATCCTCAAGTTCAACACTACTTATTTCTCCTTTATGTATTTTTCTCAACTCAAATGCATTTTTGGGACTATTTCCATATACAATTTGTGGATGATGTGATGAACTAAACTTCAAATCTATCTTCAACTCTTCACTTTCTACTAGTGTCATTCTGTGTGCTACCTTATTTGACAAACTGTCTCCTGGAATCAAGTCCATCTGATGGCTGATCTTCCTTACTAGTGGTAACCCATCAGGCACATTATTAGATACAATATCTTGAAACTCATTCAATAATTCTGCAACTTCTACAGGTATATCTTCTACTTCCTCTTTCCCAGCCTTTGGAATTAAGGTAAAACACATATGCTCATGCCGCATACCATTTAAGAAATTTTCTCTATCAACAAAATTTATTCTTGCATTACAACATACTTTTTCTTCTGTTTCCTTCAATGGTTTTAGCTTATGTCGCACTCCATCCTTTGTCAGGGAATAAGTATTCACATGACCATCATGTACAACACATCTATCAAACTGCCAAGGTCTACCCAACAACATATGACATGCATCCATAGATATGATATCACATAGTACCTCATCATGGTACCCGCCAATCTTGAACTTCACTAGGCACTGTTCACTGACCATGACCTTGTGGTCATCCTGCACCTAGGCAACCCAATATGGATGTGGATGTTTCTATCTCTTGAGCTTCAAATTTCTCACCATCTCTTCTAACACCAAATTATTAGTGCTTCCACTATCAATAATCACATCACAACATTTACCCTCACACTTGCATCTAGTGTGAAACAGGCTCTTCCTTTCCTCAAGTTCATTCCCACCACTGAACAGGACTCTTCTGTTAATTAGCATTTCTCCTCTTTTAGCATCTTCAAAATTTGATGATCTGTCATCTTCATCTACATGTGCAACTCTGGCCTGGCCTTCATTTCTCCTATCCATCAATCCTTGGCATTGAGGACATTCAAATGCCATATGACCTTCTTCTCCACAATGAAAACATGTTCCACAGAAGCCTCCTCTTCCTGAACCTTGTCCTCTTCCTCTTCCTCTTTGATCTCTATTGTTCTAATCTTGGAAATGATTGGAATTGTTTCCTCTCTGATTTTGACTTCTACTAGCCTCATCCTTCTTTTTCAAATCTTCATTTCGGCCTCCATATGACCATCCACAAGATCGTCCATCGCGACCTCTTTCATTTTGTCTGCTCTCAAACTTCTTGTTTAGTTTTTCCTCTACTTTTAGGGAAAATTGGTATGCCTCTTCAATACTGTTCATTTGAACCAGATTCAGCCCCTCCTAAATGCTTGGCCTCAACCCATTAAGGTAACGGGCAACTTTCTCCTTGTCAGCTTCTACATGGCCTATTCTTATGAGGATTTGATAGAAATCCTCTGTATACTCTTGAACAGATCTTCCTGCTTGCTTCAAACTTTGCATTTTCTTCAGTAGGTCAAGCTCATGATCAACAGGGATGAACTGTCACTTCAATTTATCCACCATTCACCCCCATCTTGTGATTTTATCCTTTCCTCTTTGATTTTTCTCCAACTAAATCTCTTGCCACAAGATCTTTGCATGACCCTTCAGTCTGGCCTTTGTGAATTTGACCCTATCAAGATCCTAAATATCTTCATACTCAAAATATTCTTCACATTCATTGATCCAGTCGATCAACTCCTTTGGGTTCAGATTTCCTAAAAATGTAGGAACCTCAATCTTAGCTATTTTCCTGATCTTGGAAATGGCTCAGAAAAGTCTTTTTTCCTCCTGGTTCACAACTTCGACTTCTCCTTCTTGATCTTCTTATTTGGCTTCATCCTCGCTTTCATCTCTGACATTAAGATTCATTCCTCTGTGAACCTCCTCTTATAATGCTCGCACTTATCTCTGGAGCACTCTAACCTCAGGTGTTACAACACTAGCTCTTTCACCACATTCCCTTCATGGAGGCATTTTTCATGATTCTCGTTGAAACCCTAACCACGGTCCTAGTGAAAACTGCCTCACAATTGATGATTTATTTACACAGAAACCCTAACTCACGATCCTAGTGCAAATTGCCTCACAATTGGTGATTTGTTTACACACTCAGGAAATCCTACTTTGATACCACTTAATGAAGGATGCTCCCCTTAATACCATAAACACATAACAGAAACAAATAAATAACAACAATATGCAAGAACAGAAAATGGGCTTCTTATTATCTCCACAAATGTGGAATTACAAACTTTCAAAATTACAATATGCAATGTCACATGGGCATTCCCTTACAATATTCTATAGGAAAAAGCCTCGAATCAATACCCAGATCTACTACCAAAACTGTCCCCCAACTGCCTAAGACTACACTACACCCTTCCTTATATAGGCAAATTTCCACCGCCTGGGAAGGTTCAAGAATTTTTAGCCAACAAGGCCAACCAAACTTAGAATTATTTTATTTTACAATTTATTACATCAAAGTCAGCTCAAAATAAATTTTGAAACCCAAACAAAAATTTCAAAGGAAAATCATTTTTCGCTATTTCAGGTGACCCAACTTCCGAAGACCATAAGTCATCACCAGTTGCTCCGATTGACTATTACGACCCCAATTTGGAAAGGGCATGAGGAGCTCTACAATGCTTGAATTAAGAAAAATTCATTTAGCCAAAAATTTGACCTCATCTAGGGCCTCTAAAGCCTTCAAAACTGAGTTTAAAGTTTTTGTACCCTAATGGCAATACCAAAAATCTGTAATATCTTCAAAATTTGACTTGATCTAGCAATGAAACTTTACTGGTAGGCTGATATGACTAAGATGAACCTCCACCTATGAAATCAGAACATTCCAAGATCATATGACCAACTTACTAAAAATAGTAGGTTTCCATAAATAGCAGCTCTGCACAAGATAGCCCTTATTGAATACAAAAATAGAAATATTTTTGGGTGATGCAAGATTGCTCTTACACCCAAGATGCTCCTGCATCACATTGGTCACTTTTTGTAACAAGGCTGGACACATCTCAAAGTTTTGTAGATCAAGGACACAAGGTCAGGAAAGCCCCAAAAAGCCCTAAGAACCAATTTGGGACCCCGAAGGAGAAATCAATTTTGTGAAAGCTTCAGAGGATGCAAGCTTGATTTGGTCAAAAGCAAAGAAGGATAAGGCTAATTAGAATGTATTAGATGCATCCACAGTGGATGCACCCTCTACATCTAGATGAATGGCCCTCAGGGTCATAGGGGGAGCTAATTTATCTCTAGACCCCTATGCGGCTGGTATACTCACTCTCAGAGTATGCGCCTTTGGACTTAAGCTTTTGAATACTAGTAGAACCTATGTGCAAGAGTGCACTAGCTGATTGTTTGCAGAATGAAAGATAGAAATTTTCAAGTGTCAACCTAGTTTACGCGACAAGCATTAATGGAAGATTTTCTACTTTAAAGTACATAGAAGTTTGTAAATCTCTCATTGCATTCAAATTTAGAGCGATTGGAGAGCAGAAGAGCCCTAGTAGTTGATTGAGAAGGATTTCAGTTTGATTCATCAAGTGACTTGTTGTGCATTTGATCAGTTGCAGAAACCCTAGTTCATCACGCCGATTTAGAATCTCTTGGAAACCTTTGAGAAAGCATTATACAAGTGATGGATACTCCTATAGTTTTTGATGTTGCAGAGAAGAAAAGATATGTATTTAAGAGGCACATGTTCAAATCCACCTTAGATGACCTAGAAGGGGCATTCTCTCGCATGCCTATGGGTGTTATGCATGTCGAGGACATTAGGGGATACATTCACTGTAAGAAAGAACTAGTAGGATTGGACAGATTAAGAGCGCACATGGAAACTATGTTGAAACTAGACAAAACCTTCATGGATGAGTATGTGCAATGGGATAATCACCCTATAGTGGAGTATGCTACGGAATATGAGTTCTATGAATCAGAATGGATCAAGATTCTACTGAGCAGGATTCATGATGACCTATTTTGGATAGGTGAAGTGCCGGTTAGAATTACTGATGACCCAATTCATGAGATGATAGGCCTCTCAAGGATAGGTGTTGTCCTTCTAGTGGGAAAAGATGTAAGGAATATTGTTGAACAAACTTGCAAATCAAGAAGTGATAGGTGCGGTATGACTATAGAGCCTATTGAGCAAGATGACATCAAATAGATGTCCATGATACTAGGATACATGTTCCAACACACCAGCAGGATAAATAGTGTGTCTATGGCCACAATTCTTGCTGCCATAAGACTAGTGAAAGAAAATGGAGAGTTCAATCTGTGTGAGATCTTGCATGCACAAGTAATTGATAACATTAAGGCCATCAAGCATGAAAAGACCAACATATTCAGATTTGGGTCTTTAATCATATATATGTACTTCCATATTGTTGGAAAAGTGTCTAATTTGTATCTAGACAAATCCATTCCCACAATACCACAGATATCTCTCAAGGCATGTACTGAGAGCACTTTGAAGGACTATGTAATACCCTCTCCAATGATTATACTTTGACTCTTTGATTTGGATATTTTGCATTATGATGTTTAGAAATATATGTTTACATTTATGTTTATGGATGATGATATGCTTATCAGATGTTTAGATACACTCATTTATGACTAATGTTTAATTTTTATTAATCATCTATCTTTATATGTTTATGAGGATTTGAATCTAACCATTACTATCTATGATGTCTCATGTTTCATTTGTGATTGATGTGTTTTCATGGCTTAGGATGAAGTCATAGTTACTCACTTAGTTGAGGTCCACACGATGTATCAATCTTGTTCATTTGTTTGCATATGTCTTATTATGTATCTATGCACATGTATCCCTTCTCAGTGATGCAGGCTTGTAGGTACCGGGCATCGTCTCCACCTGGCTTCATAGGTCTGAGCGATCCCTCAAAATCCTTGATCGTTGTTGTTGTTATGGAGATATCACCAAGGTTCCATGGGAAGGAACTCTAACCCTGACCCTTTTATCCTTAGGTGGGGGAATTCCTAAGTCAGTCTCCTGTATGGATGATGCAGCTTTGTTGGTTGAGTTATGTGGATTTGTTTCTTTTGTGTATGAAAGGTTTAGGTTGTGATCCAGATTATGTGTGTTAAGGAATCTCTTATTTTATGTTAGTAAATATGTACATATGTGGATGCATACATATACATATAGGTCATGATTATATTTGGTGCATATGAATTAGTAGTGGATTTAAATTATAATGTATTCGATTTAAATAATAATAATATTTATTTGTAATGTTAATAATATTGTGTCTTACTTATGGTATATGTACACATAAGCATATGGGTGCACACATATGCCTATGAATACATATATAAATATATATTATTATATAATAAATTAATTTTATGAAGGAAGTTATTATAAGACTATAGTAAATCTATGTTATTTTTATATTTGGTAAATGTCTTTGGTAAATTACCATAGTAAGTAATTTAGTAAAGTATTCCTAAAAGTTATATTATCTATTTTTGCCACCCTTAAATTTAGGAGACAAAGATTAAATTTTTATTAAATAATATTTATCTATCCCTTCAAAGGAATGGTTCTGCAAACCATATTATCTTAACGAATAACTAAAGGATGGTTGGGATAGTTGCATCAGTTGAATTACTCATGCAACTACTCCCTCCAATCTACATACTAGAGAAATCTCCTATGTGAGAGGGGGGTTAGATAGGAGTTGGATTCAAGAAGAAACATTATTGGGATGAGTATTTTTCTGGTAGGAAAGTTATAGTTGTGAGGGGAGAATTTATTATTCTCTGAGATTGTCATTTGGTGGTTTCCGGAAGAGGCTAGAGATTGCATCTAGAAGGACGAGATTTTTGGAGGCTGGAGAGGAGAATTTCTTAGGAAGTTGGATAAGGATTGTGAGGATGATAGGCTCGGGGAAGTGTTGTCTCATGAACCTCCATCACAGGATCTAGGTAGGCTTTTGAATCCAGAAAAGCCTCCTCTGTGTCTCTCTCTGATTGCTCATGGTGTTCTTCTAGTGTGATTATTTATCTCTCGCAGGTTAGATTTCAAATTTTTAAAATGAAACTATAATAACCTTAGCAATAATCTACATAAAATAAACTAGAAAACCTATAGTTAGGGATGGATTATTAATACTAAAACCTTTTTCTCCCAAGATTTAGAATAATAACCCTTTTTATCCCATGGGATATTTATGTTATGTTGAAGTAAAAAAATTTTCAAACATTGAATAAATATTACACATTAAAAATGTAGAATCAGTACAAGTATAAGTATAAATATCAATCTTAGCATTTGATACAATATGATACCAATTAACACAGCTCAATTAACTATCCCAAGGGTTCCAAGACATAGTTACTTTCTACCCTAACTAGAGTACTAAGGACCACCACCACATAATCACATGATATATTCTAGGTTCATTTTAAAACCCAAATGAAATATTCCTAGTCCTTTAATTAGCCATAATGAAATGAACACATATCAAAAAAGTAGGCTACAACATCTACATGGCAATTGACCTTCATATTTCCCTTTTCATTTATTTTCTCTTGTGGCAATCATAGCAATAAAATCATCTAAAGTTCTCTCTTCATCATCATCATCAAAATTACCAAAAGTGTTTGCAGATTTCTTACCTTGAACTGTTGCTTTGAAGGCTATTTCACTTTTAGGTTCTGTCTTCAATCTTGAAATCTCAAAAGCTGAGATTTTGCTGATCAAGGTTTCTCTCTTGAAATTGGTAGTAAGTTGCATTGTCTCATCAAGGATGTTGATCTTGTTTTCATATTCTGGAGTGAGAGTAGTCATCAACTTGTCCATAATATCTTCCTCTGAGATCTCTCCACCATTTTTCTGATTCCAACAACTGCTTCATTTATCGTTTGATTATAAGCTCTGATGTTTTCTTCAGGCAGCATCTCTAATGCATTGTATCTTTTCTTCCAATTTTTTCTCCATGCATCCTTTTCTTGTTTGTCTCCTTCAAATATGTCTACTAGGTACTTCCATATCTTGTGGGTGGTGTCTACCTTCTTTATCTTTGAAAACTCGCTATCTGATAGGGCGTTGATAAGGGATTCTTTGGCAATAGCATTTTGATGAAATAATTCCTTTTGTGTTTTAGTAGCATCATCCTGTCCAAGGTCTTCTATGGTAGGGATCTTGGCTGCTTTGATAGTTACATTAAAAACTTCAAAACTAATGCACTGCAAATGTGTCACCATCTTGTTATTCCAATCAAGATAATTCTCTCCATCAAACTTAGGACTCTCTTTCTTGAAGTATGCTATCTGATCAACCTCAAGCTATTAAACTTTCTCTCCGAGGCACTTGGCTCTGATACCAATTGTTAGGAATAGTCCCAAGAGATAACTAAGAGGGGGGGGAGGGGGGGGGGTGAATCAGTTATCTACAAGTTTCAATTATTTATCCAATTAAGTATACTTAAACATGAAGCATAAACACAATGAAAGAACACATGAACACAACACCAATACTCTGGTTATGGGGAAACCCAAATAGGTAAAAACCCCGGTGGGACTTGATACCCACTAATATTTTGTACTAGTGTATAATGATCCTTGCTAGAAGATCCTTTACCCTGTTACGAGTAGCTTTACAATATATGAAGTACAATAGACCTGGTTAAGGGTCAGACCCTATTAGGAGTCTTTTATAATTGTCCCTATTAGGGGAGAGGACGCACTATCTGAGAGCTCACTGCTTAAAGGGGCGAAGGCTACAACCTTCTAAATAATAGATACACACTATATCTAGATTTTGGTGAACTGCGCTTTGACCTGTTGTCTGGATCAGTTCCAATGTATAGCACGAATACTTTACTTGGTCACATAGACCTTCTTCTGATGGTTCTACAACTCACACACTCCGCTCTGCTCTTCTTAATCAACCATGAACCACACTCAAGCAATCACAAATGACTGCCTATAAATATCTTTCCTCTAAATGATATAATCAAGTCAGCTTGTTAGAACTACCTTGAAATCATAATAGAGAAACCATAATAAACTCCAACAAACATTCAATCAGCTCTATTATGCACGCAACATATTCTGGGACCTATCTTAATAAGATAATTGTAGACGCACACTACACACTGTTGGCTTTACCAAAACAACAAGATCTTTCTCCACAAGATGAATTAACTCATGCGCTCTTAACTAAACATCAATAACTCATCTCTAAGCTTAAAACTAAGGGTGCATACCCTAAAGATAGGTGCAACTCAAGAACCAATAAAATCTCTGTCGGCTCCACTGAACAAACATAAGAAACTACAACTGGTGAATAGCAACTGCATAACTTTACTTACGTTCATCATCAAATCATGTGTCCATGAACTTAACATTAATAACATGACTACATCATATCTCCAAGCCCACAAGGCTCTATGATAACTGTATGGACAACCATACATAGAACATAGATTGTTACTCTATCAAGAACACTGCTGACATAAGCTACTATATAACTGTCTGTACTAATAGTTAACCTCTACGCCCATGATATCATGTTGATATCATGTCCATGCTTCATATACTAAAAGCTTACTACACAAGACTTCCATGCATGTTGCTTTCCATATGTTGTCATCAATGACAAACATATAGTCAGTACTGGCCTACTGGAAAATCTCCAACAAGTACTTCATTGGGGATAATATTATTGTGCTTGGAGAGAAAATTCACATCCTCCTTAAAAGAGAAAATCAGAAAGGGATTGGGTGCTCCCATTTTGGCTCAATCAGAGGTGGTGTTTGTGACATTTTTTCTATCTAATTTGTAAGATAGGGGTATGTGCAGAATCATGGTATGCCAAACTAGGCCCTTAAGTGGCAATGAAAATTCAAAAAATCAGGTTTAGGCAAGTTAACATAAAAATTTCAATAAGTTATAAATATTATATCAAAAATATGTAAGAAGAGAATCTGTAGGAAATTGAATTTAGTTTCTAAGATTCTAGGCCTTTTTTGAAAACAATTATTCTATATGTTAAAAATTTCAAATTTCAATGTAGTAATACGAAAATTTTGGGAAAAAAATAAGAAGTAGGTGTATGTCTGACCACCTTAAACACAATCAAATGATAAAAAAAATTTATAAGATTTAAGATATAAGTAGTAGACTCATGTTTGGATGTGACACATATTTTTTGTAATTTTTTTCCAAGTAAATAATTAATTATGATTTTTCTTCTACAACTTTTCTAGAATACAAAAACTCTCGTGTCTGACCATGTTAACTTAGTGTAAACTTTATCAAATTGAATTTTTTATTTATTTTTCTTGTAGTTGGAAAATCATAGAATGTGACACATGTTTTTGTTGGCATTAAGCAGAATTGCCACTAGTGACAACACTTATTTGCATTCTCAGTGCAAACCGAGCAGACAGTGCAAACCGAGCAGACAGTGCAAACTGAGCAGACAGTGCAAACTGAGCAAGTTAGTACAAACTGAACAGAACAGTGTAAACCGAGTAACATCATGTCTACCGAGTCACCAGTATTTGCCGAGTTCAAAACCTACCGAGTGATCAGTATGAACCGTGCCTTCACTTCTACCGAGTGCATGATGATGTCAAGTAATGCAGTGGACGCCGAGTATCAGAAAGTCACCGAGTTAGTTTGCAGGAACCGTGTAACCATACTTGGGCTGACTTAGTAGCACTTATGTTTATTTGTCAAGCCGACTTTGTAATTGTAATTGTAATTAATTGTTTAAGACTTGTATATAAACAATGTTGTAAAAATGTAAAATGAAAGTAATAAATATATGTGAAAAAGAAAGAAAGGCAGAGATAAGCGAATTACAAAGGGCTTCAGAAGTATAAGGAACAGCAAAGACAAATTCATCACAGAAGGTGATCAGTACATCAACGAATCTCAATCAACAATCCAGTTGCAAAGCCAGAGATCTACTATTTCATTCTAACAGGTGAATCAGTACTAAATCCTTTAACTGGGTAGACTTAACAGTCTTTTGTAAAATCTCTTTACTGAGTGCATACTTCATTGTATGTTTGTAAATCCTTTAACAGGGTGGATTTAGCAATCCTTATTGCTCCTAACAGGGCAGATCATCAGAAGTGATCAAATTGTAAGCCTTAACCGGCCAACTTTATTCTGCAGTATTAAAGCTTTGTGGGTTTCATCCCCACCCCAGTTTTACTTTCTTTTGGAAGGTTTCTGGGTAACCAAATCTATGTTTCATTATTGTGAATGCTTTTAAGTTTCATGCTTTCTATATGCAAAGGTTAAAAGTAAATTACATGTTAAAATTGGAAGAAAATTTGGAGTTACTGATTCACCCCTCCCCTCTCAGTAACTCGGTTAATTCCTGAATATTTCCAACAGTTTTTGATTTCAAAAATGTTATACAATTTGAAAGTTATAGCTATTTTTCAATAAGTCTATCAATCAGGACTAGAAAGATAAAAAGTAGGTGTATGTCTGACCACATTAAAAAAATCAAATGACAATTTTTTTTGATAAGATTATAGATAAAAGGGGTAGACTCATGTCTGATGTGATGTATATTTTTGTGTATTTCTTTTCCAACTAAATAATTAATTATGATTTTTCTACTACAAATTTTCCTGAATATAAAAAATCTCATGTATGACCACCTTAACTTAGTATAAACTTCATCAAATTGAAATAATTATTTATTATTATTCTATTAGGTGAAGCATAGAATGTGATGTATATTTCAGATTTCAAAAATGTTATATTGTTTGAAAGTTATAGTTGTTTTTCAAATAGTCTATCAATCAAGACTTCTTTTTCACATCGCCACTTTTTGGCATACCATGATCCTTCACATACCCATAGAGTAGAACTAATGTTTGACTATCTACGTGTGATTCCAACAGGTTAGGTTCACAACACTCACAGAAATAATAGGGTTTTCAGAGATCACTCAAGGAATAGTTTTGTGCTTTATCATATCATAAAATAACAAATCAAGGATAATTTTAATACTTATTCATTTGGTAAAGGGAAGGTTAACCCTAATTGGAAATAAAAAAGAGTTAAATAGGTTTGGGTATTATCTCAGAATCTTTTTAATATTAGTTCAATTAGTATTTTGAGAAGAGAAACCACCAATTGGATTCCTCCTAAGGAAGGGTATATTAAGTATGATTTTGATGGATGTGCTAATGGAAATCCTAGTGTTTCCAATACTAGATGGGTGATCATGGATTGGAAGGGGACTTTCATAGAAGGATATTACTAGGAAAGGGATCAAATAAAAAAGTAGAATCCATGCCATCTTGTGAGGAAATTAAGCGATTGAAGGAGCTTAACTACCAAAAAAGTATCATTGAGAGGGACATAAAACTTATTAATGATTATCTAATGTGAGAGGTTGTCTTGCTATCAGACTTGAAAAGTCTCATGGAATATTGAAAGAGAATGATAACTACCTTCTATATATGTGAAATTTTTCATACTCTTAGAGAAGGTTATACAACTCCAGATTTTATGGCTAATGTGGGTTTTAAATCCCATGAATAGCACTTCATTACCTTTAACTAGTGCCCCAAAGGGATAAAAGGGATTCTCTCAAATGAAAATAATTTGATGTTTTTTTATGAATCCAATTCATTATAAGTTTATGGGGAGAAGAGTGATGATACGAAAGAATCTCACAGATACTTTGAAGTAATGAAGAAATTTGAGAAGATGGGGAGGAGGAGTTACTAGGGGTTTGGTCTCTTAGACTAAGAATGACAAAGAGGAAAAAGAGGTTACCTTTCTCAAAGTCAAAAAATGGCACTAGGAGATGAATTATAAAAATAGGATAAATTGCCTTTTTTATACTAACTATTTTTCTAGTACTAAAATACAATATATTTATAAAAGTTTAAAGCTTGGGCTAATTAAAAATGAAACTATTAGTAATGATTACATTTATAGGTACGTATAAATGAAATATTTCTCACCTTGAAAGGAAAACACATATGGTATCAGATGAAAATGATTATGTAATAAATATTAAATGTAAATAAAGACATGGTTAATTTTGCAACTAACTCTAGCATGAGTGACAATGACATTATTAAGGCCAAGCTGTTTACAAAATGTCCCTTCAATAATATATCATATCATTTTAATTTAATGATTGCAAATTATATGATGTTAGCAAAAGACACTATGAGATACTTGGTATGTTTTCATTTATGGAAACTACAAATCATCTCTTGATTACCTAACAAGTTCTTGTTTTACCTATTGTATACTTAGATAAAACTACTAAGCATGGATGAACATGATAGCCTATAGGAAGACACTTTGGATAACTATGGGAAGATGTTTAAGATTTATAGTTTGTGCATATATGATATGGATTTTCATGGCTTGGAGATCATTACCCAATAATTTCAAGTTTTTTTAATGAATTATGATGGAGATTTTATACTTTTTGTATCGGACAAACAAAGAACTATCTTATACAGAGTTAGTAGTACATTGGATCTATCAATGATCTTATTAGATTGATGATCCGATCAATTGTATGGTTATGATTGATACAGCCAAAATTATACTATTATATTTATTTATAGGAGAGCTTAGTGTGGAGATTTATACCTTATATGATCTTAACTTTACTTGCTATATGTTGGAGCCAACTAAGATAATATACTTGAGATTTTTATCAAGTATATAAGATCAAGTTTTGGATGTGTGATGAGTGATATGACATACAAGATAAATCATATTTTTGTGATGTGATATTTATTTGATGTTTGATAGATAAGATAATTAGTTAGTGATATCTTTCAAAGCTTCATCAAAACTATATTGGCACAGTTGATGCTATTTATCAGTTCAGTTTTTGCACTGTAAGTCCTATCTGAATTTTGTTATTGGCTTTATGCCTTCATAAATTTAATATAGAGATGAAAGCCTAAATGCATGTGCATTCCCATTTATATGTACTATTACCTATAATAGGGTACTTATTACTATGGTAGGGAGATATTTTGTGGGTTTCATCCCCACCAGGGTTTTTCCCTTAACCAAATTTTCCTAAAAAATAAATCATAGTGTTATGATGTTGTGCATGTTTATCTTATTGAGTTTACTTTCAATTATTTATGGTTTTAATTTTTTGTATTAGTTTAAGAAACTAAGCAATACTCCTGCACTGATTCACCCCCCTTATCAAAGTCTAGTTCCTTTGAAAAAGTTTACAAACTTGAGGGAGATCCTATGGTAGCACCTAGCAGTATTTAGAAGCATCTTTTGAATGTACTTGAAGATATTGAAAAATCCAATGCTCGCATCGTTGATCTAGAAGAAAATTTGAAACATGCTAATAGATTAATTGGAATCACCAAAGATCAATTGAGGAAATCCAAAGAAAAAATAAAGGACCTTGTAGATTATCTATCAAAGAAATGAAGTGACTCTACACCTACTTAAGATGACAAACCTAAAGAGTATGACAAGATTGTGAAAGAGAGAGACAACATAAAGAATGAGATGGAATCTATAGAAATCAATATGGATGAAGAAATAGAAGAAAAGAAAACTCTTGAGAAATCCTTGAAGTCTAAAATTGAAGAATGCTACAAGGTGAATAGTGAAGTTGGGTAGTTGCAAGTTAATATTGAGGAATCTAAATATAATGTGAAAGAAGTGGATAGAGTAAATGAGATATTGAGAAGAGAGATTTCATTGGCTAAGGAGATTCAAGCAAATCTCAAATATAGCACTACAAAACTAGATGAGAAATTTAAAGTCAGAGGGCGCTTGAAGAAAAGAAAGGATTGGTATTTGAGAAAGGAGGATGTTCCAAAACTAGACAGGAAAGTAGTGATTTAGACAGAAAGAAAAAAGAATCTAAGAAGACACCTACCATGAAAAAGTTCAATGGAAAATGATATACATGCAATAGGTTTGGACACAAATCGAAGGAATGCAAAATAAAAAATAACACATTTTTGGCTATTGTTTCACTTGCTACAAATATGGACACAAATCAAATGAATGCAGATCCAAACTGAATTGTAGATAGATTTTTTACTACTAGTGGACACATCTTTACAAGTTAGGGTATGAAAAAAAATTATTAAAAATTTATTTTTGAGTCAACTAAAATAATAAAAGGGCATATTTGACTATCATTTGGCACCTTTCTATCTAGAGAAAAATATTGAAGGTATTTCAAAAAATATTTAAGAAAAGATTGAAGAGTGAAAAAGAGATTTACTAAAAAACCCTAGTTTTTGTTCAAAAAGTTATTTTAGAGACAAATGCAAAGAAGGAAGAGGATACCTAAGGATCTTTTGGAGAAATATGCATACTCAATATGTTTTATAGTAGAGACAGATGCATGGTGTGTGGAAGAAGTCATTTTGAGAACATATTGGGTAATACCAGTGGGATATAAGGTAGATGTAGATCTACTTGAGAGGTATATAAACGGCATACTTTAACAACCTGTTGATCCTGAAGTAGAAATGTTTAGCACCTTTTAAGAGAAAAGAAATAGTTTAAATCTTGAGTTGACACAAGCTAGTAAGAAGAGGAAAGAAAAGAATTTCATGAAGGTGATAAAATGAGCAGTACTAGTAAAGAACAAATTGAGAAATTAAGGCAGAAGAAGGAAAACAATTTCTATTGAGGTTGAAAACCACCACTGAAATAAACTCTAATGATTCAAAGGACAACCAAAAGTTCTACAAAATATATAGCTGAGAAGTCTGAGAAGTTGAAGGGAGTAAATTAAGAGGAAAAGATACCTTCACTGAAGGTCAGTAAGCCTAAATCAGCCAAACCAAATATAAGATCAGAGACACAAAAGAGAAGAGTCAAGGAAAAGAGTAGAGGTCTACAGAAGATAACTCATGATGATGAAGATGATGAGTGTACATAGTCACATGATTACAAGGAGAATCTCATAATAGAAGGAGCTAATTTAAAAAACAATGTAAAGGGAGAAGGGAAAGATACAACTGGTAATTCTTAGTCACTGGTTGAAAGTATTTTGTGTAAATTAACTAAGTTTGGTATACCTCATCCATTAGAGAAATACTATAATACTTTTAATGAAGAAGATAGTAAGAGATTAGAGGAAGGTACTATTGAGTACTTGAGAAAGTACAATAGAGAATTGGTTGAGATAAAAAGTTAAATTCCTTATGACTTATTTTCTAAGATTGAAGAAAAGAGGATGATGCAGTAGAAGAAGATAGGAAGATAAGAAAAGGTGTAATAAAAAAAATGTGTACAATCATATCTACCGAGGAGCTGAAGCTACTTATTGGGAAAGCCAAGAAGGAGCTTCTAATAAATAAAAAATTTAATATATTCTCATGAGTGGGAAGATTGATGAAGCCATTGAGGAAAGTGAAGAAGAAATTAGCATAATCTTACGAGATAATTGGTATGAAAATCCACTTCCACCAAATGAGTAGGAGACATCTACTGAGAAGGTTGATACAAAATTTCATTCCATGGTAAAAGAACTAGATTTCTTTAGATCAATAGTACCTATTACATTGAGTTCTAGAGAAGATGAAGGGAGTTCTATCCCTGATGTGCAAAATTTCAAAAAAAAATTATGAAGGAAGAGATAAAGGAGATCATGAATGATAAAGGTAACAAAGATGATAAACTGATTGAGGTTGATGCTAAGAAAGATGTAGAGGATAATGTACTAGATTTTGAACTCGAAGACACAAAGGTTAGATTAGAGGAAGAACAAGTTCATATGAAGAATAATGATTCAAAGATCGATATGACTATTTATACAGTAAGAGACACTGCAAATCTAAATATTGGGAAGGAGATCACTTAGATGAAAATTTTTAAGGTATGATTGAGTTGGATACACTTGATGAAGATGAGATCATGATACTTTTTTTATGGCTCATGCCAATGCCAAAGAGTGTGTAATGAAGTATAATGAGAAGGGAAATAGAATTTTGGCTAGCGTGAAAAATATTCTAAGTAAGATTGTTCTAGTAAATAAATGTGAACTTCATGAAGACACATCAAGTCAACTTGAAGGACTTCTAAATGATTTTTACAGCTTGGAGAAGGAATCTTTGTTAAAAGTCTAGAATGAATTTTATATAATTGTTTCAATCAATTATGTTCCTTAATTGCAAAAGATAAGATGCCCTTGGATGTTGCAGTTAACTAATTGATAAAAGTTTTTTATTTTTGAAGAAAATTCTATATGTTATGTATAGATTACTCTATCCATATGCAAAACTTTGACAAGTTCATAAAGAAAGGTGAAAATGATATGTCTTTTATTGCAAAAATGTTTGATACTTTGATGACACTTCTTTCTAGTCATGAAACTAAAATTGTTAAGGTGATTGACAAGATAAAGGGTCTTAAGAAGAAAAGGAAAGAACAAGGGGAAGATTCAGTGAGTTGAGGAGCCTTATTGTACCTAAGATTGATATTTTGTTAGAAAAGACAAAAAAATCATATAATCATTTGAATCCACTAAACCTAATTAAGGTTGAGAAGTTAGCCGATGCTATTTGTAGTCAGACCCTGATTCGTGAAATTCTAAGGAAGATTTGAGATACAAAGTTAGCAAATTTAAGAATAAATTCTTAGGCATTTTCAAATTTTTGTCATCATGAAAGGTATACTCAAGTATATATGCAGAGTTATAGGATTTTGGCATGGAATTTTAGATGTGATCTATTCCTTTTTTATTGATGTCAAAGTGGGAGAGTTTTGGGGTGAAAATGAGTTATTTAACTTAGGGGGAGCTATCTTTTTTATATGGTTTTTAGCGTTTGACATTTTTTTTGCCCTTAGTCATTTTTCACTGAGTGTTTCCATAAATGCCAATTGAGAGATTTTTAGCTAGAGATACTGTGAGATACTTGGCATGTTTTTATTGATAGAAAATAAACACTATTCTCTTAGTTACCTAAAACGTTGTTGAGTTACAAATAGTATACCTAGAGAAAGCTGCTAAGTATGGATGAATAGGATAGTCTACAAGTAGACAATTTGGATCAGTATGGACATATGTTTAAGAGTTATGGTTTGGGTAGATAGGATATGATTCTTCATGGTATGGAGATCATTACTAGATGATCATAGGTTTTTTTCGATAGTGTTATGGATATTTGATTGTTTGTGTATCAAATAGACAAAGAACTATCTTATGAAGAGTTAGTCGTACATTGGATCGATTAGAGATCTTATTAGATCGACAATCCCATGGGTTTAATGGTTGTGATAGATAAAGATGACAATATACTATTATATTTATCTATAGAAGATGTTAGCATGGAGATTTATATGATCTTCACCTTACACGCTACCAATTGGAGCTGAGTGAGATAATATTTTAGGATTTTGATCAAGTATATAAGATGAAGTTTTAGATCTAATGATGAGTGACATGATCTACAAGATGAATGATGTTTTTGTGATGTGATATTGATGTGAATTTTGATAGTTTAGATAATCAGTTACTGATATCTTTCAGAGCTGGATCAAAACTGTATTGGCATAGTGGATGTTATTTGTCAGTTCAGTTTTTTGACTATAAGTGGGTATGTGCAAGAAGATGAGGGGCCAAAAAGTGGCGATGTGAAAAATATTCACTTTTCACTCGTCCAAAAGTGCATGAAAGTGCTTGTTGACTTTTTAGTAGGCCTGGGTGTCAGTACACCTAGGCAAGCCTACCACCAAAGCACATTCCTAATTGGGTACCCAAAAATATCGAGTACCTGATATTTTTGGGTACCCAATAACTGTGGCATATATCCTGCACCTGCGAGCCCTATTCTTCATTTCCTAGCGTGATTTTATCATTTTCTAGCCGCGGTTTTCTGATACCCGATATATTTTCGGATACCTAATATTTGAAACGTCAAATTCGACTTCAAGCATATTTGGTAAGTAGTTAATTGTATATTTTTATTAATTTATTTCATTTTCATTGTAAATGTAGCATTTTTTTTTTTAAATAGGGTTTTGTATTTATATTTGTAATAATATTTGAAACTTAGATTTGTTTTTTATTTAATCAAGCTTGGCTGACAACAATGAAGAAAATAACCCTCCAAATAACAATCTCGAAAATAATCCCCCATATCTAAACCCTAAATCTTTACAAGATTTGATAGACAAAAATTTGAACACAATACGAGGTTTCCAAAACACGTATCAAAATATACCTAAATTAGCTCCCATGCTTACCACACTAAATACAATTGTTGGAAATATTGACACACTCACGCAACAACATAATGCTGCTCTTCATTGGCATGATGATATGCACGACCAATTTGATGACGGGCTTGACCATGATGGGATTGCAGCCCTTAATATAACTAAGGAAGATATAGCTGCCCTTTTTGTCGATCCTAAAACCAGAATACCAGTTGACCCCAAAAAGCCCAAATTATCAATAAAATGGTGCACAAATGAAGCAATGCGCACAAACTTTTGGGATCACTGGTGGATGGTTTTTGATAAACCACCACATAGCAATTTGGAGGTCCCATTTTATTTCCTTAAAAAATTGTATGCTGAGTTTGTGCTTGGTCAACATGTTGATTATTGGAGTATGAGGCCCAACATGGGCGTAGGAAAAGGAGCTCCTCAGACTAGGCCATCTTCCCAATGCTAAAAGGCCACTACCTTTGTCCCCCCCACTGATGTTGCACCCCCTCCTTCAGTGCAGCATCCTTATATCATTAGAGAGGCTGCTGAACAGACTATTAGAGCAATTCATTTACTGAGTGATCAGTTGATCACACAGACTAGGTCAGTGTTGCCTCCTGTGGATGCTGCTGGCGCATCAACATCTCATCGGAGTTCACATGTATGCGAGCCCCATACGTGCATTATGTGTAGGCATATGTGCCTCAGACCGCTTACTGATTCTGATATATATCAGTTTCATGATATTGATGAGGGAGATATAGGAGAGGCTGCTACAAAGGCTGCAACAACTCATGGAGCATCTACATCTCATGAGAGTGCTCAGGAGGTGCACGTAGAGCCATTGACTCCTGTTGATACGGTAAGAGTAAACATTATAAATAAATTTGTCACATGACTTATTTAATTTAAAAATAATTTATTTATTTAGATTAGTTTTAATGATTGCATGCACTTATGTATATATATTTTTTCCATTTATGTTCAGTCGATGACACAGGAGGAGGTGAGACAGGTGGATGAGTCCACACATTCGGCCATTTCATTTGGCCTTGATGACTATACGGTATATTATAAATTATGAACCCATTAGTTTTTTTTTATATCATTTGGTGTACATGCTTAAATCTCTATCAATTAGAGCAATAAAATTCATACATTTACTAATATATATTGTCATCTTATTGTGTTCTTGCAGGCTACAGCCAACGTCAGTGGGGGGCGTGAGGGGGTTCCTTCATCAGGTGTCGACAAAGGAAAGGTAGTTAATTGTTTAAGATTAATTATGCATGCATATGTATGCCACTTGTGTGTAGTAATAAATATTTTACTTGCACTTTATTGTATAGGGTGTGGCTATTGATGATGTCCCGACACCGGTTCGGCGGTGTAGGGTTACAGGCATCTTGATTCAGAGTGATAGCCCAATTGTATGTAGACTTTTACATATTGTTATTTGTATTTTGTAACTAGGGTTTCTATGATGAAGTACATTGATATATAATTGACAATCTTTTTACTCTCATAGGTTACTCCGACTGTGAGGGAGGTCCCACGAGAATCTTTCATTTCTTTGTTGACCCAGCCCACTATTCCAGAGGAGGGATCACCAGATGTAAGTTTTAATTTTAGTTCAATCAATTTGTAATTTTATTATGCTATCATCCTATTTTGTAGATTTATTACTCTATGTTGCACCAGTTTACTAATCTCATTATTGCAAATATATATTTATAGGTCAGAGTTGGTATTATTGGCATGGTCCCTTCGCTACCCAGGACTTATGTTAGGACACCTGATCGTGGTAGGCGATCGAGAGACCAGGTACAAATTTATTTGTATTCAGTTATAATTTTAATTAAATTAGTGTTTGAAAATTATGAATTATATATATATATATATATATATATATATATATATATATATATATATATATATATATATATATATATATATATATATATATATGTATATGTACAAATCATATAAAGTAAGCAATCTAACTTTGGTTTGAACTCATTTTTTATGCAGGATCAATCAGAGCCCAACACTTCTTCAAAGAGGCTACATTTTGATGATCCCCCTACAGCATAGGATGCAGTTTTAGTTTTGTGGTCATTTAGAGATGACACTTGGAACATTTTGAGATGGCATATATGTCACATTGTACACCTTAAAACATTGATTTTGTAGACATTTTGAAATGGCATGTGCCATATTTGTATATGGACATACTTTTGATACATTTGATACATATATAGAACATATTCATTTATATGTTATATTTGCATCATCTTTTGTATATACATATTTATTATTCATGTTTGTGGAATTGAATGGTGAAGTTATATCTTGACTATGATTATCATTATGATTTAAATTATATCTTGTTGAAGTTACATTTGTTTTTCTTTACTCTGGAATACCCTGTTCATGGAGCTTATTATGTTTGAGGTTTAACTTCTTGTTGGTGAACAGATTTGTCTTCAAAAGAAATGCTTACAAAATGACCTTTAAAGCCCAAACAAAGACTCAACCAACACCAACAGTTGGGTCACTTCGCTATTGAGAAGCGTAAGTGCCCTTTGAATTATCCGAGTACAACTCCCCGTGCAGGATTTACAATGAATCAACTAAACTATAAATGATAATGCTTTTAACCTAAAAGAAATCAAGGCTTACAAACATCTATTCATAAACATGAGATAGATGCGAAGGGACTAATTTATTGAATAGTGCCATCTGGATCTTATTGCAACACAAGTGTTAATGTGTCTGTGTTTTGATTGGATGCTTGGTGCTATAACTAGAGCGTGTCATTTTTGGCTCTCCACAAACATACCACTTCATGCAAGTGACACCAATAAATATTTTGTCGAAGCCATCATACATATGTATTTTGGGATTCAATTGCAAGCACGTCCTCCTCAATTTTCCCACCCTGTGAACCTAAAGCCAACATCTCTGAATCATGACTGATGTCAACACAAAGAACTGCATTATCATGCGTCATGAAGGCATCATCAGCTTGGTATTGAAAATCACTCTTGAGTTTCCCACTGATATAGTCCCAGTCCTCTATGAATCCAACAACTGAAAAGATCGCTGCCCAATCGTGCTTAGTGAACCTTGGGGTCACTTGGGTCGAGCGTGGTCGCGAGCATTTTCGTGAATCTGTGGGTAGAATGGGGTTGTCACTGGTGTTTACCCAGCCAACTGGAGCTGATGGAGCAGATGGTTCGATGCCAGGTTGGATGGTTTGAAAGATACGATGCTGAGCCACTTTCAACTGACCCTCACTACAAGTTTTGGCATCGACTAAGATCACCTTGCCAAATGCAAACGAAGTCGAATAGCCCAAAATTGAGAGAGGTTATTGTAGATCTCGAAAACACAATCTCATAGCACCTGATAGTTTTTCGATAGCTCTCACGAGGTCCGAGATATGAACCCCAGAAGATCGCTGCCCAATCATGCTTAGTGCACCTTGGGGTCACTTGGGTCGAGCATGGTCGCGAGCATTTTTGTGACTCTGTGGGTAGAATGGGGTTGTCACTAGTGTTTACCCAGCCAACCGGAGCCAATGGATTAGACGGTTCGATGCCAGGTCAAACAGTTTGAAAGATACGCTGCTGAGCCACTTTCAACTGACCCTCACTGCAAGTTTTGGCATCGACTGAGATCGCCTTGCCAAATGCCAACGAAGTCGAATCGCCCAAAATTGAGAGAGGTTATTGTAGACCTCGAAAACACAATCCCGTAGCACTTAACAGTTTGTCGATAGCTCTGATGAGGTCTGAGATACGAGCCCCATAAGATCATTGCCCAATCATGCTTAGTGCACCTTGGGGTCACTTGGGTCGAGTGTGGTCGCGAGCATTTTCATGACTCTGTGGGTAGAATGGGGTTGTCACTGGTGTTTACCTAGCCAACCGGAGCTGATGGAGTAGATGGTTCAATGCCAGGTTAGATGGTTTGAAAGATACGCTGCTGAGCCACTTTCAACTGACCCTCACTACAAGTTTTGCCATCGACTGAGATCGCCTTTCCAAATGCAAACGAAGTTGAATCGCCCAAAACTAAGAGAGGTTATTATAGACCTCGAAAACACAATCCTGTAGCACCTGATAGTTTGTTGATAGCTCTCATGAGGTTCAAGATACGAGCCCCAGAAGATCACTGCCCAATCATGCTTAGTGCACCTTGGGGTCACTTGGGTCGAGCGTGGTCGCGAGCATTTTCGTGACTCTGTGGGTAGAATGGGGTTGTCACTGGCATTTACCTAGCCAACCGGAGCTGATGGAGTAGATGATTCAATGCCAGGTTAGATGGTTTGAAAGATATGCTGCTGAGCCACTTTCAACTAACCCTCACTGCAAGTTTTGGCATCGATTGAGATCGCCTTGCCAAATGCAAACGAAGTTGAATCGCCCAAAACCAAGAGAGGTTATTGTAGACCTCAAAAAAATGATCTCGTAGCACCTAATAGTTTGTCAATAGCTCTCACGAGGTCTGAGATACAAGCCCCAGAAGATCACTACCCAATCGTACCTAGTGCACCTTGGGGTCACTTGGGTCGAGCGTGGTCGCGAGTGTTTTCGTGACTCTGTGGGTAGAATGGGGTTGTCACTGGCATTTACCTAGCCAACTAGAGCTGATGGAGTAGATGGTTCAATGCCAGGTCAGACGATTTGAAAGATACGCTGCTGAGCCACTTTCAACTGACCCTCACTGCAAGTTTTGGCATCGACTGAGATTAGCTTGCCAAATGCAAACGAAGTCGAATCGCCCAAAACTAAGAGAGGTTATTGTAGACCTCAAAAACATGATCCTGTAGCACCTGACATTTTGTTGATAGCTCTCACGAGGTTCAAGATACAAGCCCTAGAAGATCACTGCCCAATCATGCTTAGTGCACCTTGGGGTCACTTGGGTCGAGTGTGGTCGCGAGCATTTTCGTGACTCTGTGGGTAGAATGGGGTTGTCACTGGCATTTACCCAGCCAATCGGAGCTGATGGAGTAGACAGTTTGATGCTAGGTCAGACGATTTGAAAGATACACTGCTGAGCCACTTTCAACTGACCCTCACTGCAAGTTTTGGCATCGACTGAGATCACCTTGCCAAATGCAAACGAAGTTGAATCACCCAAAACTGAGAGAGGTTATTGTAGACCTTGAAAACACAATCCTGTAGCACCTGACAGTTTGTCAATAGCTCTCACGAGGTCTGAGATACGAGCCCCAAAAGATTGCTGCCCAATCATGCTTAGTGCACCTTGGGGTCACTTGGGTCAAGCGTGGTCGCGAGTGTTTTCGTGACTCTGTGGGTAGAATGGGGTTGTCACTAGCATTTACCCGGCCAACTAGAGCCGATGGAGCATATGGTTTGATGCTAGGTCAGACAATTTGAAAGATACACTGCTGAGCCACTTTCAACTGACCCTCATTGCAAGTTTTGGCATCGACTGAGATCGCCTTGCCAAATGCAAACGAAGTCGAATCACCCAAAACCGAGAGAGGTTATTGTAGACCTCAAAAATACAATCTTGTAGCACCTAACAGTTTGCCGATAGCTCTCATGAGGTTTGAGATATGATCCCTAGAAGATCGCTGCCCAATCGTGCTTAGTGCACCTTGGGGTCACTTGGGTCGAGCGTGGTCGCGAGCATTTTCCTGACTCTATGGGTAGAATGGGGTTTTCACTAGCGTTTACTTGGCCAACTAGAGCCAATGGAGCAGATGGTTTGATGCCAAGTCAGATGGTTTGAAAGATACGCTGCTGAGCCACTTTCAACTGACCCTCACTACAAGTTTTGCCATCGACTGAGATCACCTTGCCAAATGCAAACGAAGTCAAATCACCCAAAACTGAGAGAGGTTATTGTAGACCTCAAAAACACAATCTTGTAGCACCTAACAATTTGTTGATAGCTCTCACAAGGTCTGAGATACGAGCCCCAGAAGATCACTGCCCAATCGTGCTTAGTGCACCTTGGGGTCACTTGGGTCGGGCGTGGTCACGAGCATTTTTGTGACTCCGTGGGTAGAATGGGGTTGTCTCTGGCATTTACCCAGCCAACCAAAGCCAATGGAGTAGACGGTTCGATGCTAGGTTGGACGGTTTGAAAGATACGTTGCTGAGCCACTTTCAACTGACCCTCACTGCAAGTTTTGGCATCGACTGAGATCGCCTTGCCAAATGCAAATGAATTTGAATCGCCCAAAACTGAGAGAGGTTATTGTAGACCTTGAAAACACAATCCTGTAGCACTTGACAGTCTGTCGATAGATCTCATGAGGTCTGAGATATGAGCCCTAGAAGATCGCTGCCCAATCGTGCTTAGTGCACCTTGGGGTCACTTGGGTCGAGCATGGTCGTGAGCATTTTCGTGACTCTATGGGTAGAATGGGGTTGTCACTAGTGTTTACCCAGCCAACCGGAGCTGATGGAGTAGACGGTTCGATGCCAGGTCAGATGGTTTGAAAGATACACTACTGAGCCACTTTCAACTGACCCTCACTGCAAGTTTTGGCATCGACTGAGATCACCTTGCCAAATGCAAACAAATTCAAATCACCCAAAACTGAGAGAGGTTATTCTAGACCTCAAAAACATGATCCCATAGCACCTGACATTTTTTTGATAGCTCTCACGAGGTCTGAGATATGAGCCCCAAAAGATCACTGCCCAATCGTGCTTAGTGCACCTTGGGGTCACTTGGGTCGAGCATGGTCGCAAGCGTTTTCATGACTCTGTGGGTAGAATGGGGTTTTCACTGGCATTTACCCAGCCAATCGGAGTTGATGGAGTAGACAGTTTGATGCTAGGTCAGATGGTTTGAAAATACGCTTCTGAGCCACTTTCAACTGACCCTCACTGCAAGTTTTGGCATCGACTGAGGTCGCCTTGCCAAATACAAATGAAGTCGAATTGCCCAAAACCGAGAGAGGTTATTGTAGATCTTGAAAACATGATCCCGTAGCACCTAACAGTTTGTCAATACCTCTCATGAGGTCTGAGATATGAGCCACTTTCAACTGACTATTAGTGGTATGTTTGAAATTTGAATTGTGAAATTAATCATGATTAAGCTTGTTAAATTTGATAAAAAATAATATCCTTAAAGCATTACAAACAACAATCAAACATGTAAGAATTCAAACCATGCAAATGACATAAGTATATGACATGTAAGATCTCTTCTTGGCACTATTGGCCACCCATACATGATTTTGGTCATAAGTCCTTATGAAGAGTTTTAGGACATTTAACTTTTAAATCAAATTGATTGTTACAAATTGCCATTATAGGCTTCAAAAGATCTTAATTAACCATTAAGGATCCTTTTGTCCTTCTATCTCTAATTGGATCCATGGTGACCATAGGCATCTTCATAGGTGCTCCTGCACAAGTTAAATTCCACATACAAAACCAAGTTTATTGACCCAAAATACAATCTAAGAAAGGTCAAATTAATGTATTGAAATTAAGCTTAACAAACTTAGAAAATAATGCACTAAGTTAACTTATTACCTAGTCAAGTGTTCCTAAAGGGTCATCTCTTTGCTTCAAGGTCTCCAATAGTGTTTCATGATCAGTAGTAGTAATAGTCCAAAGTTCTTTTGTCTTTGGTCTTCCTTGATGCTTTGACAACTTGACATTTGTTGCTATAACAAGGTGTGAATACATAAGAATAGTTTTGTGCTTCTCATAGTCTTCAAATGCAGGAACTCCATTCTTTCTAATCATGTATGTTCGCAGCCATGTTCCCGCAACAACAACTGAACTAGTAGGATATGTGAACCCATCACCATCTGTCATCAGTTGTACAAGCTTTTGTTTACCTTGTACACAATGTGCTAACCAATAATCTGACCTCTCATCATTCCCCTGCGGTGCAACCAATGCAAAAACATCTCCTGGCTTCAAAAGATCTGAAAGATGGTCATAGTCAACTGAAGTGTCCATTTTATCATTTCTTATAGAGAGTGTCAAAGATAAAGGAGTCAGATACTATGGAACCCATGTATCCACCCACTCACTTGACTCACAATGATCCCAATCATACGGAAAACACATGGGGCAAAAACAAGCCAACTCTCATGTCCAAATGGTCCATGTACTACTATTGGAGCTTCGGAATGAATGCATTATTAAAGATTCTTTCACTGTTTGACAATCCAATCTATCTCCTATAGTTCTATCCTCAACCAACCAAAAGAATCTACGCACTGTAGAATCAAGAGTCCCCCCCTGTGACAATGCTAAAGTACACCAATCAACAATAGAATGAGCATCAAGAAGTACAGCACCTGAAATCCTCAATTGCTCCTTAACTAGAGCTCTCTTGACACACGCACCTGCTCCATCATGCTCCCCTTTCCCATGCCCTGACTCAAAAAAACTCCAAATATGAGGTACACCTCTCTCCACATGCATTCTACACAACCAATAAAACATTCTGGCATTCTTAAATTGACCAGTGCAATTATCCGACCAAATGAGATGCCTATCCATAGCAATACCATTTTCCTGCAAGAAGTCAAAATAGTTTTGGAAACAATGTTGAACAAACTCATGAGAGTGAGACCTGTTCTCGCTCATATAAAAATGGTACTCTCTAATTATCTTTCACTCATCTTTTGTGCTATCAGGGGAATGTCTATATGTGATGTGTACAAAAATAGCAACCTGAATCAAATTGTAATATTGAGCTTGAGTCTCATTTTGGGGCTGTAATGTATAGTTCTCCGCAAAGTTTACAATGGATATAATAGTTCCAATGGGGAAAGTGTCCTTACATGTCCTGAATTGTTGATCCAACCATTGAGACCTATGACTATGCCTTGCATACTTGTAAAAAAGATTTTTCTTGAAATCTAAGATAAAATCAGCAACATTGTATTCTTTTGCAACTAACTCATATCTAGAGCCTTCACCTCCACTCTTCAATGTATATTTCACTGTTTCATAAACCTTTTTTTGGACAAGTGTCTTTCCAAAATTGTGTTCCAAACCCTCATGAAAACATGTTCTAAACTTGGACAAGCCACCACATTCTGAGCACTTGGCATTTAAGCAATTTTTTTTATAAAATAAATAACCATCATCTCTATGACATAAAAATTGATCTAGCAAGTCTCTTGATGATTTGGGAAGACCACTTGCACCACAATCCTCTAGCATTTCATTAGTATGCAATTTAGAACGAATGGACCGTAATAATTCATGATGCATTGAAAACTCAACATGATATTTGCAACAACATGTATTTCGAATCTTAAGGGGTACACAATAAAATGGCTTCACGGATTCAAAAGACCTTTGTGATATTTTCAATGTTGGATGTGTCTCACAAAATTTTTTATACAACATTTTTGACTTACCTCCACATAATGTTTAGGATGTGGAGTGCGGTCTCGATTGCCAACTCTCAACTTCAAGACATCCTTCACATTTGGTGACACTCTTGAGTTAGCATCCCAAAATTGTTGAATTTCATCCTTGACAACATCTGTTAGCTTCTTATCAAAAAGTGGAAGTCTCCCACCATAAGCCCATGTATCAATTTGAAGCGGATCATCATGTCTTTCTCTTCTTGTAAGTGCTCTACCCAAAGTTTTACGGTCTATATTGAAGTCAACACAAGTTTGTCTCATCAAACGAGCCTTTCTCAACTGATGACTTACTAAGGAGGTTGTAATAACCCTCCGAGCAACTCTCTTGTCTTTTTCTCTACTAGTCTTCCCAATGTTATTGAGAGCATTGAAAAGATTTTTCACAACAATGGCATTTCTCTCCATTTTTTTGTTCACACAAATCTTCAATTTCACAAGCACAGGTCTCATCTTTTGCATCTTTAACAACTGCACAAAAATTTGACATTTCTCAACCAATGTCTTGTTTTGAAAAAATTGATCATAAATTCTTGAAGCCCACAACCTAACGGTTCTATTTTGACCTCTTTCCTTCCCAATTATTCATAATGTTCTCCTCAATTTCAATTAACCATTTAGGTGTTTTTGAAAGCCCCGAATTTGAAGATTGATTATCTTTATTACAAGGGACTTCATTTCGCATATAATTTGGAGATGTATAACATTCATGTCATTCTTGTGCAACATTTTCGATCCCAAAGTCTACATTTTCAATCTCCATCTGTGCATTTTCAAATTGAACATCCTCTTCACTTACAACTACATTTACGGGGTCACCTTGATTAATGGTTAACATACCTTCTCTCCTTCTTCGGTGATTTTCCTTATCTTTTTCCCTATATGCCTGAATTTTGTCATCTATCAGCTTCCTCTTATGTTTAGCCTTTCGACGACTGGTGCTTCCCATGGTGAAACCACAAGTCAACAAAAATCAAACAATGGGCCCCAAATCACATTTTTTGTTTTGCAACGCGTGAAAAAAGTATAAAATCCCGTGATTGTCTGCTCTGTGGGGAGAGGGAATATTTTCATCAAATATTGCCTGGCAAAAATCAAGTGCCCGAAAATATCGGGTACCCGATATTCCCCGACTGATGAAAAATGGCAGGAGCAAATGAAAACAATTGAACTTTTACATATATTTATGTATATAATATATATAAAAAAGAGGCATATGATATATATAATGTATATTATATATGTACTAATGTGGTCGGCTAAATCTTTGTATTAAATGTGCCTTTTACAGGTGTTGTAAACCCTAGCTATGAAAAAATGGACGCTTTGAAGAATAGTTCACTAGAGGTAGAGAGAGACTCCCTAGGGGTCCTAACACGTGATAAGGGGTCATGGGGACTCCCCAGGGGTCACGATGTGTCAAAAAGGGTAACGATGATTCCCTAGGGGTCCTAGTATGCTTTATCACGCGTTAGGACACCTAGGGAGTCCCCGTGACCCCTTTTGACACATTGGAACACTCAAGTGTGTCATAAGGGGTCCTTTTGACTCCCTAGGGTTCCTAATGCATCACAAAGTGTACTAGGACCCCTAGGGAGTCATCGTGACCCCTTAAGACACACTTGAGTGTTCTAATGTGTCAAAAGGGGTCATGATGACTCCCTAGGGATCCTAGTATGCCTTATCACGCGTTAGGACCTCTAGGGAGTCCCTGTGACCCCTTTTGACACATTGAAATGCTCAAGTGTGTCTTAAAGGGTCCTACGACCCCGTATGACACACTAGAGCATTCCAATGTGTCAAAAGAGGTCACGATGATTCCCTAAGGGTCCTAGTATGCTTTATCACGTGTTAGGATCCCTTAAGGCACACTTGAGCATTCCAATGTGTCAAAAGGGGTCACAGGGACTCCTTAGGTGT
The DNA here is from genome assembly GCA_027943335.1 of Chamaecyparis obtusa. NCBI lineage: Eukaryota > Viridiplantae > Streptophyta > Pinopsida > Cupressales > Cupressaceae > Chamaecyparis > Chamaecyparis obtusa. Next base: position 362,419 of record BSBK01001598.1, on the reverse strand, counting down.
CCTAACACGTGATAAAGCATACTAGGACCCCTAAGGAGTCCCCGTGACCCCTTTTCACACATTGGAATGCTCAAGTGTGTCTTAAGGGGTCCTACGACCCCTTAAGGCACACTTGAGCATTCTAATGTGTCAAAAGGGGTCACGGGGACTCCCTAGCTGTCCTAGGACCCCTAGGGAATCATCGTGACCCCTTTTGACACATTGGAATGCTCTAGTGTGTCATAAGGGGTCCTACGACCCCTTAAGAATCACTTGACCATTCCAATGTGTCAAAAGGGGTCACAGGAACTCCCTAGGTGTCCTAATGCGTGATAAACCATACTAGGACCCCTAGGGAATCATCATGACCCCTTTTGACACATTGGAATGCTCTAGTGTGTCATAAGGGGTCGTAGGACCCCTTAAGACACACTTGAGCATTCCAATGTGTCAAAAGGGGTCACGATGACTCCATAGGGGTCCTAGTACACCTTATCATGAGTTAGGAACCCTAGGGAGTCAAAAGGACCCCTTAAGACACACTTGAGCATTTCAATGTGTCAAAAGGGGTCAAGGGGACCCCCTAGGGGTCCTAGTACGCGTTAGGACCCCTAGGGAGTCCCCCTGACACCTTTTGACCCCTAGGGAGTCCTAATGCATTCCAAAGGGTCATGGTTCCATAGAAGTTGCATTTCGAACCCTAATGACCCCTTAACATGCCTACTAACCCCATTTCGACATGTGGTCTCCTGAGAGCTCCCCATGGACCCCTTTTGCGTTCTACTAGAAAAAAGTCATCCAAATTTGGTACATAGATCTTCTGACATGTCTTAATGAATTTGAAAGGGTCACCGTTCCATAGAAGTTGCATTTAGAACCCTAATGACCCCTTAACAGGCCTACACACCATGATTCGACATGTGGTCTCCCGAGACCACCCCATGGACCCCTTTTGAGTTCTACTAGAAAAAAGTTATCCAAATTTGGTACGTAGGTCCTCTGACATGTCTTAATGCATTCCAAAGGGTCACCATTCCATCAAAGTCACATTTGGAACCCTAATGACCCCTTAATAGGCCTACCGACCCTGATTCGACATGTGGTCTCCTCAGAGAACCCCATGGACTCTTTTTGAGTTCTACTAGGAAAAAGTCATACAAATTTGGTACATAGGTCCTCTAACATGTCCTAATGTGTTCCAAAGGGTCACCATTCCATCCAAGTTGCATTTGTAACCCTAATGACCCCTTAACAGGCCTACCGACCTCGATTTGACATGTGGTCTCCCGAGACCACCCCATGGACCCCTTTTAAGTTCTACTTGGCAAAAGACATCCATATTTGGTACATAGGGTCATCATTCCATCAAAGTTTCATTTCTAACCCTAATGACCCTTTGACAGGCCTGCCGACCCCAATACGGCATGAGGTATCTCGAGAGCACCACATGGACCCCTTTCGCATTCTACTAGGAAAAAGTCATCCAAATTTGGTACGTAGGTGCTCTGATATGTTCTAATGTGTTAGAAAGGGTCACCATTCCATTGAAGTTGCATTTAAAACCATAATGACCCCTCAACAGGCCTACGGACCCCGTTTCTACATGTGGTCTCCCGAGAGCAGCCCATGGACCCCTTTCGAGTTCTACTAGGCAAAAGTCATCCAAATTTGGTATGTAAGTCCTCTAACATGATCTAATGCATTCCAAAGGGTCACGATTCCATCGAAGTTGCATTTTGAACCCTATTGACCCCTTAACAGGCCTATCGACCCCGAGTCCCCGTGACCCCTTTTCACACATTGGAACGCTCAAGTCTGTCTTAAGGGGTCCTACGACCCCTTAAGGAACACTTGAGCATTCTAATGTGTCAAAAGAGGTCACGGGGACTCCCTAGGGGTCCTAACGCGTGATAAAGTGTACTAGGACCCCTAGGGAGTCCCTGTGACCCCTTTTCACACATTGGAACGTTCAAGTGTGTCTTAAGGGGTCCTACGACCCCTTAAGGCACACTTGAGCATTCTAATGTGTCAAAAGGGGTCACGAGGACTCCCTAGGTGTCCTAACACGTGATAAAGCGTACTAGGACCCCTAGGGAATCATCGTGATCCCTTTTGACACATTGGAATGCTCTAGTGTGTCATAAGGGGTCGTAGGACCCCTTAAGACACACTTGAGCATTCCAATATGTCAAAAGGGGTCAGGGGGACTCCCTAGCGGTCCTAACACGTGATAAAGCATACTAGGACCCCTAGGGAGTCATTGTGACCCCTTTTGACACATTGGAACACTCAAGTGTGTCTTAAGGGGTCCTACGACCCCTTAAGGCACACTTGAGTGTTCCAATGTGTCAAAAGGGGTCACAGGGACTCCCTAGGTGTCCTAACGCGTGATAAAGCGTACTAGGACCCCTAAGGAGTCCCCGTGACACCTTTTCACACATTGGAACACTCAAGTGTGTCTTAAGGGGTCCTACAACCCCTTAAGGCACACTTGAGCGTTCCAATGTGTCAAAAGGGGTCATGGGGACTCCCCAGGTGTCCTAACACGTGATAAAGCGTACTAGGACCCCTAAGGAGTCCCCGTGACCCCTTTTCACACATTGGAATTCTCAAGTGTGTCTTAAGGGGTCCTACGACCCCTTAAGGTACCCTTGAGTGTTCCAATGTGTCAAAAGGGGTCAGGGGGACTCCTTAGGGGTCTTAACGCGTACTAGCACACCCAGGGAGTCCCCGTGACCCCTTTTGATACATTGGAATGCTAAAGTGTAACTTAAGGGGTCGTAGGACCCCTTAAGGAACACTTGAGCATTCCAATGTGTCAAAAGGGGTCACGAGAACTCCCTAGGTGTCCTAACGCGTACGCTTTATCACGCGTTAGGACACCTAGGGAGTCCCCGTGACCCCTTTTGACACATTGGAATGCTCAAGTGTGCCCTAAGGGGTCCTACGACCCCTTAAGGCACACTTGAGCATTCCAATGTGTCAAAAAGGGTCAAGGTGACTCCTTAAGGGTCCTAACGCGTACTACGACACCTAGGGAGTCCCCGTGACCCCTTTTGACATATTGGAATGCTCTAGTGTGTCTTAAGGGGTCCTTCGACCCCTTAAGACACACTTGAGCATCACAATGTGTCAAAAGGGGTGACGGGGACTCCTTAGGGGTCCTAGTATGCTTTATCACGCCTTTGGACACCTAGGGAGTCCCCGTCACCCCTTTTGACACATTCAAATGCTCAAGTGTGCCTTAAGGGGTCCTACGACCCCTTAAGGCACACTTGACCATTCCAATGTGTCAAAAGGGGTCAGGGAGCCTCCCTAAGGGTCCTAACGCATACTAGGACACCTAGGGAGTCCCCGTGACCCCTTTTGACACATTGGAATGCTCTAGTGTGTCTTAAGGGGTCCTATGACCCCTTAAGACACACTAGAGCGTTGCAATGTGTCAAAAGGGGTCACGATGACTCCCTATGGGTCCTAGTATGCCTTATCACGCATTAGGAACCCTAGGGAGTCAAAAGGACCCCTTAAGACACACTTGAGCGTTACAATGTGTCAAAAGGTGTCACGGGGACTCCCTAGGGGTCCTAGTATGTGTTACGACCCCTAGGGAGTCCCCCTGACCCCTTTTCACACATTGGAACACTCAAGTGTGCCTTAAGGGGTCGTAGGACCCCTTAAGGCACACTTGAGCATTCCAATGTGTCAAAAGGGGTCAGGGGGACTCCCTAGGTGTCCTAATGCATGATAAAGTGTACTAGGACCCCTAAGGAGTCCCCGTGACCCCTTTTGAGCACATTGGAATGCTCAAGTGTTCCTTAAGGGGTCGTAGGACCCCTCAAGACACACTTGAGAGTTCCAATGTGTGAAAAGGGGTCACGGGGACTCCGTAGCGGTCCAAGTACGATTTATCACACGTTAGGACACCTAGGGAGTCCCTGTGACCCCTTTTGACACATTGCAACACTCAAATGTGTCTTAAGGGGTCCCTTGACCCCTTAAGACACACTTGAACGTTGCAATGTGTCAAAAGGGGTCACGGGGACTCCTTAGGGGTCCTAGTACGCTTTATCACACGTTAGGACCCCTAGGGAGTCCCCGTGATCCCTTTTGACACATTGGTACGCTCAAGTGTGCCTCAAGCGATCGTAGGACCCCTTAAGGCACACTTGAGCATTCCAATGTGTCAAAAGGGGTCACGGGGACTCCCTAGGTTTCCTAACACATGATAAACCATACTAGGACCCCTAAGGAGTCCCCGTGACCCCTTTTCACACATTGGAATGCTCAAGTGTGTCTTAAGGGGTCCTACGACCCCTTAAGGAACACTTGAACATTCTAATGTGTCAAAAGGGGTCACGGGGACTCCCTAGGGGTCCTAACACGTGATAAAGCATACTAGGACCCCTAGAGAGTCATCGTGACCCCTTTTGACACATTGCAACGCTCAAGTGTGTCTTAAGGGGTCCTTTGACCCCTTAAGACACACTTGAGCATTGAAATGTGTCAAAACGGGTCACGGGGACTCCTTAGGGGTCCTAGTATGCTTTATCATGCGTTAGGACACCTAGGGAGTCCCCGTGACCCCTTTTGACACATTGGAATGCTCAAGTGTGCCTTAAGGGATCGTAGGACCCCTTAAGGCACACCTGAGCGTTCCAATGTGTCAAAAGGGGTCACGAGGACTCCCTAGGTGTCCTAACGCATGATAAAGCGTACTAGGACCCCTAAGGAGTCCCCGTGACCCATTTTCACACATTGGAATGCTCAATTGTGTCTTAAGGGGTCCTACGACCCCTTAAGGCACACTTGAACATTCTAATGTGTCAAAAGGGGTCATGGGGACTCCTTAGGTGTCCTAACACGTGATAAAGCATACTAGGACCCTTAGGGAATCATCGTGACCCCTTTTGCAACATTGGAATACTCTAATGTGTCATAAGGGTTTGTAGGACCCCTTAAGACACACTTCAGCATTCCAATGTGTCAAAAGGGGTCACGGGGACTCCCTAGGGGTCCTAACGTGTGATAAAGCGTACTAGGACCCCTAGGGAGTCATCATGACCCCTTTTGACACATTGCAATGCTCTAGTGTGTCTTAAGGGGTCCTTCGACCCCTTAAGACACACTTGATCATTGCAATGTGTCAAAAGGGGTCACGGGGACTCCTTAGGGGTCCTAGTACGCTTTATCACACGTTAGGACCCCTAGGGAGTCCCCGTGACCCCTTTTGACACATTGGAACGCTCAAGTGTGCCTTAAGGGGTCCTACGACCCCTTAAGGCACACTTGAGCATTCATATGTGTCAAAAGGAGTCACGAGGACTCCCTAGGTGTCCTAACGCGTGATAAAGCATACTAGGACCCCTAAGGAGTCCCCGTGACCCCTTTTCACACATTGGAACACTCAAGTGTGTCTTAAGGGGTCCTACGACCCCTGAAGGCACACTTGAGCGTTCTAATGTGTCAAAAGGGGTCACAGGGACTCCCTAGGTGTCCTAACGTGTGATAAAGTGTACTAGGACCCCTAAGGAGTCCCCGTGACCCCTTTTCACACATTGGAATGCTCAAGTGTGTCTTAAGGGTTCCTATGACCCCTTAAGGCACCCTTGAGCATTCCAATGTGTCAAAAGGGGTCAGGGGGACTCCCTAGGGGTCCTAACGCGTACTAGGACACCCAGGGAGTCCCCGTGACCCCTTTTGATACATTGGAACGCTCAAGTGTGCCTTAAGGGGTCGTAGGACCCCTTAAGGCACACTTGATTGTTCCAATGTGTCAAAAGGGGTCACAGGGACTCCCTAGGTGTCCTAACGCGTATGCTTTATCATGCGTTAGGACACCTAGGGATTCCCCGTGACCCCTTTTGACACATTGGAATGCTCAAGTGTGCCCTAAGGGGTCCTATGACCCCTTAAGGCACACTTGAGCATTCCAATGTGTCAAAAGGGGTCAAGTTGACTCCCTAAGGGTCCTAACATGTACTAGGACACCTAGGGAGTCCTCGTGACCCCTTTTGATACATTAGAATGCTCTAGTGTGTCTTAAGGGGTCCTCCAACCCCTTAAGACACACTTGAGCATTGCAATGTGTCAAAAGGGGTCACAGGGACTCCTTAGGGGTCCTAGTACGCTTTATCACACGTTTGGACACCTAGGGAGTCCCCATGACCCCTTTTGACACATTGGAACGCTCAAGTGTGCCTTAAGGGGTCCTGAAGGCACACTTGAGCATTCCAATGTGTCGAAAGGGGTCACGGCGACTCCCTAGATGTCCAAACACGTGATAAAGCATACTAGGACCCCTAAGGAGTCCCTGTGAACCCTTTTCACACATTGGAATGCTCAAGTGTGTCTTAAGGGGTCCTACGACCCCTTAAGGCACACTTGAGCATTCCAATGTGTCAAAAGGGGTTACGAGGACTCCCTAGGTGTCCTAACGTGTGATAAAGTGTACTAGAACCTTTAAGGAGTCCCCATGACCCGTTTTCACACATTAGAACGCTCAAGTGTGTCTTAAGGGGTCCTACGACCCCTTAAGGCACCCTTGAGCATTCCAATGTGTCAAAAGGGGTCAGGGGGACTCCTTAGGGGTCCTAACATGTACTAGGACACCCAGGGAGTCCCCGTGACCCCTTTTGACACATTGGAATGCTCAAGTGTGCCTTAAGGGGTCTTTGGAATGCTCAAGTGTGCCTTAAGGGGTCTTAGGACCCCTTAAGGCACACTTGAGCATTCCAATGTGTCAAAAGGGGTCATGGGGACTCCTTAGGGGTCCTATTATGCTTTATCATGCGTTAGAACACCTAGGGAGTCCGCGTGACCCCTTTTGACACATTGGAACGCTCAAGTGTGCCTCAAGGGGTCCCACAACCCCTTAAGGCACACTTGACCGTTCCAATGTGTCAAAATGGGTCAGGGGGACTCCCTAAGGGTCCTAACGTGTACTAGGACACCTAGGGAGTCCCCGTGACCCCTTTTGACACATTGGAATGCTCTAGTGTGTCTTAAGGGGTCCTATGACCCCTTAAGACACACTAGAGCATTGCAATGTGTCAAAAGGGGTCACGATGACTCCCTAGGGGTCCTAGTATGCCTTATCATGCGTTAGGAACCCTAGGGAGTCAAAAGTACCCCTTAAGACACACTTGAGTGTTCCAATGTGTCAAAAGGGGTCACGGGGACTCCCTAGGGGTCCTAGTACGCGTTAGGACCCCTAGGGAGTCCCCCTGACCCCTTTTGACCCCTAGGGAGTCCTAATGCATTCCAAAGGGTCATGGTTCCATAGAAGTTGCATTTCGAACCCTAATGACCCCTTAACATGCCCACTAACCCCATTTCAACATGTGGTCTCCCGAGAGCTCCCCATGGACCCCTTTTGCGTTTTCCTAAGAAAAAGTCATCCAAATTTGGTACATAGGTCCTCTGACATGTCTTAATGAATTTGAAAGGGTCACCGTTCCATAGAAGTTTCATTTAGAACCCTAATGACCCCTTAACAGGCCTACACACCATGATTCTACATGTGGTCTCCCGAGACCACCCCATGGACCCCTTTTGAGTTCTACTAGAAAAAAGTTATCCAAATTTGGTACATAGGTCCTCTGACATGTCCTAATGCATTCCAAAGAGTCACCATTCCATCAAAGTCACATTTGGAACCCTAATGACCCCTTAACAGGCTTACCAACCCTGATTCAACATGTGGTCTCCTTAGAGAACCCCATGGACCCTTTTTGAGTTCTACTAGGAAAAAGTCATACAAATTTGGTACATAGGTCCTCTAACATGTCCTAATGTGTTCCAAAGGGTCACCATTCCATCCAAGTTGCATTTTTAACCCTAATGACCCCTTAACAGGCCTACTGACCCTGTTTCAACATGTGGTCTCCTAAGAGCACCCCATGGACCCCTTTCGAGTTCTACTAGGAAAAAGTCATCCAAATTTGGTATGTAGGTCCTATGACATGTCCTAATGCATTCCAAAGGGTCACCATTCCATCAAAGTTTTATTTGGAACCCTAATGACCCCTTAACAGGCCTACCAACCCCATTTCGACACATGGTCTCTTGAGAGCACACCATGGACCCCTTTCGAGTTTTACTAGGCAAAAGTCATCCAAATTTGGTACATAGGTCCTATGACATATCCTAATGCATTCCAAAGGGTCACCGTTCCATCAAAGTTTCATTTGGAACCCTAATGACCTCTTAACAGGCCTACCGACCCCGATTCAACATGTGGTCTCCCGAGAGCACCCCATGGACCCCTTTCGAGTTCTACTAGGCAAAAGTTATCCAAATTTGGTACGTAGGTCATTTGATATGTCCTAATGCGTTCCAAAGGATCATCGTTCATCGAAAGTTTCATTTGGAACCCCGATGACCCCTTAAGTCACCTATCGACCCTAAATCGCATAATGGTCTCCCAAGAGCACCCCATGGACCCTTTTCGAGTTTGACTAATCAAAATTCATCTAAATTGTGGAGTTTGGTCGTTTGACATGTCCTAATGCGTTCCAAATGGTCACCGTGCATCAAAGGTTGTCTCATGAGCCCTGATGACCCCTTAAGATGCCCAGCGACACTGATTGGACATGTGGTCTCTTGAGAGCACCCCATGGACCCTTTTCGAGTTTGACTAGGAAAAAGTCATTAAAATTTGGTACATTGGTCCTTGGACATGCCCTATTGCCTTCCAAATGGTCACTGTACATCCGAAGTTGCCTCACAAACCCTAATTACCCCTTAAGACATCTAGCGACCCCGATTCGACCTGTTGTCTCATGAGAGGATCTGTTATAATATAAATTAAATATTAAAATAATATATAAAATATTTGAAAAAATATAATATTTAATAGACTAAATATATAATATATATTATAAGATATATTAGATATTACATTTAATATATATTATCAAATATACAATATGTTAATGTCCTATTCATTTTATATATTATATATATTAGACATTATATTATATACGTGCAACAATATTTAATATATAATATATAATATATAATATAATATTTAATATATAATATATAATATAAAAATATTGCATTTAATATAAATCTGAACAGACTATATACTTAGGTCGTTTAAATTGATATTATCGAATATATAATATAAATAAATAATATATTTAATATATATACTATATAATATAAAATATAAAACATAAAATATAAAACATAAATATAAAATATATAAATTATTGATTGTCAGGGTGAAAGAAAAAAACATCAAAATTAAAGGGAAATAAAAAAAGAGTGGGAGGGGGAAACTTTTCAAAATTCAAAATCAAACAAAATTGGGTACATGAAAAAATCGGGTACCCGATTAGGCTTGGTAATAGCTTTGGAAACCAAAGCCCCATGGTCAACGCTGAAGGTGTGCAAAAAACGTGTTTTTTCTCTATTTTTCTTATATCGACACTTCGACCATTACATTGACGACTTTTTTTCCACCCGATTTCGATAAAATGAAAAGGGTTTCTTTGGATGATTGTCAGCTTTCCATCGACATAAGTGCTGTCAGATTTTGAATTCGTTAAGTATTTATTAGTTATTTTCTAGTTCACTTATGTCTAAAGTCCCGATTGACATACTGATGGAAAAATAGCTATAACTTTCAAACCGTATAACATTTTTGAAATCTGAAAGATGCGTCACATTCTATGCTTCGTCTAGTATAAGAAAAAAATTTTAAAAATTGAATTATGATAAGTTTTCAATGAGTAAAGGTGGTCAAACATGAGAGTTTTTAAATTTTGAAAGCGCTGTAGCAAAAAAATCATAATTAATTATCTGTTTGGAATAAAAATACCAAAAAATATGTGTCACATCTGGGCATGAGTCAACTACTTATATATAGTATATTATAAAAAAATATTATCATTTTCTTTTGATTAGGGTGGTCAGACATACACATACTTCTTATTTTTTTGCTGAAATGTTTGTAGTGCTGCATTGCAATCTATACTTTTTACCAATCATATTAATTTTTTTTCAAAAAAGGCTTAGTAGTTTAGAAACTACATTCAATTTCCTACAAATTATGTTCTTACAACTTTTTGATATTAGGTAGATAACTAGTTCATTTTTTCACGTCAAGTTGACTAATCTTGATTTTCTGATTTTTCATTGCCACTTAAGGGCATAGTTTGGCCCCTCATGATCCTGCACATACCCAAGTCCTATCTTATTTTTTTATTGGATTTAGCCCTTAAAGATTAAATGCATGTGCATTCCCATTTATATGTTCTATTACCTTGAATATGGTACTTATTACTGTAGTAGTGAGATATTTTGCGGGTTCCATCCCCACTAGGGTTTTTCGCTTAATTGGGTTTTCCTGGAAAAACATCACGATGTTACGATGTTGTGCATGTTTATATTAATAATTTTACTTTCAATTATTTATGGTTTTAAGTTTTTGTATTGGTTTAAGAAAGTAAATAATAATGTTGCACCGATTCACGCCCCATCCACCCCCTCTTGATGCTTCCTAATCCTAACATATAACAATCAAAACATGCCAAAAATTGATGTGGGAGAAAGGAAGATGTTAATGTACTATATTTTTAAACTATTTTAAAGGAAGGATCAAAATTTGTATTTGAAAAAGATATAAAAAGATTCTCTAAATTATAATTCCATCATGCGTTTTGAGCCTTGCTAGATGAATGCTTGTAGTATTAAGTTTACCAACTTGATAGTCATGGATGACTGGCCCTTTGAAAAGATCTTGAAACCTAAAGATTTTAACGAGCTTATGGAGAATAAAGACCTCTAATTTATTTTTTTGCTAAGATAGAGCTCACCCCTTACTTCCAACCCATGTGGGGATATACCAAAATATTGTTGACTAAATTCAACAACTCTTAGCATAAGAGTTTTGTAACTATTTAAAGTATTTTAAGTTTCATGTTATGTGAGAGTTGATTACTCAGGGTATTGGGATGAAATGTAAAGTGGAGATAGTTGATAAATAGAGCTTGGGGAACTATTAGGATTATATGAATAAATTCTTTAAAAAAGGAAACAAGATGGTGGTTTCCTCTAATCAAAATGGGTATGAAAGATCCATTCTCCTTCCTCCTCACCCTCTTGTCTATTATTATGTTATGAATTATTTTATCTTAGAAGGTAGATGTAATACCTCCCTGATACAAGTTTGGTTTTTGTTGCACCAAAAGATCAATCTATCATTTCCTGATACAACAACTAGACTTATAGAATCCATGAGAGGTAGTTAGTCCCTTGTAATGAATCCTAAGCTGAATAATGGTCATTTTCCCAATAATTTCCCGCTTAGTGTTACCTGAGAGGACTCAAACCTGTGATAAATCTCTCACACCAATTGATACAAGTGTGTTTGTTGTTGCAACAAAAATATCGACCCATTAATGCCTGATACAACTGGACTAGACTTATAGAATCCATAGGAGGTGGTTAGTCTATTATCATGAATCCCAAGGGAAGCACTGCCCATTTTTCAAACACTCCCATTGTTACTATTTTCTAATATTAAACCATATTAGGAATGGGAAGAAAATCAATATACCATTTTTCTTATTTTAATCTTTGAATAGTAGTATTACCAATGGGGCTTCCCCGCTCCTACACTAAGGGCTAATGTATGTCCTTTATCAGTATAAAAATAATAAATTCCCTCTCACGAGCTATTTTATATCCTACCCTCAAGCTAAAGATGATATGGAAAGGGATCCCTCATATAGTTATGTTTGCATATAACTCATAGAATGCAGCCCTTTACTAGAAAACCCTAACCCTAATAATAAGGGTAAAACCTTTAAGGTATTTTTAATTGAACCCCTTGAAGATGAGCTCTAGAAAATGCCCTTCAAAAATAGAAAGGCCCTATGACAATGTTGAGATCGACTAAGATAAGAAAAATGGGGAAGGGTACAAAAGTTAGCATTCTTTTGTTGATATTAAAGAATTTAAAAATTAGAATGAGGAAATGGAGACCTGAGAGGATAACAATAAGGAGACGAGTTCTAGAGAAATAAGGTCAGCTTGTTTATTTAAAAATGAGCTTCAAGGGAAGAGTATCAAAGAGGAAATTATTCCTCAAATAAATTTTAAATATGAGCCTGAGGAGGAGGACTGCTTGGATAACTTTAAGGATGCAGATTATAAAGTGGGGAGGAAGATTTTGAAGAGAAAAGTAAGAAAAAATTGTAGATATTATAGTTAATATGGGTGACTACAAAGATATTATGAATAGAGCATATATTTTTCATGTTCCCAATAAGGAAATTGTTGATTAAGGTGATCCCCTACCCCCTCATGCCTCTAAAGAGAAAGATATTCTTCCCACTCTAAATGAACAAATTGATAATTCACAAACCAGAGTAATGGACCTAGAAGAAAATGTTTCTTCTTTTGAGAATATCAAACTACTATTCTTTTAAGATATTTTTCCCATTGCAGGATTACTAATCAAATTATGAAAAAGTAGTGTTTGCAATGGGTTTTGGTCAGAAAAAAATTAAGGGGAATGATAAAAGGAAGAGGAAAGTTGGAGGAGACAAAGACAAGGAATAACATGAGGAAAACAAGGGAAATGAAGATTGGAAAGTAACCCTGAAGAATCTCTCAAAGAATTGGATTATTATCTCAAAGAAGGATGAGACCAAAGATATCAGTACTGAAAGACATATGCATTAGGCTTAAGATTGGCAAGTTGATAGATTTGAGTATGTTTATGTTTTTTACTATGAAGAACTATCTACGCTTATTTTTTGATACTTATGGACTTTTGGCCATGACTATTTTGTTGGTTCAGTGGATGACTAGAAACTCCCATAGTAATAGATATTTTGATTATGTAAAAAACTCTAAAGAGTATAGTGATAGAAGTAGGTATGTGAATATGTTGTTACTTTTGTTGTGTTTGGGGTTTTTGGTTATTTTTTTTCTACTAGAGGATTCTTAGTCCTCGGGATGTAATGGTATGATTTTCTTGTTTTGTTAAGTTACACTATCTAGGATAAGGGCCCTTTTTTTGTTGATTTAATAAAAAACACTAATATAGAGAAGTAAAATAACAATTATATTACTTCAAAATGATTATGGATAATAGAGGGAAAAATAAAGATTAAGAAAATATTAAAAGAGTAGTTTAGAGAAATATGAGGGTGATTGAGAGTGTATGTTAGATAAAAGATAACATAAAGGGGGGGATGGCCAATCAAATCTATTTTTCCTAAAATAATAAGATGACACAAGATATGGCTACTAATTAATTAAAATATTCATCTCAATATATTCTCATTGGCATGAGAAGGTCATAAGCTCAAAAACATTACGAGATAACCACTAAATAAAAAAATTTCATCATAAATTAGTATGGCGTAGTAATTATTCCAAAATGCACTAGCGTCAAAACAAATAATACTAATAAATGAAGCAATAAAATAATAAAATAATGGTATTATAAATGTAACATAAGAATGTCACTAGTGAAAATAAAAAAAATATGTACAAGTTGAGAAGGAGAAAGCTTGACACAAGGGTCGAATTGTGCACACAAAAAACTTGTCAAAATGTGCACATAACTAGACACAAAACATAGTGAGAAACTACAAGGGTATGCAATTTTTAAAATTACAAATTGTATTAAAAAAATGAAAAAAGAATGTATTAATAAAACCATAATTAATTGATAAATCACCACAATTACATATGTTATCAAAATATAATATGGTATAGGAAAAAAATTTGTAGATCAAAATAACACAATAAGCTAATAGAATTTTAGCATATAAAATAATAGAAATAGATGTTTCATCAAATTGAGATGATGAGTAATATTAGCATCTTCACACACATTATGACCATGTAGGTTGAATTGTAACACATGCAGATTGATTAAAATCCCTTGACTCTTTAAAAGTTGTTAGACTAGTGCAATGTTTACCTAAAGTTATATGAATACAACAATCATGACTTCTTTACCAATAACATCAGTAGGCTCAATAACATCATATATAGTTAGATATGGTGACAATTCATAGCATAGATACAATTCTAAATGATTCACCACTACATTACAACCCAAGATTATATTACATTATTAATATTCAACTGCTAATTTATATTATATTTTAGTTTATATTGTTTCTCAAAAATTATTTATATTATTTCTTGTTGATTTGATCAAAGTTCATTTGGTAATTCAAATTTACTTGCAGCTCGATGTTTTAATTTATAATAGATTATTTATGGGGTCTAGGAATATATTGGAGAGTTTTATATGAAAGGATCTTTTGTTTTAAGAAAAACCCTTGGATTCAATATAAAGGTTTTTTACACGTGATTGAAAACATGCCAAACAAATATGTAATATGTATAAAATGTTGTAAACATTAATTTGCATGTTAATTTTATTTTATCATTGAGTTCATGAGATAATTTTCTAATTTTTTAGAAAACTATAACTTAGTGATCAAAATGAAGAAGAATTTCTCTTAGTACAACACTCTATGATGCAATTTAATATTTTTTCACTTATGTTTTCTCATAATGAATACCTGAGAATAAATTGACCTAATCTCTTTTATAAATTTGAGTTTAAAATTTTAGATTGAACTTGTACATACATAATTGACATAGAATATTAAATAAAACAAATTATAAATTAATATAACTTTTGAAATATGTAAACATAGATTATATTATTTTTCAAAATTAACAAACACAAATATATCAATATTCATGTTAACCATTACATTTAACACAAATTCATAAAGATAAATCAAAATGTTGAAAAATAAAAAATATAATTAATATAAATATTTATTTAATCATTATTATATGAAACAGCCAAATATCCAAAATGGTCTGCCCCACTTTTCTTTTAAAAAAAAATAATTCCTAGGAGCCTTCTATTACTTCATTGCTTTAAGGCTATTTTATAGTGGCGTCTACTGATCATGGGGTACTTCAAGAGTCACCACATTCTATACTCGAAGACAATTCCATGATCCATATTTGACTCTCTCCTTGCTTGTATGATTTTTCCCTTGAATGTTCAGTAAAGGGGTGTTCTTTTCCTTTTGGCCCCCACCAAATTAAAATGAGCGAGATATTTCAATGAAAAACAACAAATCAATTCCAGAATACAGTCATATTAAAATCGACCCGACGAAAATTTCAAGAAGGTAAAGAGTATACTTGATCTGTTCGGATAAGTTTTGTATCGTTTATCTTCCTTCTTAAAATCAATAAAATATTCAAACGAATTTGCGGATCCCTAATTTTTTATTCTGAGAACGACTGGTTTCATCAAGTGGGACGTTTGATGTGAACTTATTTGATTGATTATTGCAACTTGCAAAAGATTAATGTCCTCAATACAAAATATCTGGTGCAAGGTGGAACATAATACCGCCACGCAACCCGACGTAACTTTCATATAAGTTGGTCCACAACGTGACTCTTTAAGTACATCATTTATTCATCACAGTTGGCACTATCCGGAGGAACTCTTTTTAAAACCGGGAGGAAGGCCTAATCTTTAGGTATAAATGAACCCTTGTTTTCTAGGCTGAAACAGCTATAGATTGTCTGTTTTGTAGAATTTTGTTTCAGGGAGAAAATGTGTGTTGGCTGTGTTATATCACAATTTATACCTGGCAAAACTTGCGGCCGCAAAACTACTGCTAGAGAGATATGGATAAGCTTTGAAAAATTTTCAGAGTATCATCTTGGCAAAGTCTTTCCTCAACCATGTAATGCCCCACATGTCGATTGGCAGAAAGAGGAGAAGAAAAGTGTGATGAAGAAAGCAAGGGAGAAGAAGAGGAATGCGTGTCCTCTTTACAGAGGGCTGAGAAAGCGTCCCTCTGGCAAATGGGCTGCAGAGATCAGAGATCCATTCAAGGGAATTAGGGTATGGCTAGGAACTTACAACTCACCCGAGGAGGCTGCTATTGTCTATGATCGTGAAGCTCAAAAGATCAGGGGGAAAAAGGCCAGGCTCAACTTTCCGAACAATGGTATTACCGCTGATAAGTCTACGAACAAGTTGAATGTCCGTACTGAATCTCTGTCAAGTACAAGCGAATCTTATAGTTTTTGCCCTCAGAATAACGAGGAACCTTTGGTGAGTCCGGCTCTAGATCATGGTAAGGAAAGAGAGTGGTTTACCCCTGATGTGCCTGACGCAGGAGATCTTGAGTATATGGAGCAATTGAAGAGGGTTTTGGAATTCAATCCCCAAGATGCCATTCCGCAGGCTTTCTCAGTCGGTCATGATTTCAATAATGAATCACAAGTCCTGAGCTCGAGTTTGGCTGAGAGGAACAAAACCCATGAGTTGCTGTCTGAATCTGAATCTGAATCATCAGTCTCTTTGGATAGTATTCTTGACGAGGTATGTGAACACACAACTCATCTAGATTCTCCAAAAGTTTTTGAAGGCACCGAGGGTTTATTCGACTGGGAAGCGGGTTTGTATGAGTCCCCAAGTTTCGGTAGAAAGCAGAATGAATTTCTTCAGGAGTCCTGTCTAAGAGAGCCGCTGTTCCTTACGAGGGGGAATCAGCCTGATGAAGGTTGGAATGAAACTGTGGAAACCCTATGGACCAGTGGTTATTAAACTCGGGTTTAATATGTTTTCTATCTTTGTACTGTATTCATCTTTTTAAATAGTGACTGGGTTCCAAATCTGTTATCATTTTCTTTACCCTGTAGGGCATCTTTTTGTAAAGCTGAAGTGACCAATAATGGATATATGTATGTATAACATGTTTGTTACAGTGTATAACTGTTTGTTACAGTGCCCAAGGCCTTACGTATTACAGCTGATTGAAAATTCTGTATGTCCTGTCGCATGATGTCTATAAATACTATCAATTTTCACTGTAGGCAAGCAAGCTACTTCCTCTAAAAATGTTTATTAAGGTTATTGAGTAATATGTCCTGTAGGATAGTGTATAGCGTTCTTACTATTCTGTTAGTTTACTAATCTTAGTTTTTTCTGGGCTATTTCTAAACATTTTCCTCGTCCAAGAAAAATAGTATATTCACTTTTACAAGGACTTACACTTTGTTACTAGCAATCTACTTTGTTAAAGAATTTATATATAAATATGAATTAAGAATTGTTTAGTTTTAGTTTAAGTTTAAGTTTAAGTTTAAGTTTTCAAATGGTAAATCTTATTTGATCTTTGTAAATATCATAAAATATTAGAAGGTTGAACTATTTTTTACTCTCTCTCTCATTCTTGTGAATAAAAAGAATGATATAATGTAATAATCCACTCTTTCAATTTTAAAATTAAAATACATGTTTATTAATAGTAAGTTTCTACAATGATAAAGGAGAATTGAAAAATGTTTTTTTATATGCTCAAAGAAAATAATAATCCAAGATGTATATTTTCCACCATTGGACTAGAAGTTTGTTTTTAGAAGATTTACAAGTAAATGGGTAGTTTCCTTAATTGCTACTAACTAAATAAATATTGTATATACCTCTAAAACTAGCAAGAAAATGATTGTACAACTTTCAAGATACAATTTAATAGTGCAATTAAAAAGGGTGACCCCACAATAGTGGGTTACACTTTTTTAGACATGTTGATTTTTGTTGAAATAACACATTTTTAATAAAATATGATGATTAAAATTTTGAGAGATTCTATTTGAAAAAATTAATTACAAATAGTTATTTCAAAGTCTTTTAGATTAAAAAAATATTGATATAACATCTACACTCCGCATTCATACCTACAATGGAGTCGTCTTTGCACTTATTAAAATGCTAACGAAAAATCACTTTGACTTTATCTTTCGGTAGATCAAATGAATCTATTTGACAAACTTATCTATGTAGTAAGGTACTATTAAGAAAAATATTTTCAATGATTATAATCTTAATATATATTAAGTTTATTATGAATTTGTATTTTTAATTTTACTAAACATAGATATCTCACCATGTGTCTACATCTGTGTTTAATCCTTATGAAAAAATAGTAAATGAGAGAAAAAATTCTTAAAAATATTTATGCCCTAGGTATTGAAGTGTTACAAATAGTGGTTGTCGTTGCATCAAAAAATCGATCCGTTAATGCTTGATACAACCACTAGATTTATAGAAGACACAGGAGGCAGTTAAGCCATGTCACGAATCCTGAGGGGTAACCAACAATCTCCCCCTCAGCATTACCTAAGGGGATTTAAATCTGTGACCAAACTTTAATACCACTTGTTACAAGTAGTGGTTTTCGTTGCACCAAAAGATTGACATGTAATGTCCAACACAACCACTAGAGTTATAGAAGACACGGGAGCCAGTTAAGCCATGTCACAAATCCCAAGGTGAGCATTGACCATTTTGCCAACATGAAGTTATCTTTCTATGAAAATAAATAAAATGAAATTGGACAAATACACAAGTTATAAGACATGTAATTTAGGTATGTCAAAATTATGATTTAATCAACTTCAAATGTTAATGAAATATGCAATAATCTTGATAATTTTGTCAAACTAATTGCATGCCCTCTATATTGATGTTACAAAACTAAATTTGAAATAATCTGACATAGGGGCAAGGTAGATACAAGTAGAATCAAGCAGAATTGAGTCCACTTGAATCAACAAGAAGTCCTGCTCAGAGTTACACAACAAAAGCAATATAATAGCACATGAAATCAATGAAAACACAATGGATATGAGACAATCAACTAGCAACAACAACAAAGAATTTATCTTATTTCTTCAAACGTGCCCGACTGTGAGGCCTCTCGGGTTTCAGCCTTATACAATAAGAATTATGCAATTAGAATCATTGCGAGTATGTCCTTTTTTATGATACTTCTTCTACTATCCTTCTACCATCTAGCACTACCTCTTCATGCCCTACAACATCAATCAAAATTCCTTATATAGCCAACAAAGCCACAAGTCGGCCAGTTAGACATTTAATTACAATATAGGTCCAGTCGGGAAGATTTAAATCAAAATAATGAAAGAGTGATCACCACATGATGTGCCTTAGGATTTAGGTCCACACGACCCAAAAATATTCCTTTAAGGGCGCAAGGCCCCATTTGATCACACGGCATGGCGCAAGAAGAAACACTACATGTTTCACCCGAAAACTGTCAGAAAATAGATCCCAGGGAAAAACGGTCATAACTTTTGACTCATAATGAATTAGGAAGTGCACCTTTGGGAAAAGCTATTACTTTAGGTCCTCTTTAAGGCCCTTGGGGCGTATAGGCTAAATCATTCAGGATCATGAGCGTCAATACGTGCAACAGGCACCAAAACTGCAGGAAAATACAGTCTCGACGGCAAGGAAAACAGTTGTAACTTTGAAACAGTCTCTCCAATCTTTATGCGACCATAGAAGAAGGTTCCCAAATAGGTATTCAACATCATGTAAGCTTCACATATGATGAAACCAATAGATGCAAAGATTATAATGCAAACAAAAGAAATAGGTACAGAAATTATAAAGATCCAACTCATCTTGTGTAATCCATGAACTGTCTCCAACTGGCTTGTCTTTCCACTGAACTAGATATTCCATGTAGTCTTTTCCTCTTGTACTCTTGCTCACTCTTTTATTCAAATCTTCTCAATGCTATCTCTATTCTTATTAGGATAGTCCAGATCATCCTCAATCTCATCATTTGATTCAATATACTCAAATATATCAACAATATCAAGAATATAGGTGATATATCCATGTCCTCTGGTAATTCCACTTCATAAGCATTTCCACTGTCAAACTTCTTCAAAATCTTACAAGGTCCAAACTTCTTCATTTTCAGCTTGTTGTAGGTACCAACTGGAAATCTATTCTTTTTCAAATGAATCATAACCTCATCTCCAACTTCAAAAGATTTATGTCTCCTTCTCTTGTCTGCTCTTTGTTTATGTTTCAGATTATTGTCCTTCAAATTCCCTTTAACTTTATCATGTAAAGTTCTCATGTATACAGTAAAATCCTCAGCTTCAGCACTTCTTCTTGTCTCGGTAGGTAAATCTCTTAGCTTTGTGGTTCCTTTAGGATGAAATCCAATAACAATCTCAAATGGTGTCCTCTTAGTGCTTCTATTCACAGAATTATTATAAGAAAACTCTTCTTGTGCCAAAACTAAATCTCAATTAGCAGGTTTCTCTCCAACTAAACATCTCAACAAGTTTCCCAAACTTCTGTTCACAACTTCAGTCTGTCCATCTGTCTGAGGGTGAAATGTAGAACTAAACTTCAATTCTGTTTTCATCTTTTTCCAAAGTGTTCTCCAAAAGTAACCAGTAAACTTAGTATCTCTGTCTAAAACAATAGACTTAGGAAAACCATGCAATCTTACCACTTCCTTGAAGAATAATTCAGCTACATGCAATGCATCAGATGTCTTCTTACAAGGTATGAAATGAGCCATCTTAGAAAATCTGTCAACCACTACCAAAATAGAATCATTACCTCTCTGATTTCTAAGTAATCCAAGAACAAAGTCCATACTCACATCTTCCCAAGGTCTATCAGGTACAGGCAAAGGTGTATACAATCCTACATTCTGACTAGTTCCTTTTGCTACTTGACAAATTTCGCAACACTTAACCATTCTCTGTACATCTCTATAAATCTGTGGCCAAAAGTATCTTTCTAAAATCAAATTCACAGTTTTATCAATCCCAAAATGTCCAGCAAGTCCACTACTATGTTTCTCTTTCATTATGTTCTTTCTTGTAGATTATCTAGGTATGCACAATTAAACTCCTTTAAACAACATGTCTTCTTGAATGAAATAATCAGTCCACTTATCACTCACTGTGTGTTCCTTACAAGCTTTCCAAAGTTCTGCAAAATCAATGTCAGTCTCATACAAACACTTCAAATCATCAAAACCAAGTACCTCAACTCTTATCTCTATCAGCAAACTTCTTCTTCGGCTCAAGGCATCAGCAATCTTCTTTGACTGTCCACTCTTATGCTTCAATGAAAAGAAAATATTTTGTTCTTTCATTTCTCTTGTAAATGTTTTATCATCAACCAAGCATACTCTGACTATGGTACAGTGACTTTCATCAAACTTCTCTATCAAAGGCAACAATACTTGTTTCTTTCCATTCATCCAAATAGTATATTGATTCAATCTACCATCATGCAAAGCTTTCCTATCATACTGTCAAGGTCTACCCAAAAGAATATGACAACAATCCATAGGGATAATATCACACAAGACTTCATCATGATAATTTCCAATTTTGAATTTAACAAGGCATTGTTCACTTACAAGTAGTTTATGCTCCTTCTGGATCGAAGCAATATGGTAAGACTTAGGGTGTTTCAATCTCTGCAACTGCAACTTGTTAACCAGCTCTTCGGATGCCAAATTATTAGAACTTCCACTATCAATGATTACCTTGCAACATTTGTCAGTGATCTTACATCTAGTTTTGAACAAACTTTTCCTCAAAATAGGTTCTTCATTAGCTTCTTCATTCCACAATATCCTTCTTAGCATCAAGTTCTCACCATGTCCAGGTTCATTAGACATTTCCTCAACTTCTTCACAAGTCAAATTATTTCTGCCATTACTTCCAGTCTTCTTTCCAGAGTTAGTACATTCAAAATCTCTATGTCCTTCTTCACCACATTTGTAACAAGTACCTTTAAACCAAGATTTATCTTCTCTTTTCCCATTATTGTTATTCCTAGAGTAACCAATATAGCTACCTCTAGAGTAATTACCTCTTTTACCAGCAGGGTCATCTTCTCATCCTTTATCTTGCACTACATTGTCAGATCTGCTACTTTCTCCATAAGATCTATCTTTACTTCTCTGAAATCTGCCACCTCTTCCTCTTTGTCTTTGTTCATGTCTCTTTGTCAATCTATCTTCAGCCTTCAAAGAAAATTGATATGCTTGTTCCACACTTTCTATCTTCACATAACTGATCTCATCTTGAATTGATGTCCTTGGGCTATTCATATATCTAGCCACTTTCTCAACTTCATCATCCACATGTCCAGATCTGATATCCAATTTGTAAAATTTCTCAGTATATTCTTTCACACTCATGTCCTTTTGTCTTAGATTTTGCATTTTTCTCATCAAACTAACTTGGTAGTCAGCTGGAAGAAACTTCTTCTTCATTTTTCCAAACATCTTCATCCATGTCTTGATCTTTTCTTTTCGTCTCTTTTGTCTCTCAGTTTGCAAATGATCCCACCAAAGAGATGCATACCCTTTCAACTTTGTGACTGCTATCTTAACCTTCTTATTATCAGGAGTACTTTCATACTCAAAGTATTTATCCATCTCAGAGATCCAATCCAAAAGTGCATTGGTCTCAAGTATTCCATCATAGAAAGCAACTTCAACTGTAGGTCTGGAGTTAGCCTTAGACAAAACTCTCAAGAGTCTTTCCTCATCTTGTTCAACTTCCAGTTCAGGATTAGGTGTTTCTTCTTCTTCTTCATCACTAACATCTTCAAGATGTGTGCCTCTTCTCTAGGTTATCTCTATAGCTTCAAGCCTAGTTACAATCTACCTCAACATATCCATGATAGCATTATCATTTCCTCTACCATGAACCATCTTAAAAATCAGGTTCCAGCAAGATCGTAACCTTCTACAAGTTATAGGTCAGATCTTAGATCTGTCACCCTACAACCAATCCAATAAGGTTCTCCACGATCCAATCCACAAGAAAGAACTCGCTCTGATACCACTTGACGCAGGGGTAGGGTAGACACAAGCAGAATCAAGCAGAATTGACTCCACTTGAATCCACAAACATGCCCTGCTCAGAGTTACACAATGGAAGCAATATAAAATCACATGAAATCGGTGAAAACACAATGGATATGAGACAATCAACTGGCAGAAACAATAGAGAATTTATCTTATTTCTTCAAACATGCCCGATTGTGAGGCCTTCCGGGTTTCGGCCTTATACAATAAGAATTATGCAATTAGAATCATTGCAAGCATGTCCTCTTCTATGATACTTCTTCTACTATCCTTCTACCATCTAGCACTACCTCTTCATGCCCTACAACATCAAACAAGATTCCTTATATAGCCAGCAAAGCCACAAGTCAGCCAGTCATGCATTTAATTACAATATATGTCCAGTCCTGAAGATTTAAATCAAAATTAATGAAAAAGTGATGACCACATGATGCACCTTAGGATTTAGGTCCACACATGACCCAAAAAAATTCCTTTAAGGGTGCAAGGCCCCATTTGATCACACGACATGGCGCAAGAAGAAACACTACACATTTCACCCATAAACTACCAGAAAATAGGTCCTAGGGAAAAACAGTCATAACTTTTGACTCATAATGAATTAGGAAGTGACCCTTTGGGAAAAAATATTAATTTAGGTCCTCTTTAAGGCCCCTAGGGTGCATAGGCTGAATCATTCAAGATCATGGGCACCAATACGTGAAACAAACACCAAAACTGTAGGAAAATACAGTCCCGATGGCAAGGAAAACAACTGTAACTTTGAAACAGTCTCTCCAATCTTTATGCAACCATAGAAGAAGGTTCCCAAATAGGTCCTCAACATCATGTAAGCTTCACATAGAATGAAATCAAAAAATGCAAAGATTATAATGCAAACAACAGAAATAGGTATAGAAATCAAGAAATATTTTTGATTGATGCAAGATTGCTCAAAGACCCAAGATGCTCCTGCATCAGAATCACATTGATATCTATTTTAGAAAAAAAATTTATGCTCTATGACAATAATGTAATTATTTGAAAATGACGTTTTCAACAACATATCATTTTTTGTGGGAGAAAGAAAATACCATTCAAATCAATTCAATATAAAAATAAAAAATATATTTAGAATCTAGACAGAAAATATTAAAAGACTCTAATTTACTTCATCTTTCGATTTCAAACGGTTTATCGACAATATGCATCTCAATCTTATATTTTTTTCAAAATGTAAAGTTCAGTGTCCGTTTAGGCAAAAAAGTGTAACCTACTATTATGGGTTCACCCAAAGAATATATATATATATATATATATATATATATATATATATATATATATATATATATATATATATATATAAACTTCACTTACTTTTCATTTTATTATGTGAGAAAAGAATCACATGATTAGTTTATAATTGTTGTAGTACGTGCTACCCCTATCTCTCCTAAAGAACTTCGACAATAAAATCAAACAAGTGATATATGATCTTGGAAAATACATGAGGTAAGCATTGATATATGTTTAATTTGTTGTATATATTTATTATATTCACAATTTATTTTTGTTGTTATGTAATATATTGTAAGGTCTCGTATTTATATCTTTTTGTGTCTTGAATGTCTTGTAGGTGGTTGTCATCTTAAAAAATCCATAAAGAAGATATAAAATATTAGAAGAGAAGAATTTCTCATCTAATTTGTGAAATACAAAAGTGAACTTTTTTCAATGCATAAGAATACTACCTCATACACCAAGTTGAGGAGATTGAATAATGTGGACCTCTACACACTATGTCAATGTGGATGGTTGAGAGACACTTGAAATTTTTGAAGGATTTGGTAAGACAACGAGCACGTCCTTAGGGTTCTATGTTGGAGGGATATGTGTTATATCATACTATAGTGTACGGTACTAAATATTTTCCTAAGATTGCAGCAAAGATCCATATAGATCATATTTGGGATCCTGACACCATTAAAACATTCAAAGGGGAGTATTTGGTGGGGAAAGGTGATAACCTACAACTGATTTAATATCTTGATGGAATGAATGGACAAGTAAGAAACAATGATTGAAGGTCACCGAGCTACTAAAGTGATATGTAAGACAATTAAATTAGTTAATACATTATCATTGATGTCAACTAGTTTTGATTATACTTATTGTATGCACCCTAAAATGGTCGCCTAGACTTTGGGCCCCATTTATTCAATTTGTCAAATATCAATTCCTGAATCAATACTTTACTTGATCAAATCGTAACTATTTGAATCATCTCAATTCTTCCTAAGGTTTGAATAGTTCATTAATTTTATTTAATTAATTAAGAAAAATAAATCCCTTTTAAATAAATAAAATAATATTATTTATTTGAAATAAATATTCCTTAAATGAAATAAGGTTATTCAATTAAAATTCATTTTTAATTAAATGGTTTTATTTTATTTCATTAATATTTATCTTTAAATTATATAATTTTATTTTATTTAATTAGGAGAGATATTATTCTTTTAAATTAAATAAATAAAATATCTTCTCAAATATCTCTTGTGATGGAAAAAGAAACAAATTGATTAATAAGAGAAATAAAATAAAAAGAATTCTATTTTCCTACAAACTTGCTAAAAATGTCATTTGTTTCCCCTTTTTCATTTATCCCACATTGCTTTTAGATTTGCATTAAAATCCACAATTTGTTATAAAAGGAGCCCTCTCCTTCTCAACAAGGATCCGGAATTTTCATATCATCATTATGCTGCCAGTTTTCACAGAGCTTTGAAATTCATATAGATTTTTATCACGTACATCTTCATTTAAATTAACTTCATATTTACTTTCATAGATTAGGTTCTTGCATTGTTATTTTCTATCATAATCTAGATTTATTTTCAAGCATTGCATTGCTATCATCTAGATTAGCTTGCATTTTCATTCGCATGCATGAACAAGATTCATGGAGATTAGCGGATTTGCTATTCATTTTTGAATCTCTCGTTTCGGGTTTGTATTTGCATGGGTAACAGGGTCAATCTGAGGGCCATAATATCAATCCATGCTCTGCTCGGATAGAGAGCTGTGAGTCGGTTTGCGAGGACTCATTATTGAGTCTCCTTGCATGCAAGGATTCACAGAAGTGTCACATTTTTTGTGCACACATTTTGGCGCCCACCGTGTTTTCTATTAAAGAATTTCGGTTCTTCAATTACTTGTTACATTTCTCTGTTCTGAATTTCTTGCTTGATTTTATGAGTTTAACAGTTCACTGAAATCGGTGTTGTGTTCAAAAGTTTGCTCTTTTCTATCACTCCCTGTGTGAAGTCTTCAAACTGAAAATATAATTAAAAAGTATTCAAACTGAGACTACAAATGCAGAAATAGTGAAGATTGCCTTAAATAGTTCATTATGTTTGCTCTCTTGCTGTTTTCTAAAGTGGAAATGGGTAGTAAAACTAATTTGTTCATGTGCCTATCTTAAAATTTGGGTTATTCCAGAACTATTTGCATACCATAAGCGCACAACACTTCATTCAATTAAACAAGCTTTCTATTCAGAAAGAGTTTCTGCTATGTTAGATTAGAATCTGTGAAAAACTTGATCTCGAACCAACTTGATCATCATTGGCAATTAAGTGAATGGTTTAATTTACTTATTGGGTTTTCTTTATGAAGTAGTAACTGAAACTTGAATAAAGCTTAATCATTTATGAAATCGATTCTGTTGCTCATCAATAAACTAAATTCGAAGGCTTTTGTTCTGTTGATACAAATTAGTTCTTGGTTCAGTTTTGTGAAAGAGGGATAATGATTATTGATATCGGTTATTGAAAATCGATCAACTAAAACTATCTGTGATTATTGGAGTCGGGTTTTCTAGCAGTTCCGGGAAAGACTTTCAAGGGTTATAAGTTCGGTTGGGAGGCAAGGAAATCTAATGTTCTATGTGAACCAGTGCATCAAGGCAGTCCATTAATATGAATCAGGTTTATTGTTTCAAGCTTTGTGCTTTGACCGGCTACTTTTCCCTATTTGTCTGCACCAAGGTTACTAGTATTCTAAATTGTGTTCTATAGAATATCAGCGCACACTTCTACACTTTCAAACAACACATTGTCAAATGCTGATAGCATTGTTAAACGTTGATATAAACAGAGGAATAGCATTGATTAAACGCTGATATAAAAAGCTGCAGATATACGTTTTAGTTTGCTGTTTAGGCGTTGCATTATAGTGAAAAAGTTTAGGCGTTTGCTGTTTAAGCACTTGTTGTTTTAGTTTGATGTTTATGCATTTTAGTTTTTTGAGAATTCTGGAAGCAATTGAAATTTCTCGTTCAACTCCATTAATGATAACGAGTGCATGAAGTTGTTGTAGAGCTTGAATACTTGTACAAGCCTGTAACAAAAACATTCACTTGGTTCCATGATTTTGCGATGGAATGCACAAAGAAACATTGCGTTAGAGAGTCTTTTAATTTTTGTAGGTTTTTTAAAAAAAGACTTTTGTAGGTTTATTTTGTCTTTTAGCTAGAATTTAGAGAGCCTTTTTTTAAATAGCTTTTATTAATTCGTTAGATTTAGATTTTTTTAAATTAGTTAGAGTTAGTTTTTTTTAAAAAAAATTAATTAGACTTAATTTTTAATTAAATAGATTTATCTTTTTTTGATTAGTTAGATTTAGATTGGTTAATTAGATTTAGATTAGATTTTTTTAAATTTTGATAATTTAGATTAGATTTTTTAAATTTTGATTAGATTTTTTTTAATTTTTGGTAATTTAGATTAGATTTTTTAAATTTTGATAATTTAGATTAAAATTTTTTTAAAATTTTGGTAATTTAGATTAGATTTTTTTAAAATTTTGATAATTTAGTTTAGATTTTTTTTAATTTTGTTAATTTAGATTTTTTTATTTTTTTTAATTAGTTGTTAGATTTTGGTAATTTATTTAGCTTTCGATTTTTTATTTTTAATTAAATTAGATTTTTAATTTTTCTTTTTTGTTTGTTGTGGCAAGGAGCTGATTTTTTTTCTTTTTCTTGTGGGCATTTGCAGGTGCTTAATTTTTGAATTGCAGATCTTTGGACTTAAGGTACGTTCTTAAAATCTCTATAACATTTGGTTTGGGCATTAAAAATTAAGCTCTCGTGTTTGGCTTGAGTGTTACACGCTTTCTTAGAACACTTTTCTTCTATGCTCTTAAGGGGAATTAAACAAACATAGATTTGCTTTCATAGAAGTTTGTGTTTAAATGCATGAGTGTCTTTTAAACATTAAGTAATTCTTGGTTTCAAATATCAAAATAGTCTTATTGATTAGCAGTCTTAGATTACTTGTGATTGATCTAGATTGCTATTTTGGGTTATTGGACTCGCTAATCCGTCGGCCCCTCATTTCCGCCCTGTGGTTGCAATCTCAGCGCCACATTAAAGGGGAGGGGTCTATAGGAAATAAGCGTTAATTGTTCCACTAGGCAACCCTTCTGTGCTTTCTGGAACTCACTTGTTTTCTAGGTTGTGGACTCGTTTGTCGCTTGTGTGAGGTGTTAAGTGTTCCACCTTGTGGACTCACCTCATATTTGCTCTAAGCGTTAAGTGTTCCACCTTTAGTGCTTTCCAATACCTTTTGATAGAGAATTACTTACTTTTTCATTTTTAGAAGGCCTACTTGGGGATTTCATCACCTCAAGGGATGACCTTAACTCCCATGTTCCGGCGGAGTATAAATATCGGGAGGTGAATCCAAAGACACCTCTCTCGGGAATGAGTTAGATTTCACTCTTGGCTAAGCCTCAAAAAACTTTATACCTTTGAGAAGTGAAGGAGGAGATTTGGGTTACCGTCTCCCCCCGGCTATGTGATTTTTGATTCTTCTCATCTACGGATTTGGGCCTCACGTACCTTGTGTATATCGAGGATGCCCTTTAGAAAAGCCATGTATATCCTTCTAGACAGCTTGCTAGGATGTTGTTGTGTTCTGAGTGCCTGCTAAAACATTCTCAAGAACATACACAAGTAGCATCTTTAAGGAGTCGCATACTAAGTCACTATTCTTGTTCATGTGCAAGGTTGCTTTGCCCCTTGCTCATTGTTTGAAGACACTTGCTTGCTTGAACTCCCTGATTGCTGTGTTATGTGCTTGATACAAATCCATTGATATACTTGCTTGATCTTTGAACATCAACAACAAACTGAAATACTGAGTTCTTCGATTCAATGACTTGTCCCAGTTCTAGAGACCTGTTCTGTATTTAGGGTTCTTGTGCCCTTGACCTTTTGAGTTAGTGATCCTTGATCCCATAAGAAATTTTGCTTGATATTGACAAATTAGGAATTGTTCCTGTCAAATAGATAAATTTTCAGACTCTTTGATAACACACTTGGAGAGTGCTAGTAATCTCATTGTCCACCCATTTTCATACATTCAAATTCAGTACTTTGTGTAAGTCATCCTCCTGATCCATATGTGCTAGGGTATTCACCCAAGAATTGAGCACCTCTGTGGTAGTATTGGTTTGCACCTACTTGCAACAGTTCTACTTCACTATTTCTCTCGGACAAGAGAACTTTTAATATCCTAGTCTAGTATTGACGTTTCCTAGATTTGTCTATTTGCCTGAACTCTCCCTTTCATGTCAGTAACAACAAGATATCAAGTGAGCCAAGGAAAGCGACCTCAGATAGTCTTCAACCAACTACCCCTAGTTCAAACTCATCAAAAGAGAAAGGAAAAGGAACCAATATTTGACCAGTCACCTAGGAGTACGTCTGACACCTGGTTTGACCCAAAGAGCCATTTTAGTGATTTGAGTACCCCCTCAGCACCTTCACACTCAAGTATGGATATGAGTTATACCATGACTCGACGGGAGAGGGAAGCTATGGATCAAACCCTTGATGATATCTATGAAAGACATAGAGACAAGATTTTGTTTGGTAATTCCTCTCATGATGCTCAACCTAGTTCACCCCCCATTAGCACTAGGTACCTAGATGCACATCAACGAGCTGACAGGCATGAGAGACGAGCTCACCTAGACCAATTGTCACAACATGAAGACCAAGACAATGAACCTGGTGATGCTCATGTCAATGCAACGTATACCAATGATTTGTACAAACATTCAAGACCAAACTCTCCACTCCGAAAAGCCTCAAGGCATACAAGTGAGAGGCTAAAAAGAATTGAGAAGGAAAAACAAGTTGCACAAAATGAATGAGCTGCAAAAGAAGAAAAACTTAGGCTTCTCGAAGAGGAACAACGAGCCTTGTTGGACATAGAGAGAAAAGCATTCCAAGAGGAGCAAGATAGGTTGTTAGCCCAACAATTAAACACTCAATTCAACAACAGGGGTGCTAACAGTGGAAATAATTCTCCTCCCTCCACCCCTTCCAGAACACCACGAAGTAGAAGGCGGTCAAGAACCCCTTCTAGATCTCCTAGTCCCAGAGGAAGAAGGGCCTCTCAGTATGCTCACTATAGGAGGAAAACCCCTCCTAGAAACTCAAGACCACACTCCCAACATGCACATCATGGTTCCCAACACGGAGGTGGTCGCTCACATTATGACCTTGATACTCAAGACTTTATGCGAATGCAACAAGAGCCTATCTTCCACCAGTATGTAGATAGGTATTTGGAACAAAACAAAGATAAGTTCTTGGAAAGTCTAATCAACAAGGGTGCCAGAGTCCCTTATAATTTTGATGTGGACAACAAAATACAAAAGAAAAATCCCTCTCAAGAGGAAGAAATCTGCCAAATGAAGAAAATGATGGAGAAAATGATGCAACCTCAGAGCTCATTCTCACTAGACTCGATTTGTCCTAATCCATTTGACAAGCGTGTGAGTATGAAAGATTTTCCACGTAGGGTGGAATTCCCTCAATACGATAAATATGATGGAAGTGGTGATCCACATGACCATGTGCGCCAGTTCTATACTATGAGCTTTGAATTCCATCAGGATGACTCCTATTTGATGAGGTTATTCCCTAGAAGTCTTAAAGGACAAGCAATGGAATGGTTTACCAATATCACTCCCCCTGTCAAAACTTTTAGAGAGCTTGTTCATAGATTTGTTCAACACTTCGCATATAATCTGTCAAGATCTGTTACTATGTTGGACCTATGCAACTTGAAACAAAATCAAGGGGAACCCTTTGTTACCTTCTTACAGAGGTGGAGATGACAGTGCTCTCGGTATCCTAGGACAATCCATGAGGATGAAAATATTGACATACTTGTCAGTAACTTGGTGCTTGAAATGAGATATGAGATCAAAAAGATAGTCTTCAATTCCTTTGATACCATGATTGAAACTGCATGCCGCATTGAGGATGTTCTCAAAGAACAAGGCATTTTGACTAAACATAGCAACAATGGCAACAATGGTCAACACAACAACAAGGATAAAGGGAAGAACAATAATTGGAACAAGAACAAACACATTGTCAATGATGGAGTTGTAGACTCTCCCCAACCTAAAGATCAAGGTGTCCTTCACTTGTCCAGTGCAGTTCAAGCTATGAAGCTCAATGCACCTCCTCAGCAAGAAAGTAAACCAAGATATCAGGAGAGGCCTAGAAAGGAGAAGCGACAATTTACCAAATTGGGTGACTCATATGAGGATGTTCTCAAAACTCTCATCGCTAACAACTTGGCACATCCTCAAGATCCTGCAAAACATTACATCCCAGACATTAAGCCACATTGGTGGGATGAGAAGGCTTTCTGCACGTTTCATAATGGCATTGGGCATACCATTGAGAATTGTTGGAAACTCAAGCACATTATCCAAGATCTCATTGAGAATGGAAAGCTTAAGGTGGATGGACTGAACACCAATGCTGATCACAAAGCATTTAAAGAGCCATTGCCTAAGTATGACAAGGGGGAAACCTCTAAACCAAAAGATGGCAAGGCTGCAATCAACTACACTTACACAGTAGCAGAAAATGTGGTAAACATGCTTGAAGTTGTGGAGCCAAGTGTGAAGATGATGAGGAGTAAGGACCCGCCTGGTTATGACTCTCCCCCTATCTTTGACAAAGAACCTGTTGTGGTGCTGAGAGGTCCTCATTCTAGGTTATCTTCTCAAGCCCTTAATGTTGTTACTAGGAGTCAAGGCCCTATTGTTCTTAGAGGTCCTAGTTCAGGTCCATCCAATAAATCCAAGCAAGTGGCATCTAAGAATGTCACCAAGTCTGCTACTACTCCTAAACCAAACTACAATCTTGTAGATCAGTTACAGAAACCTCCAGCTCAGATCTCAATCTTGGAGCTCCTAGAGTTGTCCCCTAGACATAAACAAATCCTTGAGGATGCTTTGCGCATAGCAAATGTTCCCAACAACATGGATATAGACCAATTTTAAGGCATGGTGAATCACATTACTAGCCCACATTACCTCTCTTTCTCAGAAGATGATGACAAATCCCTAAGCCATCCACACAATCTTGCCCTTCACATTGAAGTAATGATTCATAAAACCCGTGTTAGGCGCGTGTTGATAGATGGGGGTGCTGGGCTAAATATTTGTACTTTAAGTTTGTTAAAAACTTTGGGCTATTCAGAGGAAGTGATTGACACTAAAAAGAAGATCACTATAAAGGCCTATGATGAGGCAGAATGAAGTTCTAAGGGGTTGGCTGTTCTTCCTGTCAGGATTGGCCCAGTTGAAAAAGATATCTTGTTTCAAATTGTTGATATTGGACCCCTTGCATACAACATTTTATTGGGTAGACCATGGATTCATGACATGCAAGCAGTGCCGTCTACCTACCACCAATGTGTTAAGTTCCCCTACAATGGAGTAGAAATTTGCATACCAGGGGATAGCACCTTATCAATCAATTCAATCTCAGCCAATGTTCATGTCCCTCTTAATCGAGAAGTAGAGGATTATCAAGCAACTTTAGCAGCCTGTCAAGACAAGTTTAAATCAATAGACCTTGGCATGGGGGGGTATCATCTTGACTCTTTTGCACAGATGCCCGTTTCCCCTAGGTCCTATGGAAAACCTTCACAGGAGATGAAACCGTCTTCTTTGGCAATGACACTATTTGACAAGTTTGTGGAATCCTCAATACCAATACAAGATGAAAAAGAGGAAGTAGCTATTCGAGATTGGATATACAAAGAGGAGAAGTACCAGCACAATGAAAATTTCTCCCCCTCTCCTAAGTCCTATGGGAGAGGATATACTTTTGTCAAGAAGATGGGTTATCTAGGATATGGCCCTCTTAGTCATAGGTTAGATGCTAGAGCTGAACCACTTAATCATGATCTCTTTGGACGTAAGTCTAATAAATCGGTTGGCCTAGGCTTTATGAAGAATAACAAGTGCACTGTCCCCTTTCTTGATAGGCAGGATAGTGAAGATGACACAGAATATGTACCAGATTTGACAAATCAACAAGACATGATAGATGATTGGGTACCTTCAACAAATCACCTTTGGGGAGATTCCAGAGATTTAACAATTGACAGTCCTCCTATCCTAGCTGCGATAGATAGTGACTATATGAATGTGAGATTGACTATGGATAGTGTCTCCATCCCAGCTGCAACAGATGGTGATAATTCAAATAATTTTGTGATTGAGAAAATTGCTAGAGGAGAGGAAACTCTTCCAAATCTTGAGGCTTCTCCATCACGAGGCCCCAACAATAATTCAGAAATAGACTCTCATGAGTTTGAATGGGATTCACTCTCAGACGCAACAGTTGACTTGGATATGGATGTTGTCCATGCCTATAGTTCTCAACCTGGCGTAACTGATGAGTCATGTGTCAAATTAGAAGATTGGAACCCACATGTCGCATTAGTAGATGATCCTTCGCTCGATAGGGTAAATTCTAATTTAGACACCTTAGAGGGATACTTGACAGACTCCAATTCTGTGGTCACCAGAGATGACACCACCTATATCCTTAATATTGAACCAGTCATTAACCTACCCCTTATTGACCCCAACCTTATTGATTGGTCTCAACGTTATCAAGAGCCTCAACTCTTGACATTTCACAATGACTATGAGATCACCTGCTATCTAAATGCCATTGAACCTGTAGTCTCTTCCACCAATGAATCAGCTACCAGTATGACAGAACCTGAGATCAAGTACCTTAGTCACAAGATTAAAAATAAAAATACAAAAAATAAGAGTTCTGATGGCGAAAACCACTGTGTGGCGGTGTCAGAACCAAAAAAAGTAACAAAAAAAGACGTATCCAAAGGTGAAAACCTCTCTGAGGCACCTACGGATGAGCTACTTGATATTCTCCCAAGCTATTTTCAGGACAGATCATCAGTATTGGTTGAACCTACAGAAGCTGTTAATTTGGGTACAGAAGCGGCTCCAAAAATTGTACACTTGGCTAAATCTTTATCACCTCAAGAAAAGAAAGCCTACACTGAGTTCCTCCAAAAGAAGAAAATTAATTTTGCATGGACATATTCAGACATGCCAGGGTTGGACACTAATCTCATTATGCATCATTTGTCCATAGCTCCAGGTGTGAAACCAGTCAAACAAAAGTTGAGAAAAATGCACCCTCATATAGCTCTTTTAGTGAAAGCCGAATTAGAAAAGCTCCTTGGTGCAGGATTCATTAGAGCCATCAACTATGCTGACTGGATTTCCAACATTGTACCTATTTCTAAACATGATAAATCCATCCGAATCTGCACAGATTTTAGAGATCTTAATAGAGCATGCCCAAAGGATGATTTTCCACTTCCTAACATAGACATGATAGTGGACATGACGGCGGGCTATGAGATCTATTCCTTGATAGATGGTTTTTCTGGGTATAATCAAATCAAGATTGCTCCTGAGGATCAAGAAAAGACTGCATTCACATGCGCATGGGGTACTTATTGTTGGAATGTCATGCCCTTTGGATTGAAAAATGCAAGAGCTACTTACCAAAGAGCTATGACAACCATCTTCCATGACATGATGCATAAGAATATGGAAGATTATGTGGATGACACCCTCACTAAGTCTAAGAAAAGAGGAACACATTTGGCTGATTTAGAAGTAATTCTAGATCGCATGGAACAATTTCAACTAAGATTAAACCCAAAAAAGTGTGCATTCGGTGTTACTTCTGGAAAATTATTGGGATTCATCATTTCAGCCAAAGGGATAGAAGTGGACCCCGAAAAGGTCCAAGCCATTATAGACATGCCACCTCCCAAAAATATCAGTCAAATGAGGAGTCTTCAAGGATGCCTTCAATCCATAAGGAGGTTTATTTCACAATTGGCAGATAGAGCACAACCCTTTAACAAAAACTTGCATAAAGGTGTTCAATGTGTCTGGAATGAGGATTGCCAGAAAAGCATGGATCAAATTAAGGAATACTTGGCAAGTCCTCCCATTTTAATGCCTCCCATTCCAGGAAAACCTCTTATTTTGTATGTATCAGCTACTGAGTCTTCACTGGGGGCATTGTTTTCTCAATTAGATGAACAAGGGAAAGAAAGGGCCATATATTATATTAGCCACACTCTTGTTGCTTATGAGGTCAATTATACTAGTATTGAAAAAGCTTGCCTTGCAGTAGTATTTGCTTCTCAAAAATTGTGACACTATATGCTTGCGCACACCATACACCTCATAGCAAAAATTGATCCTCTCAAATACTTGCTCGGTAAAGCTGCTCTCACGGGTAGACTTGCTAAATGGATGATGATTCTTTCTAAATTTGACATAGAGTATATTGAGCGCAAGGCAATCAAAGGCCAGGCTATTGCAGATCAACTGGCTAATTTCCCAATTCAAGATAATATGCCCATTCAAGTCAATTTCCCAGATGAACATATTATGTACCTGACTGAGAGATCTTGGAAACTGTTCTTTGATGGTTCCTACATGCAAAACGGTTCTGGAGCTGGTGTGTTTTTTGTCTCTCCACATGGGTACACTATTCCCAAATCTTACAAGTTACTCTTCCCATGCACAAACAACATAGCTGAGTATGAGGCTTTAACAAATGGACTAAAAATGGCTATAGAGTGGAATATCACAGAACTACATATCTACGGGGATTCTCAGTTGATCATTAATCAAGTCAATGAGCAATATCAAACAAAAGATGACAAGTTGATACCTTACAAAAAAATGGTTGATTCATTAAGATGGTATTTTACTTTTGTCACTTTTCAGCAAATCCCTAGGGCTACGAATAAAGCAGCTGATGCTATGGCCACCCTTGCTTCGCTTCTCCAATTAGAAGAACACGAGTCCAGATATGAATTCCTGGTGGAAGAGCTACGTCATCCCATATTTGACTCACCCGAAAACCATGTCATTTGCACCCTTGTCAATCATGAATCCTCTCGCTATGGTGCTATTTACTCATATCTCCGTGATGGCATCATCCCTGACACATTTAACCGATCTGAAAGAAGAAACCTGGTCCATAACGCCTCTCGCCATTCCCTCATCTCTGGTGATTTGTATAGGAGGGGTCTAGATGGGACACTTCTTAGGTGCTTAGAAAAGGAGGAATCTGATCAAGCGCTAGTTGACATCCATGAGGGCATATGTGGGGGACATTCTAATGGTCTTTCCATGGCTCGAAGGTTGCTTAGGGCGGGGTACTATTGGCCTACGATGCAGATAGATGCAGTAGCTTTTGCCAAGTCTTGTGAAAAATGCCAGAAACATGGACACCTGATACATGCTCCAGGTAGGGAGCTAATTCCTTATATATCTCACTGGCCATTCCAGCGATGGGCCTTTGACCTTGTTGGGCAGATTCATCCCAACTCATCAGGTGGACATAAGTTCATTATCACTGCTACTGACTACTTCACAAAATGGGTAGAGGCTGTTCCACTTTCTGTTGCCTCAGGCAAGACAATATCTTTATTCATTTTAAACCATATCATCTGTCGATATGGAGTACCATCTGAGATCATCACTGATAATGGAGGTCAGTTCAAAAATAAGGACCTTACCCAACTCTGCCAAAGATTTAAGATAAAGCAACATTGGTCCTCCATTTACTTCCCACAAGGAAATGGTCAGGCAGAGGCTTCAAATAAAACCATTCTCAAGATTTTACACAGAACAGTTCATAAGAATGGTAGAGACTGGCACCTACAGATAAACCCGACCTTGTGGGCCTATAGAATGAGTATTCGTACTCCAACTGGGGCTACTCCTTTTGCCCTCACATACGGCGCTGAAGCAGTGTTACCTTTAGAGGTTGAGATTCCGTCACTTAGAGTCTCTCTCAAAGGTCTAGTTACAGATGAAGACTATCGCGCCATGAGATTACAAGAATTGGAACTTTTGGATGAAAAGCGTCTAGCATCATTTGACCATATGAGGGTTTACCAAAAGCGGATGTCCAAGGCATTCAACAAAAAGGTTCGCCCTAGAGAATTTCAAGTAGGAGATCTTGTCCTGCGAGAGAATCCTAAGAACCAACAGAATAGAGAACAAAAGGGCAAATTCAAACCTAATTGGCTTGGACCCTACATTATCACAGCAGCTTTTGGTACAGGTGCTTATCTACTATCTACTGAAAAGGGGGAACAGCTCCCTGAGCCTATAAATGTTTTGCACCTGAAGAAGTTCTATCCTTGATGCCCGTTCTATCTAGGGACATCTTTTGTACATACTTATTGATCCTGAAAAAATTCCAAAAAAATTCATATATGATGCTGAAAAAATTCTAAAAATTAGAAAATGTCCTGAAAAAATTATCATCTTAGTGAAAACCTAGCAATAGGCGCTTTGATGTATCTCAAAAAAATTATATATTCCAAAAATACCAAAAAAAATAAAAAAATCACAAAAAATTCAAAAAAAAATAAAAATAGAAAAAGTGCCTTGGTGAAAACCTGGAAACAGGCACCTTGGTAGCAAAAATACAAAAAAAAAATTATAAAAAGTCCTGAAAAAAAATTCTTCCAAGTGGTGAAAACCTAGAAACGGGCGCTACTTGAGGCCTTTGCACCCCTATTTCTTAGCATGCGTCCTCGACACTTAGCCTTTCTCCATCATACCTTGTCCTTGTTGCCTTGGTTGAGAATTGGTCTTTGTCTTTGTCTAGGGGGCATCACTGTGTTAGCTTTGGTCTCTTGGATATGCTTTTCTTTAGGACACCTCGTAAATAGTGT
This sequence comes from Chamaecyparis obtusa, assembly GCA_027943335.1. Classification (NCBI taxonomy): domain Eukaryota; kingdom Viridiplantae; phylum Streptophyta; class Pinopsida; order Cupressales; family Cupressaceae; genus Chamaecyparis; species Chamaecyparis obtusa. Next base: position 324,558 of record BSBK01001598.1, on the reverse strand, counting down.
TTTTCAACACCAACCCAACTGTGTTTTTCAACACAACCCCTGACATCGAGTGTTTTTCAACACTTATCAGTTTGGTCTTATCTAGTTTGGTCATGTGATCTTACCTACTAGCAAGCATTCGATCCTTATCCTCGGAACTCAGTATCAGTTTACACACTTAAAATTTTTAACCGCAACACTTAATGCTTGAGATATGTCATGATCTTTTCTTTGTGTGCTGACTGCTATTGATTTTCGTTGAGTGTCCTTGTCTAATAAGTCTCTCCATGATGCATCACTAGAAGACTTGGGGCATGGGGCATGTTTTTATTTGCTTTCTGCTTGTGGGTGTTGTCTTGAATCTCTTCTGTGTCTCTTGTTGTCTCCTTGACACACGTGGGAGATTTAAGGCATCATCCTTGATTTTTTTCTACACAACCATTCTCATGGTCATCCCGGCATTTATGCCTTGATGCGAGCATGGTTTTGCTACATTAAATTGGGTAAGCTAACATTGCAGTCATCTTGACCTTTATGTCTTTTGATGCTCATGTTAGAATCTTTCCACATTCCAATCTGATATTAATCACATTCATATCTTCATAGTTGGGTTTGTGACTAGTGTTGATTGTGTGATTGTCTGATGTCCGGTAATAACAGCCCAATGATGAAAATAAGTTCTCTTACATTCTCTAATGAATGATGAACACAAAAAAAAACCTATGTTACCCATGCAAGTACACCTTTGCATTTTCATATAGCTTGCATTATTTAGACTTCATGTTCAATTTGCACTTTTAGGCTGCATTATGAGTTTGAGAGGGTTTCCTTCATCTTTCTTGTGGACTTTCAATCAACTGTGGTCACGATTTGATCTTCATTTCCTTATCTTCTTTCATGATCTCAATCGAAATTCCCAATCTTAAACAGTTGATTGATTTTGATGCATCCTCTTTCTCAAGGCAATTTCTCTTTCTTTTCTCCATTTCTTTCCATTTCTTCCAAACTTCTATCTTCCATTCGCCTTCACCCCACTTCTTGTCTTCTAATTCAACCTACGGGCATAATTTTCTTGCTGATCTACCTTAGTTCTGTGATTCTTATATTTTTCATTTTACATCAAGAACCTTATCTTTAGTTCGATTTGATCAAATTTATCAATTTACTGTTTCTCCTCTATCTCATTTCGATTTTGATCACGAGGGGGCAATACCTACCAAACTTCAATGCTTGATTCAGCTTTATCAAATTTGTCAATTGCTTCTCTTGGGGCAACCTTGCTTGAGATTCTTATCTCTTATTTGAGACTTGACAATTACCTATTCACAGGTGTTGGCCTTGTCTTTTTCAATCTGTTTATCTATGTCCTGATGTGTTCCCATCCGTCGAACACACATCTGGGTTGTTTTGTGATCCCAAATCAATCTCACACTTCAATTCCATTCTTTGACTGCATGTGATCCCGAGTCGACCTCACATTAGTCAAAGAGGGGCAAATGTATGCACCCTAAAATGGTCGCCTAGACTTTGGGCCCCATTTATTCAATTTGTCAAATATCAATTCCTGAATCAATACTTTACTTGATCAAATCGTAACTATTTGAATCATCTCAATTCTTCCTAAGGTTTGAATAGTTCATTAATTTTATTTAATTAATTAAGAAAAATAAATCCCTTTTAAATAAATAAAATAATATTATTTATTTGAAATAAATATTCCTTAAATGAAATAAGGTTATTCAATTAAAATTCATTTTTAATTAAATGGTTTTATTTTATTTCATTAATATTTATCTTTAAATTATATAATTTTATTTTATTTAATTAGGAGAGATATTATTCTTTTAAATTAAATAAATAAAATATCTTCTCAAATATCTCTTGTGATGGAAAAAGAAACAAATTGATTAATAAGAGAAATAAAATAAAAAGAATTCTATTTTCCTACAAACTTGCTAAAAATGTCATTTGTTTCCCCTTTTTCATTTATCCCACATTGCTTCTAGATTTGCATTAAAATCCACAATTTGTTATAAAAGGAGCCCTCTCCTTCTCAACAAGGATCCGGAATTTTCATATCATCATTATGCTGCCAGTTTTCACAGAGCTTTGAAATTCATATAGATTTTTATCACTTACATCTTCATTTAAATTAACTTCATATTTACTTTCATAGATTAGGTTCTTGCATTGTTATTTTCTATCATAATCTAGATTTATTTTCAAGCATTGCATTGCTATCATCTAGATTAGCTTGCATTTTCATTCGCATGCATGAACAAGATTCATGGAGATTAGTGGATCTTTGAATCTCTCGTTCTGGGTTTGTATTTGCATGGGTAACAGGGTCAATCTGAGGGCCATAATATCAATCCATGCTCTGCTCGGATAGAGAGCTGTGAGTCAGTTTGCGAGGACTCATTATTGAGTCTCCTTGCATGCAAGGATTCACAGAAGTGTCACACTTTTTGTGCACACACTTATCATGATAGTTACAAACATCTAAAAAAGGAAAATGATAAAGGAATGTGATATCTACATGAAGATGAGATGGATATAAAAGATATGGCTATGGTATACATTGGGTAACTTATTGATGAGTCTATGACATCATGTTGTTAACTTGATTACATTACATGATTTTTTTGTGTATTGAAGATCAGAATTGAATAACTTTATGTGGTCGGTAAATGAAGATTTATGTATAAACCAAGTTAGTGTAGTGTATATCGAGAACAGTAATGACCAAGAAGGTATTCACCGACACATTCTTGTATTGACCGAGTGAAAGAAATAAATAAATTTTATAACAGTTGACTGAATTGATGAGCTTGACAATTGCTTATTATTCTGAGGTAGAAGATAAAGTTTGTTAAGATGATTTAATGGCTGACAAAATTCAAGATTGATCAGATGAAGGAGATTGAAACGTGTTAGCAACACAACTGTCAAGGAAGGTTAAAGAGGAAAAATGAACGATGGAGATTAAGACGCAAAATCTAAGGGATGAAAGGAAAATGGTTTATGATATCTATTTAAAGAGACATGGGATTCATTATTGAGTCTGGGATTATTGACACTCAAGGAGAATTCGTGTGAAAGGACTATCTTCATGCACCTCTGATCAAACTGGTTGTAGACAAAACTGAGTTGAACTGCAAACATTACCAAGCGTCAAAGAATTATTTATCGAGTGAAATAAGCTGGAGGATATGAAGGATTGAATTTTTTATTGATCGGGAGAGGTATTTTGAGCTTAGCATAGATCTAAAAAATTTCAAATCTTAGTTGTTTTTAAATCAAATCATTACTGTATCATTTTAACCATTGTTACAGTAAAATATCTTAACCAAGTGGACTTAATAGTCTTTATGTATTTCAATATGACATTCAATGAATGTTGATTATTTTTTTGTTGACCCCATAGTGAATAATGGTCAAGGGAGAACTGTTAGTGATAAATCCTCTAACCAACACACATCTTACAGTGTGTTTTGTAACCTTTGACAGGGTTGGCTCCTAACTGAGCTCACTTCAGAAGAGTGAATTATTTTGGGTTATCGGTCCCAGGAGATTTTTCCCCTAATAAGGTTTCCACGCTAAAAATCTATGTGTTTTATTTATTTGATGTGATTGGATTGTGATTTTACTTTACACATTCATAACTAGTAAGATCGGTAAATGCAATATTAAATGTTTTGTCAATCAGTATATGAAGGGAAAGATATTGTTGATTGCTTACTGAGTTGATTATTTGATTGAAAAGTTTGAATATATACATCTAGGAGTTTGGGGACTATAGGATAACTGAAATTAATTGATTCACCCCCTCCCAGTTTTCTAACAAAAGGTAGATTGAGGAAAGTGAGATGTAATAAATTATAAATTGTTATTGTAGTTAATTAATTCTTAATCTTCAAAATCAATCACTTGTAAGATATTTATTTATTTTTTGTACAGCTACTCGAGAGTGGGATGCAATACATTTGTATATTGCAAAAAATCAAGATTAGATGATGCTATGGATTGAATGATGTCATCATTTTGGTTGCACATTAACATGGGAACATATGTCTTTATTGGTTAAAGAAGCTTATCATAATGGAGATTCTAGTGTTACGCAAACATAAATAGATTGAGCACATGGTTTAAGAGATTTTCAAGTACGTATAAATTTGTTAATCACCCATATGTTTATCAACTCACAATGTAATAATTTTTACAAGTTTGATATATTATTGTAGGTCAAACACCAAAAGGCTATGTTTTGAAATGGTCATGTATTTCACATCAAAAATTTGGAAGACACGAAGAAAACTTGTGCTTCTGGGATAAGTGCAGTCTTTCAAGTGACTAATATTTCATCTAGAAATGACTTATATCCCTGAGAGTCTCAAAATTGATATTATAACATTTTGGATGATATATTTGTTAATATGATTTAGAAAAATAAAGAGGGGGGTGAATCAATTGTTCTCATGTCCATATGTATCAATCAAACTTTTAAACACTTCAACAATCTTAGATCTAATCACCAACACTACTTGGTCATTAAAGAATATATACCAAAAATATATAACAATGCAGTCCACTATCCAACAATATTTAACTTGCAAAACATAGAAATGTTCACACCAAAACATTCACACAAGTATGACACCATGATTTATAGTGGAAACCCAATATGAAAAAAACCACTTTGTAACATGTTAATGATATTTTCACTCTTCTGAAGTGATCTCTATGAAAAGCCAACCCTGTCAAAGGTCTACAAACACACTACTAGGTGTGACCCTGTTAAAGGATTTCAACCATCCTGTTAGGAGTGAGTCTTGTTAAAGGACTTAAGTACATTTCATTAGAATGCAACCTTGATTAAAAGATTTAAATAATGACTATTAGGTCAACCTTGATTAAATGATTTTGACTAATACAATGGTTAGAAAGTAGCAGTAGTATCTGATCCGAAAAACATACAACTCACTTTGCAAATAACAGATCCAATTCGCACATATATGTTGGCGTACTGACTGAGTTCCATTTCCTTCGCCATCACTGATCTTCTCAGAAATCCCTTCAACCAATCAAAACTTTAATCAACTCCTTCACCTTCAACCTTTCTACTTAGACTTATCATTCAATAACATCAACAACTCCAGCATCCTCGTTAACCTCATACTTAGGTTTTCTTTATACCTCTTCAATAGGTAGATCCATTTTTTGTAGCTTAATCTCCTCTTTAGATTTTAGATTTAGGCTGGATTCGTCGAATCCTTCCAACATTCATGTGCTTCATCGATCCTTCTAGAAACATCTTCAATATCTTTATTGGAATCACACTAAAATGGTTTACTGTGCATTAAATGCTCCATACACTTTATTAATAAAGTCAACATGATTTACATAATCCAATAATTCAACTATGTCGGCTAGGAATCTGAATTCTTCCTCAAATGTAAATTACTGGTGCTCGGTCACTACTATGTTCAACTCCTCGGTCATCAGTGCATAGCTCGGTCATCTCTTCAAATGATCTCCCTCGGCTTATGTTGTCTCCCTCGGCAATAAACTGATGTTCAATCAACGCTCAATTTACTCTGCATATACCAGCTCTCGGTCGACACTAACATCACTCAGCTTAAACTAGATTTATTCACTTTTTCTCGGTTAAGCCTACTTGTTCAGTCTTGGTTCTTAGATAAATAATACATTATCTTATCATTGTGCCACATAATCAAATACTCATTGAAGTATCAAATAACTCAACCTTTCTCTAGGTTCTATTGTTATCAACCTTTCCCTAATCCTTCTCATCAATCAATAGATATAGTACTTTCTTAGATAGCAATTGTCTTACCAGTTAAGGTTTGACATCTGAAGCAAGGCAGGGAGCAAGAGGGGCAAAACAATGGCACACCCTGATGATCCAAGCCTGCTCAACACATGCGAAAGCCAACAAACACAACAGTGAGAGAGAGAATGTAGAAACTTGCATATTTTTCATCAATTAGAATTATACATGTCGGGTTGTAAGGCCTTATTGGTTTAGGCCATATATTACAATAAAGTATAGAAGTTATCCAACATATGAGGATCCACTAACAATCTCTAATTTTCTATCTCTTATCTTCTATCTCCACTGGCTGACTCCTAAGCTCTAACCAAACAACTACATTTATACAAGAGGCTACCAAATCAAGTCGGCCTTCAAATCCACCATTAACAAAAGGAACGACTAGATCTAGGTCCACATGCTTCACAATGATATATACCAACATTAAATCAGTGACCCAAATTAAATGCACAAGTTGGCCTCAACATAAATCCAAAATAAACAACTCGGTAAGCAAGGAAACCGAGTGCCAGACAAGCATCACCGAGCATCGGAGAAATTCACTAAGCACCAAAGAGATAACTAACCAACATTGGTAAGCAAAGGAACCGAGCAACACAGACAAACTCCAAAAATTTTTTGGTGACACGAGATTGTCAAGGACTCGAGATGCTCCTACATCAGACACCTGGGGTTATTTTGAAATGATTCTCTGAATCATTTGGTAGGTCTGGTCCGAGTTGCATCCAACTCAGACTGTGAAATCTATGAACTATCTTCCATCGGTCTACTCTTCCATTTTACTAGATATTCCATATACTATCTTTCTCTTGTACTCTTGCCAACTCTTTCCTTCAAAATCTACTCAACTTCATCATTCTACTTCTTAGGATATTCTATCAGTATTGTCACTTCTTCATCAGGTTCATAATATTCATACAAATCAAAAATGTTGAAAATAGGTGATATGTCCATGTCATTAGGTAACTCGATTTCATATGCATTTCCACTATCAAATTTCTTTAGAATCTTGCAAGGTCCAAAGTATAGATTTCCTATATCGAAAATAGATGATATAATGGATAGTTTGACTGGAGCAAAGTATTTTACAAAGATTGATTTGAAAAGTGGGTATCATCAGATCAAAATTAGAGAAGGTGATGAATGGAAGGCTGCTTTCAAGATGAAAGAAGGTTTGTATGAGTGGTTGGTTATGCCTTTTGGTCTAACTAATGCACCGAGTACTTTTATGAGGTTGATGAATGAATTTTTGAAGAAATTCTTGGGTAAGTTTGTGATTGTATATCTTGATGATATTCTAATATTTAGTAAGTCCAAAGAAGAGCATTTGTTGCATGTTAGACAAGTTTTACAGAGATTAAAAGAGAAAAAGTTGCTAATAAATCTGAAAAAGTGTTCATTCATGAAAGAGGAGATTGTGTATTTGGGATTTGTTATTTCAACTGATGGTTTGAAGATGGATCCTGAAAAGGTTGAAGCTATTTTGAATTGACCTACACCTGTGAATTCTAGTGAGGTAAGATCATTTCATGGTTTGGCAAGTTTTTACTGAAAGTTCATAAGGAATTTCAGTTCAATTTGTAATGCTATGACTGAGACTATGAGAGGAGACAAAAGATAATTCAAGTGGACACATGGAGCTGACAAAAGTTTTGAGACTCTGAAGTAGAAGGTTGCTAAATTACCTATTTTGGCATTACCTGATTTCAGTAATGTATTTCAAGTAGAATGTGATGCAAGTGGAAGTGCAATTGGAGCTGTGTTGAGTCAAGAAGGTAAACCTGTTGCTTTCTTTAGTGAAAAATTGAATGATGCTAGAAGGAAATATTATGTGTATGATCAAGAATTCTATGCTATTGTTCAAGCACTGAAGAAATGGAGACATTATTTGATACTGAGTGAATTTGTGTTGTATACTGATCATAAGGCTTTACAATATTTGGGTAGTCAGAATAAGTTGAATCAGAGACATATGAAATGGGTTGAGTATTTGCAGAGTTATACATTTGTGATAAAGCAACCAAGTTGCTGATGCATTTAGTAGAAGAAGATCCTTGATGACTGAGATGAAAATTGAAGTTCTTGGTTTTGATGAGATGGGAGATTCTTATGAGTTTGACCCTGATTATTCTGAGCCATGGAAAAAGTGCAGAGCACCTATTCAAGATCAACAAGACATTAAATGGGATGAATATTTTATTCAGGAAGGTATGTTGTTTAAAGGTATTCAGTTGTGTATAATGAGAGGAGTGATGAGATCTAACCCAATAAAGGAGAAGCATAGCAGTGGTTTGGCTGGACATTTTGGTATTGATAAAACATAGAATTTTCTTAAGGAGAAATACTATTGGCCGGAGTTGTATAGAAATGTTCAGAAATTTGTGAAAAGTTGTAGAATTTGTCAAGTTTCAAAAGGAGTAAGTCAAAATACTAGATTGTATACACTGATTGTTGTTCCTGAGAAACCTTTGATTGACATCAGTATGGACTTTGTTCTTGGCTTACCAAAGATAGTAAGAGGTAATGATTCAATATTTGTTGTTGTGGATAGATTTTCTAAGATGGCATATTTTATACCATGTAGAAAGACATCAGATGCAGTACATGTAGCATATATTTTCTTTAAGGAAATTGTCAGATTGCATGGATTACCGAGGAGTATTATCTCTGACCGAGATAGTAAATTTGTTGGATACTTTTGGAAAACACTTTGGAAGAAATTTGGAATTGAATTGAAATATAGTTCTACATTTCACCGAAAAACCGATGGACAAACTGAAGTTGTGAACAAAAGTTTGGGAAATCTTTTGAGATGTTTAGTTGGAGACACAATGAGTAATTGGGATTCTGTGTTGGCACAAGAAGAGTTTGCATACAATAATTCAATGAATAGGAGTACTAGAAAGACACCATTTGAGATTGTGAATGGCACACAACTGAGAGGATATCTTCAGAGGGTATGTGCAAGATCATGAGGGGCCAAACTATGCCCTTAAGTGGCAATGAAAAATTAGCAAATCAGGGTTAGTCAACTTGACGTAAAAATTTCAACTAGCTATGAACCTAATATCAAAAAGTTGTAAGAATAGAATCTATAGAAAATTGAATGTAGATTCTAAACTACTAGGCCTTTTTTGAGAAAAAGTTAGTATGATTGGTGAAAAGTATAGATTTCAATGCAGCAGTACAAAAATTTCAAGAAAAAAATTAAGAAGTAGGTGTATGTTTGACCACCTTAATCATAATCAAATGATAATATTTTATTATAATATTTTATATATAAGTAGTAGACTCATGCTCGGATGTGACACATATTTTTTTGTAATTTTATTCTAAAAAAATAATTAATTATGAATTTTTTGCAACAACATTTTTAGAATAAAAAAACTCCCGTGTCTGACCACCTTAACTCATTCAAAAATTTACAAAATTCAAATTTTATTTTTTTTCCTTATAGTAGGCGCAGCATAGAATGTGACGTATTTTTCAGATTTCAAAAATGTTATGCCATCTGAAAGTTATAGTCATTTTTCAATCAGTATATAAATCAACACTTTAGAGGTAGCTCAATTAGAAAATAACTAATAATTAGTTACCGAATTCAAAATTTGACAACAATTATATCGATAGAAAGTTGATAATCTCCTTAAGATACCCTTTTTGTTTTATCAAATTTAGGTGAAAAAAAAGTCATCAGCTACATTGTCAAAGTTTTGAACTGACATCGCCACTTTTTGGCCCCTCATGATCTTGCACATACCCCTGATTTGAGAGACATTGCTAATGAAAATAAGAAAAGTGCTGAAGGAGTAAAGTTTGCTAAGTACATGAAAACATTGCATGAAGATGTGAAGCTAAAGCTGGAAGATAGTAATCAAAAATACAAAGACAAGGCTGATAAATCAAGGAGACATAAAACTTTTGATGTTGGTGATGAAGTGATGGTTCATTTGAAGAAAGGTCGATTTCCTATTGTAACATATGGGAAGCTGAAGATGAAGAAGTTTGGACCTTGCAAGATTTTGAAAAAATTTGACAGTGGAAATGCATATGAAATTGAGTTACCTGATGACATGGACATATCACCTATTTTTAACATTGCTGATTTGTATGACTATCATGAACCTGATGAAGAAGTGACAGTACCGACAGAATATCCTAAGAAGCAGAATGATGAAGTTGAATAGATTTTGAAGGAAAGAGTTGGCAAGAGTACAAGAGGAAAATAGTATATGGAATATCTGGTAAAATGAAAGAATAGACCGATGGAAGACAGTTCATGGATTTTACAGTCTGAGTTGGATGCAGCTCGAACCAGACCTACCAAATGATTCAGAGAATCATTTCAAAATAACCCCAGGTGTCTAATGCAAGAGCATCTTGGGTCCTTGGCAATCCTATGTCACCAAAAACATTTTGGAGTTTGTTTATGTTGCTTGGTTCCTTTTCTTACCAGTGTTGGTTGGTTATCTCTTTAGCGCTCGATGAATTTTCCTAGCGCTCAGTTTCCTTTCTTACCAAGTTTTTTATTTTGGATTTCTATTCAGGCCGACTTGTGCATTTAATTTGGGTCATGGATTTAATGTTGGTATATATCATTGTGAAGCATGTGGACCTAGATCTGGTCATTCCTTTCATTAATGGTGGATCTAAAGGCTGACTTGATTCGGTAGCCTCTTGTATAAATTTAGTTATTTGGTTATAGTTTAGGAGTCAGTCAGTGGAGATAGAAAATTAGAGATTGTTGGAAGATCCTCACATGTTGGAGGACTTCTGTACTTGATTATAATAGATGGCCTAAATCGAGAAGGCCTTACAACCCAACATGTATGAATCAATTGAAGATAATATATGAAAATATTTGCATTCTCTCTCTCACTGTTGTGTGTTGTTGCTTCTGCATGTGATCTCTGCAAGGTGCATGCGACTTCTATTTTTATCACCCTTTCCCTAATCGTTCTCATCAATCAATAGATATAGTACTTTCTTAGATAGCAACTGTCTTACCAGTTAAGGTTTGACATTAATGATAATAAAATAATTGCTGCAATTGAAATTTTCAACAATCTTCCTCTTTGACATTGATGGCAACACCATATGAATAACACATGATTCACCAACCAATCCAAAACTTTTCCATTTCATCATAAACATTTTGTAATATCCTTAGCTTCATTCTAATTCTGAATCACTTAGCCTAGCTTGCTTGACTGTCCACATAGTTACTCCCTCTGAATATTTTCTATGTCTATTTTCCTTTGATTCTCTGAGTTACTTCCTCTTTTATGTGTTTTCATCTAAATCTCTCCCTCTTTGACAATAATGCCAAAGCAGTATCTAGAACTTGAATCTTTTATATGTAGATGTCATCTTGTCAGTTCAGTAACAATATTTCTCCCTCTGTCATCTTTCTTATGACTGATTATCATCTTTTTCTGTAATTTTCACAACTCTAGGCCACTCCGAAAGTGTGACCTTTTCTGCATCAATTTGTTAGATACTCTGTGCAACACATTTGAGGCAGTGCTCCTAGCTTGACTAGGCAACCTCAATTAGGGGAATCACCCCTAATTTACCTCTAAGATATTCATGATCATCCTTAGGTAAAGCTTTTGTGAACATGTCTACTCGTTGTTCCTTTGTATTCACATATTCCATTCTCACCTCTTTATCTTGTACCAATTCCCTCAAGTAATGATACTTGATAGAAATATGTTTGGTCTATTTGTGCATCATTGGATTCTTTGATATGTTGATAGCACTTGTGTTTTCACAATATATGACAACTGGTTCAGTGATCTCCTCTTTCATGCCTTTCATTAATTGCTTAATCCATACCAGATTTGAACAATTCACTACAGTTGCTACAAACTCAGCTTCAGTTGTAGATTGGGAAATGCAATTTTGTTTCTTTCTTGTCCAGGAAACTAATCTTTTTCCTGTTAGCTTGTGGTGACTAATCAGGAAAGTACTGTACACTTTTCCTCCCGACCTCGCCGGGGTTTGGGGCCGGGCCGGACCCCGAGCGGGGGTTTGGGGGCGGCAGCCCCCAAGAGCAGGGGTTCGGGGGCGTAGCCCCCGAGGAAATTTTTTTTTGAGGCCGACTACTTTTTTCGGTTATTTGGGCCGACTACTTATAACTCATTCTAACCCTAAAGCGGGAAAATATTGTATAATATAGCTTAGGGTTAGGGATTTTTACGATGTATGATTTTAGTACTTGCGGCAGAGTTGGGCTGTAAGGGATTACGGATTGTAATCAGGTTGTAATCACTGGATAATAATAATATTGGACTTGCTGTTGGTGGACGTAGCCCAGGGATTGGGTGAACCACGTTAAATCTGTGTGCCATTATGTTCTATTCTGTGTGGTTTATTATTTTCTGATATTAGTTATATTTGCACATAATTGTTATTTCTGCCTTGTTAATCCTAACATTTCCAAGAAAGAAAGCTCCACCACTAGTACTTTTTCTGTCATCAATATGTGTTGCCCAATCTGTATCAATGTAGACTCTCAGTTTAAATTTCTCATACTTCTTGTAATACACTCCATAGTTTTCTATCCCTTTCAAATATCTCATTATTCTCTTCACATCCATCATATGACTTTCCTTAGGATTGGCAGAGAATCTTGCCACAATCCCAACTGCTAGAGCAATATCTGGTCTACTGTGAACAACATGTTGCAGCTTTCCAATCATGAATCTATACAGAGTTTGGTTTACCTCAGCAGTATCATCATTTTTATATAGTTTCTGTCCAGTAGCCATGGGAGTACTTACTGGCCTTGAATCCTCCATACCAAAGGTTTTCAGTATCTCTTTGCCATATTTAGATTATGTGATAAAAATATATTTTTCCATTTGATAGACTTGCAAACCAACAAAGAATTTTATCTCACCAAATATAGACATCTCAAACTCAGTTTGCATCTCATTTGAAAATTTCTTACATAGGGAATCTTGTTGTCCAAATATGATATCATCTACAAAGATTTTAGCTAACAAAATCCCTTTACCTTCTTCATCTTTCATGTATAGATTTTTGTTGTCATGTGTTCTGGAAAATCCAATCTATATCAAGTAATTGTGTAGCCTCTCATACCATGCTCTAGGGGCTTGCTTTAATCCATACAACACCTTGTTCAACTTGCAAACCATATTTCTCTTATTTGGATCAACAAATCCTTCAGGTTTCTCAATGTATACTTCTTCTAATATATCATTCAAAAATGAAGACTTGACATCCATTTGGTATACCTTGAAATCTCTGTAAGTAACATATGCAAGTAGAGTTTTTACTCCTAATCTTTCTAAAGGGGAAAATGTCACCCCATAGTCTATTCCTTCTTCATGTGCATAACCCTTGCATACCAGCCTTGCTTTGTTCCTTGTGATTTGTCCATGTTCATTAAGCTTGTTTTTGAATACCCATTTTGTTCCAATGAAATTTTTGTTTTCTGGTATTGGCACTAGAGTCTAGGTATCATTATTTTCTATTTGGTATATCTCCTCATTCATATCTTGAATCCAGTCTTCATTTTCTAATACCTCCCTTGTTGTCTTAGGCTCAAACTCACACAATAAACATGTAGGGTCTTTCAACTTGCTTCTGGTCAAAACTCCAGTTTCTTTATCTCTAATGATTTTATTAGGCTTGTGATGTCTTCTTACATACTATGCCAAAGTAGGTTCAGATTTATTTTCTCCTTTCTCTTCAAGCTCATCAGCAAGATTATCAAATTCAACTTCTGATTTCTTGGAAGCCTCTTCCTAATGTTCAGCAACATCCTCCTGATGATCGACAACATCCTCCTGATTCCCGACAGTATCTCCTTGATGCTCGACATTTCTTACCCGTGACTTTGCATTAGGTGCAAGTGTGTTACTCACCTCTCCTTCTTCTATATAGACAAAAGATTTATAATCTTTAGGTTCTCTTTTGTTTTCCTATTTATTTTTCTCTGCATATTCGTCAACCTTCACATTTACACTTTCCACAATTTTTTTAGTGTTAGAGTTCAAACACTTGTATTCTTTACTCTTTGTGGAATAACCTAGGAATATACCCTCGTCACTTTTTGCATCAAACTTTCCATTCCTATTATCTTTTAATATATAGCATTTTCTCCCAAAGATTATAAATTATTTTTACATTAGTTGCATAACCGTGCCATAATTCATAACGTGTAACATTTGTACCTTTTTTTTATTTGTACTCAGTTTAAGGTATAAACAATTGTACTTACAACTTCTTTCCAGTACTTTTGTGCAACATTTTTCTCAATCATTAGTGTCCTTGCACAATCCATGATAGATATGTTTCTTCTCTCAGCTATACCATTCTGTGGAGGTGTTCTAAGTGTAGACATATGTCTCTTGATTCCTCTATCATTGTAGAACAAATTGAACTCATTTGATATAAAGTCTCCACCTCGGTCAAATCTCAGACATTTCAGGTTTCTACCTATTTCTTTTTCAACCTTAGCCAAATACCACTTAAACAACTAAAATGCATCATATTTTTCTTTTAAAAACATTACAGTCATCATCCTAGTGTAATCATCAACAAATAGAATAAATTATTTAGCACTACAATAGATTTGTACACCCATAAGTCCATAAAGGTCAGTATGAACTAGATCTAAAGCATTTTCAGAAGTAAAATTCTTGCTCTTGAAACTAGACTTTGTCATTTTACCCAACTGACATTGTTTGCACATCACATTATCAGGTTTCTTCAATGTCAGCAAACCTCTAACTTTCTACTTTTTACTAATATTTACCAGATTGTCAAAATTAACATGACATAGCCTCTTATGCCATAACCATACATCATCAAATTGTGAAATCAAGCATGTCTCTTCAGATATATCTAGATAGAACAAATTACCTCTAGTATGTTCTCCACTTCTAATTAGTTCACCAGTGGTATCAAATATTTTATCCTTTCTCTGATGAAACTCCACTCGATAACCAATGTTATTAATTTGTGCAACACTTAGCAAATTATAGTTAATACCTTCAACCCAATAAGAATTTTCACAAGTGATCTTATCAATTAGCTTAATTAATCCTTTACCCTTTACAGGACATGGTGCATCATTACCAAACTTAACACTTCTACCTTTGTAATGATCTATGGTATCAAATTCTCTTTTGTCACCAGTCATGTGATGTGAGCAACCACTATCAATAATCCATTTATCACCATTTCTCACATAAGAAACAAGTGTAGTTTTATCATCTTCATCAAACTCATCTTTTATAGCAACATAAACTACTTCAATTTTAAGATCATCATTATCAGTGTCAGTTTCTTCTTCAGCAATATAAGAAGATTTCTTACCTTTATCCTTGTAGTCCTTGTACCTTCAGTAACCTTTTTTTTCTCTCTTATCCTTGTACTTTCTTTCTCTTTCCTCATCCTTGTCATTCCTATCAGGACATCTTGCAGCTATATGGCCAACTTTGTTACATAAAAAACATATGATAGGAAGATGATGCAAGTGCAGGGTCATGAGGGGCCAAACAGTGGCACACCCTAATGATCCAACCTGCTCAACAATATGCAGAAGCAAGAACACACAATAGTGAGAGAGAGAATGCAGGATCTTTCATTAATTTTCATCAAATAGAATCATACATGTTGGGCTGTAAGGCCTTCCCGATTAGGGCCAAATATTACAATGAATTACAGAAGTCCTCAAACATGCGAGGATCTGTCATAAATCCCAATTCTCCTATCTTCTATCTTCTATCTTCTATCCAAAAAATGCCTCCTAAACTACAACCAAACAACTACATTTATACAAGAGTCTGCCAAACTGAGTTGGCCTTCAGATTCATAATCAATGGAAGGAACAGTCAGATATGGGACCACACCCTTCCCAATGATGGATTTCAGCATTAAATTTGTGACCCATAATAAATGCACAAGTTGGCTCAATAGAAACTCAAAAGAAAACTAATTGGTAAGCAAGGATGACTAAGCAATAGACAAGCATCGCCAAGTGCCAGTAAAACAACTGACCACCTAGGAGATAACCAACCACACTCGGTAACCAAAAGAAACTGACCAACTTGGTCAAAGAAGAAATCGAGCAATACAAACAAACTCCAAAATGTTTTTGGTGACACAGGATTTCCAAGGACCCAAGATGCTCCTGCATCAGACACCTGGGGTTATTTTGAAATGATTCTCCAAATTATTTGGTAGGTATGATCTGAGTTGTATCCAACTCAGACTACGAAATCCATGAACTGTCTTCCATCGGTCTATTTTTCCATTTTACCATAGATTCCATATATTGTTTTCCTCTTGTACTCTTGCCAACTCTTTGCTTCAGGATCTACTCAACTTCTTCATTCTGCTTCTTAGGATACTCTGTTAGTATTGTCACTTCTTCATCAGGTTCATGATACTCATACAAATTAGTAATGTTGAAAATCAGTGATATGTCCATGTCATCAAGCAACTCAATCTCATATGTATTTCCACTATCAAATTTCTTCAAAATCTGGCAAGGTCCAAACTTCTTCATTTTCAGCTTCCCATATGTTCCAATAGGAAATCGACCTTTCTTCAAATGAACCATCACTTCATTGCCAACATCAAAATTCTTATGTCTCCTTGATCTATCAGCTCTGTCTTTGTATTTCTAATTACTCTTTTCCAGCTCCAGCTTCACATCTTCATGCAATGTCTTCATGTACTCAGAAAATTTTACTCCTTCAACACTTCTCTTACTTTCATCAGCAATGTCTCTCAAATCAGATATACTTCTCAGCTATGTGTCATTCACAATCTCAAATGGTGTCTTTTCAGTACTCCTATTCATTGAATTATTGTATACAAACTCTGCTTGTGCTAATACAGAATCCCAATTACTTGGTGTGTCTCCCACTAAACATCTCAAAAGATTTCCCAAACTTTTGTCCACAACTTCCATCTGTTCATCAGTTTGTGGGTGAAATGTAGAACTATATTTCTAATCAATGCCAAATTTATTCCAAAGAGTCTTCCAAAAGTATCCAACAAATTTACTATCTCGGTTAGAGATAATACTCCTTGGTAATCAATGCAATCTCACAATTTCCTTAAAGAAAAGATCTGCTATATGTACTGCATCTGATGTCTTTCTATAAGGTATAAAATGTGTCATCTTAGAAAATCTATCCACAACAACAAATACAGAATCATTACTTCTTACTGTCTTCGGTAAGCCAAGAACAAAATCCATACTGATGTCAATCCAAGGTTTCTCAGGAACAATAATCGGTACATACAATCCAGTATTCTGATTACTCCTTTTGCAACTTTATAAATTCCACAACTTTTCACAAATTTTTGAACATCTTTATACAACTACGGCCAATAGTATTTCTCCTTAATAAAATTCCATGTTTTATCAATACCAAAATGTCCAACAAAACCACTACTATGTTTCTCTTTTATCAAATTAGTTCTCATTATTCCTCTCAGTGTACACAACTGAATACCTTTAAACAACATATCTTCCTGAATAAAATATTCATCCCACTTAGTGTCTTGTTGATCTTGAATAGGTTCTCTACACTTTCTCCATGGCTCAGAAAAATTAGGGTCAAACTCATAAGAATCTCTCATCTCATTAAAACCAAGAACTTCAATTTTCATCTCGGTCATCAAAGATCTTCTTCTACTCAATGCATCAGTAACTCAATTAGTGACTCCACTCTTATGCTTTATCACAAATGTGTAGCTCTACAAATACTCAACCCATTTCATATGTCTCTGATTTAACGTATTCTGACTACCCAAATACTATAAAGCCTTATGATTAGTATACAACACAAATTCATTCGGTATCAAATAATGTCTCCATTTATTTAGTTCTTGAACAATAGCATAGAATTCTTGATCATACACATAATATTTCTTTCTAGTATCATTCAACTTTTCACTAAAGAATGCAACAGGTTTACCTTCTTGACTCAACACAGCTCCAATTGCACTTCCACTTGCATCACATTCTACTTGAAATAGCTTACTAAAATCAGGTAATGCCAAAACAAGTAATTCAACAACCTTCTACTTCAGAGTCTCAAAACTTTTATCTGCTTCATGTGTCCACTTGAATTCTCTTTTGTCTCCTCTCATAGTCTCGGCCATAGCATTACAAATTGAAATTAAATTCCTTATGAACTTTCGGTAAAAACTTGTCAAACCATGAAATGATCTTACCTCACTAGCATCCATAGGTGTAGGTCAATTCAAAATAGCTTCAACCTTTTTAGGATCCATCTTCAAACCATCAGCTAGGATTACAAATCCTAAATACACAATCTCCTCTTTCATGAATGAACACTTTTTTAGATTTATCAACAACTTTTCGTCTTTCAATCTTTGCAAAAATTGTCTAACATGCAATGAATGTTCTTCTCTAGTCCTACTAAATATCATAATGTCATCAAGATATACAATCAAAAACTTCATTCATCAGCCTCATAAAAGTACTTAGTGCATTAGTTAGACCAAAAGGCATAATCAACCACTCATACAAACTTTCTTTTGTCTAGAAAGCATTCTTCCATTCATCACCTTCTCTGATTTTGATCTGATGATACCCACTTTTCAAATAAATTGGTAAAATACTTTTCTCCAGTCAAACTATCCATTATGTCATCCATTCTCAGTATAGGAAACCTATACTTCATTGTTATCTTATTGATTTCTCTAGAATCAGTACACATTCTCCATTCTCCATTCTTTTTTAGTGTCAATACAACAGGTACCGCACACAGACTCAAACTTTCTCTAATCAAACCTTTCTCCAGCAACTCTTGGATCTGTTGGTTCAATTCCTAATTCTCGATAGGTGTTAATCGATGAGGTGCCTTATTCGGTAAACTAGCTCCAGGGATTAAATCCATGCAATGATAAATGATTCTTTTTGGTGGCAAACCATCAAGTACATTATAAAAAATGATATCACTATACTCAGTGAGTAACTTATCGATCTCCTCAGGGACATTATCCTCTGTTTTCTTACTTAATTTTTTAGGAATCACAACAAAACATACATCATTCCTTTTCAAAGAGTTAACAAACTTTCTTCCCTCCATCAAACAAACTTTCACAGATGTGCAAACATTACTAATAGGTTTTTTCATCAATGGTAATAAGATTTATTTCTTTCCATAAGCTACAATAGTATACTTATGCAATCTCCCATCATATATAGCATGTCTATCATATTTCCAAGGTCTACCCAATAAAATATGACAACAATCCATAGGCATGATATCACATAACACCTTATCATAGTACTTTCCAATCTTCAAATTCACATAACATTGTTCACTTACCAGGAGTGTATGCTCATCTTTGATCCATGAAATCTAATAGGGCTTCGGATATTCCATCCTTTCCAACTGCAACTTTGTGACCATCTCCTCAAATGCCAGATTCTCCAAGCTACGACTATCAATGATTACCTTCCCAACTTTTTCAAAAACTCTACATCTAGTCCTGAACAAACTTTTCCTTACCAAATCTTCCTTTTTCCTTTCATTCCACAATGCTCTCCTTACCATCAAGTTATTTTCTTTCTTAGGTTCATTCGGTGATTCTTCTTGCACCAAGGCATTTCTACTCCTACCATCCTTCTTACTAGCATGTGTACATTCAAAATATATATGTCCTTCTCCATAATTGTAACAAGTTCCTCAAAAAATTATTTTGCTATAACCACCTCAGTAGTTACTGCCTCTGCCTCTAGATGAACTTTCACCTTTCCACTTGGTCTTGCCCTTGTCCAGACTTGTCTTTTCTAGTTCAGATCTACCATTTTCACCATTAGATCTACATCTTCCTCTAATTAATCTACCACCTCAACCTCTTTGTCTTTGCTCATGTCTCTTGTTCAATTTCTCCTTGGCTTTCAATGTAAATTGATAAGCCTCTTCAATGTTCTCCAACTTGACCAAACTAATTTCCTCTTGGATGGAAACTCTCAAACCATTCAGGTATCTAGCAATTCTTTCCACATCATCTTCATCATGTCCAAATCTGATATCTAATCTATAGAATCCCTCAGTATATTCCTTTACTGAGCTATTTTTCTACCTCAAATTTTATATTCGCCGAACTAGGTTAATCTGATAATCACAAGATAATAACTTTCCTTTCAATTTATTCACCATTTTATTCCATACCTTGATTGTCTTTTCCTTTCCTCTTCCTATCCAATTGCAGATATTCCCACCATAAGGATGCATGACTTTTCAACATTGTGTTTGCAATCTTCACTTTCTTGTCTTCAAGAATGTTTTCATACTAAAAATACTTTTCCATCTTGGTGATATAGTCTTCACTTTCATGTTTCTTCTTTGAGGAAGTATATCTATGATGAGACTCACATTATTGATTGGGATTCCTTATAGGTGGAGTCGAATAGGCAGCTAGCGCTGGAGCCCATAAGTATTTTGGCTCGCAGGACACTGGCCATTCGAGGTCAAGAGCCAGACTAGGTTAGGGTCCAGTGGGATTGCTATGATGAGGTTACAGCTTCATGGGAGGACGCAGCATAGATGAGGGCACAGTATCCCCACCTTTTTGATGAACTCCAGGAGGAAGTTCATGCCTAGGGGGGAGGATGTGAGGCCTCACCCCGTGACATTAGTTCATAGAAGATTATTTTTCATCATTAGACTCATGATGACACTTTATTTTATTATGTTGGACTATTGAGACAGAGACATTATATTATGATACTATGTGATGACTTATGTTATGTGATAATGATATAAGACTTTTACTTTCTTGTTATTTATTAGGTCATGAGCATAGTAATTGATAAATCTCTAATTTATATATGATATCTTGATGTTACATTCATGTTAGGAAAATTTATGAAAAATGATCATGGCTATTATGTTAGATGGATTAACATGTATCATTTTAATCTTGACTTTATGTGCTTTAGAAATGCAATGTTGAAATGATGGGAATTATTATGAAATGCAGTTAGAAATTATGATGCTAAGAATGTGATTTTTAGATGTATTTTAATTACACGTATATGTATGATATTTAACATTTCATGAGCTACTGATATTTTGTCAAGTGTGTAGTAAAGACCATGGAATTTTTTGGGGAAATCAAAGATGGATATTTGTAAAATCATGTTAAGCCAAGGTTATCTCCAAGGGGAGAAATTAACCTCGTTGTAAAGTGTAATTTTGTAAAGTGATGCATGAATGTAATTATTATATTATTTATATTTTACTTTATTATTTAGTCTACTTGGCATGCCATATGTATTGTGTGTAATGTGATTTATTTGTGGTGTCAATTGACACATGTCATGTGAGTTGGCATGCCCAAGTGTTTAATGTGTGTAAGTGGTCTCTATTTTTAAGAGCCATGAGTGGGAATCTCTTTCATTCTCGGATTCAATCTTTGAGTGGTCTTTTGAGTGGCTTTTAATGACCATTTATGTTAATGGAGGTTAAAAATAGACTACCCCATAGTGGTGCCATATGTTGGGGATCAACTTTTGACTATTGTGATGGTTTTTTACTATTTTTGCCCTTCCAAAAGATGCTCTTTTGAAAAGTGACGAATTTGGAAGAGCCACTCTTCATTTGAATTTTGAATTTGAATTTTCCCTCTTTTGTTTTGGAAGGTTGAGGGTTTGTCTTCTTAAGGAGATGGAGAGAAAATTGTTGGCTAATTGCCCACTCTCCAATTTTTGGAGACTTTGAGAGTTTGTGAGAATTTTTTTTGGTCTTGTTTTTACTTGGAGGATTTTGGCGTTGCATAGCAAAAGAGGAGACTAGTTGGAAAGCTCATCTCAACCCTCTTGCCATTAGCTTGGATCAAGGTTGGATTCTTGTATTCTCTTGTTCTTATCACTATGTACATTTTTACTTCTTTTACTATGTTGTGTGAATGCTAGTTAATCTTGTAAAAGTTCATGGCTTCTTGTCTTTGCTTGTATGTGTATTTTCTTTTGTGCATTGTTTCTTGGGGTTGTGCAAGGCCAAGCTCACCCTTGGGAGGGAAGAGAGCCTTGATGGGTGAAGGGCATAAGTTGGGACTACTCTTCTAGTGTAGAGTCCTTCCTCTGGGAGGAAGGGGATAAAGCATGGATGTATGGGCATCCATGTGCCATCTTGTGTATACTTTTGGGGGTCATAAGGGTGTTTTTATGGTGAACAGTATGAGAAGGGTGGATGGTTATTTTCTATAGCCTTGTGAAGGCATATTGTGCAGATTTTGGAGCCTTGTTGAAGGCTGGTTTTCTATTGTACTTTGGCATTCTCCTAGTTGAGTAGCTTCCACCTTCACCCCTACTATGGGTCCAAGGTGACTCATGTTGTGCTAGCCTTGGGAAAAAGGAATTTGTTGTTTATGTTTGTTGCTGATTTATATTTGTTTATATGCTTGTTGAATGCATGTTAAAACCCCTATCCATCTTTTTTTTCCCCTAGCTCAATGGTGGCCATGAAATGGCCTAGGCTGGGAGGTGAGCCTCCATGGTCCGTTGTTTTGTTTTGCAAATTTCGAAAGCCATATCTTGCTGATTTTCTTGGAGCTAGATGGAAGATTGGAACTACCTCCTATATGTTATTTGGTTATTTGGCTTGAGCCCTTGTGAAAGTAGTTTTATTAAGGCTATGTTTAAAGGCCTAGCATTTAAAATGCTTGTAAAATAAAATAGGTGTGATTATTTGTTTATCCTTCATTTATTGAACCAAATGTTTTTGAGGAAGATTCTTGATCTATCCTTATATTATAAGGACATGTCAGTAAAGTTGTTTTTAAATAGATGAAATGCATGGGAATGAGAGAAGCTATCTTCTTTTATGATTATGTTTATAAAAGTTCATTTACAATGTATATCTAAGTTCTCCCTTATAAGAAAAGAGCTATTTCATTTTATGAGTGGTCTTCAATTAAATCAACTTTTCTATTATTTCATTATTGTGTTAGAAGAATAGTTTATTAATTCTTTTTATGTGATAACATTATATTGCATTTAGATTTGATTTAGCATATATTGTGCATATTCAAAGAAACTAAGAGAGGATGACTTATAATAGAAGGAATGGTTAAATATTTAAAAGTTTATGAAAATATATATGTTCTTACTATAAATTTAGATATATATTAGCTTGTAAACGTTTAATGTTCATAATACTATGATTTCAATTATAACTCTCCATGTTTTAAATCTATTTTATTGTAGTCATATTAGAAGCACTTTTATATATATATATATATATATAATATAATGGGTTATCGTTTTCACATTTATAATCATATGCCCCTTTTGTTTGTTGTGGGAGCCTGTGTTTATACATCTAAGCATATTTAAACTACTATAAATGTATTGACACGATGCATCATCTCTTAACCTCACATCGCCGAATTAATAAACTAGCTTTTTCAACAACTTTTGGCAGAGAAAAGATGGTTCGATCCTGTTAAAGAAAGAATAAAACCCAATGAGTTTAGCACCCTGCAGAGTATCGTATGGTACTCGAATTTGATAAGACTTATGTAATGTTTCACAAATTAAAACTTATGAAACATTTCAGTACCACATGCAGCAAACTTATCTTTTGAGAAATGGCATAAAACAATTAATTGATAATCTTTATTCTTACCATTTTAACCTAGCTATTACGCCGACTACCATTCAGTCCTCGGCTATGCAATATAGAAACTATACTATTGTATCGCAAGCGTTGAAGAAACTATTAAATTTACTTCTCCGGCATATTAATGCTCGCTGCTAATATATTATTAGACTGTAGCAGACTGTATTTTGGAAAATGAAATGTTAATTTTGCACTGTGCATAGTAAAGAAACCCTGCAACTTTATTAAATCATGGATTGTTCATAACAGCAAACTATTAACTAATCTTTCCAGCTTATGCGCGTATGGAGGAAGCAGCAGTTTGCAGTGTTGCTAGCGCCCCATTGTGATGTGATGCCGAAGCCCTATGATGGCGGACGGGGCCTGTGCCGACCCGCCATCCCTAATGGGGAACGGTAGGAGCCAGCCCCACCACCGAACCGAACCCTTGAGCCGGCCCTGTAGTCGCCGGTCTATGAAGATTGTCGACAGGCCATGCTTGCCACGAATTGTATGTACGCATGCACACTTATGCCTCTGGTTTTTCCCTCATACACCAGATCCTTGGCCGACCTGCAGAAACCCGACATAACACTGAGGATGCGAGTAGAGTTGAGATGGAGATTTCCAGGGTTCGATAGTATCTCATCTTGGTCCATACCCTAAATCCATTTTAGGGTTTGGTTGCTTTATTTTGAAATTTGGTCTTCATTTTATTACATCTTTTTAATTATTTTTATTTATTGTAATTTAGTGCGCCCCAAAGAAGTATGTGGAATATATGAATCTATTCACTCTTTTAATGCTTTATATTAGGTATTTCCTTCTAATAATAAGTTGCTTTTCTTTTGGAGCTCTTTTTTTTTACTTATTTAAGAGTTTATTTAATTTGCGACTTCATTTTGATCACTTTGATTAGTAGATTGTTGAACTCTCATTTTTTTTTCTAAGATATTGTTGTCCTCGGGAACTAAATTAGTCCTTGTTCCTTAGGCGTCAATTTGGCAATAATCACTCTAATGAATTATTACCAGATTATAACTTTGACTTGTCAGTTAGGTTGGTAGGGTGCATCAACTCTTAAATTATCTCCTTTATTTGTTTAATTAATTTATTTTATCTTTATGGTCATTCCTTTATGAGGGCCATTTTAGTTAACACTCTTTTTTTTCCTTTTAATATGTATATTTTGGTTATCCATTATTTAATGAGACTTTTCTTATGTTAGTTTGTGTTAATTAAGTTTGGCACTTACAATTTGTAATACTATTACTAATTAATGGGCCCTAGTCATTAGTAATGGACTTTTATTTCCATGAATTCTTTAATTTCCTTAAGGGGATTAATTTAACTTTAATTCCCTAGGTGGACCGTAGTTAATTATCAACCTTATGCAAATTATTATTGAAATAATAATATTTGTGATTTTATTATAATATTCGATGTCTTTAAGTTATCTTAGATCCTTTATTAAAAATTAGTTTCTTTCATTAGACCCTTAATTTAATCAAGCATGAATGGTCTCTATTTTCTTAGTGTATTGCACCTTCGTAGACCATTAATGATTAACTCTAGTTAGTGATCTATCGGTCTAGTGCACCTGACAAGTTAGGGTATGTCAGCAAGCCAGTGCATGCCTTGAATACCCTTAAGAGTTGGGTGTATAGGTTGAGGTTTCGATCTTATTTCAGTTGTAACCTTGTAGCAAGAGTCCTTTTAAAAAAAATTGTTGTGTGTTTTTCCCTAGTTTTGGGCATGAAAGTTAATCTGATAATCACAAGGTAATAACTTTCCTTTCAATTTATTCACCATTTTATTCCATACCTTGATTGTCTTTGCCTTTCCTCTTCCTATCCAATTGCAGATGTTCCCACCATAAGGATGCATGGCTTTTCAACATTGTGCTTGCAATCTTCACTTTCTTATCTTTAGGAATGTTTTCATACTAAAAATATTTTTCCATCTTGGTGATATAGTCCACCAATTCATCAGAATCCAATTTTCCACCATACTCATGAGGATTGAAATGTGGTGTAGACTTCAAACTTGTCAAAGCCTTCATAAATCTTTCTTCACCTTGATCCATAACAGGTGCAGGTTCCACATATTCTTGGTCTTCCTCAATTTCATCATCACTAACATCCTTAAGATGTCTTCCTCTTCTCTGGATTGTTTCAACAGCTCCCAATCTAGAAGCAATTTGTCTCAACATGTCTACCAGTCCTGGATCCGCATCTCGCCTCCCACGAACCACCTTGACAACCCTCTGCAATTGCAAGTCAGATCGCAATCTGCCACCCTACAATAATTCAACTAGGGCTTCTCAAGAGGAACCTACAAACCTAGATCCACAGACCTAGATCAAGATCTCACCTCGCTCTGATACCACCTGATGTAAGCGCAAGGTCATGAGGGGCCAAATAGTGGCACACCCTAATGATCCAGCCTTCTCAACAACACGCAGAAGCAACAACACACAACAGTGAGAGAGAGAGAATGCAGGATCTTTCATTAATTTTCATTAAATAGAATCATACATGCCGAGTTGTAAGGCCTTTCTAATTAGGGCCAGATATTACAATGAATTATAGAAGTCCTCAAACATGAAAGGATCTGTCACAAATCCTAATTCTCCTATCTTCTATCTTCTATCCAAAAAATACCTCCTAAACTACAACCAAACAACTACATTTATACAAGAGTCTACCAAACTGAGTCGGTCTTCAGATCTATAATCAACGGAAGGAATGGTCAGATCTGAGACCACATGCTTCTCAATGATGGATTCCAACATTAAATTTGTGACCCATAATAAATGCCCAAGTCGGCTCAATAGAAACTCAAGAGAAAACTACTCAGTAAGCAAGGATGACCGAGCAATAGACAAGCATCGTCGAGCGCGAGTGAAACAACCGACTGCCCAGGAGATAACCGACCACACTCAGTAACCAAAGGAAACCGACCAATCTACTGACCAAATCGGTCAAAGAAGAAACCGATAAACATAGACAAAATCCAAAATATTTTTGGTGACACGGGATTGCCAAGGACCCAAGATGCTCCTGCATCAGAATTTTACCTTTATATTTGTCTTTCCCGCTTTTCAATCTTCTGGCCATAAGAGCTTCAAGATCCTCTAGTTCCTCATCAAAAGTGTCACTATCACTTATACATTTTTATTTTTCCCTCTTAGACTTATGCAAAACCATTTGTGACTTGAATACAAATTCAGCATTAGCAACAGTGTAGTTATCATAGTTAGAAAGCTCAAAAGCAGTAAGCCTACCAACAAGACTTTCCAGAGTGAGAACATTACCAGGGTTACATCTAGATTCTTGAATTGATGAAATTATGATAGCATATATAGGAATAAAAGTTCTCAATACCTTTCCAATAACAGTCTCATCATCAATAGTTCCATTAGGTCCTCTAATAGCATTTACAACCTCCTTGATTCTACCACAATATTAAGCAATATTTTTAGCTTCTTGCATTTTCATTTCATCAAACTTACCTCTAGGCTTTCAACTTTTTCCCTTAGTACATTTACATCACCACCATAGATATTTGCAAGAGTTTCCAACATTTTATTTGCATTTGTGAAATGTTTAATGTCTTCAAATTCAGGATAGCTTAGGGTAGATGCAATCTCCAACATTGCTTGGTTGTGTTCACGTTTAGCTCTCATCTCCTCAATAGTCAAAGGTGCAACAAGTGTAACATAGTCATGTTCAACATAATATTTCACTGAGTTACCAATACCAGCTAGATGCAGTTTCATCAGACTCTGCCATTTAGAGAAGTTCTCCTTATTCAACTTCGGTACCTCCTTTTTATACATCTTGATCATTTACTTCAAGTACCTTAAAACTTGTTCTATGTAAGCACCAAGAGCTTTGATACCAATTGTTAATATGATTTAGAAAAATAGAGAGGGGGGGTGAATCAATTATTCTCAGGTCCAAATGTATCAATCAAACTTTTAAACACTTCAACAATCTCAGATCTAATCACCAACACTACTCAGTCATTAAAGAATGTATACCAAAAAAATATAACAATGCAGTCTACTATCCAACAGTATTTAACTTACAAAACATAGAAATGTTCACACCAAAACATTCACACAAGTATCACACCAGGATTTATAGTGGAAACCCAATTTGGGAAAAACCACTTTTTAACATGTTACTGATATTTTCACTCTTCTGAAGTGAGCTCTATGAAATACCAACCCTATCAAAAGTTTACAAACACACTGCTAGGTGTGACCCTACTAAAGGATTTCAACCACCCTATTAGAAGTGAGCCTTGTTAGAGGACTTAAGTACATTCCATTAGAATGCAACCTTGATTAAAGGATTTAAACAATGATTGTTAGGTCAACCTTGATTAAAGGATTTTGACTAATACAATGGTTAGAAAGTAGTTGTAGTATCTGATCTGAAAAACATACAACTCACTTTTCAAATAACAGATCCAATTCGCACATATATGTTGGCTTAGTGGCTGAGTTCCATTTCCATCTCCATTACTGATCTTCTTAGAAATCCCTTCAAGCAATCACAACTCTGATCAACTCCTTCACCTTCATCATTTCTGCTTAGACTCATTAGTCAATAACATCAACAACTCTAGCATCCTTGTTAACCTCATACTTAGGTTTTCTTTATACTTTTTTAATAGGTAGATCCATATTTTTCCACTTAATCTCCTCCGTAGATTTTAGGTTTAGGTCAGATTCATTGAATCCTTCTAACATTCATGTTCTTCATCCATCCTTCTAGAAAAAACTTCGATCTCTTTATTGGAATCACAATAAAATGGTTTACTGTGCATTAAATTCTCCTTACACTCTATTAATAAAGTCAACACAATTTACATAATCCAAGAATTCAACTATGTTGGCTAGGAATCTGAATTCTTCCTCAAATGTAAATTACTGACTCTCGGTCAATACTGTGTTCCACTCCTCGGTCATCACTACGTAGCTCGGTCATCTCTTCAAATTGTCTCCCTTTGCTAATGTTGTCTCCCTTGGCAATAAACTAATGTTCGGTCAACACTAAATTTACTCGGCATATACCAGCTCTTGGTTGACACTAACACAACTCAGCTTAAACTAGATTTCTTCACTTTTGCTCAGTTAAGCCTACATGTTCAGTCTTTCTTCTTACTTAGATAAACAATGCATTATCTTATCATTGTGCCACATAATCAAGTACTCATTGAAGTATAAAATAACTCAACCTTTCTCTAGGTTCTATTGTTATCACCCTTGCCCTAATCCTTCTCATCAATCAATAGATATAGTACTTTCTTAGATAGCAATTGTATTACTAGTTAAGGTTTGACATCAATGACAATACAAAAATTGCTTCAATTGGAGTTTCCAACAATATTTGAGTGTGACTTTAACTCCTTCAAATTAGTTCTCTTCTTTTTCAGACGGTACAAGTTACGACTTACTCAAAATGATCCTGATAGAGTTGTTATTGAACATGAAAATAGATTTCCAATAATTAATACAAGGTAGTTTGAGCTAGTTGGCGATGAGCCCTATGTTCTTCTAAGCTAATGTGAGAAGGTATTTTACTCAGAGGTTCCACATAAACTAGGTTGGTCATTTGTTGTTATACATGATCCAAGAGGAAGGCTGATAAGGTATAATGTGATGGAAGAAGAAGATACTGAACAACTGGTAGAAGATGATGTAGATGATGATCACAATCAATAGTTAGTCCATGATGTTCCTGATAAAAAATTTCTTGAAGAAGAAGAAGAAGATGATGATGATGATGATGATTTTGCTAACAATGATGATGATGATGATGATGATGATGATGATGATGATGACAATGAAGAAGAAAATGATGATGGTGGTGGTGATGGTTTTGGCGATGATGATGATTATGATGATGAGTTGGATGAAGAAGAAGATCAATGGCATGAATGAAATGTACAATTATGTGATCAATTCTTAATTTATTTAATATTGATTTCTTGATAGAAATATATAGTTATGCGATCAATGCTTAATTTATTTAATATTAATTTCTTGATAGAAATGTAGAGTTATGCGATCAATGCTTAATTTATTTAATATTGATTTCTTGATAGAAATGTACAGTTATGCGATCAACGCTTAATCTATTTCATATTGATTTCTTGATAGAAATGTACAGTTATGAAACCAATGCTTAATATAATTAGTTTTTTATGTATCTTTTAATATTTTTATTTCATATGTGATGCTTATGGTTTTTAATGTACCTACTATGTAATTTTTGTTATTTGTATCATGAATTTTTTAGCTAACGTTAGATAATTAAAATACATATGCAGGAACCCAAAACCCTTTTATGAACATCCCACACAGTCTCATGGATCGACAGGTATAAGTAAATACACCCTATAGATATTAATGTCTTTTACAATTTGTAGAATATCTCTCTCATTACCACTTAGCTCTCTCATTTGATGGAGTGTAGGTAGAAGCAAATAAGTATTTTTCAGATGTGTCTTCCTCGAGTAAGGGAAATACAGGAATGGAAGAGGAAAGTGAGACATGTAGTATGTCTGAATTAGGGAGATCAAGTAGAGGTCAAAAGATTAGGAGAAAATTCAATAAAGTATGAAATTTTTTCTTTCTCAAGGGGAGTCATGTTCTTATGATGATGAGAGAAAAGGAGATATTGAGGTTCCCTTTAGGTACCAACATCTACAGAAACATTGGTCCCCAACGAACTTCCTCCAATAAACATTGATATTAGTGTTAAAGGTGAGATATATTGCATAACATCATCGTCATTACATGGTTTGGGACTATTTTCCATGGATGACATAGAGGTCTCTTACAACATAGTTGTCAAGTTGATGGAGTATGTTGGACCATGCTACAATTACAAAAGTTGTATGCAAATTGTTCTATATAAAAAAAGTATGCATAGGCATGCACTCTTGAAAAATTATATACAACAGAAAGACAATGAAAAAAGTAAAAGAGTGGCTATATAAATTGACGGAAGGCTATAAGCATCAGGGAATATTATAGGTTTTATAAATAGTACGCGAGTTGTGTCAACTATTAAGCAACCCAATTGCATATTTGAGGCGCGCGAGGGAAATCATGTATTTGTGTGTGATAAAATCAATACATGGAGGAGAAGAGATTCTTATCGATTACAATTTGAATCTCATAGATACAAACATTGTCACTATCATGGGGGTGCAAGTACATACTATGCACCATTAAATAATTGAGTGTTTTAGCTAACATCTTTTATATTTGAGTTCTTAATGGGTGCAAGTTTTAAATATTTGAGATTTTTTGCTAATCGGTGCAGGTTTGAAAATTATTAATCTAGTGCTTTCTAATGAAATTTTCTAATGCCTTTTACATCCCTAGTCCAATACTCAATCTTTTCAATAATTAATTAAACTATTTTATTAATTATTGGTTAAGTTTAAATAATAACACATGGCCATGATATGGAGCAACCACATAGAAGGGACAACGATGATCTTGCATGAAATTCTTCTTCCCAACAGGTAAACCTCATTGTTTTTGTATAAATTCGATAGAAAAAAAATGTTAAATAGTCTTTTTTAATTATGTTCTTTTCATCATTATTTTGGAGTCATTTTAATAGTGCTAGTAATATTGTTGTCACAGATGGCTGGTCATCAAAGAAAGGGAAACGAACCCGCAATCCCCCAAGAGGAGTCCTTTGACAAGGACATAGACTTTGTTGATTTTGCAAGTACTTGTGATGACCTGATCGGTGTAATTCAAAAGTGCCTCTAAAGAATTGGTAAATAAGTGTCTCAATTTTCAACTATATACCCTCTTACACTTGAGTCATAAAAGAGGGTAACTAAATTGATACACTGAGCTCAAAATTTCAAAGTAAGTATTAATGTAATATTTAATTATAACAAAAGTTAAATAATATTTTATATGTTATACTCTTTTATATCAGGGTATGTGCAAGACCATGAGGAGCCAAAAAGTGGTGATGTGAAAAATATTCACTTTTCACTCATCCAAAAGCGCATGAAAATGCTTGTTGACTTTTTAGTAGACCTGGGTATCAGTACACCTGGGAAAACCTGACACCAAAGCACAATCCTTATCAGGTACCTGAAAATATCGGGTACCCGAAATCTGTGGCATAAATCAAAACTTGCGGCCGTGTATCTCATTTCCCTCATTGTTTTTGGTTTGTAAAACGGCTCCATATATCCGATACTCAAATTTTTCGGGTATCTGATTTTCCCAACAACAAATTCAACTCCGCAGTATATACGGTAAGTAAATTCTTTTTATATTTTGATTATTTTATTTCATTTTGATGCTAAATGTAGTTTTTTTGGTTGAAATAGGGTTTTGTATTTATTTTTTAATAATATATGAAATCAAATTGAAATTTAGATTTTTTTTTATTTAATCAGGCATGGTTGACAAAAATGAAGAAAATAACCCTCCCGCAACAAATAATGATCCCCAAAACAATCCCCCGTCTCAAAACCCTCAATCTTTAGAAGATTTGATACAAGATAATTTGAACACAATTTGAGGTTTCCAAAACACATAGCATAATATACCTATATTAGGTCCCATGCTTTCCACCCTAAATACTATTATTGAAAGCATTGACACACTCACGTGGCAACATAATGCTACTCTTCATTGGCGTGATGATATGCACGCCTAATTTGATGATGGGCTTGACCATGATGGGATTGCGGCCCTTAATATAACTAAGGAAGATATAGCCTCCCTTTTTGTGAATCCTAAAACTAGATTACAAGTTGACCCCAAAAAGACCAAATTATCAATAAAATGGTGCACAAATGAAGTAATGCGCACACACTTTTGGGATTGCTGGTGAATGATTTTTGATAAACCACCCCATAGCAATTTGGAGCTCCCTTTCTATTTCATAAAAAAATTATATGCTGAGTTTGTGCTTGGTCACAATGTTAATTATTTTAGCATGAGGCCCAACATGGGCATAGGCGGAGGAGCTCCTCAAACTAGGCCATTTGCCCAGTGCAAAAATGTCACTACCTTCGTCCCCCCACTAATGTTGCACCCCCTCCTCCAGTACAGCATCCTAATATCATTGCAAAGGCTGCCTCACAGACTATCAGGGCCATTCATTTGCTGAGTGATCAGTTAATCACGCAGACCAAGTCAGTGTTGCCTCCTGGTGTGGATGATGCTGGTGCATCGACATCTCGTCGGAGTTCACATGTATGCGAGCCCCATATTTGCATTATATGCAAGAATATGTGCTTCGGACCGCTTACTGATGGTGATACATATCAATATGTTATTGATGAGGAGGATATAGGAGATGCAGTTGCAGAGGCTGCAACACCTCATGGAGCATCTACACCCATGAGAGTGCTCAGGAGGTGTATGTAGAGCCATGGACTCCTGTTGATATGGTAAGAGTAAACATTATAAATAAATTTGTCACGTGACTTATTTAATTTAAAATAATTTATTTATTTAGATTAGTTTTAATGATTGCATGCACTTATGTATATATATTTTCCATTTATGTTCAGTCGATGATAGAGGAGGAGTTGAGATAGGTGGATGACTCCACACTTTTGGCCATTTCATTTGGCCTTGATGCCTATACAGTATATTACAAATTATGTACCCAATAGTTTTTTTTATATCATTTGGTGTACATGCTTAAATCTCTATCAATTAGAGCAATAAAATTCATACATTTACTAATATATTGTCATCTTATTGTACTCTTGCAGGCTATAGGTGATGTCAGTGGGGGGCACGAGGGGGTTCCTTCATCAGGTGTTGACAAAGGAAAGGTAATTGTTTAAGATTAATTATGCATGCATATGTATTCCACTTGTGTGTAGTAATAAATATTTTACTTTCACTTTATTGTATAGGGTGTGGCTCTTGATGATGTCCCGACACGGGTTCGAGAGCCTAGGCTGATAGGCATCTCGATTCAGAGTGATAGCCCGATTGTACGTAGACTTTTACATATTGTTATTTGAATTTTGTAATGAGGGTTGTTATGATTAAGTACATTTATATATAATTGAATATATTTTTACTCTCATAGGTTACTCCCAGAATGAGGGAGGGCCCACGAGAATCCTTCGTATCTTTGTTGACCCAGCCCACTATTCCAGAGGAGGGATCATCGGATGTAAGTTTTAATTTTAGTCCAATCAATTTGTAATTTTATTATGCTATCATCCTATTTTGTAGATTTATTACTCTATGTTGCACCACTCTACTAATCTCATTATTGCAAATATATATTTATAGGTCGGAGTTGGTTATGGTGGCATTGTCCCTTTGCTACCAAAGACTTATGTTAGGACACCTAATCGTGGTAGGCGACCGAGAGGCCAGGTACAAATGTTTGTATTCAGTTATAATTTTAATTAAATTAGTGTTTGAATTATGAATCATACATACATACATACATACATACATACATACATACATACATACATATATATATATATATATATATATATATATATATATATATATATATATATATATATATATATAGATACATACATAGATAAATACATACATAGATACATACATAGATAAATACATATATAGATATATATATATATATATATATAGATAGATACATATATAGATACATATATAGATATATATATATATATATATATATATATATATATATATATATATATATATATATATATATATGTGTGTGTGTGTGTGTGTATGCACCCTAAAATGGTCGCCTAGACTTTGGGCCCCATTTATTTGATTTATCAATCCTGAATCATTTTTATCAATAATCAATATTTTCAACATTATCAATTTCTTGATCAAATCTTAATTTCGATCATATATTGGATTTTTATCCTTGGGCTAACCATTTATCCTAAGTCTTTATTTAATTAAAAGGAATATTTCCTCCCCTTTCAATTAAATAAAAAAGCCCCCACTTTCCTCTTATCCTAAGTTGCACAAATAAAGCATTATTCATATTTTATAAAAAGGGAAAAGGCACTTTTGTCTCACATGAGGCTCAAAAGTCAACACTTCACTCTCATTGGAGGATGTTTGTGCACATGGATTGCTCCTTTTTCAACCTCCACCGCTGATTAAGACTTTTGCCTCTTAATCTCAATGGTCCATTTCACCTCATTTCTTATAAAAGGAGAGCTCTCTCCTCCATTTGCATATCCATATTTTATGCTATTGTTATGCTGCAAGTTTTGGAGCTCTCTTTGAAGACACTCAAGCTTTGAAGCCTTGACATTTTAGTTGCATTTCATAATAGTTTTGCTTTCATAGTTGCATTCATGGCATCTTAGTATAGATTTCCTTTTATGCAATAGAATAAGCTCACATAGTCTAAATAGGAGGCATTGTAATCCATTGCTATTTCCTATAGTTTGCATTGCATTTCCATTTAGATTCTTGGAGATATTGGCATTGTTGCCCTTGTCTTCACTTGAATCTCTCATTGTATGGTTGACTAGCAAGGTCACCTTCTTGTAGCTCTAGCTGAGAGCAAAACTCATAGTCCCTTGCAACTCCATGCATAGAGAGCTATGAGCCGCTTTGTGAGGCCTCACTCTTGAGCCACCTTGCATGTAATGGTTCATAGAAGTGCATATTTTAGTGTATATTGATGTTGATTTTGACCAATTTGTGCAAAATTTTGAGTTTTTAAGGTCCGATTTCAAGTTTTCAAATATGAGGGTGAAAATGTCTGATTTCAATCACAATTTTAACAGCATTTGGATAGGTTTACAAATAGTAGGGGATCAAACATGTCTTCAAACACTTGAAACAAGGGCAAAAGCAACCTTGCCAAGACAAACACTTATGATATCAAAAATAAAATTGCACCTTATGAATGCTACCGATTGTTTGTATGTTGAGAATGTTTACACTGGTATCACACAATCGAAGACACTTCAAGCAATATCTACCTACAAGACAAGGCTCAATACTTACCAACTTAGCCCACAACTTGATGCCCCCTCGCCTCACACCAAGTGGTTACCCACAAGAGATGTTGGCTTTGTCATGGAAATGTCAAACAACACAACCAAAGGGACACATATGGTGAGTATCTTGGGGTGATCCGGGTTATTCCACTTGGATCAATCCTTGCACTAAGAAGATAAGCGGCTAAATAAAGGTAGTTTCTAATCTAAGGTTCTTAGTAAGGATTTCCGTTCATAACACCCCTCTTGCTCCTCATAAAGGACTAGGACCTCGCGGCCTCAAGAGTACCTTAAGCATTCTTGCTCAATGCTTTCCCCATGGTCGCAATCCCATAAGCTACTCACATCAAGTGAAGACAAGTGTTATGTCTACCAAGGTTTTGTGTCCTTGATAGCCTTGAGATTATAGTGAGTTGGAATCACTTGCCACCAAGGAAAATGATGACAAGGTTGTCCCCACTTGGGTCGTTCCTCTTGATTACTCAAGAGCAGGCCCGCTAAAGGATTTCTATACTAAACAAAAAGTGGATTAACTCTTGAGGTTCAAGGTTTTTGGTTCACCACAAGGGTGAAGAGCACTCCCCTATCTCAAGAATCTCTCCCAAACACACCAAGCAAATATTCAATTACCCCCTTGCTTTCAAAATCCCAAGATGGGTCAAGATTTCTATTTCACCACAAGGGTGAAGAGCATACTCTCCTACCACCTCAAAATTCCTACAACAAGGTATTAAGTGCCTATGAAATGAAACAACTAGTATATGCCGCACTCAATAAAAAAAGCAATTAAACAAGCACTTGATTTAGTTTTTATGCTTAGGGCAGCCCTACAAAAACCATTAGTAGCCCTCTTTGACATGCAATATATCAATTTCCTTCAAGCAAGAGCACCTACAAAACAACTTGTTAGACCAACAAAGGTTAGGAAAATCAAAATCCAAAATCTACCAATGATTAGTATATGAAAAATTAGATAATCTGCAAAAATATCTAATCAAATGATAAAATCTAAAAATGAAACCATCATGGTTGGA
This sequence comes from Chamaecyparis obtusa, assembly GCA_027943335.1. Taxonomy (NCBI): domain Eukaryota; kingdom Viridiplantae; phylum Streptophyta; class Pinopsida; order Cupressales; family Cupressaceae; genus Chamaecyparis; species Chamaecyparis obtusa. The sequence continues at coordinate 288,055 of BSBK01001598.1, read as the reverse complement.
TTAGGCTCGAAAAGACCTTTCCAACAATATATCACACTTAAAATTTTGATACCATTTGCAAAATTTCAAAAAAAATGGGCACCCGTTTTCCAGAGTGGCACGGATTTGAAAACGCTGGAAATTTCAGAAAATTTCAAAAAGATAGCTAAGAACCCAAAACTTGCAAGATAGATAAAATAACTCAAAAATAGGTCACTGCCAGGTACAGACATAGTATCGCGCCATACTTCGCCCGACACCAGGCGATACTTCTCAGTCCGCGCGATATTTCGCCTTATGCCAGGCGATATACCTCAGTACTGGTGGGCGATATACTCCAGGTAGGTCGGGCGATAGTCCGTCAGGGGCGAACTATCGCGCGATATTTCTCTTCAAAGAGGGCGATATTTCTAGCATGCGCGAAGTATCGCACCGCTATATAAAGGTATATCGCGCGATATTTCTGAGAAGTATCGCGCGATACTCTGAGACAAAAATCAAAGACTAAAAACTGAGCCGAAAATTGACGAAAATATTGACGGAAAATACAGAATTAAAGGGACAAAGCTAATCTACTCTGCCCCACGGTGGGCGCCAGAAATGTACACACTAAAATATGCACTTCTATGAACCATTACATGCAAGGTTACTCAAGAGTGAGGCCTCACAAAGCGGCTCATAGCTCTCTATGCATGGAGTTGCAAGGGACTATGAGTTTTGCTCTCAGCTAGAGCTACAAGAAGGTGACCTTGCTAGTCAACCATACAATGAGAGATTCAAGTGAAGACAAGGGCAACAATGCCAATATCTCCAAGAATCTAAATGGAAATGCAATGCAAACTATAGGAAATAGCAATGGATTACAATGCCTCCTATTTAGACTATGTGAGCTTATTCTATTGCATAAAAGGAAATCTATACTAAGATGCCATGAATGCAACTATGAAAGCAAAACTATTATGAAATGCAACTAAAATGTCAAGGCTTCAAAGCTTGAGTGTCTTCAAAGAGAGCTCCAAAACTTGCAGCATAACAATAGCATAAAATATGGATATGCAAATGGAGGAGAGAGCTCTCCTTTTCATCCTACATGGACCTGTTAGTCAACTGCGCTCACTTTCTCTTCTTCTTGATCATATCTTTCATTTCTAGTCTTTCATATCACATCATTTTCTATCCATTTTCGGACTCGAAATCGAAATCTGAGTCGCGTTTCTAAATTTTCCCTTTCTTCTGAGCATTTGATTGACTTTTTGAGGCATAATTTGATTTTCGGTGTCATTTCTTCATTTCCATGTCTTCCAAACTTCTAGTCTTTCATTCATGTTCATTCCACTCCCTCATTTCTCACGTTGATTACATCTTTCCAGTCAGGCTGGGGCATGTTTCATTGCCTAATGGTTAACCTATTTAACCCTTATGATTTGATCAACCTTATCAATTTACTGTCTCTCCTCTACCTGATTTCGATTTCGATTCCGAGGGGGCAGTACCTATGGGATTCTCATCCCCAATCGCTTGATTCTCTTGATTCAGACATCTTTTGTGAGCTTTTGCTCAAAATTTGAGATTCTTATCTCCCATTTTTAGACATTGATTATTGCCTAGCAGCGACGGTGATAGTTTTGTCTAAAGCTTGATTTGCACCTAGCAGCGACGGTGTTGGTCTAAGCTTTTGTTTATGTTTGTCCAGATATGATCCCGAATCGACCTCATATCTGAGTTGTTTTGTGATCCCAAATCGATCTCACATTGCAACTTCATTTCTTTGACTACATGTGTTCCCAAATCGATCACACATTAGTCAAAGAGGGGCAAATGTATGCACCCTAAAATGGTCGCCTAGACTTTGGGCCCCATTTATTTGATTTATCAATCCTGAATCATTTTTATCAATAATCAATATTTTCAACATTATCAATTTCTTGATCAAATCTTAATTTCGATCATATATTGGATTTTTATCCTTGGGCTAACCATTTATCCTAAGTCTTTATTTAATTAAAAGGAATATTTCCTCCCCTTTCAATTAAATAAAAAAGCCCCCACTTTCCTCTTATCCTAAGTTGCACAAATAAAGCATTATTGGCACTTTTGTCTCACATGAGGCTCAAAAGTCAACACTTCACTCTCATTGGAGGATGTTTGTGCACATGGATTGCTCCTCTTTCAACCTCCACCGCTGATTAAGACTTTTGCCTCTTAATCTCAATGGTCCATTTCACCTCATTTCTTATAAAAGGAGAGCTCTCTCCTCCATTTGCATATCCATATTTTATGCTATTGTTATGCTGCAAGTTTTGGAGCTCTCTTTGAAGACACTCAAGCTTTGAAGCCTTGACATTTTAGTTGCATTTCATAATAGTTTTGCTTTCATAGTTGCATTCATGGCATCTTAGTATAGATTTCCTTTTATGCAATAGAATAAGCTCACATAGTCTAAATAGGAGGCATTGTAATCCATTGCTATTTCCTATAGTTTGCATTGCATTTCCATTTAGATTCTTGGAGATATTGGCATTGTTGCCCTTGTCTTCACTTGAATCTCTCATTGTATGGTTGACTAGCAAGGTCACCTTCTTGTAGCTCTAGCTGAGAGCAAAACTCATAGTCCCTTGCAACTCCATGCATAGAGAGCTATGAGCCGCTTTGTGAGGCCTCACTCTTGAGCCACCTTGCATGTAATGGTTCATAGAAGTGCATATTTTAGTGTGTACAATATGTATATATATATATATATATATATATATATATATATATATATATGTATCTATATATATATATATGTATATGTATATATACATATATAGATATATATCTATATATGTATATATATATGTATATATGTATATATACATGTATATATGTATATATACATGTATATATGTATATATACATGTATATATGTATATATACATGTATATATGTATATATACATGTACATACATATATATACATGTATATATGTATATATACATGTATATATACATATACATATATATATATGTATATATATATATATGTATATATATATGTATATATACATATATATATATATATATATATATATATATATATATATATATATATATATATATATATATATATATATATATATATATATGTATATATACATATATATACATATATATATATATATATGTATATATATATATATATATATATATATATATGTATATATAAAAATTAAGAAATCTAACTTGGGTTTGAACTCATTTTTGATGCACGATCAATCAAAGCCAAACACTTCTTCAAAGAGATGACATTTTGATGATCCCCCTACGACATAGGATGTAGTTTTAGTTTTGTGGTCATTTAGAGATGCCACTTGGCACATTTTGAGATGGCATATATGCCACATTGTACACCTTGAAACATTGATTTTGTAGACATTTTGAAATGGCATGTGCCATATTTGTATATGGAGATACATTTGATACTTTCTATATATAGAACTTGTTAGTTTTTATGGTATATTTGCGTCATCTTTTGTATACATATTTATTATTCATGTTTATGGAATTGAATGGTGAAGTTATATCTTGACTATGATTATTATTATGATTTAAATTATATCTTGTTGAAGTTACATTACAAAGACAAGTGTTGATATTATACTCTATATACCCACTCTACTACGTCACAGATCCTACATCCCTTAACCCAACTTGTAATCCAACTTCAGCCACTTAGTACTACATTGTTTCAATACTATGTATATACTCACTATGTATATAACTCATCATATTGGGGTTTACTAAATCTACAGAGAAATGTAGCACTTGTGCTGTTAGGTCACTTGGGTCGAGCGTGGTCACGAGTGTTCTAGTGACTCCGTGGGAGCAACAGGGTTGTCATTGGTGTTTACCCAGCCAACCGGAGCCGATGGAGCAAACGGTTTGATGCTAGGATAGATGGTTTGAAAGATACACTGCTGAGCTACTTTCAACTAACTCTCACTACAAGTTTTGGTATCGACTGAGATCGCCTTGCCAAATGCAAACGAAGTCGAATCACCCAAAACTGAGAGAGGTTATTTTAGACCTCGAAATCACAATCATGTAGCCCCTGACAGTTTGTTGATACCTCTCATGAGGTCTGAGATACAAGCCTTAGAAGATCACTACCCAATCGTGCTCAGTGGACCTTGGGGTCACTTGGGTTGAGCATGGTCGCGAGCGTTCCAATGACTCCGTGGGAGGAACGGGGTTGTCACTGGTGTTTACTTGGCCAACTGGAGCTGATGGAGTAGACAGTTCGATGCCAGGATGGATGGTTTGAAAGATACACTGTTGAGCTACTTTCAACTGACCCTCACTACAAGTTTTGTCATCGACTAAGATCGCCTTGCCAAATGCAAACGAAGTCAAATCGCCCAAAACTGAGAGAGGTTATTGTAGACCTCAGAAACACGATCCCATAGCCCTTGACAGAGCCGATGGAGTAGACGGTTCGATGCTAGGACAAACGATTTGAAAGATACACTACTGAAATACTTTCAACTAACCCTCACAACAAGTTTTGGCATCGACTGAGATCGCCTTGCCAAATGCAAACAAAGTCGAATCATCCAAAACCAAGAGAGGCTATTGTAGACCTCAGAAACACGATCACGTAACCCTTAACGGTTTATCCATACCTCTCACAAGGTCCGAGATATGAGCCTCGAAAGATCACTTTCGAATCATGCTTAGTGCACCTTGGGGTCACTTGGGTTGAGTGTGGTTGCAAGCATTCCAGTGACTCCGTGGGCGGAATGAGATTGTCACTCATGTTTACCCGGCCAAATGGAGCCAATGGAGTAGACGGTTTGATGCCAAGATGGATGGTTTGAAAGATACACTGCTGATCTACTTTCAACTAACCATCACTACAAGTTTTGGCATCGACTAAGATCGCCTTGCCAAATACAAACGATGTCGAATCGCCCAAAACTGAGAGAGGTTATTGTAGTCCTCAGAAACATGATCTCATAGCCCTTTAAAGTTTGTCGATACCTCTCACGAGGTCTAAGATATGAGCCTCAAAAGATCACTACCCAATCGTGCTTAGTGCACCTTGGGGTCACTTGGGTCGAGCGTGGTTGTGAGCGTTCTAGTGACTCCGTGGGCAGAACAGGGTTGTCACTGGCATTTACCTGACCAACTGGAGCCGATGGAGCAGACGATTTGATGCTAGGATGGACAGTTTGAAAGATACACTGCTGAGATACTTTCAACTGCCCCTCACTGCAAGTTTTGGCATCGACTGAGATTGCCTTGCCAAATACAAACGAAGTTGAATTGCCCAAAATCGAGAGAGGTTATTGTAGATCTCTAAAACACGATATCGTAGCCCCTAAGGTTTGTCTATACCTCTCATGAGGTCCAACATACGAGCCTCGAAAGATCTCTGCCTAATCGTGCTTAGTGCACCTTGGGGTCACTTGGGTCGAGCGTGGTTGCAAGCATTCCAGTGACTCCGTGGGCGGAATGGGGTTATCACTGGTATTTACCAGACCAACTGGAGCCGATGGAGTAGACAGTTCGATGCCAGGACAGACGATTTGAAAGATACACTACTGAAATACTTTCAACTAACCCTCACAGCAATTTTTGGCATTGACTGAGATCGCCCAAAATTGAGAGAGGTTATTGTAGACCTCAAAAACATGATCACGTAGCCCCTGACGGTTTATCGATACCTCTCATGAGGTCCGAGATATGAGCCTCGAAAGATCACTACCAAATTGTGCTTAGTGCACCTTGGGGTCACTTGGGTCGAGCGTGGTCACGAGCATTCCAGTGACTCCATCGGTGGAACGGGATTGTCACTCGCGTTTACCCAGCCAAATGGAGCTGATGGAGCAGATAGTTCAATGCCAGGATGGACGGTTTGAAAGATACACTACTAAGCTACTTTCAACTGACCCTCACTGCAAGTTTTGGCATCGACTGAGATCACCTTGCCAAATACAAATGACGTCGAATCGCCCAAAACCAAGAGAGGTTATTGTAGACCTTGGAAACACGATCCAATAGCCCTTGAAAGTTTGTCAATACCTCTCACGAGGTCTAAGATATGAGCCTCGAAAGATCACTGCCCAATTGTGCTTAGTACACCTTGGGGTCACTTGGGTTGAGTGTGGTTGCAAGCATTCCAGTGACTCCGTGTGAAGAACGGGGTTGTCACTGGCATTTAACCGACCAACCGGAGCTAATGGAGTAGACGATTTGATGCTAGGATAGATGGTTTGAAAGATACGCTGCTGAGATACTTTTAATTGACCCTTACTGCAAGTTTTGGCATCGACTGAGATCACCTTGCCAAATGCAAAAGAAGTTGAATCGCCCAAAACCAAGAGAGGTTATTGTAGATCTCAAAAACACGATCTTGTATCCCATAAGGTTTGTCTATACCTCTCACGAGGTCCAAGATACAAGCCTCGGAAGATCGCTTCCTAATCATGCTTAGTGCACCTTCACTAGTAGAATTTGGGAAATAAATGACCAGGTGACTAAAAATTTTAATCACGTGACTAAAACTGCTCATGTTCTACCATTTTTTTAGTCACGTGACTAAAAATTTTAGTCACGTGACTAAACTGATCATGTTCTACAAATATAAATGACTAAATAAATGACCAATTTGGTCATCGGGTAAAATCACAACTAAAATGACTAAATAATTAGTTGCCCTAATAAAAATGACTAAATGAATGATTAATACTCCTTTACACATTAACATTTGATAATATCATATACTCGTATCTTAGAAGTTGCATTTCACCAATAATGTGTGTTCGCCAATAGACTTATTGTGCAAACATTATTCCAGCCACTATTTGCCAATATCTCTAAATGGTAACTATATTTAAAATTGATGATCGGGTAAAATCACAAGGTCAAACAAATAAAAATGACAAAATAAATGATCAAATAATTGACTAAATAATTAGTCATCCAAACAAAAATGACTAAATAAATGATCAAATAAATGACTAAATAACTAGTCTCCCAAACAAAAATGACTAAATGGATGATTATTACTTATTTATAATAACATTTGATAATATCATAGACCTATATACTTAAAAGTTCCATTTCAGTAGTAATGCTTGTTTGCCAATAAAATTATTGTGTGAGCAATCCATCTACACATGTCTCATTCCAAAAATTTTGCTTTCAGATGATTTCAAAGTTGATTGATAAACAACATTTAGAGATAGAATCACAAGGAATAGTCAACATCAAACAAAATTTCAATCGTGGTTTAATGTTTCAAAGTAGTTTCTCATCTCACACCTAAAACAAATTTGACTCACATATAATATTAGATGTTCAAATTAAATCAGATTTTGTTTGCATGTGTGAAATCTTTAGCCCTTAAATATGTTACCTATTTTTTGCTTTAAAGCGTAAAACAACTTTGTATGTCTCCTAATTAGATCTTGTTAGAGGGTTGCGAAATTCATCAAAACATTTTGTAATTAGCATTATGGAGGTGCATATTCAAAGTTGTAGGGGGTGAAGTGCTTAAAAGTATTTCAAAATTTACGATGTTTATTAAGACAAAATTAACATTGTCTTAATTAAAACATAAATAATTATTTTAAAATTATCTTAAATTTAAAATTAAAATTATTTTAAATATTGTTGTGAAATTCATCTAAGTGTTTTGTAATTAACATTATGGAGGTGCATATTCATAGTTGTAGGGTGTGAAGTGTTTAAAAGTATTTCAAAAACTTAAATTATTATTTTAATTATCTTAAATTAAAAATAAATATAAAAGTAATATAACGACATCTATACATCACCTAAAATAAATTATTTATTGTAATTACCAATTAATAAAAAATAAAAAATAAAAAATAAATTAGAATGAATATTTTTAATTAATTAATAATAATCATACAAAATGGGACACCCATCAAAAATTAAAAAACGATGCATTTTGGGTTTGGTATATATAACAATGGAAAAAAAAAGTATTTTTCACTACGCAGGCAAGAAGGATTGGCGGCAAAATAGAAGAATGAGGGTAGAGAAATTTGCAAAGATTTCATTCATCTTCATTGCTTCTTGATTCATCGACAATTTGGAGTGGATAGAAATGGGCTACAACCCCTTTAGCAGATTCAATCTCTTGTGCAAAACACTCAGGTTTCATCATCCCTCAATGATTTTTTTCTTTTTCTAAGGGTCCATTTTGTTGAATAGTGTGACCAATCGTTATTTATTGATTTATTCTTCTTGGATCATAAATTGTTGAATTCCTTTTGACCTGGACTCCCACATTTAGTTTTTATGCCTCCGTAGATTGGTCAGTTACAGAGAGGACTGAATCCACCTTCTTTAAACATGTTGCTTCCACCATAGCCAACAGGACCACCATACCCACTTGAAGTTCCTCCATAGTTAACCCCTGGGCTTGTGCCATAGTTGAAATTGCTACTAAAACCGCCACCATTATATCCCTGATTCATTCCAGGTCCAAATATTGCACTCATTCCATAGCCATCTACTGGAAAGGTAGGGTATCCACCTCTACCTCCAAATTTAGAGTCGTATCTATTGTCCATCCTAATGCATCTTTTACTACCCTTATTTTTAATTAACTGAACATGTGATGTTGAAAAAGGCAGGGATTATTTTTCTACATTTGTAGATTCATAAAACAATAATCTTCAAACTTCAGCAAAATATCCTCTCAATGATTAAAAATCTCATAAAAATCATTGTTAAAGAAATTTTTTGTTTATATTATCTCATGTTAATCTATTGATGAAAATAGAATATGGTTTAGTCTGTTTTGTTGCAGAGTAAAGAAGAGGCAAGCCACTCACTTCCACCTCAGCCTGGAAAGTAGTAGAGAGGATCACCAAGGTCACCATGATGTGGAAATATTTAAACTAGGTCAATGATTTGCATGACTTTGAGAATGCAAGCTTTTAATTCTTTTCATGCTATTCAATTTGGCGAAAACATTTTTTTCTTTGTGATTACTGTGCAAAAAGTATAAGCTAGAATAATGTAACTTCAAGTATTTGCATCTCCTTAATTTTACCACAAACCAATCCATGTATGAAGAAAAACATATTGAAAAAAATCTGAAACCTACGTGTTTTGTTGCAACCCTATCTTTTCACTGGTGGTCTTCATTGATTGATCACGAAAATGAATTTCCTAATGTTTTTCCATTACATTTACTATCCCGATTCAAACTTGATGGGATACAATATGATGACAAGTAGCACAGATTGATTCATGTAAATCTACACCAAATCATCGAACTCGGTTACTTGGGGAGGCACTTATAATTTAATGTCATATAAAGTTGTGTTGGGAACGTTAGGGGCCTAGGTATCAGTAGTAGATTAATTTGAGGGAAAGCCATCCACTCTCTCAAATTCATATTACAGGGGAACGAAGGTTATTGTTTTTTGTTTGCAAAAGACATATGCACTGCCCAACTTTAGTTATTTTTACACGTGAAATAGTTATTTAGGAAAAAGGATAGTTTTAAAGTATTTCTGAGGGATATTTGTAGGCAACAGAGTTTTAACTTCTTTTTAATATGTATTTTGGGTGTCATAAGGGTTCCCCTTTCTAATTTTCAGAGTAGTCATGAAAAAAATGTGCAGGGAAGGGCATCAATAGTTGTATTAGTCAATTTTTCATACTCTTATTCTACCTGATAGTACATTTAATTTTGACAATTTCTTTTCGGTTTTCTTTGTATGTGTCAGTTATTAAAATATAGATGATAACTAAGTTCCTGTTGATAACTATCTAAGGTTAATTCAGCATTTCAACCACTAGTACAAAAACAACAATATATGACTAAATAAACTACTAAAAATTGTAAATAAATGACTAATTTTGGTCACGTGACCATTAGTAGTTTATTGCCGGTCATTTATCTCGCGACCAAATTTATGACTAAACTATTTTAGTCATTGATTTGGTCATTTATTTAGTCATTTATTTAATTGTTTATTTGGTCATTTATTTGGTCATTGATTTAGTCGTTGATTTAATCATTTATTTGGTCCTTTATTTGATCATTTATTTGGTCGTTGATTTAGTCATTTATTTGGTCATTTATTTAATCATTGATTTACTTATTTATTTAGTTATTTATTTAGTCATATATTTAGTCATTAATTTAGTCATATATTTAGTCATGTTAAAGTACGATGAAATCAAACCACCATCCTCCTACTTGTAAAGTAGGTGCTCTTCCATTGAGCTAGTACCCTTTAAGAAATAATCATACCATGCATACTAGTACTTTCCACTAAAAGTTACCCTCATATCTATATTCTACCAAGATACTAACAACTAATGCTTCCAGAATTATTAAGAAAAAATAATAAGAAAAATATTAAGTGATGTACTACTCTTGCAAAACATGTTTTAAACAAAGATGGCATCAAATGGATCAATATCACAAACACACCTTGAGAGAATGTTAGGAAGTCTTAATTTCATTCTCTTACAAATTTGTCAAGCAAGTGTTTCAACCAAAGTTATCCTGCCAAGCTTTTTCTATGGAACCCCAATCATAATTGCCTTCAGACTCTCTCTTTCTACCCTCCAACCAGTTTCTAGTGAGATTCCACTCCCTACATACCTTGATTGTGTTGAAGAAATAGCTACAAATTGTCTAATTAAAGCTACCCAGGGTATATCTTAAGTAGTGGGTGGCCCCTGGCTCAACAGCAGTGCTTGAACAACAACAAGACTTTTTCAGTCAAAGGCTTCTTGATCTATCTTACTAATAACACCAATGGTTTGTGTAGCTGAAAATTTAAATGATTAAGACAAAAGTAAGGAAATAAGAATACCACAAACATTGTCTACTGTTGCATCTTCCATTTCAACTTGAAGTAAAAATGAGGCATACAAACAATCAGGATCAAATGCAAGAGCCATTTTAAGAGAACGGGATGAAGAAATTTCTAGTGCCTGTGATGCAAGAACTACCACCAACATAATTGCATCATTGTGTTCAGCAACATTACTTATCTGCATCCAAGAGGATTATTTCAAAATGATTAACTAAGCAAAATGCAACAAATAACCTCATTTAATCATTGAAATTAAGGTCAAATACTAATCATGGGAGAAAGCATCCTTGCTGCTAATTTTGACCGAGTAAAAAATCAATGAACTCCAAAGAACTGATGCAACAAACCAAGGAATCATCAACAACATGTTGATCAAGACCTTGCAAATCAATTAGCTTCAACCGGGGTGTTGCAAGATACAAATCAAAACACAAAACATCTTAAGTCTTCAACCATTTAATTTTATATGTGGTGTTGTTCCCATCAAGGTTCAGACTTTGTTGTAATGTTATTGTTGACGGTTATGTTTGGGATGATTTCCTCCATTCATATATCCATCCAAGCAAAAACTCCGTCAACGCCAAACTGTCAAGAGAATTTGGGGGAAGTTAAGTTGTTACAGAAGTTATTTTTAATCAAATAAGAGTGCAAATAGATGTTCATCATTATCTAAAATAAGACAGAAAAGACACTCATGTTTATCTAGTAAACACAAAGTAGTTATAATATGTCTACAATCAATTTGAAAACAAACAATTCAAACATGGTGGGGAATATCGTCTCCATTCCAACGGTAGAAGGATCCTTACCAAGTATGGCACCCCTTTGCATCTGCCAAACTCAGCTACATCCTCTCCTGGTACCCATTGTACTCTGCTTGATGATAGAGCTATGCTAAATCAAAACATGAATTGATCAAATTTGAACAGATTCTTTGCGAACAATATAATTTCTTACCCCAGTTTTATCTTCAAACAGAGTGAGGTCTGAAAAGATTAAGATTAACTTATTCACAAGCCCAACTAAGAAGTGTAATTTGCATATCAAAATTTCATATATACTATATAATTATGTATCGCTGACAATAGATACCATATATAGCATTATCAAATTGCAGACATAAATTTATATGGATAAGGACATCAAAATCTCAATAAACTATAAGAAGAGGGAACACTTCCAACATTCAAAAACATAAAAAACAACTTTTCATTAAAAGTTGCACATACAAACTGAATTGGAACAAGTATAAAAACCTGTAAACATTTTATATTGGGTTAACATTTTACATAAGGGTGACTTTATGAGTACTATTGGATGCAAAGGAATTGTTGAAGACAGATCACTGAAAGACAATACATCAGCAAGTCAGTAAAAAATTGGATCAGACTTGCAAAAGAAACAGATTTCTAAAGTGGAACAACTTTCTTTTATTGTTTCTTCCAAGATATATGTTCAAACCAAAGGAAAATACAATTTCAGTAGAGAAATGATTTTTCTTGCATCAAATGACAACATAATGAAAGATATAGTTATAGTAATATTGACCAAGAGTTGAAGCACATAGCTATTCACATGAGTTCACAGTATGCAGATCATCAATGATTACATCAGTCACATTGAACATATTCTAGATGCAATAAGTTATATTTTAGTTCATATAGATGTTTTTCAGAGGAACATAAGTTGCAGAATTTTTATGATGTAACAAAAAACACAGTGTTGTTGGAAATACTCGGCCTATTTTCATATCTGATCTACAGGCACCAAGAAAACATTTTCACAAATCCACCACAGGTATAACTGGCATCTTAATAATAAGGTTTAAGATGTCTACAAGATACACAACATGGGTATGAAGGTCAACCAGGAAAAGCTAATGCTCAACTATACATGTAATGCAATAAGGGTTATTCATGTGATTGAACTATGTTCAGCCCTCATCCACTAAACCTGCATGGCTATGTGCACCTAGGGAACAAATGACACTTACAATGTTAGAAGGTGTTCTAGAGTGCAAAGATTTTGAGAGATTCCATGCAAAATCCATTTTGTACACCTCCTGCAATCATATCATTTCATTCCTTGACACGACATCTATTTGAGGAATTTTGTCAAACAATTCAGGTGCTTTGTCTATGATTCCACATTTTTCATGCATGTCTACCAACGGATTTCCAACTATAATATCTGACAAAAAAATCCCATACCATCATGCTTTGATGCTTATTGGTGTAGGAGTACCTAGAAGCACAGGGGTCACCACAAGGCCCTAAGGATGATCCAAGAGCTAATGAAGTCTAATAATTATAAAACCTATAAGGCCATTCTCTTATGTAACTATGGCCATTAATGACATTAGAATGTAATTTGAATCAAAATGTGTCAATGTATTCAAAGTTGACAAGGTTGGCTAATATGGCCTAAAAGGCTAATTGCAAGGGTTTGAGGGGTAGTTTAAGGATATAATAATAAATTATGTTTGTGAGGTCTTATAAAGACCTTTTGAAAGTAAATGGGACAGCATTCCAATATTAGATGCAAAAACATATGTAAGTTGCCAAAATTGACAAATTTGTCAAGTTGACAACTCCAAATTAAGGGACAACCAACTAAAAGTTGGTATAAGGGTGGTTGAAAAGGTAGTTTTTGGTTGGATAGTTTGGTGTGGATTTATAAAAGCTAGTAAAAGCCCGAGAATGAGATGGGAGTTCATGTAAGAAGTCTAAGATCAATAAAATTGGAGTTTTTCTGCATGTTTCATATGTTCAGTCAGTTTTAACAGTGATTTGCAGCCTTTATTCATAGTTTAGATGTTTTCTTTTTGAAGAATCATTGATAGAATATGGAAGGGTATTAATCACCAACATTTTGGTCTTTGTGGCATTTGATTTCATCAAATACAGGAAGAGATATTTGTATTTGAACAGAACTATCAAACCCTCGATTTAGGGTATCCAGTTAGTTTACAAAATGTAATTTCTTTTGTGTTTACATAGATCCAAACCCCATATTGGATAGGAGGATGGGGAGGGAATGTACAATAACCTCCTGGGTCTGAAGAGAACCATGCAAGGGTATCCACGTGCAAATGGATCAAGAAAGGTCTGAGAAACTGTCTCAGCCTGTGGCATGATAGTACTATGAGGGTTTGATAAAGTTTTGTTCATATAGTGGTGTTGAAAGAGGAGTTGTGGGTTTGGTGATGTGTAGGGGGATAGATATTGATGTTTCCAAGAGTTTTAAAGTGGAAAAGGGAAAAATTAATGGTCATTTTAGGTGATAGTTTGGAGAGAAAGTAGGACTGTCCCAATGAGTGTTTTCAGAATTTCCAGTCTGAAATATTATTGGTTGACAGATCAAAAAAAGGTGTAAGACCCTAAGATTTTGGAATATGGTAGGTATTGAAGTTACCTAAAACTTTTGTTTTTTCCAGAAAAATTAGTTTGTACGTTAAAGAGGTCAACCAGATCGATTTCCAGAAACTGTCCCAGGAGGACTGAATTTAGGACAGTCCTTGTAATCTGATTACGCAATGCGTTAAAAGGGTTTTGGGATGCCATAAAGAGATTTTAAGGGCTTTTAAATTTGTCATTGAGTGGTGGATTGGAGCAGGGAAGAGGGATTCAAGTTGGTATGGCTAGAATCCTATAGACGCATCGCTTAAGAAAGCTTTCGTTTGCATTGCTTGTTACTGTAGATTACCATTTTAGAATATGATTATAAACAAACGAAATTCAGTAGAAGGCTAAAAGGTTATATGGACTTTAGGATGGCTTGACCTTATAATGTATGATCATAAGACTGTATTTTAAACTAAAAAATTCAAGAAAGATTATGAGGAAAATAATGCCAGTCTAATTTAGGACTCTCAAAGTTGAGAAATGTGTATAAACAAGAGAAGTGAGAAATAAGATATGATAAATCAATTGCAACAAAGTAAAAACAATAAATTTTTGTGACATGATACATCAAATGAAGAATGACACTGCCTATGCAATTTCTAATTAGCTTCATCCTTTGGCACTCTCCAGAAAATTTATCAAATGTCTTGTGTCTTCAGAAGTATAAGAAGTGAATTGAGGATGTATTGGGAAAATAATCAGTTGTTCTTAGTTACAATTACTCTGAGCCTCTTATAAGTATATCCATATCAGCTTTGAGAAGATAGAATACATAGTAAGTGTAGGTTACACTCAAAGAGCTCTTTGTATTGAATTCATTTTACAAAGGAATAAGAAGATTTGTAATTGCCACTTCGAGCTGATTTTCCCCATCTTTGCGTTTACAAGATAAAGTCCTCGTCTTAATGTGGTTTGTCTCTCTTCTATTTATGATTATAATTGATTAATGCACACACTCCATACACATTCTACTACCCAAACACACTTCAGTTCTATTGCCAGCAGCAAGATTAAGAAAAAAAAGTTTTGTATTTGATTCCAACAAGCAATGTTTGTACAGAGATTACCAGTCATTTATAATTTTGAGGTTGTGGCATAGAAACTTTCCATTATCATCTAGCAAAACTAAAGAAATGACATCTTCTTTGTTGGCCATCTAAAGTGACATACCTCCATAAATAACTCTTGTCTCAGATGCAACTTCAAGTGAAACATTCTTGGATAACCATTCATGAACTGCTAAATGCACTCCCTGAGCTTGTTGAGGAGTAGCCACTTTTCTAGTACCAATGGCCCAAACAGGTTCATATGCAATAACCACATTAGCCCAGCTAGGCACACAATCTGTAATCCAATGTATAAAATTGTGAATACTTACTACAATACACATACATCATCCTAAATTTTAACCAAAATCTACAATCAACCAACATCCACAACCATTTAAGAAAGAGGATTTGGGCAATTTTTACCAGCAAATGCCTTTAGTTGTTCGTAGCAGACATCAAAAGTTCCCCCTCCTTCACGTCCTTCCAGTTTTTCTCCTATGCATTCCATCACCTTGAGATTCTCACTCAATGCATATGCATCTTTTTTCCCAATAAACTGCCAAAAAAAGTTTCACTGATCAAGTACTATATCTTACTCTTAAAAGAAACCATTACAATACACCATTCCAGCTGTAAGTGAAGTGTATTAAAACAGCTGAAAAAAACTCACAAAAGTAAAACTAATAAGCCTTGTGTTTGTGACAAACACTAATGATTATGTGGAAAATATCAAACCACTTGCCTATAATTTTGAACATATAAGAAGTACAACAGATCTCTGACCATCCACAACTTGCACAAAAGTCTATGATTTTAAGATTACCAGGTTGTCCTCTCCAATAACATGTCTATGCTAAGAATGCCAAAGAATAACCCATTCACACCCTGTATCCTTCAACTGCTCCACAGTGGACACCAAAGGAAACAACGTCAGGGAACAATATAAGTTACAAAAGATCAATATGTCAAATGCACTTGTTTGAAGTTTAAAACAATGAGATTCTTTATGCAGAAAAGTAACATGATATTGCAAAGAAGAAACATGCTTAATTGCATAAAGACAAGACATTCAGTAAACTCTGGACAATACTTTCAAGGAGGAAATCAAGGGTAGCTTAATGCCCAAACACTACTACAAATGGATCTGGCAAATGATATGATTATTATAGAGTTGACCAACTGTTAATAGCTATAAATCATTACAAAAAAAAAATCAGTAATCAAAAACCTTGACTCTAAAGACAATAGAAAAAGTCACCTTGCATGGAAAACTCCCAACTAGTTCGTTGGTAAAGCTAACATACCACAGACTTACCCTATGTAAAATAACTTTGCCTTTGGTGTAAATATTATTATAATTGTAAACTTTTTGAATTATCTTTGTGTTGTCATAACTAAGTTCAAAAAAATATTATGCAGTTGATACCACTTAACCAATATACTGGTTCCTATATCCTTGGATGAGTAAAGGCACTTTTGATCACTTTTCCTATGCAAACCATAGGCTGAGTTGGTTGATTTGTGACTGAGTTGAATATTCTAATATAATACTTGCTAACATAGATGATTAATGCTAAATATGTCTGTGCATACATAGTGACTTCTCTACAATGACTCTTGTTTTATCTTATTTCTCATCCATCACTCGAGTGAATTTGTATTGTTGATTAACTTGATTAGAAACACTATTAACTATTTCAATGAAATAGCTAGTTTTATTTCACTAAGAAGAATATTGGGCTATTTTTTATTTTAATTATTTTCGCATGATAATGCTACAATGTTTAGCCTTTGTATGACACACAAATAACCAGCTGAGCTGCAACTTGGTCAGGTTTAGACAGCTTGGTGACTTAGAACTTGGGATTGAGTCATCAAGATTCCTCTAACTATAAACAACATTGATTCGTCCAGAACCTAACACGAACTTGGCATTTGACTCTACCATCCCCAAATAAAAGTATTAGAGAAACCAATGTTTAATCAACTCTCTTTTTTATGTTTTCAGTATTGAACTTCACAGTTAGGAAAATGGATTTTGTAGGGGAAAAAATAGAAGGCTTCCAACAGATTATATGATTTTGGAACAGATATAAGTTCCATTTTATCTAAAATTTCAAACTTGCAATCTGCACTTTACTTTTAGCAGTGATCCGGAGTACCAATGGCTTTTCTCCTAGTTTTTGATATTCTATCTATATCATTTATGCCATTCATATAATTCATAGATATTGGACTTAGTAGACAAATTTTAAGCTCATATTACAAAATGCTAGTTCCTTAGGGACAATTGAGAAACAGATAAATAACATTTTCAAATTAGTACATACATTAACACTAGTTTGTGGTATGAGGGGATCTTTAAAGTTAAATTCTTATAGAATAAAATATCATTATTATAAAATTTCAATTCTCTGAGAGTTGATGCCAGTTTCCAAGTTTGAAATTTGTCAGTCAATATTGATTGTTCACCTTGCTATAAAATAAAAAGATTGTGTTTACTACCTCTATAAAAAAATAAAATTGAGTTGAAGGAAAATAATATTAGAGGAACCCACAAATCATATGTTCTTTCTTTGCCTCCAAAATTCATTCAACGGCTATATTATTGATTAAAACAAACATTATATCAGCTTCCAAAATAATAAATGGCTTAACTCCACAAAATTTCCTTTCATTGCAGTTAAAAAGCACGTCCTGCACAAAATTACTCAGATAGCCATCCAATTATGGAGTGTGACTGGTGCAGGGCACCCGAGGCTGCAGATCGGATTTTAGTTTAGTTTTGTTTCAGTTTGGTTGTAATAAAGGGGAATGGCTCTTTAATGTACATTTCCTCATTTTGAGTCTAGTCCTTTTGTGTGGTCAAGAATCCTGTGGTATTTTCATAAACCAAGGATCTCTTAGTCCACTGGACTGTTATGTCATGTCTTAATTTTGGTTCAGTTTGTTTATGTGTTTATGCTTTAGCGGGAATTAAGTTTGTTTCCATCCTTGGGGGAAACGTTTCCTACATTCCTTGTTCGGAGTTTTCTCTATGTTGCAATGTTGCAATGCAACACTTCTTTCCTGGATGCCGACTGTTGGTTCAACGGTTCCAACCGGTTTTGGGATTGGTTGGATCGGCAAGCTATATTTGTGTATGTCCAATCGAGGATTGAACAGAGACCTTTGAAGCAATTTCGAATAACAAAGAAGCAGAATTCTGAGTATGTTCTTTGTTTTTTTATGCACTTGGTCATGCGATAGATGGAGAGATCTAATGTACTGTATGCTCAGTTACGCTTCTATAATTCTTGTGAAGTTTATTAGACTATATGTTGTTCTAATTATTACACAGTCGGATTCTTTTAATAGAAGTAATATCACTGTTAATTTGTGCATCTGCGGGACTGGTGTTAGTTAAACTTAAATAACCTTCGACAGTCGTATATTTGCCGCAACCCATCTCTGTTTACACAGTCCGCTGCAAGTAATAAGGGATTGGATTGTCATAACAGTCCCGGTCATGTAACTGGGTTACCAGATTTTGATTACTTAAATTTTGTTTGTTTTAAGTGACCCGCAGAATAAGTGATCCTCTGTCAGGGCGGTTCAAATATCATTGTCCTCGGCCCTGTTATGATGACACGACCCTAGCTTGGGTCTTCTCCACGGAACTCTCAATGCCATTGGAAGGAAACCAAGTTAGGGCAATGTATGTTAAGTTTTTCAACATTCAGAGCTGCGGGTATTGATGAACTGCTTCAAGGTCGAAGCCCTAGACCAGATACATTATATGTATTTAACGGGAATAGTAAACATTGAAAAATGGGTGAATGGAAGGAGTTTTAAACCTGTTCGAGTTTTGGATTCAGCGAAGCCAATAGCACAGATCCCAATCTCTTCGAAAATTCCAGTTGAAAACGACCTAGCTTGATCAACTAGGTTAGATGTTCCTGTGACATTCGAAGGCATTGTAGAAGTTTGCTGTTGATATTTTGTGATTCGAAACCCAAACAGGGAAACAAGACTGTGTACCAAACTTGTGAATTCACAGAGAAGAATGCTGTGGAAGATCAAACCGTGATGTGGAGAACTCAGTAAATTATGTGCTTGGGAACCCGAGATATCTTATTGTTTCAGAAGTATAGTCTAAAGTGGGTAGTCTGTTATAAACCCAATCAACAAACCAGAATTGAAGGGAGGTGATAGTAACTAGTAATACTTGTGAAGGAGGGAACATCTGATTAGTTGAAGAGTACCGAGCCAAAGACATATCAAAAAGATTGTAGCTCCTGTCAGAAGTTAGGAATTAGTATAAGGAAAGTACACTGTAATTCCTATCAGAAGCTAGGAATTGGTTCAAGAAGAATATACTGTGGACACTTGAGACTTGAGAGTATAGCCATTTTAAGGAATTAATAGGAACACCATCCTGTTGCAAAAGATATTCAAGGGATTGGAAACTTTGTCAATGTTGATTGATTCCTTTTGTTTCATGAATTGAATCAACACTATATTCCTATTGATTGGGCCTGCTTAAACTTCGGTTGTGATAACTCTGCATCAAGTGGTATCAAAGCCACTAAGATAGCATTTGGGAAGGCAAGATGGCAGATCAAGATGATATCCCTGTGAGGATAACAAATGTGGAGTTGGCTAAGATAGTCAAAGAGCAGATGGCAGAGAGTAGGGCTGTCAGAGAAGAGAATAGAGCAATGAAGAGGGAGTTAGATAAGTTGAAAGGCCAAGTGAGGAGAGGAGACAATGAGGAGTCAGAGGAAGAAGAAGAGGCAGAGCAAGATCCATCTGGTCAAGACAATCTACCGGAGAATCAAAGGGTAATACTCGCAGCCTTAGAAAGAGTGGGGAAGAAAGACAAAAACGATCTACCTATGTTCCATGGCAAATTGGAACCAGAGGAGTGCATGGATTGGCTAGAAGCCTTGGAGAATTATTTTGAGTGTGATGAAGTACCCCCTAGTCAAAAGGTGAAGATAGCCAAGTCTAAGTTAAAGGGACCAGCCCTTAGTTGGTGGAACTTCCTTCAAAATGAAAGGGTGGAAAAAGAAAAGTCCATCATCTCCACTTGGACCAGAATGAAGGCAAAATTGAAAAGACAGTTTGTACTGGAAGATTATGAAGTGACTCTTCATAAGAAACTCCAGAATCTGAAACAAAAGGACCTTGATGTGAGTACCTACACTCAAGAGTTTCACAATCTGTCCCTAAAAGCCAAGATGTATGAAACAGAGAAACAAAAACTAGCGAGGTATATCAATGGGTTGAAGTATAGTATACAAGATGAGTTGACCTTAGTCACTTTGGAATCAGTCCATAAGTGCTTTCAACTTGCCCTCAAGATTGAGGAGAAACAAAGAAGAGGAGAATAAAGTAGAGGAAGAGGGAACTCATTCAGAGGTAGAGGCAGATTTAATGGTAGAGGGACTTTCCCTAGAAGCCAAGGAGAAAGCAGCAATCAAAGTGTTGATCATGATACTAGTGGCAAAGGTTCATTCCGAGGAAGAGGACCAAACAATGGCAGGGGCAGGTCAAGAGGAAGAGGCCCTAATGTATTCACGGGAAGGTGCTTCTCATGCAATCAAGTTGGCCACCAATCTTTCCGATGTCGTGAGAAGAAAGGTAGCAGCAATCAAGGAGATAGGAGAGTGCAATTAATTAATGAAGAAGATGATTGCCAAAGCACTTCATCTTTCCATACAGCCACATCCAAGCATGTTGATCCTGAAAAAGGAGAGACTCTCATGTTCAATAGGTCGCTGTTGGTACCAATCAACAAGGAGTCAGCCCAAAAGAAATCTCTATTCCGGACTACTTGTAAGGTGAAGGGTAAAGTATGCAAAGTAATTGTTGACTCCGGTTCTATTGAAAATTTGGTTTCTTTGGAAATGGTTACTAAGCTTAATCTGAAACGAATTCCACATCCTAATCCATATAAAGTATTTTGGTTGAGTAAGGATCAACAAACTATTGTAAATGAGCAATGCTTAGTAGATTTCCAAATAGGAGATTATATAGATAAAGTCATGTGTGAAGTAGTTGAAATGGATGCTTGCCATCTTCTTTTAGGAAGACCTTGGCAATATGACACTAATGCCCAACATGATGGGAAATCCAATGTGTTTACCATAACCAAAAATGGGAAAGCTTTCACAATGACTCATTTACCTGATGTTGCTAATGAGTCAACCTTGTCTAGTGGTGTTATGTTGGTCAAAGAAAAAGAGTTCTTAGAAGTTCTTAAGGAAGAAAATACTCCATGCTTTGCTGTTGTAATCAGACCTAAGGAAAGTCACCATGAGGACAGGGGATTGAACATAGAAGTCAAAGAAAGTACTTGTCCAAGAGTAGTGGCAGATTTGTTGAATAAATACAGTGGGGTTGTGGCTGACAGCACTAATGATTCACTTCCACCTAAGAGGGAGATCAGTCATTGCATTGATCTAATCCTAGGGGCTACTCTACCAAACAAGGCAGCCTATAAACTCACTCCCGAACAAAATGCTGAGGTAGCAAGGCAGATTCAAGGGTTGTTAGAGAAGGGTTACATCAGGAAAAGCATCAGCCCATGTGTTGTACCTACAGTCCTTGCCCCTAAAAAGGAAGGTAGTTGGAGGTTATGCACAAATTCTAGAGCCATTAATAGAATCACAATTCGATACCGGTTTCCAATGCCTAGAATGGAAGATCTCATGGATTGCTTAGGTGGGGCAAAGTTTTATTCAAAGATTGATCTCAAGAGTGGCTACCATCAAATCCGGATCTGAGAAGGGGATGAGTGAAAGACAGCCTTCAAAACTAACGAAGGGTTGTTTGAATGGATAGTCATGCCATTTGGCTTATCCAATGCTCCTAGTACTTTTATGCGCCTAATGAATGAATTGTTAAAGCCTTTTCTTCATAAATTTGTAGTTGTTTATTTGGATGACATTCTAATTTTCAGTGGCAGCAAGGAGGAGCATTTACAGCATATAGATCAGGTCTTGAGAAGACTCCATGAAGAAGGTTTGAAGGTAAACTTGGAGAAGTGTTCATTATTGCAAGAGGAGCTTGTTTTCTTGGGTTTTGTGATCTCAAAAGGCAGTTTGAAAATGGATCCTATGAAGGTAGAAGCCATCCTAAATTGGCCACCACCTACTTCAGCCACTAAGGTAAGAAGCTTTCATGGATTATGTAGTTTTTATAGAAAGTTTATCAGAAACTTTAGTGGCATTTGTACTCCTATAATCAATAAGGGAGGTAGAAAATGTGTTTTTGAATGGACTAAAGAGGCAAATGAATCCTTTGAATTATTGAAAAAGAAGATATCAGAACAGCCAGTACTTGTGTTACCGGGTTTTCATAAAGTTTTTGTGGTTGAGTGTGATGCTAGTAATAAGGCTATTGGCGGGGTTCTTAGCCAAGAAGGGAGATCCGTAGCCTTCTTTAGTGAAAAACTAAATGAAGCAAAACAAAAGTACTCTACTTATGATTTTGACCTTTATGCTATGATTCAGTCCCTAAGGAAATGGAGGCATTATCTTTTGCCAAAAGAATTCATTGTTTTCACTGATAATCATGCTCTTAGTTTTCTGAATAAGCAGGAGAAACTTAATCACAAGCATGTCAAATGGATGGAGTTCTTGCAGGCTTACACTTTCAACATTAAGCACAAGAAAGGGGTTGCCAATAAAGTAGCAAATGCTTTGAGTAGGAGGACACTCACCATTCAGTCTATGCAATTGGAAAGTGCAGGTCTTGAAGCTATGTCAAGTATGTATGCTACGGATGAAGATTTCAAAGACATCTCTAAAGTTTGCTTAGACATGACAGCAAAGTATCATACTGAATTTTCTGATTTTTTGATACAAAATGGGCTTCTCTTCAAGGGTGGATTGCTTTGTGTTCCAAGAGGGTCTATGAGGGAAAATATCATTAAGGAAAAGCATTGTGGCAGTTTGGCAGGGAATTTTGGCTTGGATAAAACCTTAGAATCAGTCCAGAGGTTTTACTATTGGCCCTGGTTGCAAATGGATGTAAGGAAGTTTGTAGAAACATGTTTGATTTGTCAACAATCTAAAGGTCATACTTCTAATGCTGGACTTTACACACCCTTACCCATTCCATTAAAGCCATGGGATTCTGTTAGTATGGATTTAATGCTTGGGTTGCCTAAAACCAAATCTGGTCATGACAGCATATTTGTGGTAGTAGATAGGTTTTCCAAAATACCTCACTTTGTGCCATGTAAGACCACTCATGATGCATCCCATGTGGCAGGCTTGTTCTTTAAGGAGATAGTTTGTTTGCATGGTCTACCCCTATCCATCATATCAGACAAAGATCCCAAGTTCTTAGGTCACTTTTGGAGGACCTTGTGGAAGAAATTAGGCACTAATGTATGTCTTTCCTCAGCGTATCATCCTCAATCCGATGGGCAAACTGAGGTCATCAATAGATCTCTTGGTAATCTTTTACAGTGTTTGACTCAAGAACATGGATCAAGTTGGGATTCAATTTTGGCCCAAGCAGAATTCTCCTACAATGATTCAGTTAACCGCAGTACGGGGAAGACTCCATTTCAAATTGTGTATGGTGTTCATCCTAGAGGTATCTTGGAATTGAGAGATGTTAGTAGTTTGGAGAAACCTAGTGCATTGGCTAATGATTTTGCTACTGTTATGAAGGACATCCAAGATCAGGTCAAACAAAAGCTTCAGCATACCAACGCCAAGTATAAGGCTCATGCAAATAAACGGAGGAAAGATGTGTCTTTCAATGTTGGGGATTTGGTCATGGTGCATTTGAAGAAGGAGAGGTTACCAAAAGGACACTACACCAAACTAATGGCTAAGAAGATTGGTCCTTTTAAAATTCTGAAACAATGTGGTTCTAATGCCTATCATGTAGATGTTCATTTGTCCCCTATCTTTAATGTCACTGACCTGTATATATACAAAGGTCCTGTTGATAATATTGTGGTTGCAGGTGGCACTGATCCTATGAAGGAGGGACAGCTTCAAACACTTCCTAAGACACCTACCTTGGAGATTGAAGGCATCTTGGAATCTTGAGTTGCAAAGAAGACCCGGAGGTATACTTATTATGAACATTTGGTACAGTGGAAACATAGGCCAGTAGAGGATGCTACATGGCTTACTCCTGCAGCTATTGAGAAACTTGGGTTTCCTCTGTCCGCATTGCCAACTCAAGGGACTTGAGTTTCTCTGTCCTGTGGAGCATGGTGCAGGGCACCCGAGGCTGCAGATCGGATTTTAGTTTAGTTTTGTTTCAGTTTGGTTGTAATAAAGGGGAATGGCTCTTTAACGTACATTTCCTCATTTTGAGTCTAGTCCTTTTGTGTGGTCAAGAATCCTGTGGTATTTTCATAAACCAAGGATCTCTTAGTCCACTGGACTGTTATGTCATGTCTTAATTTTGGTTCAGTTTGTTTATGTGTTTATGCTTTAGCGGGAATTAAGTTTGTTTCCATCCTTGGGGGAAACGTTTCCTACATTCCTTGTTCGGAGTTTTCTCTATGTTGCAATGTTGTAATGCAACACTTCTTTCCTGGATGCCGACTGTTGGTTCAACGGTTCCAACCGGTTTTGGGATTGGTTGGATCGGCAAGCTATATTTGTGTATGTCCAATCAAGGATTGGACAGAGACCTTTGAAGCAATTTCGAATAACAAAGAAGCAGAATTCTGAGTATGTTCTTTGTTTTTTTATGCACTTGGTCATGCAATAGATGGAGAGATCTAATGTACTGTATGCTCAGTTACACTTCTATAATTCTTGTGAAGTTTATTAGACTATATGTTGTTCTAATTATTACACAGTCGGATTCTTTTAATAGAAGTAATATCACTGTTAATTTGTGCATCTGCGGGACTGGTGTTAGTTAAACTTAAATAACCTTCGACAGTCATATATTTGCCGCAACCCATCTCTGTTTACACAGTCCGCTGCAAGTAATAAGGGATTGGATTGTCATAACAGTCCCGGTCATGTAACTGGGTTACCAGATTTTGATTACTTAAGTTTTGTTTGTTTTAAGTGACCCACAGAATAAGTGATCCTCTGTCAGGGCGGTTCAAATATCATTGTCCTCGGCCCTGTTATGATGACACGACCCTAGCTTGGGTCTTCTCCAAGGAACTCTCAATGCCGTTGGAAGGAAACCAAGTTAGGGCAATGTATGTTAAGTTTTTCAACATTCAGAGCTGCGGGTATTGATGAACTGCTTCAAGGTCGAAGCCCTAGACCAGATACATTATATGTATTTAACAGGAATAGTAAACATTGAAAAATGGGTGAATGAAAGGAGTTTTAAACCTGTTCGAGTTTTGGATTCAGCGAAGCCAATAGCACAGATCCCAATCTCTTTGAAAATTCCAGTTGAAAACGACCTAGCTTGATCAACTAGGTTAGATGTTCCTGTGACATTCGAAGGCATTGTAGAAGTTTTCTGTTGATATTTTGTGATTCGAAACCCAAACAGGGAAACAAGACTGTGTACCAAACTTGTGAGTTCACAGAGAAGAATGCTGTGGAAGGTCAAACCGTGATGTGGAGAACTCAGTAAATTATGTGCTTGGGAACCCGAGATATCTTATTGTTTCAGAAGTATAGTCTAAAGTGGGTAGTCTGTTATAAACCCAATCAACAAACCAGAATTGAAGGGAGGTGATAGTAACTAGTAATACTTGTGAAGGAGGGAATATCTGATTAGTTGAAGAGTACCGAGCCAAAGACATATCAAAAAGATTGTAGCTCCTGTCAGAAGTTAGGAATTAGTATAAGGAAAGTATACTGTAATTCCTATCAGAAGCTAGGAATTGGTTCAAGAAGAATATACTGTGGACACTTGAGACTCGAGAGTATAGCCATTTTAAGGAATTAATAGGAACACCATCCTGTTGCAAAAGATATTCAAGGGATTGGAAACTTTGTCAGTGTTGATTGATTCCTTTTGTTTCATGAATTGAATCAACACTATATTCCTATTGATCGGGCCTGCTTAAAATTCGGTTGTGAAACTCTGCATCAGTGACTCCTTAACTTTGATGACAGGTAGGATCGTGCCACCATTTAGTTGAACACTTATTACTATGGCTTACTAGCATTACATATTTGAGTATTTTTATATAGGGGCCAACAATTGACATTGTTATAGCCTTACTATTGTGAACCTTATCAGATCAGCGTAAAACATATTTGGAATAACCTCAACAATAAATTTCACTACTATTTGATTAAGAGAGTTCTAGAAGATTCTAGAGGAATTGTTAGAAAAATGCTTTCCTCCCCCTAAAATTTACCTACCCACTCCCCATTTGATCTTGAGCTAGGTAATCATTAATCAAGATTTATGGTACTTTTTCACAAATTTACAGATTATTTTCTGATATCAGTGATTATTTCCATGGACACTTAAAAATTATTGACATTTTTCAAACAGAAAATTCCTGCTCTTATGCAGCTTGTAAGTAAAATGCATGGAACTGGATCGGACAAATTGACAGGAAGTAGAGAGTATTGCTTTAAGAGATACAATTAATGAGTGAGAGGATTTGAATTCTAAATAAAAATGAATTCATGTTCTACCTGCTAATGTTGCTAATCCTGAATATTCAAGCTGAATGATAATAATATGTCATGCAGAGTTCTCATAACCACTACACAACAATGAAGAAAAAAGCTAAAATCGGCGAGGATGGTACTAGAGACCTTGCAGGTTGTCAACGTTTCTACATTTAATCATCTTCTCTATTAATTTATTTTATTTCTCAAAAAAATTGTTTTGATTCAAAGATCTACCAGTCATGCTTCACTGTTAGTTTTGAAGAGTCTGTGTACTGATATCTAACACAGTGATATGCCAACAGTATATCTTTTATCATTCGTCCATTTTTGTAAAGCCTTGATCAATTGCCTACAATGCAATCCATGACACTAGCTCTAATAGACTAAAGGCCCAGATATAATTTTGTTTAGGAGATTCAACTAATTAATAATAGGATAGGAATTCTAAATAAACAAAACACGCATAATTCCTCCAGTTGTCGCTGCTAGTCTTGAACATCCAAGCTACACAGTGATAGTATGCCATACCGAGTTCTCATTATTAGTAAACAATGAAGACAAAACCTAGATTGAGTGGATGAAACTTGAGACCATGTAATATGTCGATGTTTCCACTATTAGTCATGTGCTCTGGCAAATTTTTTTGTTTGTGAAAATTTCTTGTACTTTTAATATTTATATCTCAGTCAGCTGAATTGGAAACCATACCAAAATTCAATACTATTTTTCTAATCAATTTCTACATTTCTAAGTAGCTTCTTTGTCAAAGAAGTTTTGTGAGATTCAAATCAGAACATTAAATATACAAATTTAAGCATAGTTAGGTAGAAGGATAACTCTGAGTC
The DNA here is from genome assembly GCA_027943335.1 of Chamaecyparis obtusa. Taxonomy (NCBI): domain Eukaryota; kingdom Viridiplantae; phylum Streptophyta; class Pinopsida; order Cupressales; family Cupressaceae; genus Chamaecyparis; species Chamaecyparis obtusa. The sequence continues at coordinate 260,353 of BSBK01001598.1, read as the reverse complement.
TTGACTACAATTATAGAGACCAAATTTGACATTCAGCATTTTCCAGCAAGACATAAACTCAACTTTATAATCATCTACCCCGGAAGATATTACACACCATTTTGAAACTGCTACATAGTAAACAACTAAAATGTTCGAGAAAGAAATTGATATGCCTAGGAAATTATAAATGAGATTGTAACTTCTTTGTTCACTAGTATCAAAAAAAAATTGAAGGAATAAAAATTTAGTCAAAACATGATTTATCCTCTCTCTTTTTAATTTTTAGTCTAAGCTCAAGAGTCTTCATGTGAATTTACAAACCCACACTTATTGGGACCCTGATTCACTAGTTAGCCATGTAAAGATTTTGCAAACCTGGTGTCAAGAGGCCACATGATCATGATCAAAGTAAGAATTACCCCAGTCTAGGAACTAGTAAAAGCACAGTAATCTTGCCTCTGTATAACTAGAAGGAGGACTCACACAGCATAACTCAATGTCCGTTAGAACGTTATTGATCAATTTATCACACCCGAAACACTAGACAATGGGAAATATCAGCTGTCTTCCCCAAATTAAGCCAAGAAAGTGTTAAAGGGATAAGAAGCCATCTCATTTAACTATTCAACAAAATTATTTACAGACTGAACCCACAAACCACGGTCTGAGAAGTAGAATAGGTCCTGAAGGAGGGGGATCAAATGACTTGACAGAAATAGTCTGAATCCAAATCAAAATAGGATATTTCCTTAAACAATTATATATACCACATGTTTGCTTCCAAATGGTTGTATGTTTCAGTCCTTATTGGATGTTATGAATTTATTTTAAAATGATAATTTTTAGTCCATAAATACAATATGTAAAAAGAATCATCACCAACTAGAGAAATAAATATGGAGGTTTATATAAGGGCTAAATACGCTTCAAATAATTGTTGGTCGTCTGCCCTATTTATTGAATTCAAGAACAAAGATTATATATTGCAGATGGAAAAATATGTCGAAGCATACTAGTGTTCATGACAGTCAAATCCCTCATTGAAACACTTTAGAGTTTAGGATATTCATTTAGAAGAACATTATTAATTATTTTTATGGAGGAAGTCATCACTGCTTAAAGAACATATTTAGGTTACAGGTGATGATTTGTATCTAAAAAAATACCTTGTCTATGCATACGGTGGTGTAGATGTGTTCGAAGAAGTCCTCTATTTGTATTTCCCCTATCACTCTGCAACTTTTAAACTATCTTGAAGCATTCATTGTCTCCATTGTACCCTGCAAACTCATAAGGAATATAAGTACGATGAAGCCCTCAACCGATTATGGTATTCAAGAGAAGGATGAGATCTTTTCTCAAAACACTTTCCCTCCCAAAAAAAAATAGAGTAGAATAATATGGGGCTTTATTTTTAATCAAGGTCAATTTGGTCGTGATATAACATGGGAAGACAATCATTAGACTATACTTAAGGATGCTTGAAAAATAAATCTTATTGATAAATAAACTTTAATGAGGGTAAAAATTTGTGTGTCAAATTGAGACAACCATTTGTTTGGCTAGAAATTGAATTCAAAGATGCTTCTAATAAGTGGTAATCATTATTTGTGTAGTAATATTGAGGGACACATAGCCATGAAAAGTTTCTTTTCTATAGTATCTTCAAAAAACATGACAGTTTATAGTACTTGGTCTTTTGTCGAATAAAATTAATGATTGTAGTGATGTCACGTTTTCAGGTGTATATTTTTTTAAAAATATAAAATAAATGTTCTCTCTTTTTTTTTTAGTAAACTTCATGATTGTAGCGATGCTACGTCTTGAGGTGCATATTTAAATATATATATATATATATATATATATATATATATATATATATATATATATATATATATATATATATATATATATATATATATATATATATATATATATATAATAAGTGTTCTCTCATATTTTTTAATAAAGGACTATGAGAGAACAAAATTCTACAAGATAATCATTTTTCTTAGCCTAAAAAAGAATAGTTTGTAAAAAGGGAGTAGATCTCCATGCCCACATTTAGGACTCAACCTTAGTATGTGATTAGAGAGATAATAGAGAAAGTCCTAATAAATTTAGATCTAGAGAAACATTTAATTGAGGATTTTTTCACTTTGATTGATGAAGCTTATAAGTAGGAGGAAAGTTGTGATTTGGTGCAATTCTTTGCACAAAGATCAAGATGGTAACCTTGTGCTTCTCAGTTCATTGTAGTATATAAGTCTATGATATTATCAAATTTTATTATAAAGGAGTGCTAATAATCATTCATTTAGTCATTTTTCTTTGGATGGCTAATTATTTAGTCATTTTTATTTGGGTGACTAATTATTAATGACTAATTGTTTAGTCATTTTTTTGGTCATTTATTTAGTCATTTTTAGTTGTCCGACCTTGTGAGTTTACCTGATGACCAAATTAGTCATTTATACTTGTGAATTACAAATAATTAGTAGAATTTGATCAGTTTTAGTCACGTGACTAAAACTTTTAGTCACGTAGTCATTTATTTGCCAAATTCTACTAGTGAACCTATTGTTTATTTCAAGGGGAAACTTTTCCCTCCTCCATAAATATGTAGAATTATTAATTTGGCATTTTGGCCAGTTGTTTATTTCAAAGGGAAACATTTCCCTCCTCTGTTATGTAGAATTATATTCTTTGTATAGGTCAATTTTGGGGGCAGAGGTCTCTGCATATGGGATACTAAGCATCAGATCGGGAGGTCTGTGATAGTTGCAACTCACTGAAAATTAGAGGAGAGGAATAGAGGGCTTGTGTAATTACCATCTAAGTGGGTGCTACAACACATAGATATGATCTGTGTCTGATATGGTGGCGTACAAATAGATTGATCATTAGATCATGCTTTAGGAGAAACTTAGATCTACCAGGTATCTTTTATGTTGGGTTACGTGGCCTAGTGGAAAGCGTTGTTTTCTATGATCATAAATTTCAATTTCGAATGATCAGTTATCCATAGTCATACCACCTTCGTTGATCATCATTGTCATATTCTATGTCATACTCATTAACCAATAGTTGAGTTAGGAGAAGCACTAGGAGGAGGTCCAATGCTCATCTCCCTCTAATCCCAATAAGGAATTAATGAACCAATTGAATAATGCCACTGTTGAAGTATATTATCAATAATTCCAAGCTTCATGTTGTCTTTAAATGATAGCAAACACTATATCTTGGATGAATTTTCTAGATACTAATCTCATCATTGTATGATGGTACAAGTAACTCTTTGGATTTCATTTTTTTTGATGGTCATTGTCCTATGACATTTTTTGAAATGCCTCTATCTAACACTATCATAAATGACACTGACCCTCATTTTTAGACAGTTATATACTATGCTACTATGCTACTTCATGCTTGTATACCTTTTCATTTTAATAAAAAAGTGCATTTGCCTTATTACAGTCCTTCACTGCATTTGGGTTGTTCATTCTTCCTTTTCTAGTGGATGTGCTTTGCTATACTCTACTATCCATAAGACTATCTTATCACTGTATTTCTCATTGAGATTTTATTGAAGAAAGTTGATTGTTTGCCTCTACAGGTATTGTGGTAGTTGTTATGGATGATTCTCTCAAAGGCTACTGCAGCTCAAAAGCCCATTATGTCTGAATCAACTCAAAAAAGATTTTCATTACAGTGTATTCAAGAGAAAGTTAGCACAATAGCAGGAGAACTCCTGGGACAGGTCTTTTTAACCTTGAACTATGTATTTAAATTGCATGTTTCTTTCCTAATTTAGGGCATTTTAATTACTAGCATATTTGATTGAAGATGCTAGGGATTTAATTATTAGTTTGTTGTATGTTATCTTCATAGTAATGTTAGAGATATTTTAAATTTAAGGGATTGGAATAATGAAAACTATGGTCATTTAAAATATAAATGATTGTAAAATGGAAAATCTTCTGCTTGAGAATTACCAACTAACATTTGTTTGGAATTTCCTATTTCTATAAAATAATCTAAAGTTAGTCTCTATAGAATACCAAATTAAAATTCTGTCTTTTGTGTCCAATAGCCCTCATATTCAAGATTTGAATATTAATTTGGTGCTATTTTAATATATAATTTTTGAAAGTTGGAAGAAAAGATTATTTGGTGATTTTCACAACTGTTTTCTAAAGTAGTAATCACCTTTTGTTGATTTAAGAAAGAAGGTTCAATACTTAGATAGGGGCCAGTTTATGCCAAACTTGTTTGATTATCACATTTCTTGAGATATTTAATTGTACCGACTCACTGAGATCTTGAACATATTTTGAGATCTATGTTGACACTTGACAATAATGCAGTTAAAATCTAGAAATGATGATAGATAATGTCTTTTGATTACTTATTGTGGAATTTGAAACAAATCTAATGTCATCCTAAAGGAAACACATGTTAGTGAAAGGATTAATCAAGATTAACCATATATCGATTAATTCTTGTCAGTCTACTCATCACTTGCAATATCTTCTTATGTTTTTATTGAAAAGTGAAAATCTTGGGTTAATGTCCTTATGCACATTAATTATGAGTGTCTTTAGGTTAGCAAAATGATGCAAACAATATAAATTTGTTATTCTCAAATAATAGTTTTAGAAGTAATTATAAGGCTAGGAAGTTTACAAAGAAAATAGAATCCAAAGAACCAATTAATGATTTTGTTCCTCGAGCGTGGTTTTCAAGTTCACATCATGAAGTATCTTAGATGTTAGTATTATGCTCAGCTTCTTAGTTCTACATAACAAGACTTGAAGTGAAACAGTAACATTCACCACAAATGCACTGTGAACTATTCCAAAGAAAATATGGACTCTCATAAAGAGATGAGCATAATAGTATGATAGAAGTGTTTTTTTCTTCATTAAGCATTTTTATAATGTACTTAGTCTCCAATATTCTCTGGCTCTACTAAAAAATATAGATTGGTAAAATGTCCCAAACTGGATTTTCTATTTTTTGACAATTTCAAATTGAAAATGAATGAATATCTTTTAATCACCGAGATCCCATTGTAGGCAGGGTGAGAGCATAGGGTGAAAGGATATGGATTAAATTATTAAACTTGTTGGTGGCAAGCTGCACAACTCTTTATTGCAATTTCAAACTTTGAAAATGACTGGCAATTGGTTTTGGTTGCAAGCTTTTCTGAGCGAAACAAAAATATAACAGTTTTGATTGAGAAGTGTACAAAGTTACATCACCAAATCAGAGAATGAGAATGTTCAAAATATGCAATGTATCTAGCATCTAGAACGCTATAATGTCATTTAAGGAAAAATTTAAAAATCAGATATAATACAACTTACAAGAATTTGACATATCCCAGTCTTGAGTTTGGTCGTACAACCTTTTGAGGAATAGAAAATTCAATAACAAATGAGGACCAAATATGGTGTGATCCCTTTCCTAATTGGTACAGCTACATCTACAATATAGTGCAGCTATGAAAGTGAAAAAATAAAACCTTGGAAGGCTATGGTTCTTTTTCTACATCGTACGACAACTACGTAGGAATAAAGTGAAGTCTTTGAAGATGATATGGCTCCTATTTTAGATGGTACAACAACCAATAAAATTCCTTTTTATTAGTCTTTTAACCTTGAAATTGATTTGTGCCCCCAAGGATAGTATTTGCTTCCATTTTTATTACATTTTAGCTACTATCCAAAAGCTATATAGTAGGAGCTTGATGGTATGACCCAAGTCACCTCAACAAATATACCATTCAAATTATATGGCTAGGAAGATTAATTGGTACGGCCAATAATTACAAGAGAAACATAGAATGGTATCATCACAATGTATATTTTCCATCAATATCCTTATAGGATATAATATTCTGGAATTATCCAAAAACTAATATCAAATATGAAATTCATAAACTAGTTGAAATTTAAAATCATCAAATTGAAAATGAAAATAGTTTACAAAATTTCCACACAATTGTGATCTTTGAATAAAATTGCCATAAATGGCTGCAGGATTTTTGTTCTCAAGGGCTTTTCATCCTTAGGAAAGAGGAACAAAGTTCATCCCTAGAGGAAAGGGGAATTTGATGTCATAGAATCTGGGAAATGGCCACTACCCATCTGAGTGAAGGTATGTTGACCATCTGGTTTAGAATTAGCAACCTCGCCACCCCATTCAATCATGCTAGTACTGTCTGCTAGGTAGGAAAATAGGGGTGCTGGCCAGTATCCTAAAACATTTTCATTTCCAAATTGCATCCACCAGTTCCCTTCCTTAGGATCCTGCCAATTCAAGAGACTCAATATCCTAATGACAACCTAGGACACTATGAATTTGAAGAATAAAAAAAAGATTCAGAATAAACCAATTTTTTAGTAATTCTGATTAATTTACCTTCCAGATAAGGATGTTGATATCATATTGTGAGTTACTGTAGTTTGAAACAAGAGATATGCTAGCCTCCATTGCAATATTACTACTTATTTGTATAAATCCTGAGCAAAGCAAGTTGTAGCATCCAGTAGCTTGATAAGCATCACTCTGCATAATATACATTTGATGTTAGTGTCATAATGTCATCAAAATGTTTGAAATCATTTTCTCCCTCCTTAATCCCATGCGTGGTATCCTAATACAATTTTGAGGAGCACCTAGCTTGGAAACTTACTGTCCAATATGTAAAGAGCCTTGTATTGTTGTCCCCATATAGATCTGGGCTAACCTACACAATAAGCTGGTTTCCCTTGTACTGTGAAAGCATGGAAGGTGGGAAGTCCTTCCATCCCTCAATTCACCTTGGAGGCTGGCTATCCTCCTTGCTCAATCCCAATATCATGGAAGGACGATCTTCCATTCCACCTCTAGGCCCACACGCATGGAATTATGGTTGTCCCCTCCATCCCAGGGTGGCATACTTGATGGGACCTCAAGCCCAAGGGCACGCTAAGTCCCTTGGACCATAAGCACAAAATTTATCTTTGGGTGGCATACTTGATGGGATCTCAAGCCCAAGGGAAAAATGAGCCCCTTGGCCCTTTAGCATAACATTCATCTTGGGGTGGCACACCAACTTTTCTACTTGGAGTTCTATTTTTATTATTTTCCATAGCTGTAGTACAATTTCCATGGTCATGAGTTTGTAATGAAAGTAGGAGCAGTAGCATCATCGATGACACTTCTAATTGCATTCATTCTTTTATCATCTGAATATGGGATTTCTTTCCTGGTGAAGGAGCACTATGGCTATAGGAGTCACTTCATGTTCCTGAGAGAGCATAATAAGGCATATGAGTCCAAATGGTCAATGAGGTCTTCATGTGATGTAAATGTGGCCATTAGAGCCACTTAATGTAATTCAAATGCAAAATAAAAACCAAATGTGTATGTAATGCCAAGATTGGCAACATAGCCTATAAGGGCTAATAGTGAGGTCATGAGTAGTATAGGCAAATAAATTGATGTTTTGGGTGCTTAAGTTATTTATAAGACCATTTTAATTTAATAGGAGTGATATAGGCTTGCATTGTTTAATGGTTTCCAAATTTGACAATGGAATTGTCAACTTGGCAAACCAAATCCATGTATAAAGTTGTTAAAAACTGAGGATAGGACAATTTGAGGTAGTTTGGAGTTAGTAGTCGATTTTAATTGGTTCTAATCAGTTTGTGGGTAGTTTCAAAGGTAGTTGGTCGGTTCCCATGGTTGGGGCAATCATAAATACATTGTAAAAAATTCAAAAAAGGGAGGGTGGTCGGATTCTGGAGAAAGGAGTCCATGTAATAGATGTGAAGATCAATAAAATACAGTTTTCTGCACTTTTCCATGTTTAGATAGTTATAACAGTCCTCTTCATTTGTGTTTTCTAGATCTCAATACTACTATCTTGAAACCTTTGTGATTTTAAATGTTTCTACATTAAGTTAAGAGTATTTTGGCTTTGGAATTGCTGCATTTGGTTGAGTAGGCAAAGAGTTATTTGTGTTTTGGTACAGACTGCCCAAACCCTCCAATAGGGTAACCCGAGAGGAGGAAAATGTAGTTTCCTTGATGCCATACGTATTGTCTAACCCCATGTTTGGAAGGGAGATGGGGAATATTGTATATTACCTGCTCCAATAGTTGAAGAAGAAGACCATGCACTTGTTGGCACGTGCATTGGATGGTGGAAGAAGTATGTTGAAGAAAGTTGAAGATTGACTGTCATAGAAAAACCAATCTCAGTGCAGGGGAGATATCTCCCAACTCCACCGTTGGATCTTTTAGAATTTGATAAATGTGAGAGAGAACCTAGTTTCAAACACTCTCACCTGAGGGATTTTACAAATATAGTTTTATTAAAAAGTTATGTATGACTGTTTACGGGTATACGTAGAGGATAGTGATAGGGTAGAGGACAGTGATAAGGTAGATTTTCATGGATTTGTTTCATGAATGTATTGGGAAGTTTTATAAATGGATTAAGGGTTGTAGGGGAACATATAGAAGAGTCCTTCTATTTCAAGTAGTATTGGATCCTTTGAGAGTGATCCTAGTTGATAGGTTATTGGCGACAAGTGGAGTGCTGGAAGATTGGGACAGTCACAACACCATATATTCAAAATGCATTGATACATGAGTGGGAGGGTTCAAAGAGTGAAGACATTAAGATGTGGAGTCTAGTGGAAGATAATATTGTTGTGGAAGATAATATTGTTGCAGATCACTAGCCTCTGCATCATTTCCAGTTGGCTGAAAGGAATTTCCAGGTCTTCAAAATATTTTCTTATTGTAGAAACTTCCAAGAAATTCTATCTGTTTTCACTGAATTGCCAGTTCTTCCGTCGAAATGGAGTTCAGTTTTCCATTTTGTATAACAGGTCCTCAATGGTCTTCAATGTCATCAAAAGAAGCACCCTAAAGTTTTCAGTATTGTTTCTAAGAGTTTCTTAAGTTTCTATTGTTTTGTTGCTAGTTCCTCCCATTCCTTATTTCCTTTAGAAATTTATCGCAAGATTTCTGCCATTTTCCATACTAACTGCCCTTGCTTCCATTGCTCATGTTACCAAAGTTTTCAAGCACTTGTTTCTCATTCCTAGTGGGACATAGGTTTTTGTCTATTTGAAGAGTTGTGTGTACCTATTTGTCTATTCCATGTTAAGAAAGAAAACTAAATGTTGAAAGTACTTTTTGTAAGTGCAACGAGTTCATTGATTTGATGAACTTATATTCATTTTTTCATGCAGGGAATTTCAACATCAAGACAATATCTAGCAGCAGCAGTGTCCGATGTGCAACCTGTTCCTTCTCCATTGTCACAAATTCCAGCCCTTACAAGTGGAAATGCTGAAGTACAGAGTGAAGTTGCACACAATAGAAAAGTTCAAGCAGTTCTAAAGGACATTAAATAGGTATTTGCTTTGTATTTGATAGAGGAAATATTGACAGGTTCTTGCAAGTTCATGTTGTTTTGGTTCCCTTGCTGGTAGTGCTGATTTACAAGTCTAATTATGTCTTGGAATTGGCATATTTCTTTTCTTTCAAATTTTAATGAGTTATATAAAGAATTCAGTACATTGATATGACAATATTAATAGATCTAACATTGATGCTATTTTATAATTTTCCTATCTAGATCTAACATACCCTAGTCCAAAGGATTCTATGAGCTTTGTGTGTGTATACATGGGGACATTGATATTCTTCTAGGAACTCTTAACAAATGATTTCCATGATAATGCCAAAAGAGATGACAAGCTATTAAATAATAACCAATATGATCCTTTGATCGTTGATTGCTCTACCAACAGATAGTTTACCTCCTTAAGTTGTTTATTCTTTACCGCAGGTTGCTATGTCAACACTCCTCATACCACACTTTGCTGCACCACACTAGCCTCTAGACAAAACAGGAGGAAGAGGTAAAAATAATTTCAATATGCTTAGGTATCGATTAAGAATAATCAATAAATAGGATAAAAAACAAAAAAAAGATACAATTGCAAGTCAATGTCATTTGCTTGTCTTTGAGTCTAAATATAGAAGTGTAGAAATAGACATGTGCCTAAGGAGTGGTGGTCCAAGTTGGATCTCAAAGCCAAAAGATGTTCTTTTGTTGGTTACGGTGAGAATGTCAAGGGCTACAAGTTTTGGAATCTGAAACCTTGAAAGTTCTCTACTCAAGGGATGTTACTTTAAATGAGAGGGGGAAGATGCATTTTAAACAAAAATTGGAGCAGCAATATGCATTTTGAAACAAAATTGAAGCAGTAAGATGCATTTAAAATTGAATAACAAACTTACAAAGTGGATCAGATAGTTCTTGAACCAACAAGATGCATCTACAATTGAACAACAAAGTAAATCAGATAGTTCAGTAGAAGAAGAGGTAAGCATATCTGGCAGTAGCTCTAAAGAGGAACATAGTGTAGATGGAGCAAGGAATTCATCACCAGTAGCTGTGAGAGAGTCTACAAGACAACATAGATCATCTGAAAGGTATAATCCATTAGATTTCCATTTTGCATTTGCTTTTACTTGTAGTCTTAATGAACCACGTTATGTGGAAGAGCCTCTCACTTAGAAAAAGTCTTGGAATAATTTCATGGATGAGGAGATGATGGCATTTAATCGGTTGAAGACTTGGAATTTGGTTGACTTGCTCGAGGATAGGAAGCTTCTGTTGCAAGCTGATGTTTAAGAAGTAGTTCAGAGCAGATGACTCACTTGAGTGGTGCAAGGTGTGGTTGGTGGCAAAGTGATATCCCCAGGTTATGGGAATAGACTTTAGTGAGATGATTTCCCTTGTTACTAAGTTGAGTTCCATCGTGATGTTATCTATTTCTATGGCACTTCATTTGGAAATTAAGCAGGTGGATGTCAAGCAAACATTCTTATGTGAAGACTTAGAGGAGGATTAAATATTTGTGAAACAACTTGAGAGATACAAGGTGAAAGGTAAGGAGAAGCTCATCCATAAGTTGAATAGGTCTGTATATGGATTAATACAATTCCCACATATGTGTAACCAAAAGTTTGTGACACATGTTGTAGAATTGGGTTTCCAAAGAAGTGATGCTTGTCATTGTGTGTATTACAAACAAGTAAATGGTCACATTTTGATTATTATTTTATATGTTGTTGATAGGTTTACCATTAAAAACAATAAAGCATCAATCTAGGAACTTAAAACCCTAGCTTGGAAGTTTTCATGGAGGACATGGGAGCTGCCAAATACCTTTAGACAGTTTTATAGGGGTTTTGTATGTAGGATAGTAAATTGGTAAATGCACCGCTACTGGTTGGTAGTAAGCTAAGAGTAGAATAATCTCCTTAATCAATATAGAGTGTGGAGGACACAAGGAGGGCTCCTTATGCAAGTGTGGTAGGTAGTCTCATGTATGCGATAGCCTGCACAAGACTAGACATTGCCTAGGCAATGGGAGTTCTAAGTAAGTTCATGGTGAAGCTAGGTGAAAATTATTGGAGACATGTGAAGAGGGTATTAAGGTGCTTGAAGGGAACTCTAGATTACTACTTAACTTATCATGGTATTAATGATGTGGGCAAAATGTTTAGTGTATAGGGGTTTGTAGACTTGGATTGGGTTGGAAATCTACAAGAAGATATACCTTTATTTTTTTCGATGGAGCATTCAATTAGATGAGCAAGAGGTAGTAGATGGTTACCTAGTCAACTACTGAAGATTAATATATGGCTGCAACATGCTTGCAATGAAGCCTTGTGGCTGAAGAGATTGAGTGGTAGTATTGGTTTTAAGAGTCAAATAATATGATTAACAAAGTGTAATTTGTTTGGATAGGAATTTCATTTACCATTGTTGATATTGTTAGTAATGGTCTCTTCTTTGCTGCATATAGGATTTTGGTGTTTGGAGGAGGACTGCGAAGAATGTTTAATTGTTTGATATCATGTCGTTGTTGTTATTTTAATATATTGCAACCTCTCACATTTGTAACCTAATGCTTCTTGTGTCTGGTAGACCTTTTCTAGTCTCATTGATAACCTGGGTTCAAGCTTAGTTCAGAATGCATCTTGTGTTCAAACTGACAGAATAGAAATCGCTCATATATAGAACCTAAGCGGGTTACGGAAATAACCGAATGTGTGAGGGTCTTACAAATGCTGTTAGTGGTCCAACAATGTAAGTTAGGACTCTCTTTGAAATGCAAGTTGAAACTTAAATGGGCTACTTTGTGATCCCACTCCATTTCTATTGATCCTACTTTTCCATTGTACATTCAGCCGACTTACATATATGAACATGAGTTAGAAAGCTTCTCCTTGAACATTTAAGGATAATTAATGCTTTAATGTGATTAATACATTTTTGCCTAATATGCATCAGTTATTTCTTGTGAATAATATATGAGCATGAATTAGAAAGCTTCTTGTCCTTTGATACTAGTTCATCTAATTATCAGATAAATCTACATAAACTAGATGTTTATGTAGTTTTAAATGATTACATCGTTATAGGTTTTGGACTGAAATCTAGTTTTCTTGTATTTTTCATAATGGATAACAAAGTCAAATTCATATACTAATTTTGTAGTTTTTCTTATCATTGTATTTATGGATGGTGAAGGGAATATAATGTATTTATAGTTTCTGCAATTTAGTTGCGGATGATATAGATCCTTCAAATGATAATACAAATTCTATACTAAGAATATTTTGTAGAGTCCAACGAAAATAGGGTCCTGCACATACTATTAGTGGTTAAAAAATGTAACTCTATCTCTTTGAGTAGAACTCCTGCAATGATGTTTTCTATGGTTATTGCTCTACATTTGGGTAAATGGTAGTTAGGACTTTCTTTGAAATGCAAGTTGAAACTTATGGGCTTGTTTGTTATCCCACTCCATTTATTGATTCTACTTTACCCTTGTACATTCAGTACAAAATTATGGGCTAGTTTGTTATCCAACTCCATTTCTATTGATTCTAATTAGAAACCTTCAAGTAGAATCCCTTTGCAGGGTTGGGCAATCCACCAAAAAGTGTAAAATATATGGAGGTTGATTTGGAGAGAGGTTACCTGATTGTGCCCTTAAAATTCATTGTTTAGTGTTCATAAAATTTGTCTCGCTACAATTGTAGGAAGGTCTAGTTTAAAAGCTTTTACCAAATAAGATATGGAGATCATGCTTTAGGATGGTGCTTGTGCAAATTAAGTAGACACAAAGTTATTGTCCTTTGATACCAGTTCATAATATCATCAGATTATAAACTTACAAAAACTTGTTGTTTCTACAATTCCAAATAATTATTGTACAGGTTGTGGACTAGAATCTAGTTTTCTTGTATTTTTCATAATGGATAACAAAGTCAGATTCATATATTAAGTTTTCAATTTCCCTCATTGCCATAGTTATTGGGTGATGAAAGGGATATAAAGTAGTCACAGTTGCTGCAATTTAGTTGTGGATGATGGAGATCCTTCAAATGACAATACAAGTTCTCTACTAAGCATATTTCCTAGTGTCCAACAACAATAGGGTCTTGCACATAGTATTGGTGGCTCAACAATGTTACCCTACGTCTTTAAGTAGAACTGGAATGAAGTTTTTTGAAATGAGAAAATTCACGGTTTTGACTTTGCATTTGGGTAAATGGTAGTTAGGACTCTATTTGAAATGCAAGTTGAAACTTAAATGGACCTATTTTTTATTTCACTCCATTTCTATCTATTCTACTTTGCCATTGTACACTCTGTTGACACACATGAGCATCGATTAGAAAGCTTCTTGTAGAAAGTTTAAGGATAATTTAATGCTTTAAAGTGGTTAATGCATTTCCACCTAATATCATCAGTTATTTTTTAGCCTTAAAGATATAATGAAGTCAGATTCCAATACAGACATGCAATGCAGGACCTGATGAGAGTTCATATAACTGATCTAGAAAAGAAGAGATGTAAATTTCATTATGACCTACTTCGTATATCACAAGTAGTTTCTCTAGAAGGAAGCCAGATTTCCAGAATAACTAACCCAGTGTCTGAATTGTCTGTGTTCTTAAGTATTGAGTTGATCTTCTCTGGCACAACTAATCCATTTGGATTTGCTATCAAATCATCTTTGTCAGCCTTCCCACATCAACTTCACTATATGGGGTTAAGATTCTTTATACAATGGACATTGTTTCCTTTAATTTAAACATAGAATTGTAAGGCTTGCATCCTTTGTACATGAATTATTTAAGTTAATAGTACAGAAAAAATTGCTAGGATTGGATTGATGTCAGCTGTAATAATTTAGAGAAGCTACAATAATTGAAATTGACGTGCTTGATGAGGTTGACATGAATGAATAAAAATGGATCTGGTACATATATGTATCTAATGCTTTAGATTGTTTTCATAACCATTTTGTTTGATTACCTGCCTTTGTCCATGCTTCTTATGTGTACTGTTCCTTTTTCTAAGGCAAAGATTTAAGATTTACTTAATAGAAATGATCAATATAAATGAATTGCAATAAAAATACAGATTGAATGATTAATATTGATAGGTTTTCTCATTTCTCTCAAGAACCATGGTTCATCTTTAAGGCAATTCATTGAGTAGATTGGAGTTGATGCCATTGTCTGTTGAAATTCTAAAGGTACAAGTGGGTATTTCCCTTAATGTCCTATTTTGGGCTACTTCAAATTGAAAAGTGGGTTTGTAGATGTTGCACTTTTAGCTTCGTGTCAAATTATTTAGTGGGGTTGTAGTTGTTACGCTTGTAGCTTCTTGTTTTTGTTCCTAAGAAACTTTCACCACTACTTGTTCTTCTTCCACCTTGGTGGTAATGCATATGATGTTCTACGCTGTAGACATTAAGGTCTAGTTGAATTTTACATTATCTATAATGAAGACTGCTTAGAATCATTAAGTGAATTTATTTCAAATATTTCTCTGACTTTGTCTGAATATTCAATACTATGCAGGCAACTAGCATTGGTAGAGATATCAAATTTTTGCAGAAGCACAAGTTGAAAACAATACGGCGAAGAAAATTGTAAGGTAAATCAAGAGATGTTTACGGAAAACTTTGTGACTTATTTTGGCTCTTGTGAGAATTCAAAGTCTTTCTAGTTAAACGTTTAATTTGTGGATGAATTTGTCTTGCGAGACTTGATGATTCTTTCTAGTTGTACGTATAATCTATTGACTAATTCAAGATTTTGTTTTTTATCAGATGATTGCAATTTCTTTTATTTAGTATAGCTGTTGGAACTGTCCTTGGAACACATGGAAGTATATTTGATATTTGTTACAACTTCATGGAGTTGCTTGTAGTACACACTTACTGAGCTTTTATATCTTGTGTTGGAGAAGCTTAAAAGATCTTGTTATTAAACGTAGGAAATAATGGAGAACTTAGAGATGGATTACATCTTTTTTGAATTCCAAAGTTATTTCTAGTCGTAGCAAGTTCTCTTATTCATCATTATTGTATGAACCAACCCAAAACAAGCAAAAGATGATTGATTTTAATGGCATATCTTATGCGCATTGTTCTTCTTAATTTACAATGTTTACTATGGGCTTATTACTTTTGGCATGGTGTATTGCAGTAGGTGGAGAGAACTGGCAGATGAATGGATGAAATGCGATGGAAAAGTTGGGGTGCTCTCATGTTGAATCAAACTAATAATTTTTCCCATTGTTTTCTTCTTCCATTCTTTTCATAGGTCTTGTGAAAGCGCAACTTTTATAATATACATAAGTTTTCCTGTTTTAGCAGTGCAAGAAGTTAATAAAATAGAGCAACGAGAACATCAATGCTATTTGAAGTTGGGTGAGAGTCACTGTAGCAAACAGGAAACTGCAACAAAAAAAAGAAAAAAATGGGGTGTTTGAAAGAGATGCTCAAAATCAGTCAGATAGAGAGCTTCAAGATAATCCGATGAGCACAAATCCCATTGCCTTCAATGCTGGTTATAGAAGATGGCGAGTTGTAAGCCAGCAATGGTTGACTTCAAAATTTAAATTTGATGTAGATGTTTTTTTATTACATTTATTTAGTATTTTTAAGCACAAATGATGTACCTTGGACCTGATTCAAAATTTGTAGCATGCTGAGATATTTATGTGTTCCTTTTTTAATATCTCACAAATTATGTTTATCTAGAGCCAAGTTTATGAAAGCATTTCAAATTAAGACATTCAAGAACCACCAACAGACAATTCAATTTCATTCAGTTACAAATATTCTTTCTTTTTGTGATTGTCCCTTTCTGTCAAATGTTTGGTTCTTTCTCCCTGCCTGTTTAATTTTTTTTGAAGTGTTTGTTTTGTTTTGGTTGTGTACAATGTGCATGCTAGTTTTTCTTTTCATCTTATTTGTTCAATTTTTTTTTGCTTTGGCATTGCATTTTTTAGTAGACTAGAGAGAGAGACGGGGCAACCAAGGGCAGAATCTTCTTCTAGGTAATTCTTAATAACAAGAAAGAGCTAATCATTGCTTATAAAGAACTTTCATTCTAGATAGTTTTCATGTCTCAGTAGTTTTCATCCTCTTAATAGCAACTCCTTGATCATGTTCTTCCTCACCTTTCTCACCACTCATACCTTTTTGATCCTTAATTCTATTATATGTCAAACTTGAATAATATGCACTTAATAACCACTTCCATCGTCTTCTGCCTTAAACTTTAAACCAAATACTACAATGTCTTGGAGTCACTCCTTAACATGGCCATTGAAGACACCCACTGATTCAATGTATTTGTTTACTTATTTTCTGCAAGCTTTCCTCACTTTGGTTAGATGTAGTCATGAGTTGTCCTTCTAGGTAGTTATATGCACGGTATAAATCTATATGGTAGTTATTTTCTGCAATATCTATCTCAAACTCAGAAGTTTTCTCCAAGCTTTTTGAAGAGGTCAAAGTTGTGAATACATTTGGGGGGACAAGCTTTTTCAAAGTTGTGAATTTAGGATAGTTGGATGGATGATATGCGATGCTATCAAACAATATTATTATCCTCTTAGTATTAGTGCCCTTTGAAGCTTTTGTTGTTGCTTGCATTATGATGACAATGGTGGACATGACATATTTGATCTTGGAGATAATTTAATACTTTAATGTGATTAATACACTTTCACGTAATATCCATTATTTATTTTTTGCCCTGTTGGAATATAATGAAGTGAGATTTCAATGCAGGTCCTGGCAAGAGTTCATATAACCAGTGCAGAGAAGAAGAGATGGGAAGTTCCTTATGATTGTTAGTACCTGTTGTAGAAGGAAGCCATATTTCCAAGATATCTAACCCAGCGTTTGAGTTCTTTGTGTTCTCAGGCAATGGGTTAATCTTCTCCTACATAGCTAATCCATTTGGATTTGCTATCAACAACTAGTATGACAACCTTCCCGCATCAACTTCAGTATATGGATTTAAGATTCTTTATACAACTGACATTGTAGCCTTTCATTTAATCACGGGTTTGTAAGACTCCTGTCCTTTTTACATGGATTTGAGAAACAAAGTTTTGGCTCATGGAGTTCTATTGATGAACAACTATGGTAATGATGTTTTTATTTGGGAAGTAAGCTAACATACAAGGTTATTGGAGGTTTTGTCAACTTTTGTAGGTTTGTCTCCATCAGATGTGGTCCAACAAATTACTGACCTCATAGGACATATAGTTGCAACACCCTATTGGGCTTCTGGTATGTCTTTACATGCCTTGCTCTACAGTTTTTGGTGTACCATTGTATTGTTTATTAGCTTTCAAAATTTTTATAGAACCTGCAAATCATCTAGACTCTAGAGTAGTGAGCTAAAGTATCAGCTAACTGATCTTTTTTTGGTTATGTAGTTTAATGAGTAGTGATGTTTGTTTACCATTGGAATCTAGTAGTTTTACTTCAGCGTTTAATATTTTCTTTGGATTCCTTGTTTTGGGAGCTCTGGTAGGTATGTTGGATTATTTATTTTGTTTATTATTTCAAATGGGATACAGGAATATGATTTTAGTTGGCTTCATGTAAGCAAATTTTATAAAATAGAGAATGGAATCCCAATTTCTAGTATTGAGATGCTTGGAATGATTTGGAATTTCATTAGATAGGTGCCATTGTTTTGCTAAGGAAAAAACTAACACATCTGTGGACTGTAATAATACATAAATCTTCCAGGTGGGCTGTATTAACACAAAGAAGTTGCAACCATTGGAGTTGATGAGGTTTGTTCAATACAATTATCTGAAGGACATTGTTGGATTAGCTATGTGTTATCTTTGATGTCACACAAATGTCATATCAATTATCATTCTCAGTATCTACCGAGTTCAGTCGGTCAGCTAAGCGATTCTCAGTATCTACCGAGTTCAGTCGGTCAGCTAAGCAGTTCTTAGTATCTACCGAGCTCAGTCGGTCAGCTAGGCAATTTTTAGTGTCTACTGAGTTCTCTCGGGTGTCTAAAGGAAACATGACAGGATAATAGTGTTAATCGAGCCTCCTCAGTTATTTAAGGAAATTAGTGGTTACCGAGCTCTCTTGATCTCCAAAGGATGTTGCAGAATTCACCGTGGTTACCGAGTTCTCTCGGTCACCGAAGGAAATCTTTTCAGGATTAATGTTTACCGAGCAAGGTCGGCCCTTTCAAAGAATTTTTTTATTACAGTTTGTTTATCCCAGCCGACTGTTATAATAATTATTAGTGCCGACTTGTCAATCTAAATGATTATGAAATGGCATATATATATATAGAAGGTCAAATGGTGAATAAATATAGCATGCATAAATCATTTTGAAGAAAGGTGTGTGCGAATTTTGAAGGATGGTCAGATATCCTTGAGGAGCAGCAAAGATTTAATTGATCAGAAAGGATCTAGTGAAACAGAACAGAGATTTATATTCAGCAACTCAGTTGCAGGTTATTTCATTGTTACTCTCTAGCAATTGTAGCAGTGATATCAAAATCTCTTAACCGAGTTGGTTTAACAACCATTTTGTAAATCCTCTAACAAGGTAATAGTTCTATTGAATTGTTTCAAGACCTCTTACAAGGCCACTCCTAGTAGGGTGATTAAATCCTCTAACAAGGTCACACCTAATAGTGTGTTTTGTAACCTTTTACCGGGTTGGCTTCTAACCGGGCATCACTTCAGAAGAGTGAAAAATAGTAACTAGTTACATTGGTGGTTTTTCCCATATTGGGTTTCCACGGTAAATATAGTGTCTCTTGTGTTCATGTTATTTTCTTTATTCATGTAAGTTAATCAGTGATGAATGCTTAAGAACAATTTAATTATTACACACTTCAAGGATCAAGTTTTCAGCATTTCTCTGTATATTTACCGAGTGGCACAGTAAATAATTTGTTAAGATATTTAAGGGATCAGTGGTAATATTTTGTGGTTAACTGATTCACCCCCCCCCCCTCTCAGTTACTACATCTATATTTCCAACAGAGGTTGACATGAATGATTTAAAATGGGATCCGATAACATTTTAGATTGTTTTCATCACCATTTTGTGTGACTAATGCCTTTAATCTATGTGTTTCTTGTTTATCGCATTCCTTTTTCTATGATGATTTTTTTAAGAGTTATTTTAATCTGGATGTTTTGTGTGTATACCGTTCATTCGGTTATGAAGATTCTTTATTTTTTGTGATTGTGCATTTCTGTCAATGTTTTGTTATGTCTTTTGTAGCACCTTCTTGATCCCTCACCTTTTCTCACACCATTTTCATCCTTAATTTCATTATATTTAGGACTTGAATAATATTCACTTAATATTCATTTCCATCATCTCTTGGTATAAAATTTAAACCAAATACTGCAATATCTATCTCACTCACCCCTATACCTTGGCGATTAAAGGCACCCATCAATCCTTAATTTCATGAGGTTTCTCACTAGCATAAATAAAAATGATATTCGACTGATGGATGGTACTTTGCAACCTTTTCTCTATCTAAATAGTCCTGAGACCGCATTTTATCAAATATTTTTATACACCCTTAGTATTATTACCGTCTAGTTTAACCATATGAATGCTAGGCACAACTACAAGTGAGGATGAAGGGGTCAACATCGAAATAAGTGTTCTCAATGGAGAGATGGAGCTTGCCCAATTAATGATCATGTTCAGTCTTGATCTCCTTCCATTTGCAGTTATTTCAATTTTAATTCTAGCACCAACTTGAGGCCCTGGATCATAGCTTTCACTACAGCCACATCATTAGTGTTTATACCGAAATCTCAGTTGCAGCTATAGTATTATGTTATGTGATGTGTAAACTGTAAAAATGTTTGCATAATGATCATTATTTAATATTTGATTCATGGAGTTTTTAAGAGGATGTGTTATAAGGTATCAATCATTTCCTCACAAATTCTCCAAAATTTAATTTCTCTCTCGTTAACAGAGAAATTTCTATAATGGTTTTAACTGGATAGGTGTAAGACTAAGAAAGTAGCATCACCTATGAAATAATTGCCCTGTAGGATGACTATGTATATCTATTTGTCACTACTACAAGGTAGCACGTGGCAGTTGGGGTGGACAATTAGGAGAATACAGATTTATTCATACATTGTCTATCAATAATGTTTCCTTTTGTATCTTACTCTATAAAGTGCATGAGAGAGGATGAGATAATCTATGCTAATCATTTATCTTGTCTCATATTTATTGCTTTTTCAATAGATCATGAAAGGAAAAACAAAGCGCTTGTAAGAACCTAAGAATGAATGCTATGTTGCAAGCTCAAAAGCACTGATGATTTCATGTGTTCTAGTAAGAATTCCAAAAATGTCAAAGGATGCAGAAATGGATCAGAAAATGTATGTATGTGGCAATATAGATAACCAACAGTGTTCTATAAAAGACTTCAGGGGTTAGATCATATAGAATGATTTAATCTATTAGGAGAGGGTCTAAGAAAGAGAGGCAGTTGATTTGCAGGTTTACAGAAAGAGCACACTGAAAGTTTATAATAGTGAAGTGTATGGTTATCAAGTAGGCCGGTAATCCTATTCTAATGGTAGATTTTGATAATTTTGTAGTTGCCCTCCTTTCACTACCCATTGTACTTTTTATGGTGATAAAGTTGGAGTACCCCATCTGCAATAGTTCCAGGAAGAAAAGGATGAATCTACCACCTGGTAGTATGGGTTGGCCTTTCTTGGGTCAAACTATACAATACTTGAAACCTCATTTAGCTACCTCACCAGGAAGATTCATGGAAGATAATTGCTCTAGGTATTATGCAATTGAAGGATAGGAAGTCGCCATTGAATTTGTTTGTAAACATGTTCTTTATGTAGTCCATTAAGTTATTGTGCATAGCTTAAGTTAAGTTATTGTACATAGCTTCTGGTAATTGATGCATCATGTAGTTTGATCTGAAACATTGAGAAAACAAATTTCCACAACGAACATCAAAAGTTATGCACAATAATGAATTTGTTTCCTTTTTTGTATTAAAGTATTATTCTAATGTTGTAATCATAAATATGGAAGGCATGGGAAGATATTCAGATCTCATCTTTTTGGGCACCCTACAGTGGTGTCTGCAGATCTAGAGCTGAACAAGTTTATACTGCAGAATGAAGGAAGATTGTTTGAATGCAGCTATCCAAGTACTATTGGGGGCATTCTAGGCAAATGGTCTATGCTAGTTCTTGTTGGGGACATGCACAAACACATGAGAAGTATAGCCCTTAATTTCATGAGCAATAATATGCTGAGAAGAAGGCTACTTGATGATGTAGAAATGCAGACTTTTCTTACTCTCAAGTCATGGGAAAAGATGGAGCAGCCTTTCTCTGTACAATCTGAGACCAAAAAGGTGCTTAAATTAATATTAGTCAACTAAATGCTGTTATTTTGTCAGGATTTGTTTCTTTTACACTGTCCATGTTGTTTAGATTCTATCTTTTTAACCCATCCATGAAAAGTATTTAGCGCGAATACTTAGCATTTGTATCAAATCAAAGATTACATTGATCATTATTATGTAAAGGGTCTACCAAATCTATGAAACATATAGACTTTTTATTTTTAACAATGTGAGTCCTTATTCTTTTGTTGTTTTCTTATATCTTGATGATGGATCAAAGTATGATCTAAAATATTGATATAAAATATTATACAAAATTAGGTACAAAAATTACATACAATCAATTAAATCCACATTGCAAGACCATATAGTGTTTTTCATGCTAACAACATTTTTAGGACTACAGATGAATGTTAACATCTGACAGAATAATGATAAACTCCAGTTTACTTTCAATCTAATGGAAAAACAAATATTGAGCTTCAATAGTGGATAGCCTGAGACAGATGAATTGATGAAGGAATACTTCAACTTCATGAAGGGAGTTATCTTTGCACCCATAAATTTTCCAGGTACAAGTTACAGGAGAGCTCTCAAGGTAAGCAAAACTTAGAAAATAGGGAGCTCTAATATAAAAAACTTATTGCATTCAATGCTAAGAGATTTCTACAATCTATCATATAAAATAGAGAATGTTGTTTTTAGATTCGATAGCATACATTTTTGCATCAAGAAGAGCTAATAATGCTTGCATGATAACAGTCTAGATCAAAAATACTGGAAGGAGTGAAAAAGATAATGGAGGAGAGAAAGAAAAAACTTGATACACATTATGATGATCTTCTCAACAATGTTATGAAGGATGGAAGGCTTTCAATAGAGCAGATATTGGATCTCATTCTTAATATTCTCTTTGCTGGTCATGAAACTTCAGCAGTTGCCTTAACTCTCTGCCTTTATTTTCTTCTCAAGTTCCCTTTGGTAATTGACTCTCTCAGGGTATGTGGGGACATGTTAGAAAACACTATACTATTACTATGCTACTTGAATTTTGGTTGATTGAATTGATGTAATTAACATATTCTGCATTGTTGACACAGTCGGAACATTTAGGTATAGCTAGAAGAAAACAACAGCAGGAGCCCAAAGATCTGAGGTTAAACTGGGATGATTATAAAAGGATGGAGTTTACCCATAATGTGAGTTGAGATGCATTTTATTTAAATATTATTTAGTTTAATGATGAAATAATAGCAGTTTAATACCAACCATTTATAATCATTGTATTTGTTAATAGATTGACAATTTCATATAATATATATGATCTCTAAACATTCCTTAACAAATATTAATAATTATTAATAATTTTGTGTTGTTGATAGGTTATTAATGAGACATTGAGGCTTGGGAACGTAGTTCGCTTTGTTCATCGAAAAGCATTGAAAGATGTTAATTTCAAAGGTTAGTGGGTGATCAATGTTTCTTTTTCATGAACTTTTTTCTACCATTACAATCAAAGTTATACATGCTTTAATCCTTACATTATTACAAGCAGGGAAAACCTAGATACTCTGATATCTGAATATAACATGAGAATTATGATATGTTTGTAGTTGGGGTCTTTTTAAAAATAATGATAAATTTGATGAAACTGTAGATATAATGATATGCCCAACCTTCTGAATTTGAAGTAAAGTTTTGAAGCATTTTGATTACATCCATGATGGTAAATTAATATTTGAAATATACTTCTTCTGTGTGTTTTGCATGGCATAAGTATGAAAATTTTGATTACTTAAGCCTATTGAACATATTGATGGCTAGTTGGAAAAGAGACAAACTCAGTTCAAGTCTATGTATTGGCAGAGTGAATCAAGAAGAATAGGATAGAATAATTACATGCTAAAAATCCTTCATGTATTGCTGCTAACCTTGGAAACCTTCAACCATCTTGCCAGAAATTTCTTCACATGCTTGAAAAAATTAGATAAATGAGCCATTATTTTGCTGAAAATATCAGAGGCAAACTTGTTTTGAAATTCAAAATCAATTGCCTTTATTTAGGTGGTAAGTACTTCGTGCATGCTCTAGACTTGTTTTTATTGCTTTAAAGTTTAAAGCAATGGTAGAAATCACTTATGTTGTTTCCACTCTTTGGTTGATTTGGCAGATTCAACTAGTGGCTTTGCCACAGGAAATTTTATCAGACATTTGTCATTTGGTCTTCAAGCAAAGTTTGCTAGTGGTTTTGCCACCCAAGATATGTGCCGCTCTTATGACTGATTGGTCTTTATGCTGGGTGTGGATTCATAATCATTTTGCCACTTTTTTGACCTTGGAGGCAATTCACTTAGGTTTCGGCCCTATTTATCAATCAGATGTTGGTCACTAATGCTTTAGCTAGCTTTTTTTTATCATGTTTCGCACTGAATTTGGGTGTCTTTTCCATTCACTTTGTGCATCTCATTAAGATTGTTTGTTGTCCTTGCTTGCTGGGCTTGCCTTCAATTTGACATGTTTTTAAGGCCTTTGGCAGAGTTCTGGTTAACTTGAAACACACAAAGGTGAACCACTTTTGGCTTGATTTCTTTCCTTGAAAGGCAGGTGGTAATCTCAAATGATATTGAAAATGTTAATGTTTCAGGCTGAGTTTTGAGATGGCCACACCAATAAAAAATTGTACCAACTTTTCACTTAAATCTTTCAAGTTACCTTGGCATGTTTCACTTGTATTTCTGCCATATATCTTGATTTTTGGGCATGGATTTGTAAAGGCAGAACTCTCCCAATTGTGCATGAGTTTTACATGATGCTTTTCTTTGCAATTTTGATGCATAGTTTACTTAAGTGGTTTCCACACAGTTAAAAGTTGATTTGATTCAAAGTATCTTATGGTGTTTGCCAAGATTAAAGGTGGAACTTTAAGTGTTTTTTCCATTCAAAAGTGCATCTCATTCAATTTGAAATCCCTCTTAAATGTTAGGCACATTTCACATAACTCTCTGCTACCTTTCCAGCATGCTTGGTGAAATTTTTTGGTGGTATTTCCGTACTAGAGGTGTGCTATTTGACTGCCTATTACACTTTGGTTGAGATCATGGAAGACTTAGCCCATCTTTGTAGGGAACATTAGTGGCTTAGCCATGCAAAATGTGGCTAGTTTCCCCTAAAGATATATGCTTGTAATTATAATAAGGGGAAAAAACCATATGTAATGTATATTCCAATGACATCATTCACTTCATTCATATATTTCACATTGAATAACTTCACCATTGAGTTTAAACTATCACTAGTCATCCTCCCCTTAAGCTTTGCTACCCTTGAACTATAGATGGAAAAACTTAAAATCATGTTTAGTGGAAAGTACTAGTATACATGGTATGATTATTCTTTATAGGGTACTAGCTCAATGGAAGAGCACCTACTTTACAAGTAGGAGGATGATGGTTCAATTCCATCGTGCCCTAATATGACTAAATTAATGAATAAATATATGACTAAATTAATGACTAAATATATGACCAAATAAATGACCAAATAAATGACCAAATAAACAACCAAATAAATGACCAAATAAATGACTAAATAAACGACCAAATAGATGACCAAATAAATGACCAAATAAATAACCAAATAAACTACCAAATGACCAAATAACCAAATAAATGAACAAATAAACTACCAAATGACCAAATAAATGACTAAATATATGACCAAATCAATGACCAAATAAATGACTAAAATAGTTTAGTCATAAATTTGGTCATGAGATAAATGATCGGCAATAAACTACCACTGGTCACGTGACCAAATTTGGTCATTTATCTACAATTTTTGGTAGTTTATTCGGTCATATATTATTGTTTTTGTACTAATGCTTGGGGTCACTTGGGTCGAGTGTGGTTGCGAGTGTTCCAGTGAATCCGTGGGTGGAATAGGGTTGTCATTGGCATTTACCAGACCAACTAGAGCCGATGGAGCAAATGGTTTGATGCCAGGACAGATGATTTGAAAGATACATTGTTGAAATACTTTAAACTAACCCTCACAACAAGTTTTGGCATCAACTGAGATCGCCTTTCCAAATGCAAACGAAGTCGAATCACCCAAAATCAAGAGAGGTTATTGTAGACCTCAAAAACACAATTGCGTAGCCCTTGACAGTTTTTTGATAACTCTCACGAGGTCTGAGATATGAGGCTCAGAAGATTTCTGCCTAATCGTGCTTAGTGCACCTTGGGGTCACTTGGGTCGAGTGTGGTGGCAAGAGTTCTAGTGACTTTGTGGGCAGATCGAGGTTGTCACTGGTGTTTACCCGGCCAACTGAAGCTGATGGAGCAAACGGTTTGATGTCGGGACAGACATTTTGAAATATACACTATTGAGCTACTTTCAACTGACCCTCGCTACAAGTTTTAGCATCGACTAAGATCACCTTGCCAAATGCAAATGAGTTGAATCGCCCAAAACTGAGAGAGGTTATTGCAGACCTCAAAAAAATGATCCCGTAGCCCCTAACAATTTGTTGATACCTTTCAAGAGGTTGAGGTACGAGCTTTGGAAGATCACTGCCCAATCGTGCTTAGTGCACCTTGGGGTCACTTGGGTTGAGCATGGTGGCGAGCATTCTAGTAACTCTGTGGGTGGAATGGGATTGTCACTGGTGTTTACCCGACCAATCAGAGGTGATGGAGCATATGTTTTGATGCCAGGATAGACAGTTTGAAAGATAGGTTGCTAGCCCCTAGGAAGTCCCCATGAACCCTTTTGACACATTTGAATGCTCAAGTGTGTCCGAAGGGGTCGTAGGATCCCTTAGGACACACTTGAAGATTCCATTGTGTTGAAAGGGGTGATGAGGACTTCCTTGGGGTCTTAGTACACCTTATCACACGTTAAGACCCCTAGGAAGTCCCCATGACCCCTTTTGACACAATGGAACCCTCAAGTGTGTCCTAAGGGGTCCTATGACCCCTTCGGACAAACTTGAGCATTCAAATATGTCAAAAGGGGTCATGAGGACTTCCTAGGGGTCATAGTACACCTTATCATGTGTTAGGACCCCTAAGAAGTCCCCATGACCCCTATGGACACATTAGAACACTCAAGTGTGTCCTAAGGGGTTCTACAAACCCTTCAGACACACTTGAGCATTCAAATGTGTCAAAATGGATCATGAGGACTTCCTAGGGGTCCTAGTATGCCTTATCATGCATTAGGACCCCTAGGAAGTCCCCATGACCCCTTTCAACACATTGGAACCCTCAAGTGTGTCCAAAGGGGTCCTACAACCCCTTTGGACACACTTGAGCGTTTAAATGTGTCAAAAGGGGTCATGGGGACTTTCTAGGGGTCCTAATGCATCATAATGCATACTAGGACCCCTAGGAAGTCTGCATGACCCATTTTGACACATTGGAGCCCTCAAGTGTGTCCTAAGGGGTCTTACAACCCCTTAGGAAACACTTGAGGGCTCCAATGTGTCGAAAGGGGTCATGGGGACTTCCTAGGGGTCCTAACGCGTGATAAGGTGTACTAGGACCCCTAGGAAGTCCTCATGACTTTTTTTGACACATTTTAACACTCAAGTGTGTCCAAAGGGGTCGTAGGACCCCTTAGGAGACACTTGAGGGTTCCAATGTATCAATAGGGATCATGGGGACTTCCTAGGGGTCCTAACACATGATAAGGCTTACTAGGACCCCTAGGAAGTCCCCATGACCTCTTTTGACACATTTGAATGCTCAAGTGTGTTTGAAGGGGTCGTAGGACCCCTTAGGACACATTTGAGGGTTACAATGTGTCAAAAGGGGTCATGTGGACATCCTAGGGGTCCTAACACATGGTAAGGGGTACTAGGACCCCTAGGAAGTCCTAATGACCCCTTTTGACACATTTGAATGCTCAAGTGTGTTTGAAGGGGTCATAGGACCCCTTGGGACACACTTAAGCATTCCAATGTGTCCATAGGGTTCATGGGGACTTCCTAGGGGTCCTAACACATGATAAGACATATTAGGATCCCTAGGAAGTCCTCATGACCCCTTTTGAAACATTTGAATGCTCAAGTGTGTTCAAAGGGGTTGTAGGACCCCTTAGGACACACTTGAGGGTTCCAATGTGTCAAAAGGGGTCATGGGACCTTCTAGGGGTCCTAACACATGATAAAGAAAAATAGGAACCCTAGGAAGTCCTCATGACCCCTTTTGACACATTTGAATGCTCAAGTGTGTCTGAAGGAGTGGTAGGACACCTTAGGACACACTCAAGGATTCCAATGTGTCCATTGGGGTCATGGAGACTTTCTAGGGGTCCTAACGCATGATAAGGTGTACTAGGACCCCTAAGAAGTCTACATGACACCTTTTGACACATTTGAATGCTCAGGTATGTCTAAAGGGGTCATAGTACCCCTTATGACACACTTGAGGGTTCCAATGTGTTGAAAGGGGTCATGGGGACTTCCTAGGGGTCCTAGTACGCCTTATCACACGTTAGGACCCCTACGAAGTCCCCATGACCCCTATGGACAGGACCCTTGAAGACACACTTCAGGGTTCCAATGTGTCGAAAGGGGTCATGGGGAATTTCTAGGGGTCCTAACGCCTGATACGACATACTAGGACCCCTAGGAAGTCCTTATGACCCATTTTGACACATTTGAATGCTCAAGTGTGTCTAAAGGGGTCGTAGGACCCCTTAGGACACACTTGAGGGTTCCAATGTGTCGAAAGAGGTCATGGGGACTTTCTAGGGGTCCTAACGCGTGATACAGTGTACTAGGACCCCTAGGAATTCACCATGACCCCTTTTGACACATTAGAATGCTCAAGTGTGTTTGAAGGGGTCGTAGGACCCCTTGGGACACACTTGAGCATTCCAAGTGTGAACTATTCTTCAAAGCCTCCATTTCTACGTAGCTAGGGTTTACGACACCTGTAAAAGGCACAACTATACCCCTGTAGGGACTCATGCTCGTGCTGAGAATCATATTATTTTCATGCATTCCCTGACATTTAATACAAAAATTAAGCGGGCCACCTTTAATGACCTAAAAGAAATGAAAAATAAAATTTAGGCCAAAAATACGTATTGCATTTCTGTATGTAGTACCATCAGCTTCAACAATCCAATCGGCTTCCTCTGCTAAGGCATAGAGAACTTCATTATTGCCTGCTCTAGGAGGAAGATTATAATTTCCATATTTCTGCAAGCCCTGAAATATTTTTGTCGTGATCGCTCTCCACCTCTGCTCTCTCAATTTAGTCCTCTCCCTCTCTACTACACTCATCTTAGCCTTCCTTGCCTACTCTTTAACAGAGATTCTCCAAAATTTGTATACAAAGGCATCCTACAGGAAAAAATGAAAAGTTTCCTAGAGAATATCCACAATCTGTATACAAAAGCATCATATAGGAAAAATGACAAAAAATTAATAGCTAAAAGGTAAAATTTATCATTAACGCCGACAGTACCAAGGTCATACCCACTGTCAAATCCTGGCCTATGACGTGCAAAATGAGAAAAGAAAGTAAAATGAAAGGGAAGTATGGATCAAATAGAAAAGGTGCATCAAATCAAATCAATATCATAATAAATGTAGAAAATACTATTACGGACAAAAATATTTGCATATAAATGGGAAAGAGTAGGAAGAGCTTCTTGGACCCATGATAGAAGTTATAGATAAGGAGGAAGAGCTAGGAAGGGGAAAGCGGCAAAGGAAATAATTAAGATATGCGTGTGAGCCTATATTAGATGATGATGATGAGCACTCACCATCTACTAGTAGCTCAAGTAGTGATAGAAGCTCTTCAGTGCACATGTACACTGACACAAAAAATTCAGATAGAGAAGTAACAAGTGCTGTGGAATTATCCACAGAGCAATGTGAAATGAAGCCTCAAATTGGTTCATTAGTAGGAAAAGAATTTGGTCATGCACTTCATTCCAGCACCACAAATATTTCTATTAGAAATACCTATTCATCAATGGCCTTGCATTTACGGGACTTGGGAAACCAGGTTACTCATCTTGGGCATTATCCCTCAAATGTAAGTTCATTGCCACCTTTGGCAAGGCAGTCTCTCTCCTCATTTTACAACAAAGGGCAGCCATCTAGGGTCCAAGGTTTTAATTTAGCTGACAAGTGGAGAGCTTCTCAAGGTACTGATCCCTTTCATAGAGAAGCTCCTGATTCATCTCAAGGTTCTTGTTTAGGTGACCAACTCCTTGGAGGTCCACAAATAGACCCATTTATTTCCCAAATTGGTAAAAGGGTAGATGCAATTTTTTTAAGAGTATCCCAATTGAAGAGAAATGGAAATTATAGTGAGCATAAAGTTATTGTAGATCTAATGGGTGTATCTCCTCCACTGACAAATATAACTGCTTCTAGAGACTTGAGTTTAAATGGAGACTGTCTGTTCACAAACATGCCCCAGTCAAGCAGATGAACCAGATGTTGCTAGAGTAAAGAAGATAGTGGTTTATTAAACCATCTGCATTATCCAACTTGCTATCAGTTACTACTTTTTGAGCGGCTTGCTAGCTGCTTCTGTGTGGGATTTATGTAATATATAATGTCCTCATGCAAGTACATGAAAGTTTTTGTAAATATTTTATGTTGTAAAGTTGTAGTGAGCAATATCAAAGAAAAGGTTCTTGCATGTATTATTTAGACACATATCAATTAGGAAACCATTTTTCTCCCATTACATGGTAGAAATGTCTAGATTCACTTTGTCTGTATCAATAGGTAGCAAGATGAGGGAAGAAATATTTGTGAAGAGGAAGTACAAATGTTACTGTCCAAAACCATTTGGAGAGTAATATTCTTCTCTTGATTGTAATAAGAAACTCAAAATGCAGAAGATAGAAAATAGCTGGGGCATTTATTTCGTATGACCTATGTCAATTTCAGTTCAATTCCTATTGATGATATTCTCAATGTGTAAAAATAAATTGACGTGTTATTTTAAAATGGTGTTGACTAAAATTTATGAACATATGTCAAATATCCATTTTTTCCAGAATTTGAAATAGAACCAGTGGTAATATAATCAAATTTGTGAATTTCACATCCAATCATTGGATGTTAATCAAAAGTACAACATAGTAATATTTTTGAACCGATAAATAATCTTAGTCTTACTTCAAACCTACTCCCATGTATGTGGGTTCTTGGAGGCATCTACTGAACAATGTGTGGATCTGTAATGTCCCTATCTAGGAGCTTACTCACTTTGCTTAAAACTCCTAATTAGAATTTGGATTTCTAATGCCTGCTGTGATATTATTTAAGTTTGCCTTGCTCCTTACTGATTAATATTGTAATGAATTAGTTATCCTTCCCCTTCTCTCTCTCTCTCTCTCTCTCTCTCTCTCTCTCTCTCTCTCTCTCTCTCTCTCTCTCTCTCTCTCTTCTCTCTCTCTCTCTTTTCCTCAATGGCTGCCCATGAATTTTTTAAATGGCTGATTGATTTCCTTTGCTTCTTTCAATGGCCATCCATGATTTTTCTGCAATCTTCCAACCTTTTGTACATAGTTGTAAAATACATATTAATATATTATACATATAAAATAATATATAATATATGATATATAATGTAACATTTAATATTAATATATAATAAATAATATTTATTGTAAAATGTATATTATATAATATTTAATATATATAATATATAATCTAATATATAGTTTTTAATATAATATATTGTTTTTGATTTTGATATAATCTAATATATATAATCATATGAAGGATGGAGAAATGGGAGGGAGAAAGGGGAGGGAAAAGTGAAAAATCAAAATTATGTCGGCCTTTTCGGGTACCCAAAAATATCGGGTACACAAAAATATCGAGTACCCGATTAGGCTCGGTATTGCTTTGTGCACCAAACCTACATGGTAAACTATTGAAATGTCTAAAAAATGTGGTTTTCCCCTATATCTCTGAGTTCCAGACTTCGACCATGTAGCTAACGACTTTTTTTTCACCAGAATTTGATGAAATGAAAATGGTATCTTAAGGAGATTATCAACTTTTTATCGATATAATTTCTGTCAAATTTTGAATTCGGTAAGTAATTATTAGTTATTTTCTAATTGAGTTACCTATAAAGTGTTGATTTATATACTGATTGAAAAATGACTATAACTTTCAAACGCTACAACATTTTTTAAATTTGAAAAATGTATCACATTCTATGCTTCGTCTACTATAAGGAATTTTTTTTTTTTGAATTTTGTAAAGTTTTGAATGAGTTAAGGTGGTTAGACACGAGAGTTTTTTTATTTTGAAAAATATGCGTCACATCCAGGCATGATTCTACTACTTATATATAAAATCTTATAATAAAATATTATCATTTGATTATAATTAAGGTGGTCAAACATACACCTACTTCTTATTTTTTTCTAGATATTTTTGTACTGCTGCATTGAAATCTATACTTTTCACCAATCATACTAACTTTTTTTGAAAAAAGGCCCAGTAGTTTAGAAACTACATTCAATTTTCTATAGATTCTATTCTTACAACTTTCTGATATTAGGTTGATAGGTAGTTGAAATTTTCACGTCAAGTTGACTAACCCTAATTTGCTGATTTTTCATTGCCACTTAAGGGCATACTTTGGCCCCTCATGATCTTGCACATACCCATCATTAACTAGTAGGCGAATGTGTTGTTTTTACAAATTTTTTTACATAATTTTGATCCTCGTGGCCATGATGAGGGTACTATAGGTGGTTCAAGGAGATCGCATGTTTGACTATCCTTTTTTTAGGCTCTAACAATCTTGTCCATGCTAGTCCATGCTTTTATTATGCTCTAACAATCTTATTATTTAGCACATGTTAATGATCATATGGTAATGCCACCTCAGGCAAGGAGAAGCCCATATGTAGTATCGACTGCAATGTCGATAACACACAACATGGCCGCAAACGCTACAACACCATCTATTGCTATGTAGGTTTCATTTTCTCTCTCATTTTTTATATGTTTATTTCCCTTGATGTATTCTTTCTTGGGGGTATTTCGTAATGGATTCAATTAATGCAACAAGAGATGCAACACATAATGAGGAGTTTCCTCGATGTATCCATATTCCTAGTACATGAATAGTGAAGGATTGTGTATTGATTGTGAGTGACGAATAAGGAGTTCTCTTGAAAGTAGAAAAGTTTCCAAGTACTTTAAATATTGGTCCTTTCTTTTACTATATAATATTATTTTAATTAATCATTGCATTCCATATGAGAATATTCCAACTATTATACTCTTATTTTATACTATTATAACCTTCGACTAATGATCCCATGATTATTTTGCAGGGAATGATATTTTTTTATGATAAACATAATGATGAGTGTTTACAGATATTCAGGTCCACCCTCTGTACATGGTAGAATATCATATCTAAAGTAAAACCCCAATCTTCTTTTTTGATTTCATATCATTTCTCGAATAGTTTTCCTTTCATCCATTTAGTGAACTATATTAAACGTAACTTCACTTAGTTTATGAATCTAATAGTGTTTTTTTTCTTAAAAGGGGAATGTCCAAGATAAAATTTAAAGGATGCCCTCGTAGAGAGTATGACAAACTTATTTGGACCTTGCACACTTGATAAAAATAGGCTGATTGAGAAATTTGGGTTATGTTTTAAGTATATTAGGGACCAGTACAGGAGTACATTATCATACAAACTGAAGTATGAGCATCCCCCCTACATTCCTGATTTAGAAAAGAAAAAGATTATTTTGGATGTGAAGGAGAGAAGTGAAAGAAAAAAGGGAAATACACTGCCAAAAAACAAATGAATGTACATGATATTGTTAAGAATTTAATTATGTACTAAATACTCTTTATATTTATATTAACAAATATATTTAAAACTTTTCATAGATTTCATGACATATCAAAGGTAACAAAGGAAAGACTAGAAAAGCACGGGAAACACAAGCTTGGCTCTGGTGGTTATTCGAAAATTTTTGCACGAGTTGTAAGTCTTAGTAAATGAACAACCATATGTAAACATTTATAATTTGTAATCACCTTTTTTTTCTATGAAATAATGAAATAAAAATTCATGGTACGAAGAAAAAATGTAGGGCGTAGAGTTTAATAGAAGTCTCTCAGAAGAGGCAAGAGAATTGTCTTCCAATAAGGTGATAGATTCATGGTTGAACAGATACGAGAAATAAGTGCACAAGGTTCTACTAATGGATCCATCTCTGTAAGTAAGGTAAATGATAATTTTTTCAAATTGAATAATTTACCAATTACCTTATTTGATGTTTAGTTCCAACATAAAGTGAGTAAATTTGTTTGAAGTAAAAAACAATGATATCAATATGTATGAAAATGGAATGCAACCTGTTGATTCTGGTACACCACTTGTGCATGATGAAGTTGGTTTGAATGTGCATCATAATGATGGAGGTATACATTTTCTATTCAAATTGTTATATGTAATTATTAATACAAGTAAACATCTTAAATTGATTGGTGTAGTGCTACAAATTTAATTGCAATAGATGTTTGGATTAATGTAACACTTTGTATTGTAGTTCAAGAGGATGTAGAGGCTGGTGTTCATGAGCACGTTGAGGTTGAGGACAAAAAAAATGATCTGGAAGTTGATGATGTGACTTGATCAGGTAAAAATAACCACGATTATGCTAATTAAATTACTAAAATATGTGTAACAAATTATAATAAAATGTTTTCAATTTAACTATTTTATTTGTTATTGCAGAGGACCCCCCTTTGTATCAACAAAGAACTAGGCATGCATTGAGATTAGGAGTAGAGGGTAGAAGAATTGATGAGAGGGGAAATGATCATGATGACACCGACACTCCTCTTAACAATTTCATAAAATCTAGAAATTTAAAGAAAAAAAGAAGAAATGCTAGTCAACTATGGACCTTAATTGACACTGACTGATTTCTATGTGTTAATGAATTTAATTATGTTCTATTGAATATTTATAAATTATATAATGTGTTAATGAATGTTGATGAATGTTGAATGTTAATGAATGTTAATGAATGTTATGTGTTAATGAATGTTATGTGATAATTACTGAATGTTATATTTTAAATCAATGGATGAAATAATGAATGAATGTTAGATGTTAATAGGGAATTTAGCGTGATGTTAGGGGGGGTGGGGCCAGATGAGATTCCACCTACATGTAGTTGGCCCTGTTTAGTAGATAATATTAAAATATTGTTGAAACAAAGTGAATCTCAATAAGGTCTTTCCCTATCTAGGGTCTCAAATTTACCGGCATTTATCCCACTCTTCAACATATCAAAAGATCTTCATAAGTTACTTTAAGGTCAAAGTGGATTCTTCCAAGATTCTTTAAGGAGTCTTCAAATCACTCATTTGTCTCCTAAGATCCCTCAAAAGGCCCCTTCAATAATTAACAATGCTAAGACCCAACCAACTTTATTAGACCAACCAAGTATCAAAACATTAGTTCTCACCTCCACTAGACTCCACACCATTTAAGTGCTCAAACAAGCTTCCATACTTCAAACACTGATTCCAAACCATATAATGATCTAAAAAATATTATAAAATCTCAAAATGAAGTTATGTCATCAATTTTACCAAGTTTTAAAGGCTCAACTCTCAAATCATCATTCTAGACCTCAAACCCCACTAGCCTTGTTCAACAGGTAGTTCAAGATTTACTTTAATATTTCCCAAACAAATTGATAAACCCCATAGGGTTTCAAATACCCATTTCTAATTTATCTAACATAGGTCAGTCTTGGCTATTGATCATTTGGGACATCCTTTCCAAAACTTGAATTTCTTTGTTTTCTTCCTAGGCCTAATTAGGCACTTTAACAAAGAAACTACCAATAGAATGGCTTCCCAACTTCCCAAACCTTGAAATAGGCTTTTGTTATGGTCTAAAACATAATATTTTAAACTTTTCTTGTGGTGTAGGAGGACCAAGGCCAGTGAGACAAGGCCTAGCAGGAACACTAGGATCTCTCATAGATCCTAGGGGGAGATGAAGATAGACCATGAGCATGATGGGTCATTTTCATTTAAATAAGACCATATTTGGTCATTTAATGATGTTTTTGTAGTATGTTGATCATTTTTTATTAAGATCAATCATGTAATCCATGTTGGCATTTGAGGTTAGTAGAGTACATCTTGGGGTCACTTGATGATCCTAGAATGAATGAAGTTGGATAAGACCTATAAGGTCACTCATGATTGTAAGCTGGCCAGTAAAGCCATTAAAAGATGTAAAATGCACTAAAAGTGCCAAAGATGTAATATTGCCTAAATTAGCAAAAATGGTCCTATAAAGACGTATGTGAGGGTTTAGAGAGGGTTTAAGGTCTTAAGTGTTAGGATTGGATCCTAAAAGGCCTTTATAAGTAATGTCTATAATATACAAATGCTAGAGGATACATATTTGTCAAGTTGACAACTATTTTGTCAACTTGACAATAATAAACTAAAATGCAATAGTCAATTAACTATTTGCTGTCGGTTTGATGGGGAGTTGAAAATGTCAACTGACTTGGGGAGTCTTATTTGGGTAAAGTGTGCATGAGAATAAGAAGAGGAAGAGATTACGAGATTGATTAGAGTGTTTTTGTGTCATGGAAGCATATGTAATACAGTTGGAATTAATAAACAATTAATTTTCTTGTGACAATCTATTGTCTGGCCGCAAGAAACCACTCCCTATTTTTGGGCTCTTAAAATTTTGATTCAATGGAAATTTGATTGGGAATGAATTAGAATAGTTATACGTTAAGTTTTTATTTATTTCCATCTCTTCAACATATTGTTTTGTGAAGTTTTAAAACAAAGAGAGTCATCAATTTGTTGATTGTTCCTGGTACTTTTGTGTGAAATCAATCTTTTTCTTTAACGACACTGTAAACCTCTAGGATCTCCCACTTTCTATGGTTATTGTGATTTGTGAGAGAAGCCTATCCCTATGCCATATATTTCATTAAGTGTTGGATTATAGGGATGGACATGAGATTAAAGAAAGATATCTTTGATTTGAGTGAAAATGTTGATTAAAGGTACAAAGTGGATGGACCAGTCAAGGTTTGAGAGATCCACTTTTTATGACATGATATGATTATATATGTTCGTTGGATGGTGTAGGATCCATTGGAAGGGTCTGGAAGTGTGTAGAAGAGTCATTTTGACAAAGCCCTAGGCTAGTATCCCTAGGAGTGAGGGTTTGGTGTTTGGAGTGTTAAAACTTGGTGGCATCTCATATAAAGTTTAAAATCTATTGATTTAGATGATGTGTGAACTCTATTTATTGGTTGGGAGGTTTGGGGATGAATGGAGTTGATAGTTCCTTTGTAAATGGAGGGCTAATAGGGTTATTTATAGGGTAACAAGGTATTAGTTTTGACAATTGGTCCAAAGGAGAAATAGTCTCTTTTGGGATACGTTATACAATATTGAAAAGGGTATCAGAATATGCCTTATTTTTGTGAACCTTTTGGAAATTTTTTGTGTAATCCTTCAAAAACCCACTAAACATGGCTATTAGGGATTAGGCCTAGTTAGCACCTAGGTAAGGGATTGATAATTGATTATGTTGATTGGGTGGAACCAATGCTTGTAATGATGGAAATTAGATTTATTACAAAGGTGTGGATTCTATTGGTGGCACAAAGAAGTGTTTGCACTTTGATGGGGTTAAGGTGTTTATTGGATCAGGGAGGATGATCCTAGTGAAGGAGCCAGTTTGGTGTTGTTACTAAATAAATGGAGTCCCTCTTTAACTTACTTATTGCAAGACCACCTAGGCCTCTACATCAGGTGGTATCAATGCCTAGGAGCATCCTAGGTGAAGTGGAGGAGAATTTGTTCTAGGATTTTGAAGGTTTAAACTCCTTTGTTGGTGCTTAGAGTTGAATTATCCTTTGAGAGTGCTCTAAAGTGGTGGCTTTAAATCTAATGAATCCTATATTGGTGTGAAGAGATGGCACTGACCAAAAGTGAAAGAGAGTTGGCCAAGTTATTGAAAGAATACTTGGATGATGGATGAAAAAGAGAATAAGAGAGAAAGGAGAGGGAGGTAATGATAAAAATCTTATAAAGAGCCTTGGAAAAAGGTGAAGAAAGGTTAAATAAACTTGAGGAGATTCTTAAGGATGATACAATTTGGCACTTAAGGTTAAAGAGGAAGGTGAAGTGGGCTATTCAGAGACTAGTTGCAGCAGCAAGGAAGAAGGTAAAAGTTGAAGAAGATGAGGGTACTAGGAAGGGTACTCTTGGAGAGGAATTTGAACCTATGATGGAGGGTGTAAGTGCTCATGATGGAGTCTTGGTTGATGTTGGAGGAGACATCATAGATGAAATCTAGAAAGGCTTGAGGTAGAGGAATTTGACTTATGGGATAATTTTGTTGCTATAGTTTAAGAATGGAAGAGTTATGGAGGTATTTTGGAGGTAGAAGATGGAGGTATTTTGGAGCTAGAAGAGGGAGAAGCCTTCAATGAAGAAACTATGATTGCAGAGATGGGCCATGAGGAGGATCAAAAAGTGATAAATTTTCCTCCTAGTATGGAGATCATACAATTTGAATCATAAATGCAGGTTGGCAAGATGGTGAACAAGATGCAACAACATAAGAAAGAAATGTTCACCTTGGAGAGAAAGGGAAAGCTAAAATGAAAGATGAAGATGCACAGAGGAAGGCTATAATGGTTCATAAAGGACCTATTTTTTCCAAAATGAAGGCCTGAATTTTTTATCTGACATTTTTTTGTTTGAAGGTTTCCAAGGGAACTTGGAAATTTTTTAAAGATGAGGAGTATGGTGCATGAGCACCAAGGCCAAGGAGGCAAGGCCTAGAAGGAACACTAGGATCACTGATAGATCCTTGGGGAAGTTTAAGACAAAAAATGACATGATGGGTCATTTTCATTGTAATAAGACCATATTTGGTCATTTAATGATGTTTTGGTACTATGTTGATCATTTTCTATTAGGATCAATCATGTACACCATGTTGGCATTTGAGGCTAGAAGAGTACATATTGGGGTCACTTGATGATCTTAGAATGAATGAAGTTGGATAAGACCTATAAGGTCACTCATGATTGTAAGTTGGCCATTAGATTCTTTAAATGAAGTAAAATGCACTAAAAGTGCCAAAGATGTAATATTATCTAATTTGGATAAATTAGGCCTACAAAGGCATATGTGAGGGTTTGTAGAGGGTTTAAGGTCTTAAGTTTTAGGATATGATACTAAAAATCCTTTAAAATTAATGTCTATAATATAAAAATTCTAAAGGATAAAGAGTTGTCGAGTTGACAACTATGTTGTCAACTTGACAACAATAAACTAAAATGCAACAGTCAAGTAATTGTTTATTGTCGGTTTAAAGGGGAGTTATAAATGTCAACCGACTTGGGGAGGATTATTTGTGTAGTATGTGAGTGAGAATAAGAAGAGGAAGATTTTAGGAGATTGGTAAAAGTGTTTTTGTGTCAAGGAAGCATATGTAATGCAGTTGGAATCAATAAACATTTAATTTTCTTGTGAAAGTCTAGTCTCTGGCCACAAGGGCATACTCCCTATTTTTGGGTTCTTAAACTTTTGATTGAATGCAAATTTTATTTGGAATTAATTAGAATAGTTATGGGTTAATTTATTTTTTCATCTCCATGTCTTTGATAGACTTTTTTGTGAAGTTTTGAAATAAAGAGAGTCACCAATTTGCTGATTTTTCCTGGTAGTTTTGTGTGTAATCAGTCATTTTATTTAAAGACACCATGAACCTCTAGGATCTCCCACTTTATGTGGTTATTGTGACTTGTGGAGAAGCATATCTCTATACCATAGGTGTCATTATGTGTTGGATTATAGGTATGGATATGAGATTAAGGAAAGAGATCTATGATTGAGTGAAAATACTAATTAAGGGTACAAAGTGGATGGACCAGTCAAGGTTTGAAAGATCCACTTGAAGGAGGGCCACTTTTTATGACATGATATTATTAGATAGATTCCTTGGATGGTGTAGGATCCATTAGAAGGATCTAGAAGTGTGTGGAAGAGTCATTTTGATAAATCCCTAGGTTAGTATTCCTAGGAGTGAGGGTTTGGTGTTTGGAGTGTTAAAACTTTGTGGAATATCCTATAAAGTTGAAAATCTATTGATTTATATGATGAGTGAACTTTTTTTCTTGGTTGCGAGGTTTGGGGATGAATGGAGTTGATAGTTCCTCTATGAATGGAGGGCTAATAGGGCTATTTGCTGGGTAACAAGGTATTGGTTTGGACAACTGGTCCAAAGTAGAAATAGTTGATTTTGGGATATGTGATAAAACATTGAAAAGGGTATCAGAATATGCATTTTGTTTTTTGAACCTTTTTGAAATTTTTTGTGTAATTCTTGGAAAACTCTGTTAGGAATGAATGCTAAAGTGTTTGGCAGCCATTCTGTAGCAATTGTTGTTGCATTCATGACTATGATTGTCATTGATGTCAACACAGTGATTTACCGAAGACTTGTAGAGAAGCAGACAGAGTTTGGATTAGCGCACGTAGGTTATTGCAGTTGGAGCTATGCGATGTTGCGGTTATACTCTTTGATATGTTATATGTCTATGGTTAAGATCGTAAACAATAATTCATTTATTCATGGAAGTTATGATCATTTTGGTGGAAGCAGTATTCAGGCAGTGTTCCTGAGTAGCGGTTTGTGGAAATCAGATGATATCTCCTAATCGGGATGTAATCTAGTTTTGCATAGTTAAAGGGAAGTTGAAGACACATTGATAGTGATGTGGATGACAATGTAGACTTTGAGGTTGCATGAGTGAAGATTTATTGTAATTGGAAGCTGACAGTTTTGTGTAATTTTGGTGTAGCGTGTGGAAACTTTTATTTTATAATTACATGCCGACTCATTTGTAATTATTTGAGTGTGGTATAAAGGAAGGAATGTATTTCATTGTTGAAAAGTAGCAGTATGTATTTTTGATGTGGAAGTAGCGATTGTGTGTGATGCTGTATGCATGAAGTGAAGAAAAGAGCTAAGTATGAAAGCTAATTTGTGAAGGAAGACATGCGAAGTACAAAGATCTGAAATTGAGATCTGATGTAATAGTGAGTGCGGTTTGGCACAGTCAGAGAAGAGGTAACATATTATTTTGTTGAGTAATGCAAATATTATTTGGACAGTGTGTTCCGTGATCTTACCCTGAAGCTGTTTGGGCAGTGGGTCCTTCTATCTTCCATGACTCTTAACCGGGTTAGAATCTTTTAACAGGGATTCAAAATCTCCTAACAGGGATTCATATGTACTGAATGTATTTCATAAGGCTCCTAATAGATTCCATCCTTTCACAAGGAATATTCATATTAGTGCATCTTTTGTGGGCATCATTGCCACCGGGGTTTACTCTTTGATCAAGAGGTTCCCTAGTCAACATATCTTGTGTCATTGTGTTATTGTGTATAAATATCTTTCTATGGTTGGTAATTATATTGATTATATGGTTTAATGCTATTGAAGATAATAAAAGTTATAATTATCTGATAACTGATTCACCCCCCCTGCTCAGTTATCTTGGTGGACTTTACTTTCTAACAAACTCGCTCAATAGGGCTACTATGGATTAGGCCTAGTTAGCACCTGGGTAATGGATTGATGATTGATTAAGTTGATTGGTTGGAACTAGTGGTTGTAATTAGGGATATTGGATTGATTAAAAAGGTGTGGAGCCTATTAGTTTCACAAAGAAGTGTTTTCACTCTGTTGGGGTTATGGTGTTGATCGGATTAGGGAGGATGATCCTAGTGAAGGAGCCAGTTTGGTGTTGTTACAAAAGAAATAGAGTCCCTCTTGAACTTATTGATTGAAAGTCCACCTAGGCCTCTACATCGGTTTGGAGTTTCCTATCATTCTTTCCTTCCATGCAACAACCCTCCTTTCTAGGGACACCAAGTGAGGGCTTTCTAGATCTATGAATTCTCATCACTTCCAGAATCTCCCAATAGTAATTTCATATTGGATATGGTGTATGTAGATGCATTCAAACTTAAAACACCATCCTTGTGTAGCTATATTTCTCATTGCTACTCCTATAGCTCCATTTTAGAGTCTTTTCAAAGCACAAATTCACTATCGAGGATGTTATTCATTCTCATATCTCTTAGCCTATAAAAATATGATTGTAAAAAATATCAATGGGGGTGTTCATTGAATTTTTTGGAACATTGGTCTTCTTCTCATTTACTAGATTACTAGAACTAAGGTATTCTTTTTAGTGTCGAGTAATAATCAGTGTCATTTCTGTCATTTTTCTTTCATAACTTAATCTGTCCTTGTGTAAAATTTTGTAACAATTTGGTGAGCTCTCATCATTTTATTTTGTGTAAAATGGAAGTATTATGTTGTTTCCTCAGATAGAAGATTTTTCAAATTAAGATTCAACTTCTTTAACCGGTTAATAGTTTATTGAACGAAGACTACTGATTTTAATTTTAACCAAAATTTAAATCCCTTGGGTCAAGGTCCAAATTAATGGATTTAGTAAACTAGAGATTGTACTAATTTTGTCAGAACTTATTGCAAATATTCAAACCTTGTTAAACTAGAAGTTGCTTTATATTGATTGAGTTATTATCTCATGTTTATCAAATTCCTTCTAAGTTCGTAGGTGCCACCATATATGTATTATCTTTTCATAATGAAACCAGTCAAGCAAAAATCATTTTGGCTATTTTTTCCCAAGGGAATTTGCTAATTGGATTTTAGTAAGCCCTACATATGAAATTAAAATAATTTTTCTTAAGTAGGCACACTTATGCTAAAACATGAACACTATATTGAATATTCAATTTTTAGGGTACACTTTTTTTTGATTGATTGGTTGCCATTACAAATATAGGCTATTGTGGCATAAATCAACAATGCCATTGGAGTACAAGGCATTTATAGAAAAGAATGAAAAATCATAGCATCTGAGTATGGACACATTATATTGGAGCTTTTGATAGCACATATCTGGTTACTTCTAGTTCATCTACATTATGTTGTTTGGTGCCATAATTTTGTAGCATGGTATAGATGGACTGGGTTTTCTCATTTAAATTTTCTATATTTTAAAATGTCAATCCATTTCAAAGAGATTTGTATATAATGCACATATGTTCAATGTGTCTTTATGTACAATATATTTAAGATGCTTCTTAAATTATTTTAATTCTATGCAAGTAGAGCCTCAAAAAATATGCTTTGAAATTAGATTTTGTTCATTTAACGGTGCCCATGATATTAGGTCAAAATTTTCACTTAGATTAATTCAATAAGCATTATTTGTATGATACATGTTTCAATCTCAATATGTTCAATATGAATCATACTCTAAAATTGAAATACTGACAATGCTTCAATTTTCCTTTCTACAATATGGGAATCACTAGTGTAACTGAGAAAGAGCATGAGGAAGAACTAGAGCTTGCAACATTAATTCTATGTGTTATTCCTATGAGGTAGCTGTACTATGGGATCATAATAAACTTTCTCAAAACCAGACAAAGAGCAAGATATTCAACTATGTCAGTGAGGTAATGCTGCCTTAACAAAATATTAGAGACATAGATTTGAAACAAGATACTTTGTGCTTCACATTTATTTGATGTGTCATAGCACCATGACCAATTTCCAAGCCCAAATGGCCAAGATTCTATGGATTGTGACAAAATGTCGAGTATGCCAACTATTTCCTTTACAATTAGGGATAAAAAGTTTGATGTGACACTAGAGAAGATATGCGCATGCTTTGGGAAAATATTCCCATGATTAATGTCATCACCATCAATGATTTTAGTTTCCTCAAGTAATATTTACTATTATTTGATGTTC
The DNA here is from genome assembly GCA_027943335.1 of Chamaecyparis obtusa. Classification (NCBI taxonomy): domain Eukaryota; kingdom Viridiplantae; phylum Streptophyta; class Pinopsida; order Cupressales; family Cupressaceae; genus Chamaecyparis; species Chamaecyparis obtusa. The sequence goes on along the minus strand of BSBK01001598.1, from coordinate 216,638 downwards.
TTATTGTTCTTTAGTATTTACATATTTAACCACCTATAAATAATGCCATCTTTAGAAAACAATAGAGAAATTATTCTTATAATCTCCTTGGGATGGGTATTCCTCTGTAATTTGTAAAATAATAATAAATTATTAAATCAGTAGCCACTACCACATTGTCAAAATAATCAGGAAATAAAAGTTTCTCTAACTATCTACAAAAACGTGAAAAGAGAAGCAAAGTGATAGGAGATTTATCCTATTTTGTAAGTGGTATGAAAAGATCCCTTTTATGCATAAATGTAATGACCAATCTTGCAATGGGAACATGCAGTAAAGGTACACACAATGTGGTAATGTGATATAACTCCAAAGAGTGTGGTGATGTATTGTGATAAGATTCCATGCAATACGATGAAAATCCACATGACATAGAACTTTGTGTGATAGATGTGTCTTTGGAAATGATATATTTCTATTTGAATATGTTGATAGCTTACAAATTTCACAATATGTCGTTTGAATTCTCCACCATAAAAAAACTATTGACAATATATGACCCATCCAATTGGTCATATTCAATGGATGAGAGGAATTGGAGGAGACAAAATGGTAATATGATAATGATAAAATAGAAAAGTGATAAAATAATTGATAAGATTGTGAAAACATATCAATCTTGTAGCATTATAAATGGATAATATTTTTTAAGCACACACAATAGTAAAGCCAAGAAAATAAACCTTATATAATCATAATATAGTTTTCAAGGAGATTGCATCATTTCAAATAGTTATAGAGCAGTAGTTAAGAGTGTTTAGATAAGTAAATATAAAGAATTCAAATGTGAAAAGTCCAAGGGTAGTAATCAATGATTTCTATAGTGAGCATAACTCTCTAAGAATATAATGCATTAAGAAAAAATGATTATTTTACAAGTACATAGAACACAAAATGCCACTGTGGAAAGTATAGAAAGTGGTGACAATGAAATGGATAAGTCATAAGTAAAGGTCTAAATGGTGATTTAAAAAATAACATGGTAGGCATCTGGTCTCTTTAATCTAATCATCAAATATCCATTAGAGGATTAAAAAATAAAATACATATGAAATTTCAGATTAAAAGGTGGTCCAAGTACATAGAAGAAAGATCCAAAACTTGCAAGGACACAAAACCCTCTAAGTATCAAGGTATAGGAAGAATACAAAATACAAAGGGCTGAGAAAAGAACAAATATAATAATAATTGAAAGGAATTTCCCGAGATATGTCAATAAAATAAAAATCATGGGAGATGGTTATTACTATCATGTTTATGACATTGGATTCAGTACCTTCAAAGATGTTTCTTTTCCATCAATACAAAAAAATGACAGTAAAAAAAATAGAGATTAGCATCAAAGAGAAAATCTGCATGCTAGACATGATGAAGATATTTCATAGGCACCATTACCATTGAAGAATAGAGAGAAATGAAATTCTTTAGATCATTAAAATTACATTGAACACAAAAAGACAATCATCATTGCCTTTGAAGAAAAGAACATAAAGACCAATAAAAGAAAAAGAGCTTCAAATGTGAAAACAAAAAGGGTTTATGTATATCGTAAACATCATAGGGAAGTAGTTAAAAGAAATACTTGAAGACAGGGTGAGTGTTTGGAGTTGAGTCACAATTTCATGGAAGTCCGTGGGGTTGAAAAGTTGAAAAAAAAAATGGGCGCCCTATTATTAAAAATCGGGCGCCTGTGTAGGGTCTACCCCAGTCTTGCATAACTTAGCAATGTTGTTTACTATTTATATTTTCAGTTGATACTATTTGAGTCTCTTAAATACTTTGAAACATAAGTTATTTTTGTAGATATGTAAGATTTCATACCATGTTATTAAGCATTATATTGATGTGAACCTATTCAGGTAATATCCTATGGATAATTATGCAGTTAATCTTTATGGTTTAGTTTATGATGCATTTTGTGAGATATACAAGTTAGGATATATCAAAATGTAGATATTGTTTTTCCAATGTGTAAATGAATGTAGGAGTAAGTGGTTTGTGTGTTATGTTACATATTATATTATGTTTATATGTGGATTTTATTGGACCTACTGATGTGTGCATTGAGTGTGCAGGTAGTTGACCATGGTAATAAACTCGGGGTTTCAAATGCTAACCTATGTATATCCTCTGTGATGCTAAGGTCATGTTTATGAAGAGACATAGACCTCATTGTTATGTGTTTAAATTAGTGAAAGTAAATTGTATGTTTGTATTTAAATTAGTTTTGTGAAATGTTAAATAAGTCATACCTAATGTAATTTATGTGTGTCACTTGACACCTATGTCCTTATGTGTTGGCATGACTAGTAAATGTATCTAGGAAGACCTATTCATTAGTTGATTTTCGGATGCAAACTTCTAGTGAAGTTTAAGAGGACCTAATAGGCTTCTAGAAGGTGATTAGGATTAGTTTTGACCACCCCAATTGATACCTTAAGGGTTAGGGGTCATTTTCAACCCACTAAGAGCCTAGAATACTCATTATGACACCTCAAGAATATCTCATCTTCAAAGTGGCGAAAATGGAAGAGTTTGAGAATTATGGGATAGGTATCTTATCTTATTTGGTGAGTCAGACTCCATTATGAGGGACATGAGTTGGTAGGATAAGGGAGAAAGACTCTAGAGTTTTCCTAATAGTGTCTGGACTTGATATTTCTTGGCTAAAGCCTATTTAGGGAGAAGAGGAGAGAAAAGAAGGTTGATCACCCACTCTCTACTCTTAGAGACCACTAGAATTGGAGAAGGAAGGAAAGGCTTAAGGAGGAGAAAGCTTCATAGTTCCATCTCTTGAACTTTGGACTTAAGGTTGGATATTCTCTATAACTAGTAGCTTATACATGTTTCTTGTATGTGTAATATTTAGGTAGTTTAATGGAGTTTTGTGTAATTTGCTTCAACTCCATGGGTTTCCATGGAGGTATGCAAGTGTTGTATCTTATTTTGTGATGCAAAATATTGTGTTTATTTTAGTGTTGTGTTATATTGTGGTGTTAAGGGAGTTTTCAAGGTGCTCTCATCCTTGGGAAGGTTGGGTAACCTTGAGGGGGAAAGAATATTGGGCAGCCCTTTTAGAGCAGAGCTTCTCCATGTGTGGGAAGTATAAGCATGGATGTTATGGGCTCCATGTGGTCAAGTTTGCCTAAGGGCAAGGGATGGAATTTGGAGAATTTTGAAAAGGAATTTTTGTGTCCATGTGTGGCACATAATTTCCTTACTATTACCTTGACTGTCTACTTTGGGTTCTTGGTCCACTTTCACCCCATGTTATATAGTCTTTAGGAGACTTATGTGTACAACCTTGGTTGGGAGTTTGTTGTGTTTGTCTACATGTTGTTGTTTTGAGTATGTTTGTACCTGTCGGTGTTTGAAACCCCTAGCTCGGGGGTGGCCTAAAAGGCCTACGTTGGGAGGTGAGCCTCCATGGTCAACCTACAAGTTTTATTTATAGGTTCTATGAAGTTTTTGGAAGGAACAAACTTGCCTAGGAGGATTTGTATCTACAAGTTGTTTCATTGATTTATCTTGAAATTTGTATGAGGAGAAAGTTGTAACTACTTGAAATATTTGATTTATGAAAGTTGCATTAATGTTGTAATTCTCTTGTGATGTGAAAGGAGAAATGGTATTTCATTTAAAGTTGTGAAATCTCAATATATTGTGCAAGTAAAATATGCCAATTTTCTAGATGTATTAATGATGTTATCTTCCTACAATGAGGAAGAAGAAATTTGTAATTTATTCAAAGTTGTAAAACTTGCAAATTTGAACTGTATGTAAAGCTTGGGAAAGAAATTAAATACATATTTTCTTATTAGCCAGTTTGTTTATTTAAGCTTTGCCATAATTAAGTTATCAAGATTTATAATCAATAATTTACCTTTCGTATGTAAAGATCATTTGCAAAGTTATTTAATTCTTAAATGGTAATTTAAAAGTGTCATCTCTCAAAAGATATTTGATTAATCTTTTGGTAATTAAATTATTGAATGAAATTTTAAACTTGGATTTGTAGAATTTTAAATTGAATTTTCTCAAAGGAATTATAATTATAATTATATTATTTAGTGGAGTAATATTACGACCTTTAAAATTTCATTTTAGTAATATTCATGTTTGCAATAATAAGACATAAAATCTAGTTATCTATTGTTGTTAGACTTGAAACATTTAAATAAAATTAAACAAAGAAAATATAGATGTTAGATGGGTATTGAAATTTATATTTATATAATGTTTATATATAGATTAATACTTCATTTAATACATTTCTTTTAGTTCTTATAGAAAATTTAAATTTAGGAAGTCATAAATACCTAGTATTGAGAACTATATATAGTTATATGATAATAAAAGTATTCATGAAAAAAAAAATATATATATATACACAGATATAATTAACAAATTAAATTATATCTCATTATATTGTTTTAGATATATTCTAATTAAAAATATCTTGTAGATATTTCTTCAAAATAAAAATATTTATATATTTAAATTAACGGGGTCGCTATATTTTGTCCGGCGATATGGGAAAGGGGGCGGGCTGAAACCCTATCCGATTTTGCTCCTTGGTCGTGTTAGCCATTTTTCTTGTATCCCTCAACTCTAGAAGAGAAATATGAAAACCAGACATAGGGATCTTTGTCCAGTAACACAAATCTACTTGTTCATGCAAACTGAGGGGCAAGAAAAGACTAATTGATGAGGATTTGATCCTCCTGCTTCGAGTTCCACACACTCAGGCGGGTGCACCTAAAACATGATAAGATCTGCATACATAAACACTTACTCACTACAACCTTTTATGCAGACATAAAAATTAGTGGATAGTTCTCAGACTTATAAAACGTGGGAGTTCAACTCAACCAGCCTTATACAGGATCCCACCTGTATGATCTGCTAAGAACTAGAAAAATGGTCAATGTGATAACAAGGATAAACTCCTTCTTCTCTTCGAGCTTTGAGCGCAGGCAGGCTAACCCTTGGATTCATTTCTTCAAAGAATCACTAACAACACTTGTATTTATGAAACACAAGACATAAACATGAATGCTCTCAAACATGAAATTAAAGATGGATTGAATTTTAAAGGTTGATGATGAAAACTGCAAAGCAAACCAGGACCAGTGCCTTGTTCATTGGGTAACAGAGTCATACAAACATACATTCGCAGAAAACCTTAATCCCAAACTCAAAGAAACCAAGTGAAGTGCCTTACAAATCACTTCTCTCACTCCAGTTCTTGGACATCAAATTCATATACAAACCTATAATTCTCAGAACTTAAAATCAAGACTTACTCTCTCCTTGAAAGAAACTTGAATTCAAACTCACAGGTACCTTATAACTGGTATACTGACATGCCTTACAAATCAATACACAAGAATTAAGATCATGCATACAAAGACATCAAACAAGAACTGAATCGGGATTCCCATTGTTCTCATTAAAATTTATCTGTAACTGTACATTTACAATACAAAGACACCAGAAAATAAGACCCAAAGCCTGGAAGCTGCTTTGCAGCATAAATTTCAACATCCATGTTACAATGAGAAAAATCCAAGATATAGCAATTGAGAGTCCATTTCCAAAACCAACTGACAGCTGTCCCTCTTGTATAAAAATATCTTCAACATTCCTCATCTCCCTGCAACTGATTCCCAAGCTGATCCACATTCTCCAAAAACTTCCAATCTGATCTGCAACTGATCTTGATTCACGGATTTCAAACCTGAACTGCTCTTATCAACTACTTTGAAACTGAAAATAGTCATCACCATTAGAATCCTTATTCCGAGACCTTTCCGGAAACATATAACACTTATATGTTTTGTTAAAAAATAAATTTCTAGGCCCCTTTTCCGTGAACAACTATCTTTTAAATTTTTGAATTTTAATCATATAGTCCAAACTATGTTAATTTTTTAAATCTTTTAAAATCTGGCAATTTAATATCATTTTATGTATTTGCCTCAGAAAGCACCAGATAGCGCCACTTGTCATCACCTCATTGTATGCTCAAACTAACCTCAGGTTAAGCCACTGATTGGGAGAACTAGCGACCATATGCATTCTCTGAATCTCTAGATGATCAGACTAACTGCAGTTAACTCTGGAGAACTGGCGAAAGCTCTATTCTCCAATTCTCTAAATCTTTCTTTGACCATGGTTATCATTTGGAGAATGGGCGACTGAGTGTATTTTCTAGTTCTCTGAATCATTTTCACTAACTGTCAAGTATTTGGAGAACTAGAGACTAAGCATTCTCCAATTCTCTGAATGTTTATGACTTAACCATTTGCATTTGGAGAACTAGAGACTAAGCATTCTCTAGTTCTTTGAATCATTTTCACTAACCGCCAGCCATTTGGAGAACTAGAGACTAAGCATTCTCCAATTCTCTGAATGTTATCTCTTAACCACTAACCATTTGGAGAACTAGAGACTAACTGCCAACCATTTGGAGAACTCGCGACCAAGTGTATTCTCTAGTTCTCTGAATGTTATCTCTTAACCACTAACCATTTGGAGAACTAGAGACTAAACATTCTCTAGTTCTCTGAATGTTATCTCTTAACCACTAACCATTTGGAGAACTAGAGACTAAACATTCTCCAATTCTCTAAATGTTTATGATTTAACCACTAGCATTTTTCGCCAGCATTTTTATGCAAAATTTAGTGCTTTATGGTCACTGGCATGCATCCCAATGCACTAGTTGTGCACACTCTTGAGAGCTTTATTCTCTTTATTCATTTCATTATGTGAGTGGTATATCTTTTAAACACTTGAAATGGTCATTTCTTGAGCAATGTGGGATTAAACTTTTGGAAGCCTTGCTGATTTTTTATTGCTGCGAGTACTCAGAGGACCATAACTTTTCATTTTCAAACTGGGTTTTTCTAAAATTTTTGGTGTACAATGAAAATATTGTCATCTCAAACATATGTAAAATTCAGCCCGACCCAGTTTGTATTTTTTGAGTTATGGTAAAAAAACGTGACTGGCTATGCATTCACACTTTTTTTTAACTGGCTCTTGCCTTCAACCCTTTTTTTATCTTCTTTTTCTCCACATGCTTTGCATTTGTCTATGATATTTGACATCACAACATCACTTTGCTTTGATTTTCTCAAAATTTGAGACACGACCTTGATGCATTGCCCTCTAAAAAACAACAATGATAAATGAGCACCAGTAACACTAGCCATTTCTACGTACACAAATATCGTGTACCCAATCTTAGTGATAACTCACACCGGTGACACACTCCTTTGCTCTCACACATCATGGCATTATCTTGTTTGGGCCATTTATTTCACTTTTATCTTTTGCAAAGATTGCCAAATAACGATAGCTGACATTTGAGAGCGGCCTTAAAACTAGCCAATAGCCATCATAGGGTCATGTCACTGAGCACACATGTTCACCTCCAACAAAAAAATATGCATGTCAAAGAAGAAATCTCGAAGAGACCCAAGCCACAAGATAAAACTGACCAAAGTTAGCCACTTAAAACATTGCCTTTCTGCTCTGTCTGAAATCACTTAAGTTGGCTCTAGAATTGGCTTTGAAAACTGACCAAATCACCTGAACAAATCTCACCGCGTGACTGACATAAACCTTGAGATACATAGAATCACTCTGCAAAATGACATCCCTTGACTGTACCCGAGGTGAAAGTTATTAACCTCTGAAGTTTCCCTTTTCATTCTGCTCCTACAAACACACTGTCAGAACCTGATAAACTACATCTGGAATTAGCCTTGAAAAGTGCACGAATGGATTGGCAGGATGCTCAAATCAGAATGAGATATAGTACAACTTGTCAGAAATATAGGATAACAAAAATTTTGATAATAGGATCATCCTGTGAAAAGTTATTAGCAGGCAAAGAAGGCCTCTGACAAAATTGCAGAAAACATAACTGGTCAATTTGCACTTTTTGCAAACAGAAAAGATCTGGCAAATTGACCAAATGAATACATCAAGAGCCACAATCTTACAACATGGAAGTATTTTATGTCTACTATACACTGAGACAAACATACTGATGACCCGATCAACTAGGCATGAGTTATTCATAGTCGAAATAGGGCTCTGGAAAATTGGTGAATAACCAAACAGTGCAAAACACAAAAGCTGCAAATGGAACCAGCTTCAATTTCTCATCAAATGGATTCATCACGAGCTACAAACTGATAGGGGTAGAGTAAAACTTGTCTATAATGCAGGGAAATGATTAAAAGCTTTCTACCAATCTACCGGGTAAAATTTATAACATGTCAAATAGGGTTTCTGACAAAACTGGGAAAAGGGCCAAGTGCAGAAACTAGAAAACACCTCCGAAAGGGGATGAATAAATGGGGTCAAAACTTATCATAGAGGCCTAAAACCTGACACATAAAGAGTATGTAAAGTTTACAACAAGACGCTAGGCTCATATTTTCATGACGCTCTCCAGGGTGCATTTTACTCAACCTCAAAGTGACCCTTCCCAGTGAATTTTACACTTAAGCATTTTCTGACTTAGAGACCTAGAAACGAACTGATGCAAACCCATTTGAACATGCCATCTAAGGACTCAAAACAACTTGATAGGATGAATGCAAAGCAATAAACACATAGACCTCAAGATATGACCCCAAATAAGCCCATACTAGCATGCAATACAAAGTCAAAATGAGCACCTAATCAAAATTTTACATGGTACCTCAAAACTGCATTTTGAGTACCAACATTGTGTCTGTCTAGGGATGGTTGAGCGTAAGATCAGCACAAGAATCTCAGAATCTCTTGGAAGAGCAGACCACCCCAAAAACTAGCTTCTCCTTATCACTCCAAAAACAACTTCATCTTCTTATTCCTCCAAATCCATTATTAGGTTCTAAGGCTCCTTTATTGAAAGAAACTACACTACTGCTGAAAGGAAAGCAACTACAAATGTACAAACTTGAAGCTTATTTACAAAGGCTCAAAGCCCTGAAACTAAAATCAGTCCTTACCCCGATCAAATAAATAATTCTCATCTCCATACAACGGAGGCAAACTGAGATCATATGTTTCATCCAGCCGATTAGAAACATCATGATTCACTTTCAGCATAATACAATAAAAGTGATCAATACACTCACCATTATCTGGCAAAGGAAAGCTATCAGGATACCATGGGTACTGATCATTTTGTGACACTAGAACATCACCCTCTTTATTTTGACTGTCATGCTGAAAATTGGAGCATTCCAACTCAGCATCACGACTGGGAACACCATCATTCCGATCATTAGTTTGCAAGAAAAAATACAGCATTTCTATCTCATCACTTTGCAAACCAACATAACACTTTTCAGAACAAAATTCTGATTGCATAAGTTTGGGAACATTTTGCTGATCACAAATTATATCAGCATCATTTGGAAGGGAACAAACTCCATCAATGAGTAACTCATTGGGCATTAGACAATCTGAGAATACACTTTCAGATTTACCACTTTCTCTAGCATCAAAACGTAAACCAGAACCACAATCAACAAGTTCATGCAAATCTGAACACTCACTAGCACACTCATCATTGTATTCATCAAAAATGACATTATCAAAACCATGACAATGAAATGCACTTGAATCTTGCTGATTTAAAATTGGAGAAAAGATGTCAAGATATGTTTCACTCATCATGCCATTGTCCGAATCACTTTCATCAAAATTTATATTCACCGGGCATGGAATTATGGAAACAAACTTAGTACCATACCTCTGAAAATCAGCATCCAAGAAATTTGAAATCTGCTCACAACTTAGCAAGCACTGAACATCACATTTCATCTCCTCATTTTTACCGCTGATGCTGCAAATCTCTTTTCCATTTGAAGCCGGGACTGAATTTATTTGTCTCACATTACCTTGTGTGAAGTAACTACTGCAAGAACTAACATCTGCATTATATCCATGTTCTTCATGTTCACACAAAACATCACTAAACTGAAACAAATAGTCATTAACATCATGCTGAGAAGAGGGGAAATCTACAAGCTCAAGGAAATCATTATCAACTGAAGATTCATTTTCCACTCCTTGACATTTATAAGTTTCATCATTAGCACAATAACCAGCACTACAACCATCATAGGACTCAGCATCCCCAAATGAACTAGACTCAGCATCATTGAATTCAACATTTATAAAAGAGTCTGTCCAGTCTTTAACATTTTTTAGTGCTTCATCCTTTAAGGACACAGTCCAACTAATTGATTCAGGCATCGAAAGTTCTAGAAACATCTCGGCATACTGGGATTCATGAAAATCTAAACCCACAGGAAGCTCACTACATGCAATAAGAAACTTCTTGTAATAAGATAATGTAGATTCTTCATTTCTTTCTCCTATTGCACATCTTAACATCAATACACAATTATGTTGAATCTTTTGATTTATCAAATGAAGTTCATCTTTATAGCTCTCTAAATCTGACTGAGAGTTTTCAGATCTAGAAACATTCTCTTGATTTATTATAGCTGGGACCTCCATTTTAGCACACTGGCAGAACAATAGAGCTTATTCTCATGATAGTATTTCTATCCAAACTCATGCAACTAGTGACTTCACAGACCACTGCATACTTCTGATACTCTTTACAATAACTGAAAACTTCAAATTCAGAAATATGACTCCAACTTCTTAAAATTATTTTCCCTTTTCTTAGTGACTAATTCACCTATTTAGGGACTGATTTTGTACTTTGATAAAAGTTACCTCGACGTGTTGTCGCTGGTGTAAAATAATGATTTGAAGCCTTCCTCAAATCATCTCTCAAAATTTTATAGAGCCGCCACCTCTTTACAGAGGACAAATTCTGAATCAGCTGAGAGATTTTATCTCAGATCTGAACCTTCTTTCTCAGCAAACAACTTCACAGGATACACTGTTTGCCAGGATCACCAAATTCATTGCAATTCATATTACTACACACTGATCAAACGGAGATTTAGAGTCGCCACTCTCATTCAGTGAGAGAATATAACAATTTTTTAAAAGAACTAGACTCTATAACCAAACTAGACCAGACCCTGGGATGATTCAGCAAAGCAAGGAATTGGACATCTTAACTTGCTGTCATGTATTTCTTCCCCAGCAGAGTCGCCAATTTGTTAGCCATTTTTCTTATATCCCTCAACTCTAGAAGAGAAATATGAAAACCAGACATAGGGATCTTTGTCCAGTAACACAAATCTACTTGTTCATGCAAACTGAGGGGCAAGAAAAGACTAATTGATGAGGATTTGATCCTCCTGCTTCGAGTTCCACACACTCAGGCGGGTGCACCTAAAACATGATAAGATCTGCATACATAAACACTTACTCACTACAACCTTTTATGCAGACATAAAAATTAGTGGATAGTTCTCAGACTTATAAAACGTGGGAGTTCAACTCAACCAGCCTTATACAGGATCCCACCTGTATGATCTGCTAAGAACTAGAAAAATGGTCAATGTGATAACAAGGATAAACTCCTTCTTCTCTTCGAGCTTTGAGCTCAGGCAGGCTAACCCTTGGATTCATTTCTTCAAAGAATCACTAACAACACTTGTATTTATGAAACACAAGACATAAACATGAATGCTCTCAAACATGAAATTAAAGATGGATTGAATTTTAAAGGTTGATGATGAAAACAGCAAAGCAAACCAGGACCAGTGCCTTGTTCATTGGGTAACAGAGTCATACAAACATACATTTGCAGAAAACCTTAATCCCAAACTCAAAGAAACCAAGTGAAGTGCCTTACAAATCACTTCTCTCACTCCAGTTCTTGGACATCAAATTCATATACAAACCTATAATTCTCAGAACTTAAAATCAAGACTTACTCTCTCCTTGAAAGAAACTTGAATTCAAACTCACAGGTACCTTATAACTGGTATACTGACATGCCTTACAAATCAATACACAAGAATTAAGATCATGCATACAAAGACATCAAACAAGAACTGAATCGGGATTCCCATTGTTCTCATTAAAATTTATCTGTAACTGTACATTTACAATACAAAGACACCAGAAAATAAGACCCAAAGCCTGGAAGCTGCTCTGCAGCATAAATTTCAACATCCATGTTACAATGAGAAAAATCCAAGATATAACAATTGAGAGTCCATTTCCAAAACCAACTGACAGCTGTCCCTCTTGTATAAAAATATCTTCAACATTCCTCATCTCCCTGCAACTGATTCCCAAGCTGATCCACATTCTCCAAAAACTTCCAATCTGATCTGCAACTGATCTTGATTCGCGGATTTCAAACCTGAACTGCTCTTATCAACTACTTTGAAACTGAAAATAGTCATCACCATTAGAATCCTTATTCCGAGAGCTTTTCAGAAACATATAACACTTATATGTTTTGTTAAAAAATAAATTTCTAGGCCCCTTTTCCGTGAACAACTATCTTTTAAATTTTTGAATTTTAATCATATAGTCCAAACTATGTTAATTTTTTAAATCTTTTAAAATCTGGCAATTTAATATCATTTTATGTATTTGCCTCAGAAAGCACTAGATAGCGCCACTTGTCATCACCTCATTGTATGCTCAGACTAACCTCAGGTTAAGCCACTGATTGGGAGAACTAGCGACCTTATGCATTCTCTGAATCTCCAGATGATCAGACTAACTGCAGTTAACTCTGGAGAACTGGCGAAAGCTCTATTCTCCAATTCTCTAAATCTTTCTTTGACCATGGTTATCATTTGGAGAATGGGCGACTGAGTGTATTCTCTAGTTCTCTGAATCATTTTCACTAACTGTCAAGTATTTGGAGAACTAGAGACTAAGCATTCTCCAATTCTCTGAATGTTTATGACTTAACCATTTGCATTTGGAGAACTAGAGACTAAGCATTCTCTAGTTCTCTGAATCATTTTCACTAACCGCCAGCCATTTGGAGAACTAGAGACTAAGCATTCTCCAATTCTCTGAATGTTATCTCTTAACCACTAACCATTTGGAGAACTAGAGACTAACTGCCAACCATTTGGAGAACTCGCGACCAAGTGTATTCTCTAGTTCTCTGAATGTTATCTCTTAACCACTAACCATTTGGAGAACTAGAGACTAAACATTCTCTAGTTCTCTGAATGTTATCTCTTAACCACTAACCATTTGGAGAACTAGAGACTAAACATTCTCCAATTTTCTAAATGTTTATGATTTAACCACTAGCATTTTTTGCCAGCATTTTTATGCAAAATTTAGTGCTTTATGGTCACTGGCATGCATCCCAATGCACTAGTTGTGCACACTCTTGAGAGCTTTCTTCTCTTTATTCATTTCATTATGTGAGTGGTATATCTTTTAAACACTTGAAATGGTCATTTCTTGAGCAATGTGGGATTAAACTTTTGGAAGCCTTGCTGATTTTTTATTGCTGCGAGTACTCAGAGGACCATAACTTTTCATTTTCAAACTAGGTTTTTCTAAAATTTTTGGTGTACAATGAAAATATTGTCATCTCAAACATATGTAAAATTCAGCCCGACCCAGTTTGTATTTTTTGAGTTATGGTAAAAAAACGTGACTGGCTATGCATTCACACTTTTTTTTAACTGGCTCTTGCCTTCAACCCTTTTTTTATCTTCTTTTTCTCCACATGCTTTGCATTTGTCTATGATATTTGACATCACAACATCACTTTACTTTGATTTTCTCAAAATTTGAGACACGACCTTGATGCATTGCCCTCTAAAAAACAACAATGATAAATGAGCACCAGTAACACTAGCCATTTCTACGTACACAAATATCTTGTACCCAATCTTAGTGATAACTCACACCGGTGACACACTCCTTTGCTCTCACACATCATGGCATTATCTTGTTTGGGCCATTTATTTCACTTTTATCTTTTGCAAAGATTGCCAAATAACATTAGCTGACATTTGAGAGCGGCCTTAAAACTAGCCAATAGCCATCATAGGGTCATGTCACTGAGCACACATGTTCACCTCCAACAAACAAATATGCATGTCAAAGAAGAAATCTCGAAGAGACCCAAGCCACAAGATAAAACTGACCAAAGTTAGCCACTTAAAACATTGCCTTTCTACTTTGTCTGAAATCACTTAAGTTGGCTCTAGAACTGGCTTTGAAAACTGACCAAATCACTTGAACAAATCTCACCGCGTGACTGACATAAACCTTGAGATACATAGAATCACTCTGCAAAATGACATCCCTTGACTATACCCGAGGTGAAAGTTATTAACCTCTGAAGTTTCCCTTTTCATTCTGCTCCTACAAACACACTGTCAGAACCTGATAAACTACATCTGGAATTAGCCTTGAAAAGTGCACGAATGGATTGGCAGGACGCTCAAATCAGAATGAGATATAGTACAACTTGTCAGAAATATAGGATAACAAAAATTTTGATAATAGGATCATCCTGTGAAAAGTTATTAGCAGGCAAAGAAGGCCTCTGACAAAATTGCAGAAAACATAACTGGTCAATTTGCACTTTTTGCAAACAGAAAAGATCTGGCAAATTGACCAAATGAATACATCAAGAGCCACAATCTTACAACATGGAAGTATTTTATGTCTACTATACACTGAGACAAACATACTGATGACCCGATCAACTAGGCATGAGTTATTCACAGTTGAAATAGGGCTCTGGAAAATTGGTGAATAACCAAACAGTGCAAAACACAAAAGCTGCAAATGGAACCAGCTTCAATTTCTCATCAGATGGATTCATCACGAGCTACAAACTGATAGGGGTAGAGTAAAACTTGTCTATAATGCAGGGAAATGATTAAAAGCTTTCTACCAATCTACCAGGTAAAATTTATAACATGTCAAATAGGGTTTCTGACAAAACTGGGAAAAGGGCCAAGTGCAGAAACTAGAAAACACCTCCGAAAGGGGATGAATAAATGGGGTCAAAACTTATCATAGAGGCCTAAAACCTGACACATAAAGAGTATGTAAAGTTTACAACAAGACGCTAGGCTCATATTTTCATGACGCTCTCCAGGGTGCATTTTACTCAACCTCAAAGTGACCCTTCCCAGTGAATTTTACACTTAAGCATTTTCTGACTTAGAGACCTAGAAACGAACTGATGCAAACCCATTTGAACATGCCATCTAAGGACTCAAAACAACTTGATAGGATGAATGCAAAGCAATAAACACATAGACCTCAAGATATGACCCCAAATAAGCCCATACTAGCATGCAATACAAAGCCAAAATGAGCACCTAATCAAAATTTTACATGGTACCTCAAAACTGCATTTTGAGTACCAACAGGTCGCTCGCGCAGTGAGTATAGCACTGTGTGAGCACAGTTGTAACACTGCCCTCATTGTAGTGTAGTGGTATGAACAGAGACTACTGAGATGGTGGTTGTGAGTTCAAACCTCACAATAGAAATTTTGCTCGGCCCTTCTTTGCTTTTCTTGTCGGCTTTGGCCCTGCATTATAATCCGAAAATTAAATTATTATTAGAACAGAGACTAAATATTAGTGGTAATATTTTAAAAATGGGAAATAAATTTAATCTATAATTTAAACTATGAAACTTTGTGGGTTTTTAACCCAATTTTATTTCTCTTATAAGTGGAGTATTTATAGGATTGAGTTTTAAAATTAATTGAATATTATAAGAGATGGATTTCAACAATAAATGTATTTTGGTTCATAAATGGGATTAATATCTTAGCAAGTTTATCTTGAAGTTTTAGAAATATATTTGATTTATAGATTTTAGGTAGATATTAAAGTGCTTTATGTAGACTTTGTGGATAGAAAAATCTAGAACTTTATCACAACATTGTTTATAGTTTCTAATTTCACTTTAAAAGTTATTTAAAAATCAAATAATATCTTAGGATAAATATGGAAGATATTATTCTTCTAGGAGATTCTAGAAGAGAATATCTTATGAAATGAAAGTTAATGTTTATTATAAATAATGGAATTCAAAACTATATAGATTTTAGTTAATTGAGTAGTTGTTTTACTCAAGGAATTGATCTAGAAGATTCCAAGCTTGATTACTTAATTCATCTTTTATGTTTTAAATAAAATTTAGAAATTATTTGTCATATTTACTTTGGTTAAGAAACTTCTAGAATGTTAGTTAATTATTATTTAAATTAAAGTAAATAGAATTTGTTGACTATTAGTCATAAAACTTCTAGGGACAAATTAGATATTTCTTTGGGATATTTTTATATTTGTAAAGTAAGTTATAATTTATATAAATAGATATAAAAGAATTGTTTCTTTTAGTTAAGGTCATATCTATAGATTAAATGGGTTACATTAGGGTAACACAATTATTTAGTATTGGGTTTTAGATTATTAAATTAATATTATAATCATAAAGTGAACGAAATTATATCGTTAAGATCGTAACGAAGCTTTCATATCGTCAAGTATAGAGTTTTATTTTTATAGTGACTTGTTGACCAAAATCAGGTACAGTTGACTTTGGGTCAACTATTAGTCAAACCTAGGTAATTCTTCTCGGTTTGCATGCCTAGACCTTCCATGTTGATTTTAGTATCATTTTAACCTATTTACACGTCTATCGATGCATGGTTGACTTTTTGGTCAACTTTGGTTGACTTTAGTCAACTACCTCATTTTATGCGCCGATCAAAGTGTGTGGCTTAGGGAAACCCTTTGGGTTTATTTGGAAGCAATTTTGAGAAGTTTGACTTTGGGTCAAACTTGGTCAAACTTGGTCAACCTTTTGGTTGGATCCTGGTATCATTTTTGAACACTTGACCAAATTGGTAAACCTTTTTCCTTCTGCATCATTTTGCACGTACTCAGTATGCTAGTGCCAGACTGTTTTAAACTTTAGCAAACTTTGTTGGCTATGCATGTGTGATGATAGTAGTAAACATTAGGTTTTAGAAAAAAATTTGTAGTTGTGTTTTGCTCAAACTTTTGGGCATGATAGCCCGATTCTTATAAATCAGGCACTCGTTTTGTAAAAATCGGGCACCCGTTCCTAAATGCTATTTTTTTTTGACCAATTTCCTGTCATTTTCACCTTTAGAAAATGGGATCACATTCAACAGAGCTTGAGTGCCCGATTTAGCTTCGCCTGCCAACCCTAGCTGCCATTTTTTTTGTGTTCCAGGTACGTACTATTGTTTTTTTATTTTTTATTTTAATTTTTGTCATTAAAAAATATATTTTCAAGTTTTTTTAAATTAAAAAATGTAGTTTAATTTCTTGTTTTCAAAATTATTGTATAAATTTAATTGTATTTTATTTTTCAAGTAGTTCTTTTAAATTTTAATTTACTTTGTAAATTAGCATATCTATGTAAAAACCAAAACCCTAGGTAGTAAAACAAAAACATAAATAAGTATACAAAATTAAAGTAGGAAACCCTAGTCTTAGAAAACAAAAACATAAACCTATACAAAATTAAACTAGGAAACCCTAGTCTTAGAAAACAAAAACATAAACCTATAGAAAATTAAATTACGAAACCCTAAACTTAGAAAACTAGAAACCCTCTCTCTCTCTCTCTCTCTCTCTCTCCTCTTATCTCATCTTTTCTCTCTTACAAAACATAGTTTAATGTTGTTTTCAAAATTATTGTATAAATTTAATTATATTTTATCTTTCAAGTAGTTATTTTTAATTTTAATTTATTTTGTAAATTAGCGTACCAAAGTAGAAAACTATTATTTTATCTTTCAAGTAGTTAATTTTAATTCTCTCTCTCTCTCTCTCTCTCTCTCTCTGCTCTCCCTCCTCTTATCTCATCTTTTCTCTCTTACAAAACATAGTTTAATGTTGTTTTCAAAATTATTGTATAAATTTAATTATATTTTATCTTTCAAGTAGTTATTTTTAATTTTAATTTACTTTGTAAATTAGTGTACCAAAGTAGAAAACTATTATTTTATCTTTCAAGTAGTTAATTTTAACTCTCTCTCTCTCTCTCTCTCTCTCTCTCTCTCTCTCTCTCTCTCTCTCTCTCTCTCTCTCTCTCTCTCTCTCTCTCTCTCTCTCTTTGTCTCTTTGTCTCTGTCTCTCTCTGTCTCTGTCTCTCTCTATCTCTGTCTCTGTCTCTCTCTGTCTCTCTGTCTGTCTCTGTCTCTGTCTCTGTCTGTCTCTGTCTCTGTCTCTATCTCTGTCTCTATCTCTGTCTCTGTCTCTGTCTCTGTCTCTGTCTCTGTCTCTCTCTATCTCTCTCTGTCTCTGTCTCTCTGTCTCTGTCTCTGTCTCTCTGTCTGTCTCTGTCTCTCTCTCTCTGTCTGTCTCTCTCTATCTCTGTCTCTGTCTCTCTCTCTATCTGTCTGTCTGTCTGTCTGTCTGTCTTTTAAGTTTTAATCATTTAAGTAATTCTTTGTAAGGTAAAATATAATTTACAGTATGTTAAAATTTTAAATTATCATGTTTTTATATGTACGCAGATTGGCAATATGGATGATTTTCATATTGATGAGCTTATAGGTTAGCATGAACCACCACCACCACCTCCACCTCCACCTCCACCTAGAGAGTCGAGGGATAATATTAGGAGAAATGTAGAGGTGATCATGAGAGACATAAATATTATTAGACATGATCCCTTTCCATTGGCCCAGCTACTACGCCTTGCAAATAGCATGCAAGGCATAGTAGATTATGTACACACATTATACTCAGAGATTGATAGTTTTGAGTCATGGAGGGAGAGTATGCATGCATATTATGCTGATGACCTCTCTTATAAAGAGATTAATGATTTAAAAATTACAAAAGCTGATTTGGCACACTTTTTTTATAACCCTACAACGGGTGAGTAGATACTTGGCAACAAGCCACGTATTTCCATTAGATGGTGTAGACACCTGGGTATGGAAAAGCATTTTTGGGAGCGGTGGTGGATGGTATTTGACAATCCACCACATGCTAATCATGAGGTCCCACTTTATTTTTTGAAAAAATTATGGGCTGAATTTGTATTGGGTAGGAAACCCAATTATTTTGACATGAAATCATTATAAGGGGTTGGTTGGGGTATGCCACAGGATAGGCTAGGGGCCAAATTGAGTGATAGAACTATAAATCATGTGTGCAATGAGCCTCTTGTTCCTCTTCCTTCTCCTGTAGTTCCTGCACTTGTCCATCATTGAGCAGTGCAGTCATCTCTTGGTTCTTTGAGTACCCTTACGAGAAATTTGTTACAGCACTTGACCGAGGTGAGGGCTGCCCCTAGCATAGCACATGTTTGCACAAGTTGTGGGGGCATATGTACAGGTCCCTAGTCTGATCCAAATGCTGCTCATGCTGTCCTTGTTGGATATGGTGATGATGATGGTGGCGCACATGGTGGATATGTTGATGATGATGGTAGTGCACATGGTGTTGCTGGAGATGATATCCCTTCATTTGTTGATTTACTCAGTGCAGATGATGATCATCCTGCACAGGTAAATTTAATTATAATTTATATAGTGCAATATTAAATTTCTTATTTATGCAATTATGAGCCATAACATGTGGATTTTTTTGGTGAACAAAGGAGGGTTGACCCTCCAACATTCATTAGTCGTCATTATATGACATCAACACCTCGACATCTCAGTGCTCCATTCACAGTATGCACTTTGATCTTGATACATTTAAACTTTAAAGAAAATAAACTGTAATTGATAATGTGTTTGACATATTTTTTTTATTTTTTAGGGTCTCTCATGTACCATTGAGATTGGAATTCCTTCATTCTCTGCCCCACCAGTCACCGAGAGTCAACTGCATATACCTGTAGTATGTTTTTCATTTATTAATTTGAAGTATTTATATCTTACTAATTTATGTACAACTTTGATTCACACTTATTTTTTTGTGATTAGAAAACTTTTCAACTATGAAATTTATACACGACAAAGAATTATGGGATATTCAATTGTAGGCTTTTGGATTGTCTCATGTTGCACAATCACATTTATGTCCTGACTCATCAGTGACATTAGCTACGTGTCACACACAGGTAATGTACACATGTTTTTATTCCATAAATATATAATCAAGTTATATATACTATATAATTTATGTATATATGTACTATAGGTTTGATTCATGCTTTATATATGTTGTTTAGGTCGACACCACCATGAGTCTTGGCATGGCTATAGGATTAAGCCAAATGCAGCCATCGACACTATCCTTTGAGGTGATGATTAATTTAAGTAATTTTTCAATGTCATGTGTGTATCTAGATCTTTTTCAATGTCCCGTGTGTATCTAGATCTTAGATGATTAATTTAAGTAATTTTTAATTTGTACTTTAAATGTTTTTACAGGACTTGGCTTCATCCACTTTTCATGTAGTTGAGGATGAGGGTACTCGAGACCAGACAAAGTAGGATGAGGGTACTCAGGACTAGACAAAGCAAGATGAGTGTACTCAGGACCAGACAGAGCATGTTGATGCATCACAGTCCTCTTCATGTGGAGTGAACAGGACTGTAGATCAGCTAGATGAGTAGAGTTAGATTATGATGACTATTTGGACTATTTGGACTTGTTTTATGATGACTATTTGAAATTGTTCATATTTTTTTTTATGACTATTTGGACTTGTTTTATGATGACTACTTGGGCTTGTTTGAACTTGTTCATATTATTTTAGTTGTTGTTAGAGTAGGACTTGCATTATATACTAGTCCACTTGTTATCATATATTATACTTGAACTTGTTTTTAGAGTAAGCCTTTGTTTTGTGATTGTATGTATATATCATGAGTTGATATGATGAACATTATGATACATGTAAATTATTTTAGGACTTGTTATGTTATTTATCTTAATCATGAGTTGTTATTTATATATATGAGCTTATGGAAAATAAATCATTTTTAATATCAATTGTAATTAAACTTATCAATTTATCCTAAAAAAACCATCTATCTAACAATGAGATCTATTAATTCATGTGTAATTGATCTAAGTACAATATCTAGATACATGTTACAAGTAATATGAACACTTTGATTAACTATAAAAAAAAAAATCTAGATCTAACAATGACATCTATTAATACATGTAATTGACAAGAACAATATGGATGTTACAACCTTAATAAATATTAAACAATGAGATCTATTATGTGAACATAATCTGACCAATGTGCATAGTTTAATATTTACAACAAAATTAGGTGAATACAAAGTTACAAATTTAACTTAAATATTTAAAACAAAATTTGATGTATAAAAGTGAGTTCATGTGAACTTATTTGTTATAAAGCCAAAATTGTATGAATACAAGAGTGCATTGTACTACAAAAATAGTTCATGTCCATGTTCTTCCAGACATCTTGCATCATAAAAATAAACATGTTGAAATGTTAGAATTTATAAAAGTTCATTTAAAGTTAATTTTAATTTTAATTTCAAATCTATATCTCTAAATTATAAATTATGACACTTCAAAGAAGATATGTAGAAAATATATACAAATATGACAATTGAACAAAAACTTACATGTATAAATTTGATTCAACCTAATGTACCATCAACATCCTCTCTTTTCTGCAATGCATCTATGTTCTTCCTGACATCCCGCATCATAAAAATAAACATGTTGAAATGTTAGAATTTAAGTACTCGAGTTCATTTAAAGTTAATTTTAATTTTAAAGTTAATTATGACAATTGAACAAAAACTTACATGTATAAATTTGATTCAACCTAATGTATCACAACATCCTCTCTTTTCTACAATGCATCTATGTTCTTCTTGACATCCTGCATCAGAAAAATAAACATGTTGAAATGTTAGAATTTATGTACTCGAGTTCATTTAAAGTTAATTTTAATTTTAAAGTTAATTATGAAAATTGAACAAAAACTTACATGTATAAATTTGATTCAACCTAATGTACCATCAACATCCTCTCTTTTTTGCAATGCATCTATGTTCTTCTTGACATCCTGCATCATAAAAATAAACATGTTGAAATGTTAAAATTTATGTACTCGAGTTCATTTAAAGTTAATTTTAATTTTAAGGTTAATATGACAATTGAACAAAAACTTACATGTATAAATTTGATTCAACCTAATGTACCATCACCATCCTCTCTTTTCTGCAATGCATCTATGATTGCCTCATGCTCTTCCATTGAAAGTGTCCATAATAATTTATTAGCAGGTCTCCCTTTGTATCTTTCCAATTTGATATTTGTTGCCACTACCAAATGGGAATAGTGTATAATCTTGTTTTCTGATTGGTAGTCTTCAAAAGTTGGTAAACCATTCCTTCTTGTTAGGTATTTGCATAGCCATGTACCAACTACCACAATAGACCCAATTGGATACGACAAATTATCATCATCTACTTGATGGCATATCAATTTTTTCTTGGGTTCTACACATCGAGCTAACCAATACTCTGTCTGCTCTTCATTATCCTCAGGTGCAACAACATCATACACATGTCCTGCAAAATAAAATTAAGTACATGTGCACTGTAAATAAAACTTGTTTAAAGGTTTATAATTCAAATATATATAATCATAAATTATATGACATAAACACATGTAACTAATATATAATTTAAAGTTTTACAATAAATTGTATTAAATTACCAGGTTGTATGAGATCTGAAACATGATCATAATCTTCTGATGCAAAGGCATGATCCAGGTCTTCATTTATTATATCATCATCTTGTCTCTCACTAGGTGTTAAGGATTTTTGTTGCCATTCTTCAACCCATTTTGTATTCTCTCATTCTTCCCATTCACCTGCAACACAAAATTGACAAAACCATGCAAGCTCCCTAGTCCATATAGTCCAAGTGTTAGAATTAGAACTCCTAAATGAATGCCATTTAGTCGATCTAGTGATTGTATTACAATCATATCTTGAAAGGATATTCTTCTCTTCAACTAGCCAAAAAAAATGTTTGATTGTAGAGTTCTAACTTGATCCTGTAGACAAACTTGTTTTACACCATTCAACAATTTCATGTGCATCTTTAAATTTTGATTTTTCGTCAAATTTGAGTTTCTCTCTACAAAGGGCCCTCTTAACACATGCATTGACACCATCATGTTCTCCCTTCCTGTGTCCAGCCTCAAAAAAACTCTAGATATGTTGGATATTTATTTTCTTGTGCATCCTACTCAACCAATAAAATATTCTAGCATTCTTGAATTGCCCTGTGCAATTATCTAACCATATTAGATGTTGTGTTATATGAATTTCTCTCTCCCTTAAATTTTTATAAAAGGTATTAAAGCAATGCTAGACAAACTCCAATGAGTGTAACTTATTATCACTCATATAGAAATGGTACTCTCTCAATATTTTTTGATCCTCTTTTGTACTATTAGGTGCATGTCTATAAACAATATGAACAAAAATTGTTACTTGCACTGAATTATAATATTGTGGTTGGATCTCATCTTGTGGTGCAAGCGTGTAGTTCTCTACAAAGTCAACAACTAACAGTATACTACCAATTGGAAATGTATTCTTGCATATGCAAAATTGTCCATCAAGCCATCTAGAATTGTGAGAGTGTTTCACATATTTAGGTACGACCTTACTCTTGAATTCATTCATAAAAGCATTAACACTAAGTTTTTCAGTTATTAGGTCACATCGTTTTCCAACTTTTCCATCCTTCAATGGATACTTAACAGTTTTAAATCTTTGTACATCAACTAATTGTTGTCCAAAATCAAATGAAATATTTTCATGCAAACATTCATCTAATAATGTAAGATTGCCACATACATCACATACACCAGAAACACATGCATTCAAAAGATAAAATTTCTCATTAGGTGGGTTACAAAATTTTATAATGATAACGAAATTGAACATGAGTTTTACAAAAACAAGTGATTCTTTCTTTGTTAATACTTACATACCATGGTCTGACATGAAACTTACTAGATTCTGAGCACTAAATTTTATATTACCGAAGTTTTTCAAGATTCAATCTTTAAGTGCTTCAAATTTGGACATCAATTGATAGAAATTTTGAAAAATAGAGAAAACACTTCCACTTTTTGGCCAAAAGTGGGACTCAACTTCTTGCAGCCACCCAACAAAAAAAAATGCAAGGATAGAAAAATACACGGGATACCAATATTTTTCAAAGGTTCTCTACTGTCCTTAATAATGAAAGAAGTTTTTTAGAATTGGATCAATGTTTCAAGGGTCACTCATCACTTATGTATGGTTGAATATTTAAAGAATTCATTCACTTAAATAGGGAGATGTATGTCCTACTTAGAGAGTCACTTTCACAATATTTCATAAGTATATTCTTTATTTTAGAGAGGGCAACATTTTTCACTATTTGAGATCACCAATTTCATAATTAAGGATGACCTTTTCATGGTTTTGAGCTATCATATTCAAAGGCTAAAAGAGGTTCATATGTTCAATAAAAAATCTGATTTTAGAACATATATTTATAAGACATCGAGAATTATAAATATAAAGAGAAGACACAAAGAGGCATAACTACAAAACCATATATTTAAAAGATGTTCCATTGAAATGCATAGTCACTATAATAAACAAAAAAGATAAAGACTCACCATAATTATTTTATAATATATGGATACATGTTATTCACAATAAGAGATGATTTCCTTAAGCTATAGGATGCATTATGATAGTCATTTATGATTTCCACCAATTAGCATCTTCAGAAGAAACTTATTCTTACTCTAGATGGTGTGAAAGAATATTATATCTGATATTTTCATGGAAATGGTATGAGAAAGAGAACATGAGGCTTCATTTCAAGAAAAGAAAGTGATCTTGAAATAATAAAGAATAAACAATTAAAATAGTATGCATACATTATGTTTATGAGAATAATCTTCAAGATGTAAATCTTAAAGGTAGAAAGTTTCTCTTTCGAAACATATGTTCATATTTTAGTGACATTATCTCCAAGCTTATTGTATTGATCTTATAGATTAGAAAATTATTAATTATTAGGAGCATGGAAATGGTGGTTGTGATTGATCAAGTATGAGAAAATAATGATGATGTGAAGTGGAAACAAGCATCACTATTATGCAATGAACATTAATATAGTGAGTGTCATTGACTAAAGAACATATAATAGCATCATAGGCATGAGAAAAGTATAGATCCAAACCATAGTCCAAGTAACACATTGTCATGGATATGATAAATGAATCTACAAGTAACATGTCAACACATGAGGTTTAAATGAGAGCTATAGTAATTATAAAGTAAATTAGAATATTATTCAATGCAGAAGGTGACATCTTTTTGAGCAATTATTGTAACATGTAGGAACAATGAAGTTTGTCGAATACAAATGTATTTTTCATTAGTAGTGTCAGCTTTTTATCAACTTTATATATAGAGACAACTTCATTAATATATTGTGTATCATTATTACTCAAGCTTTTAAATATTTTTATACTTCAAATAAATTTAAAATATATTCTATTTTATAGGCTTGCACAAGTCCTACTAAAAGACATGTTAAGCCTTCCCTTTGAAAGTGAAAGGTTTGATGTTTCCTTTGAGAAAGGGACTATGGTAAGGCTACTAAGAAATTCAATTCTTGGTATTATTATTTATAGGCTAATAATTATTTGTAGAAAATCATATCTGGAAAAATTAGGATGCAAAATTTTGGGGCATGATGAGTGTTACATGTAATTGTTGGACCCAAGCATGATACAATTCCTAGGGACCAATATAGGACAACATAAGAGAATAAATTAATACCATGAAAGAAAATTCATGATAACATGCAAAAATGTAGGGCTCTTAGTTCAATAGACCGCTCATAGAAGATAACAGGAGAATTGGCTTCCATAAATGCTATAGAATCATGGAGGAATGGCTACAAGAATTGACTGCGAAAGGTTCTACTGATGGATCTGTCGCATAGGTAATTAATGTTTCCCATTAGAGCTTACTATTTTTTTAATGTATTATTTCTCCTACACCATTATTGCTAATATATTTAATATTTTATATATTTCAGGTATTATTCTTCATGTCATGTCAATGATCATGTGTAAACACCGCCTCATTTCATGTCAACCCCACCTGTATTGTTGACTACAATGTCAAAAACATGCAACATGAAGACATCATCTACTGCACATCATACTGGTAGAGCTCTCTTTTTCTCTCTTTTGTTATGTGTTTATCTCCCTTGAAGTGCTCTTTCTTAGGGGCATTTTATAATGGATTCATTTTTTGTAGCAAGAGATGCACATGGGGATGCACTAGAGGAAACTACTGGTGATAACATACCATAATTTCTTAAATCTTCCCATATTTCTAGTACAATAATCACATAGGCCACATTGGTGGTGAGCGATGAAGAATTGATTCCCTTAAAGATATAGAAGGTTAAAAGTACTTATTGTTGGAAAAATGGTCAGTGCTCCCCTCGGGATTCATGACATGGCTTAACCACCGCCTATGTCTTCTACAAGTCTAGTGGTTGTATCACAAATTAACAGGTCAATCTTTTGGTGCAACGGTAACTACTACTTGTAACAAATGGTATCAGAGCTTGGTCACAGGTTTGAAACCCCTCGGGTAACGCTAAGGGGGACATTTTTGGAAAAATGGTCAGTGCTCCCCTCAGGATTCATGACATGGCTTAACTGCCTCATGTGTCTCCTATAAGTCTAGTGGTTGTATCAGGCATTAAAAGGTTGAGCTTTTGGTGCAACAACAACTACCACTTGTAACACTTATTCATTGTTGGAACATTCTGTTAGGAATGAATATTGACTATGTCCTATGGGGGAGTATTTGGAGTCATTATGTAGCATTTGTATGTTGCATTCATGACTATATTTGTCATTGATATCAACACATTGATTTAATGGAGAATAGAAGAGAAGTGGATAGTGTTTGTATTAGCGCACGTGAATAATTGCAGATTAAGCTATGTGGAGTTAAGGACTGATTCTATATTGTGTCCTGAGATTGTAGTTAAGAGTGCGTAGGAAAATTCAATTATTCATGACAGTTATGTATAATTTAGTGGAAACAGTATTTATAGTTTGTGATAGCTAGATTATATCTCCTAATCAGGATAGAATCTGGACATGTGAATATGAATAGAGGTTAATGATATTTTAGAGGTGACCTAGATGAGACAAAATTTTTTGAGGTCACACATGTGAAGAATTATTTAGTTTGGAAGTTGGCAGTCTTATGTGGTTATCAAATATTATGTAACATGTAATGATTTTTATTTTGTAATGGTTAAGCCTAGTTGGCCGACTCATTTTTAATTATTAAAGTGTGGTAGAAAAGAAGGATTGTTTTCCTTGATTGTAAAAATATTGAGATATGACGTGTGGAATTGAGTAGTATAGGTTGATGTTGATGTTGTAAGAGGATATGTGAATTGAGAAAATTTAGTACTGCAATCTAGTGAAGTAGTTAGTGCGGTTGTGGAACATACAAAAGAATTGATAAGATAAATGATTGTTGGTATTATTCTATCTAAATACTAAAGAGATCAGTTGGACAATATGTTCGTTGATCTTTCCCTTGAAGTTGTTTGGATAGTGGGTCCTTCAGCCTTCCATAACTCTTAACTGGGTTAGAATATTTTAACAGGGATTCAAAGTCTCCTAGCATGAACTAATATGTAGTGAATGTACTTCATAAGACTCCTAACAAAGTCCATCCTCTAATAAGGAATTTTCATATTAGTACATCCTTTTGGGGCATCATTCCCACTGGGGTTTACTCTCTGATCAAGAGTTTCCCTAGTTAACATATCTTGTGTTATTGTTTATGTTTATATTTCTATCATTTCTATTTATATTGGTTACATGGTTAAAATATTATAATGGTATTATAAGTTGTTTTTATCTGATAACTGATTCACCCCACTCCCCCTCTCAGTTATCTTGGTGGACTTTAATTTCTAACAATTGGTATCAGAGTGGAAGGTCCTTGAAGGAAAAGTTTAACAACTTAAGGAGATCTATGGTGAGTCATTTCAGGAAAGAAATCCCTAAGTTTGATGGAGTTAATTATGATAGCTGGAAAGAAAAGATGAAGAGACATTTGTTATGTTTAGGACCGGGATATTGGTAGATCACAAAAAATGATAAGACTATCATTGAAAAAGATAAACTTGAAGATTGCACTGATAAGGAAAGAGAGATCTATTCATGTGTAACATACTTGTGAGAGAAGCACTTTTGTCATCTCTTCTAGAGAATCAATACAATCAGGTAAAAACTCTAAGAATATCTCATGAAATTTGGTTAGCTTTACAATCTACTTTTGAAGGTGATGTACATGCTAAGAGAGTTAGATTACAGAATTGGATATGTGCATTTGAAGATATAAGAATGATGAAAGATGAATATGTTAGAAGCTATATTGGTAGGATATCAAAGATTATTGCAGGTATCAAATCTTGTGAAGGAAACAAAACGGAAGTTGAAGTTATATGGAATATCTTAAAGACATTGACCCCTATGTTTCAGCAGACAACATAGATGATTGAACAAGTTATACCTCAAGTACTGAAAATTTTACCAGAGAAACTCTTCTTGGAAGATTAGAAGCAGTAGAGACAAGCTTGAGACAGTCTAGAGACTTACCTATAATTGAGACAACATTCAACACACTTAGTGTTCACCCTACTTTGACAAGAAGTACAAGTGTCACTCAAGATTATGCCAGTTATAGTAGATCTAAGACTAAAGAAGAAAAAAAGATTGAGGAAGGAATTTCCTTGCTTGTGAAAAGAGAACCTGGATGTAATAAAATCTTTAAATGTTGGACTTGTCAAGAATATGGTCATTTTGCATCTAAATTCCCTAAGAGAGTGAAGAAATATAAGAACTTTAAACCTAGAAGATTTAAAGAATGTTACTATGCTAATGATGAAGAATTTGAGGCTAGCATTCAGAGAATGTTAAGTGAAAGTGATAATGAAAGAGATGACATAGGATTTGTAGCAATAAGAGAAGACAAATCTAAAACTGAAGTGAGAGAAGGAAAATATTTAGTTTCTCAAGTAGAAAAGAAAATCGATTGGATCATAGACAGTGGTTGTTCACATCACATGACTGGAGATATGAAATTTTTTATAAAGTTTAACAACTATGATGGAGGAATTGTTAGATTTGGAAACAATGCACCTTGCATGATAAAGGGAATAGGATCTATTACTCTTGATGGAAAGACTAACAATGATGATGTTTACTTTGTGGATGAATTGAAACATAATATTTTGAGTGTTGGAGAGTTAGTTGATAAGGGATATCAAGTTTGGTTTACTGAGAAGACTTGTGTGATCAAAGATAAGAATGGTAATATGATTAGAACTAGATCAAGAATCAGAGGTAATATATTTTAGTTTAATCCCTCTAAGATGATACATTTGATTACTAAGATTGATGACACTTGGTTATGGCACAAAATATTTTGTCACATAAAATTTGATAACATTGTGAAAGTAAGTACTACACTTGCGGTGAGAGATTTACCTAATATTATGAAACCTACTAACATGATATGAAAAGAATGTGTAATGGCTAAGTAGAAAATAAGTTCTTTTCCTAGTAAGAAGTTCACCACAATAACAAAATTGGAAATTATTCACATAGATCTGAGCGGTCCCGCACCGACTAGAGGATTCTATGGTGAAAGGTATTTTATGATTTTTGTTGATGACTTTACTAGAATGATGTGGGTAGAATTTCTTAAAGAAAAGTATGAAGCATTTGATAAGTTTAGATTGACTAATAACAAAGTTGAGACTAAATTTGGAATGAAGATTAAGTGTTTAAGATATGATAGAGGTGAAGAATTTACTTCTAAGGAATTTAATTTTTTTTGTGAATAAAATGGTATTAAGAGACAACTTTCAACCCCTAGAACACCTGAACAAAATGGTATTGTAGAAAGAAGGAACATATTAGTAATTGAGGTAGAAAGAGCTATGTTATTTGAAAATGATTTAGCAAAGACATTCTGGAGAGAAGCAATGAATACAACAATATATACAATGAATAAAGTACAAATCAAAGCAGACACAAACAAGACACCTTATGAATTATGGTTTGGACATGCACCATCAGTTAAGTATTTCAAATTTTTTGGAAGAAAATGTTATATTAAGAGAGTTGACGACATTGGAAAGTTTGATCCTAGAAGTGATGAATGTATATTTATTGGTTATTCATTGAAAATAAAAGATTATAGTTGTTTTAATAAATGAACTAAAACTATTGTTGAGAGAACAAATGTTAAAGTTGATGAAAATTTCAAAATTTAGAAAAAGATACTTGATTATGAATCAGATGAAGAAGTTTGTCCAAGAATTGATCAAGAAATTATTGAATTATTTTATGAAACTGACAATGATTTTCACAATGAGAATTATATTGAGGAAATAAGAGAAGAACCAAGATCAGAGAAAAGAATTGAAGCAAGAACTTGTTAGAAATAGGGAATACTGAGAGGGGGGGGGGGGGGGGGGGTGAATCAGTATTCTAAAAACTTTATCTTTTACCCAATTATGGATATAATAGATTATCTTTATACATGCATAACATAAGAAACTAAACAATATGCATAACAATAAAGAACTCATAACACATGATATGTTCTCGAGGAAACCCTGGCCAAGGGAAAACCATGGTGGGGATGGTACCCACAAGATCCACTAATCAAAAGTATCTTGTTAAGGATGTTGAACCTATTAGGAGTCTATTACATATGTATAGTGTATCAGTCCTGATTAAGGGACTATAGGCCTTGTTAGAAGCCTCAACCCTGTTAGGAGTTGTAGATACAAAAATCTAATTACAAGATGAGCCCACTGCCCAAAAAAGTAATATACAATGTAGGTCAAGGTACATAACCTTATTCTACTTGTATTAATATTCCTTTTCTGCTCTTATCTTTGCATCATCACTATTACATTCGCTTTACAATTACATTCATTACATTACTTTTTCATCACTTCTTTTCTTTACAATTACAATTGCATATATACAAGTTATTAAGGATAATAAATTTACATGGTCAGCTTCCATATATCTTTATCTAAGGGTTAAAATCTAGGATGTCATCCCTTTATATTGTTAAGTCATTATTTTGATAAACAAAATAATCCCTTAATTCTTTACCAATTCTGCTTTCATATTCTATCCTGTCGGCTTCACACTGTCTTCGGTAAAACTATCATAACTAATTCCGTACATTCTGTATTGACTTGCACTCTAAGATGGGTCATCAATAGCCATCATAGCATCTATGTTCAAGTGTGCAAGAACTTAACTTGCTCCAGTCAATGTCGCAAACCAAAACTATATCCTGATACGCTGTGAAAACACTGTCTCACACTTAGACAAATTTGCATTGCGATCTGCCATACTTGCTCTCTGATCTGTGCACTCTTAATGTGGATCACATGTTTCCATAATGACAACATCTATGTACTCACTTCAGCCAAATTTCCAACAATCTCCCCCTTTGTCATTGGTGTTAACATATGAGAAAATTGGCTAAGTGTACAAGTCAAAATCTCAAAAAATTTATAACAAAATTTTGGCCATAGTATAGAATATGTATACTATCCTTATAACTCCTCAAAATATACTTCCTGATACAAAAATTCATATAATACTCCCCCTAAGAGTATCAATCCTCATATACATAACAATTTTCTACTTTACTACAATCACTCCCCCTTTGACAACAATGACAAAATAAAGTAGGAAGGATTACAAAATTGTAACCCAAAAAAGATATTATACCTCCATTTACTTATTACAAAGCTGGTAGGCTTGCAATACAATCTGCAAAATTTACTTTCATGGCTTCAAACTCTTTCTCACATGACTTTCTGATAGAATCTGCCACATTCAGAAGTGTGCTTAATCCATAAGCTGCTATCTGACAAGCTTGAAGGTTCTCAAAATTAAATTTCTAAAATGATGTCTTAGCAGTAAGACATTCTTCTAACTGTTCCTCAATAATGCTCAGCTTCATAGACATATGCTCTCTCAAAAGTTCAAATCTTCTCAATTTCTTGTTCTTTTTATCTTGCAATGTTCTTATTTCATCATAACACTTCCTAACTTTCTTCTCAACATCACTTACTTTTACATTGGGTCCAAAAAGAAGATTAGATTCATTCTAAATCTCAGCTTCCTTCACCTTGATTTTCTACTCCTCTGCTACTGTCAAAATCTTAGGTTTTGTACACTGAATGTACAAAGCTTTTCTAGTCTCCAAATGTTTCCTCAAGTTCTTGATACAAACATCAAGACTACTAATATCATTTTTGATATTCTGACTTATGCTTAAATACATTATCTTCAGTGTCCAAGGTCACCTTAGTGCCTTCAATGTCCATTGTATCATCTTCAATGTTAATAGCTGAAGGAGAGGGAATATCCTTTGGTTCAGCATCAACTACATGTCCTGCTGCAATTGAAGTTTCTCCAACAATTTCTGTCATTACTTTAATTATTGCTTGCTCTGTTTCTGTTCTCACTTGTTCATATTGTCCTACCATGATCTGGATGGTTCTCCTCTTAGTCCTCAAAAGAGTGTCAAGGGGCTTCAAAATATTTGTCAAATGATCATCATCTTTCACTTCACAAAGCTTTCTCACAAGATTCTCTCTTATAGTTTTGTCTTCCTCAGATGCTCTTTGTTTTCTATTAATAAGTTTAGTAAACAATTCATCAAGTATTTGACCTTGAATAGAGTCAAATTTCTTATCTGTCAAAATCATATGCTTCACAATAGCATTCTCCAAATTAAGTTTATCAGTATAATCATAAAGATCATAATATTTATTCATCCTTGCAAAATCTCCATTCTCAATAATCTACTCATTCAGCTTTTCAACTTTTGGTTTCCAAGATTTCTTCTTAGTATCATCTTTAACTTCTACAAACTTTCTTGGTACTGGTTGAACTATAGTCTTCTGTCTCTTTCCTGGTCCAGTAGCAATTTATTTCTTTCTCTTGCTCGGTGTTACTTGCTCCTTTTTTAATTCTTCTACTTTCACTTTAACTGGTGTAGGCTCTTTTTGTACTGCATTGGATAAAGGTGGTACACTCAAGACTTCTCCCTATCCAACATCTCTCAATGCTATTGCTGTCTGTTTAGCTACCAAAAATTCTCTTTCTGTCATCCCTGTGTCTTTGAATATTCTCTTTATGGTACTGTCAACTCTTTTCTTAGACTGTTTCTCTTCAATTTTAGCTTTAACAAAATTAAAGTTGTCTTCATAAGTTCCAAACCTGCTGCATTGGGTGTCCAATTTACTTCTTAGCAATCTTCCAACATACTCTTCTGTTTCAATCTCAGAAATCTCATCACCAAGAGGGTCTATGAATTCAACTCTAGGTTCCACTGCTTCAATATAGGTAAAGTTAGTGTCAACGATGAAACAAATATCATTCTTATATTTCTCCACAAGTGACTATGGAATCCTTGATCTGCTAGATACCAATCTCTGAAATGTCTTCAAAACTAACACAACACTCTCATTAACTTAATCAATAACATTACTTCTATAAACTTGTTTATTCTTTCCATCGTAGACTGTCCATCATTCCAATTATTTCCAATTATGTAAGGAAATCTTCTCAAAAGGTGGAAAAACATATATGTAATCAAAGATGAGAATCTAAATTGTGCATATTTAGACTTCTTAATCTTCTCTAAATTCTCAAACAATTGAATCCTCAAAATCTCACACATATCAACAAAAACTTTGTCTACAGACATCAAATAGGCAATGTGAACCATGCCAGCTGCCATGTCATCTTCTCTGGAATTAGCACAAAACTTTGTAGTCAAAATATTACATAGATATCTTACATCATGTTGTTTAATCTTGCTGATAACAATACCTCTACCATTATAGGATGATCCAGTGTTGTTAATGACAATCTTCCTCACGTTTTTCTCATTTAAAGGGATAGCACCAAGTTTGGATAAACCAGTGACTTCATGAATTAGGTTAGCTATGATTTCAATCACTCTATCTTGTAACCAAAATTTCCCATTGTGAATTCTACTTAAAATGATCTTTGTGCACTCTTCATTATCGAATTCATATTGTAAACCATATGTGACGATTTCATTGTTTTTTAAATGTTCATAACCTTGTTTCAATGACATTTCCTGGTTATATATATACTAATACTCACTTGTAAAATCACTGTCATTTACTGTTTCCAGTTTGCATCCAAGATAACTCTTTACATTTTCCAAATGCAAAACTCCATTTGGTACGGATGATAAAGAAAACTTAGGGTCTACTTCTAAAGCTTCTACTGGTTCTTTCTTCAATTTAGGTTTGTTCTTGTCTCTAATGTTGTGAATCAAAGATGTATCCATGTTCCTTTCCAATTCTTTATACCGATTCAAAGATTTGTCAAGATAAATACCTCAAATTTGTGATTCTAAGGTTACGAAGATTCGGCGCTTCAATCCTTCACAAAATCTCTGCAAAACACTTCCAATCTGTTCTTTCTGCTCTTCCAAACACTTCACTTCACTTTGATAGACAAATAACATCGATCATAACCTTTTATCACTTGAATTTCACTTAATTCTGACATCACATTCAATTCTTTTGCTGCTTCTTTCCAAAAAGTTATTTCTGCTATCTCGGTATGTGCAAGATCACGAGGGGCCAAAAAGTGGCGATGTCAGTTCAAAACTTTGACAATGTAGCTGACAACTTTTTTTTCACCCGAATTTGATAAAATGAAAAGGGTATCTTAAGGAGATTATCATCTTTCTATTGATATAATTGCTGTCAAATTTTGAATTTGGTAAGTAATTATTAGTTATTTTCTAATTGAGCTACCTCTAAAGTGTTGATTTATATACTGATTGAAAAATGACTATAACTTTTAAACAGTATAACATTTTTGAAATCTGAAAAATGCGTCACATTCTATGCTCACCTACTATAAGGAAAAAAAATAAAAATTGAATTTTGTAAAGTTTTGAATGAGTTAAGGTGGTCAGACATGGGAGTTTTTTTATTATGAATAATATTGTAGAAAAAAATTTATAATTAATTATTTTTTTGGAATAAAATTACAAAAAAATATGCATCACATCCAGGCATGAGTCTACTACTTATATATAAAATATTATAATAAAATATTATCATTTGATTATGATTAAGGTGGTTAGACATACACCTACTTATTTTTTTCCTGAAATTTTTGTACTGCTGCATTGAAATCTATACTTTTCACCAATCATACTAACTTTTTCTCAAAAAAGGCCTAGTAGTTTAGAAACTTCATTCAATTTTCTATAGATTCTATTCTTACAACTTTTTGATATTAGGTTCATAGCTAGTTGAAATTTTCACGTCAAGTTGACTAACCCTGATTTGCTGATTTTTCATTGCCACTTAAGGGCATAGTTTGGCCCCTCATGATCTTGCACATACCCATCCTACAAAACTTAAAACTTCTTGTGATCTCGCAAAACATAACATTTTCTTTTGCTCACTTAACCATAGCATTAGTACATCATATTATACCTTCTATTAACTGTGCAAGACTTAGTTCATCATAAATCTACTTCTATACTAATTCTAAGTTCCTAAACTATTGCAATTTACATAATTTAAGTGCTTAAAGATAGGTCAAGTAAGGATTCATTCTTACCACTTAATACTCCACTTGTCTGATTACCTTCCATGTTGATTATGCCTTCTTGATCTATTCCTT
The DNA here is from genome assembly GCA_027943335.1 of Chamaecyparis obtusa. Lineage (NCBI taxonomy): Eukaryota > Viridiplantae > Streptophyta > Pinopsida > Cupressales > Cupressaceae > Chamaecyparis > Chamaecyparis obtusa. Next base: position 180,831 of record BSBK01001598.1, on the reverse strand, counting down.
TAACAAACTTGACTTCATCTTCATTACTGTAGCAACCTTTCTGACTGTTTCCTGTACTTTCATTTCTTTTTGCATTGTTTCTAGGGTTAGGGTTCAGATGATAAGTTCTATAGTTCATTCTACAAAACCTTTCTGTATGTCCAATCCTGTTGCATATCTGACAAACAATTCCATTGTTCCCATATCTCTGTCCTTGCTGATTAATCTATGACCTGCAATTTCTAGCAATGTGTCCAACTTTGTTGCATCTATAACATACTACATCATTTCTTTTGTTCATGTCTTTAGTAGGTCTCTTATCTATGCAATCTCTTTTCATATGACTAATAGCATTACAAGAAAAACATCTACCTTTGAATTCTCTTTGCATACCTTTGGGTGATTCCTCTTGCTTTGATGATTTTCCTTCTTCTTTAGGTGCATCTTCAGATTTGTTGATCTCATCAGGCTTCTTCTCATCTATGCTTTCAGATGTCTTCAGATCTGATTTCTTGCTTTCATCATTTATTCTGAATATATTAAATCCAAGTCTAGTATTATCATAGGATGGTTTCCCAAAAGAAACTTGTTCATCGATCTTATCACTATTTGAATATAGCCTTTCAAGTTGTTTGGATTGAGTCAGTTCACCTTTCACAATCTTATTGTACTTCTCAAGTTTTGTATACTGGACATTTAATTTCTCAAATTCGGATGTCACTTTTTCAAGTTTAGATTTCAGTTCTTCATTTTCAGTCTTTAGACTTTCATTCTCAAATTTCAGATTTACTTCATTTTTGCTATTTCCATCTTTCAAACTAAGCTTCAAATTCACTATCTTCAATTCATGCTTAAGGATCTCATTTTCTTTTTCCAAGTTGTTATCACAATCTTCAATAAGAATTTTGGATTCCTTTTCAGATCTCAAATCTTCTAACTTATTTTTCAATTTCTCAATAAGGTTCTTTGCATCATCATATTTCCTTTTCAGAGTGTTTCTTTCATTAGTAAGCATATCAATCTGCTCAAGAGCTTCATCAAGATTCTTCTGTAGTTGATCCATATCCATAGAGATCTTACTCAAGCTGCTAGGCTTTCCTTGAATGATTCTTCTCCGAGTAACTATGCTCTGATACCAATTGTTAGAAATAGGGAATACTAAGAGGGGGGGGGGGGTGAATCAGTATTCTAAAAACTTTATCTTTTGCCCAATTATGGATATAACAGATTATCTTTATACATGCATAACATAAGAAACTAAACAATATGCATAACAATAAAGAACTCATAACACATGATATGTTCTCGAGGAAACCCTGGCCAAGGGAAAACCCCAGTGGGGATGGTAGCCACAAGATCCACTAATCAAAAGTATCTTGTTAAGGATGTTGACCCTGTTAGGAGTCTATTACATATGTATAGTGTATCAGTCCTGATTAAGGGACTATAGGCCTTGTTAGAAGCCTCAACCTTGTTAGGAGTTGTAGATACAAAAATCTGATTACAAGATGAGCCCACTGCCCAAACAAGTAATATATAATGTAGGTCAAGGTACATAACCTTATTCTACTTGTATTAATATTCCTTTTCTACTCTTATGTTCACATCATCACTATTACATTCGCTTTACAATTACATTCATTACATCACCTTTTCATCGCTTCTTTTCTTTACAATTACAATTGCATATATACAAGTTATTAAGGCTAATAACTTTACATGGTCAGCTTCCATATATCTTTATCTAAGGGTTAACATCTAGGATGTCATCCCTTTATATTGTTAAGTCATTATTTTGATAAACAAAATAATCCCTTAACTTTTTACCAATTCTGCTTTCATATTCTATCCTGTCGGCTTCACACTGTCTTCGGTAAAACTATCATAACTAATTTTGTACATGTCATAATGACTTGCACTCTGAGATGGCTCATCAATAGCTATCATAGCATCTATGTTCAAGTTCACAAGCATTGAACTTGCTCCAATCAACATCGTAAACCAAAACTATATCCTGGTACATTGTGAAAACACTATCTCACACTTAGACAAATTTGCATTGCAATCTGCCATACTTGCTCTCTGACCTGTGTGATCTTAATGTGGATCATATGTTTCCATAATGAAAACATCTATGTACTCACTTCAGCCAAATTTCCAATAGAACTGAGACAATGACACCTAACAAGAATCTAGCAAGAAATCATCCCGTTGATCAGATTATTGGGAGCATAGAAAAATGAGTGCTGACAAGAAATAAGGTACAAGAAGAATTATGTTGGATTTCTCAAATTGAACCTAAAACTACTGAGGAAGCTTGTAAAGATGATAATTGGATTCAAGCAATGAAGGAAGAACTAGATCAGATTGAGAAGAACAAGACTTGGGAGTTGGTCCCTAGACCTAAAGACAAAAATGTTATAGATACTAAATGGGTATTCAAAAACAAGATAAATGAACAAGGAGAAGTTGTAAGAAACAAAGATATATTGGTATGTAAAGGATACTAACAACAAGAAGGAATTGATTATGAAGAATTTTTTTCACATATTGCAAGAATTGAAGTAGTAAGAATATTTTTGGCTTATGCAACTTATAAGAAATTCAAAGTATATCAGATGGATGTGAAGTCAACATTTTTGAATGGAGAATTGGAAGAAGTCTACATTGAGTAGCCTGGAGGTTTTGCTTTAACTCAAGAAGGAGACATGGTATGTAAATTGAACAAAGCTCTTTATGGACTGAAGAAAGCACTTAGAACTTGGTATGCAAGATTGGATAAATATTTGATAAAATTAGGATTTACTAAAGGCACGACAGATAGTAATTTGTATCTGAAAGATATTGAGAATGGTTTATTGATCATAGTTATCTTTTTTGATGATATTATCAGAGGAGAAGATGAAGCTAGTGATAAATTTGATGATGAAATGAAGACATAATTTGAAATGAGCATGATTAGTGAGATGAAATATTTTTTAGGATTACATATAGCACAGAACATTGATGGTATCTTATTATGTCAAACAAAGTATCTAAAAGACTTGTTGAAGAGTTTTGGAATGGAAAATTGAAAGCCTATTGGAACACCTATGGTAACTGGTCATAAGTTATCTAGCACAGATGAAACACCTACAATTGAACAAAAGAAGTACATATCTATGATTGGAGGATTATAGTATTTAACTCATACAAGACCAGATATATCACATGCAATTGGAACTGTTGCAAGATTTCAAGCTGATCCTAAAGAGTCACATTTTGCAGTAGTAAAATGAATATTACGGTATTTGAAAGGCACAATTGACTATGGATTGTGGTATGAAAAATCAGATGACTTTACCCTATGTGCATATACTGATGCAGATTGGGGAGGTAGTATTGATGAAAAAAAGAGTACAAGTGGTGGAGCATTTTTTCTTGGAGGAAGATTGGTTTCTTGGATAAGTAAGAAACATAATTGTATTTCACAGAGCATAGCAGAATAAGAATATGTAGCAACAAAAAATATAGTAATTAGATAATTTGGATGAAACAAATGTTGAAGGATATTGCAATTAAGTTCAATGAGCCTAAATTATCAGACATTGTGATAACACCAGTATAGTAAGTATGTCAAAAAATCATGTGTTGCATTCTAAAACAAAGCATAAAGAAATCAAGTATCAGGTGGTAAGAGAGAAAGTTATAGAAAAAGAAGTCAGACTTGAGTATATTAGTACAAAAGAGTAGATTGCACATATATTTAAAAAGCCTTTACCTAAAGACACATTTGAGTATTTGAGAGGTACGATTGGGGTTATGCCCCAGCCTACTTCTCAATAGTGATGTAGAGAGTTGCATCAGTCTAGTGGTATATGAGCTTTATCCATTCTGGACCGTATGTAGATAATTCCTCTAGGGGGGGTATGTGTGTTTCTGAGCTGAGTCATGAAGGACTCTTGTGAATGTATTTTATGAATAGTGTCTTTTGACGTTTGAGCTTGTATTGAATTGACATATTGATGCTTTCTTTTTCATTGATGTCAATGGGGGAGAGAAGGATAGTAAATGAAAAACATTTGATTGATGAAGAGGATTTGAAAAGAGAAGGATACATTCGATGATTGATTGATTTGATTGATGAAGAGGATTTGAAAAGATAATGCAGATCAGTAGTATTGCAGTTGGTATTCATGGAACTTGGATTTTTTTCATCTATGTTTCCATCAATGCCAATGGGGGAGATTGTTAGGACTGAATGCTGAATATGTCCTATGGGGGAGTATTTGGATTCATTCTATAGCTATTGTATGTTGCATTCATGACTATGTTTGTAATTGATGTGAACACATTGATCTACTGAAGAATAGCAAAGAAGGCAATATTTGTATTAGCACACGTGGATAATTACAGATCCAGTTATGCGGAGTTGAGGATTGATTATATATTGTGTCCTAAGATTGTAGTTAAGATCACATATGGAAATTTAATTATTCATGACAGTTATGTGTACTTTAGTGGAAACAATATTCAAATAGTGTTCCTGAGAAGTGGTTTGTGATAGATGGATTATATCTCCTAATTGGGATAGAATATGGACATGTGAAGTTGAACAGAGGTTGATGATATTTCAGAGGTAACCTCGATGGGACAACAAAGTCAAAGGTTACACATGTAAATAATTATTTAGTTTGGAAGCTTACAGTTTTATGTGGTTATGAAATATTATGTAACATATAATAATTTATATTTTTTAATGGTTAAGCCTAGTTGACCGACTGATTTGTAATTATTTGAGCATGGTATAAAGGAAGAATTGTTTTCCTTGATTGTAAAAAGATTGAGATATGAAGTGTGGAATTGAGAAGAATATGTTGATTTTGATGTTGTAATACAATATGCGAATTGAGTAGATCTGGTACTGAGATCTAGTGAAGTAGTTGGTGCAGTTGTGGCACAGACAAAATAATTATTAAGATCAGTAATTGTTGGTATTATTCTATTCGAATAGTACACAGATCAGTTGGATAGTGTGTTCGGTGATCTTACCCTTGAAGTTGTTTGGACAATGGGTCCTTCTGCCTTCCATAACTCTTAACCGAGTTAGAATCTTTTAACAGGGATTCAAAGTCTCCTAATAGGGACTAATATGTACTGAATGTATTTCATAAGACTCCTAACATAGTCCATCCTCTCACAAGGAATTTTCATATTAGTACATCTTTTATGGGCATCATTCCCACCGGGGTTTACTCTCCGATCAAGAGGTTCCCTAGTTAACATATCTTTTTTTATTGTATATGCTTATCTTTCTATGGTTTTTGTTTATATTGGTTACATGGTTGAAATCTGATAATGGTATTATATGATGCAAGAGCATCTCGGGTCTTTGGCAATCCTGTGTCACCAAAAATAAGTTTGAGTTTTCCGTGTTACTCGGTTCCTTCTTTAACTGAGTTGGCTCATCAAGTGCTCAATTCCTTCTTTAACCAAGTTGGTTAGTTATTTTTTGGTGCTCGATTAACCTTTCTTACTGAGTAGTTTATTTTGATTTTCCTATTGAGGCTGACTTGTGTATTTAATTTTGGTCATGGATTTAATGTTGGTATTGATCATTGGGAAGCGTGTGGACCTAGATCTGGTCATTCCTTCTGCTAATGATAGATCTGAAGGCCGACTTATTTCGGTAGCCTTTTGTATAAATAGAGTAGTTGGTTGTAGTTTTAGAGGAGAGTTGGTAGGAGTTAGAAGATAGTCTCTAAAGATTGACTCCCCGCATGTTGGAGGACTGTTGTAATGGAATATGATGATAAGTGGCCATAACCAGGAAGGCTATATAACCCACCATGTATGAGGTTATTTGATGAATATATATGATCCATTTTCCATTCTCCCTTATCTGTTGTGTATTTTCTTCCATGTGTGTGATCTATGCAAGGAGGGTGTGATTTAGGTATGCCTTGCGTCATTATAAATTTTTTTTTATCTAATAACTGATTCACCTCCCCCCCTCTTAGTTATCTTGGTTGACTTTACTTTCTAACACCTTCTATATTTTTAAGGGAATCATTTCTTCATCGCTCACCACCAAAGTGGCCTGCAATGTTACCATACTAGCAATACAAGAAGACCTAGGAAATGATGGTATGTTATCATGCCAGTATTTTCCTCTGGCACACCTCATGTCCATCTTCTGCTACAAAAAATAAATCCACTATGAAACATCCCCAAGAGAGAACACTTCAAGGGAGATAAAATATAAGAAAAGAGAGAGAAAAGGAGGGATCTACCAATATGATGTGCAGTACAGGTTGTCTGCTTGCTACATGTTTTTGACATTTTCGTTGGAAATACAAGTGAGGTTGACCTAGAATGAGGTAGTGTTTGCATAGGATCATTGGTATGACAATGGATAACTGTCAGAATTTTTACATAAATATTATAATTTTGATGCTCCCATGAGATGGGAATGCTATACTCCTAACGGGATGACCATCAGAAAAGATACTGAATATCTATCAGAATTCTAACATTAATGCTATAGTTCTGACAACTAATGCGATGTTGATGATATACTCCTGATGACATAACCGTCAGAAATGGTACTAGATAGTTGTTGAAATTATGACATTAATGCTATTGTTCTGATGTCATTCCAAGTTCCAATGCTTTTATACTATAAGGCTATAATGTTTTTATGTGTTACTATTTTTGACAGTTGCGTGTGTCAAAATTGTGATGGTTACCATTTCCATTGCAATTTCTGATGAAATAACTCTGAATTCACCTTTTGTCAAACTTTCGATGAATAGCCATTAAATTTATGAGAGTTTTTCCATCAAAATTTGGCCTCAAATATACTAGTGTAAAAATTACATGTGTTATAATTCAAAAGTCTAGTACAAACTTGTGGCATTGTTTTATATGGTTAATGACCAACATTGATGCAAGTTTTTAAATTGAATCTCTAAAAAGTGGGATATATGTTGAGAATTTTTAATGATGTACCAAAGAAATGTTTGATTTTTAATTTATTTTGTGTTTATATTTTTTTGAAAATTATAGATATATAGTTTTTAATAAAATTAAAAACTAAAATTTAGTTGTTGATAAAATGTTGAAATTGGAGTTACATCGTTTGTGAACCTTTATATCATATTTTTTTGTTTTTTTATTTAATTTTTGTTGCGCGTTCAGATAACATGAAACTTTAGTGCATGGATATATCTTTTAACTCTTCTTATAAATGTACATTTAAATATTAAATTAAAAACTTTAGTGTACAAAAAATATATCTCTTTTCATTCAACGTCACCTTTTGCCTTAATCATTCATCCAAAATAGAAATAAATTATATCTTCATGATATAGATTATGTCCTCTATCACATCATAATTTTCCAAACTTTAAAAATAAGTTTTACTATTTTTCCTCGTCAAGATAATCAATTGTATATTTTTTTGTTGATGATTGCTTTTAATAAAAAATAAATAAAAAATAATAAAAGTAATTAAATGATTAAAATGATATATTTTAAAAAAATTACTTATACATCTACAAAGGTATATATTTATATTTCAAAAAAAATATGAATAAAAGGATTAGGAGTTGTTGAAACATCACTTTTCTGAAATAATCTTATTCTTTTGGTAATCACGCCCAAAGTTGTCTAAAATATACCTTCAATAGAAACTTCCAATTAGAAAAGTTGAGACACATATCTAACTTAGCTAAAATTAATCTAGCTAAACCATATGTTTGGCCAAAACTAATTTTTAGTTAGAATTACTTAAATTCATTTTTGATGATAAGTTGGCCTAAAGTGTGACACAACTTTGAAGTTTTATCTATTGCAGATTTTTAAACAAAATAATGATATTAGGATAGTCATATCTATATGAAGAAAAAATTGGAAGTCCATTGGACAACAGAGCAATAAGAAGGGACATTTTCAACAAAAAGTTTTGCTAAAGATAAAACAACAAATTTCTTAAAAAAAAAATAGTTAACACACATCAAAGTCCTTGGTAAGTCCTTCCTCGACCCTTTCTCAAACAATAATGTAAATTAAAACAAGTCCCACCAAAATAACTATGGCACAAATATGAGCTAGAGTAATAAATCTTACATAATTTTTTTTCATGTACCTATAGTTGTACATGTATTTCATTTAGGAAACACAAGTTGACACATTTTTCCCATGATTTATCCTGACAAAAAGAAACAATGTTCCTAGGAAGAATACAACAAGCTAATAATTTTTTTAATTTTTTATTCAAATGCTATTTATAAAATGTAGACATTTCAAACTATAGAAAAGACTAAAAAAATTAACTTGCACAAATTTTTTGACAAGAACTCAACCAAAAACATTAGTTCCTGAATAGAAACTAAATATTAACAAATGAACCACCCCCAAGAGAGATGCTATTTGTTGAAGGAATAAACCAAGAAAAAAAGGCAGCCACACTTGTCTCCAATCATGATATTGAAGGCAGGGGATAGGTGGAAACCCTACACTTAAGAGTAGAGGGAAGAGCACCACCCATCCAACGCATCAAGGCCAACTAGAAAATAATTTATAAGGTCCCTCTACAACCCATGGATGATATATGATGAAAACCTTTGTGAAAAGAGCGCACTCCATAACCATAAACCATCAAGCACAAAAGATAGGGTAACAATACGACCCCCAAAAAATGAACGCCAACAAAAATACACCCACAATAATTCCATTAACCAAAATGCCATTATTTCCATCTACATCTTTATCTAGTTGTTCCCCATTTGGAGCCACCACAAAAGCTCCCTCACAACTACTAGAAACTCTAGTGTTCAAACTCGCACCACTCCCGCTCATTTCTCCTTCGACATAAGCTTTTGGTGTGAAAATATTGTTTAGAATATTGAATTATGCTATTTCAAAAATATCAACTTCCTTGTTCAAAAAACAACATTGATAGTCATAGTTTAAAATTAGTTGTAGTACATGTGCTATAATTCACAAGTATATTTTGAAACCAAATGATGATATTGTGATAGCCATAGCTATACCAGGAACAAAGTGCAAGTCATTTGAACAACAAAGAAATGGCAGTGAACAATTTTGACAATAAGACACGCTAAAGCTAAAGTAACATTTAAAAAAAATTGAAAAAAATCCAAAAGCCCTTGATAAGTCCTTTATTAGACCTTTCTCAAATGTTAGTGCAAATAATGCAAGTTAAAACAATTCAAACCAAAACTAACTATGGCACAAATAGGAGTTGGAGTCTTAAATATTACATAAAAAAATTTATATTGCCATGCACCTGCAATTGTACATGTACTACAAAGACATCATAAGTTGACACTTGTTTCCCCTAATTTCTCATAATAAAAACCAAAAAAAGTTACTAGGAAAGATACAATGAGTGGGTAAAAAAATAAATAAAAAAAATCCAAATACTATTTATAAATCTAGACATTACAAACCATAAAAATAGTAAAAAAATTAAATTGCACAAATTTTAAAATGAGAACTCAACAAAAAACATTAGTTCCCAAACAAAAACTAAATAAATAATAACAAATGAAAAAATATGAATATGAATATTTAGCTAATCATTATTATTTTTTATAGAGACCAAAATTATATTACATGAAAACTATCAATGTTTACATGTGAATAAATGACATCTCCCCAAAATAAACGTGAGGCCAAGGACCAAGTCATATAGAGTCTTGACAGAAATGAGAAACAACTAGAAACATATACAACTGAAGACAATAAAAAGGGTCAAGCATAAAATAATCAACCAAGTATCCCAAAATGATTTGAAAATAAAACAAAACAAAGTAGTAGTGCCTACCAGGCCTAGAATTTGATGGTCACCCCTACCTCTCATCTTATTTTTTATGACAGTTTGGCCATTTTAATTCCTTTCATTTTACATTTATGAAATATATTGACTCTCAATTTTTTTATTTGTGAATAATTTATATGAGTTTCTTTTAAATTAAAAAGATTTAAAATTAATAAAAATACATAATAAATCAGATAAAAACTTATATTTGTTTAAAAAAGATAAATTAGAAAGTAATTATAAATTAGTAATATATGAAAAATCCCAAATTATCTAGACAAGTTTAACTAATATAAATATATGATAAATAATATAGTAACATTAGATTACATACTAATATCATAACTTGGTAATATATCAAATATCACAAATTTACTAAATAAATATTTAAAATTTATATACTATATATAATTTTTTTAAAAATTGAGATGAATATAGAATAAATAAAATAAAAACAAATATATTGAATGCTAATAGTAAACAACTAATAGTCACCTAATAATTATTAATAATAGCAAGTTTATTAAGTTTATATTAAAATATTTTAAATTTTAAAAATAATCATATCTATCATTCTAAAATATCTAAATAAATTTATATTTTGTTATCAATATTTTAAAATAGAATATATTTATAATATAAAGTAAAAAGTTATAATACCTATAATAAATTTTAACAATTTATTAATAATTTAAAATGTCATATTTACTGTTTAAAAAAATATAACATGTCAATTTATACGATCTAAAAAAGATTAAAGCTCTAGAAACATTAGGACTATCAAATTCCAAACCTAGGGTTCTCCCAAAGTCTTCATGAAGACAAATTCCATTTTCTATGTTTGATTCTCTCCTTGTATGTTTTCTCTTGAATGCTCAGTAAAGGTAGATTTTTTGCTTTTTGTCCCACAGCCAAAAAAAAAACACACACACACGACACATTGTGATGGTAAAGCAAGAAATCAATTCCCGAATGCAACTGGAGTAATACCGACCCAAGTAAAATTTAAATAAGGTAAAGGATACCGACCCAAGGAAAATTTAAATACGGTAAAGGGTATGTATACATCTGTAAGCGGAAGAATCAAAGTTGTTTGAATAAGTTTTGTTTTGTTTGCTTTCCTTTTTAAAATAGATAAATTATTAATACCAATGTGAGGATCCACGGTTTGTGAGTTACAGCACGACTGGTTTCCACAAGTGGGAAAATTGATGTGAACTTATTTGATTGATTATTTTGCAACTTGCAAAAGATAGCCCCAAATACAAAATATTTTGTGGAAGATGAAACATAACGCGTAACCCAATGTAGCTTTCATACAAGTTGTTCCGATATGTGAGTTTTTAAATCCACCAATTATTCATGACAGTTGGCACTATCAGGAACTCTTCTTAAACACGGGTGGAAGGCAGGGTCTGCAGGTTTAATTGACTCTTGTTTCCTAGGCTGAAACAACTAGAGATCCTCTTTTTTATCGATTTTCCTTGCAAAGAGAAATGTGTGGAGGAAGTGTAATATCACATTTTATACCTGGCAAAACGAGTGGCTGCAAAACTACTGCTAGAGACTTATGGATAAGCTTTGACAAATTTTCAGAGTATCATCTTGGTAAAGCCTTTCCTCAACAATCTGATGCCCCCGATCTCCACTGCCACAGAGAGGAGGAGAAAAGTGTGATAAAGAAAGCAAAGGAGAAGAAGAGGAAGACGTGTCCTTTGTACAGAGGGGTGAGACAGCGTCCCTCAGGCAAATGGGCTTCAGAGATAAGAGATCCCGTCAAGGGAATTAGGGTTTGGCTTGGAACTTACAACTCACCAGAGGAGGCTGCAATGGTCTATGATCGTGAAGCTCAAAAGATCAGAGGGAAAAAGGCGAGGCTCAACTTTCCGAACAATGGTATTACCCCAGATAAGTCTACGAACAAGTTGAAAGCCTGTATTGAATCTCTGTCAAGTACAAGCGAATCTTTGGTGAATCCGGTTCTAGATCATGGTAAGAAAAGAGAGTGGTTTACCCCTGATGTGACTGAAGCAGCAGTTCATGAGTATATGGAACAGTTGAGGAGAATGCTGGAATTGAATCCTCAAGACGCTACTATGCAGGCTTTCTCGGTCGATCTTGATTTCAGTAATGAATCATAATTCATAAGCTGAAGTTCGACTGAGAGGAACAAAACCCAGGACTTCTTATGTGAATCTGAGTCATCGGTCTCTTTCGATAGTATTCTTGAAAAGGTATGTGAGCAAAGAAATCAAATGGAATCTCTGAAATCATTTGAGAGCGCGGAGGGGTTATTCGAGTGCGACGCGAGTTTGTATGAGGCCCCATGTTCTGGAGGAAAGCAGAATGATTTTCGAGAGCCGTCGTTCCTTATGAGGGAGAATCATTCTGATAAGGGTTGGATTGAAAATGAAGAAATCCTATGGTCCAATGTTTATTGAACTCAGGTTTTATATATTTCCTATCTTAGTTATGCATTCATCTTTGTAAAGAGCCAATGGGTTCCAAATCTGTTTATGATTTTCTAGTAGAAGCCCAAATCTGTTTATGATTTTCTTTAGCTTCTACAGCTTGTTATTTATTGTATAGTTGAAGTGACCAGTAATGGATTTAAATATGTACGTATAACAAGCTTTAAATTACAATGTCTAACGCCAATATGTAATATATATATATAGATAGATATAATGTCCAATGCCTTTTATATATATATATATATATATATATATATATATATATATATATATATATTATATATATAATGTCCAATGCCTTAATTAAAAATTGTGTATGTCAGGTTACATGATGTCTATATATATAGTATATTTTTTATTTGCCTTTCTTACTATTTAAGTTTATTAATCTTAGGAGTCTTGGAGTATCTCTGAAAATCTGCTTATTGCTAAAACATCTAATTAATCACTATGTGGAACTCATACTATAAAAGTATTGCAGTATTATTCATAATGCTTAGAAGTGACTAACAGTGTTTAGGTAACAAATCAAGGTTGTGTCTTGTCATTCTAACAATCTGCTTTGTTAAAGCATATCTATAGATAGTCTATGTCTTTAAAACTTAAGGTTTTAAATAACACTGCATAATTGTTGATCTATGGAAAGGTTATAAATAATACTGCATAATTGTTGATGTATGGAAAGCTTTAAATAATACTACATAATTGTTGATCTAGTCTCCATAGGGAGTGCAAACACAAGAATCCGCTCGTCCATTCTTAATGAGAAAAAAAATTAAAAATTAAAAATATCTTAATTAAGTACAAGCTTCTAATCAAAGAGGCAAATAGAAGGATTTGATCAATCAGATGCTCAAATATGACCATATCATGAATGAATCTATTAAAAGAAAAAAAAATACAAGGATCTTATCAATCATATGCTCAACTATGAGCATATCACATGAATGAATGTAGAAAAAGGGAAAAAAATGTTGAGACATTTCTTTGTAATAGATTTTTAGCCAAAATAAAGATAAAGATAATATCAATTTATCTTAGTCATTACTAATATATTATGGTCTTATAATTAATTCTTAAGTATTTACAATTTTTAATAGTGTCAATAATAAATAAAACATTAATTCAAGAAGTATGGTTTCCCCTTGAACTAAAAGGAATGTATTTTAAAGGGTTTCTAAGTTAGCATTTTCTTTAACAGATTGTATGTAAATAGATATTCACAATATATAATACCTTTAAATCTAACAAAAGAATGAATCTTGGTCTATTTACATATAATAATAATGTAACTAAAAAATAATTTTTTTTTTTGTATAGAGCTATCTAAATTATTTTAAAATTATCTATTCAATTACAACTAGTTGTATCATTTTATGTTGAATAGAATCCACACACTTTATATATACACTTGTATTATTATTCTATTAAAAGTGTGACATAAAATTCTCTCCAAATCTAGCAAGAAGTAGTGTTTTGTACAAAATAATTATATTAAGAAACTCATAAATATGCTAGAATATGAATTTAGAAAAAAGTCTATAGATCTAAAACAATAAAATGTAGCTGAAACATCATGTATTTCTTGTAGTCATAGAACTATATTACACCACATTTTTTAAAGATATTTTATCATATAGTTTCTATGTATCTCTATGATTTAACATTTACAAGGATAGTTATAACTTTAAATCTCAAGGCCAAACTTTATCATCCTTCAATATTAATGGATGTCATGTCCTATTGAAAATATCCCATTGTGGAATAGTTTGGGAGAATATTGATGGAGGATTTAGTTTAACTTCAAAATGCTTAGCACCTCTAATACTTTCATAATATAAGCCTTAAAATTAAAGCTAAACTTCTTTCTCCTAAAGATAAATTATTGATAACGTAACATTTAAAGCAATTTCACATAGTCAATAAATTTAATAAAATTTTCTCTTAGACTTCTATGTGAAGAAAACATAAAATACCATTTAAGCAATCTTGTTGTAAGTTGTCCAAAATTTAATTCTAGCTCAAATAATTATAAAATAAAGTAAAAATGAATATGAAATTTTTTATAAATTTCCAAAATTATAATTATAGTCGCAATACTTAATAGACTTAAATTTGTGACCCTAATATGAGTTTTGAGGATTTGTTTAAAATTAAAATTTTCTTGATGTAGGGTAATCCCAATGCATAAGAACAATATCAAAACACTCAAAAATATTTTATTTTACTTTATTTGTTTGTTCATAACTTCTATTTTAAAGTCATAACTAGTTATAAAAGTAAAAATATATATCACTTTCTAAATGGGAATATATGTTTATTATAGATGTACAAATATTGCATTCAAATAGTATTTCATTTAAGTCATTAGATGTTTCAATTGATTTTCAAATAAATTATTTGGAGTAGTAGATAGATATTAAAATTTATATTTTGGAGTAAATTTTTGAAACCTACGTTTATGAAGGAATACATTATAAAATATATTGAACGTAAAACTTAGTGTATTTTATGAACTAAATTTTGATTCATTAACCTATCATCATCATCATGGATACTACTCATATACATGGTCTCTTTATTTTTTAGTGTAACATTAGGGGGGTATTTAATCTAGATAGAGGCAGATAATAGTGAAATTTTCAAAAATAATTGGATCCTTTGGCCTATGTTGGTTAAAGTAAACTCTCACATTAAATTAAGGGAATGCATGTCTTCAATCCTAATCTTTCTAAAAAAACTACTTTTTCTTGGGGCAAGTGAAAAGTTTTCATTATTGGGGTGTCTTTCACCATGTCTATTGAGTCTATTACAATACCCAATGAACTATTAGTGGATGATGTAACACTCCCCAAAAAAATTGAGGGCTACTATAATATTAGACAAAAAATCATAAATGTGTAAAATGGCTTCAATATGAAGGTAAGTGCAAGAAGTAGGCTCCCAATTTGAGGGAAGTTTTTTTAACTTTGGAAAAGTTCCTGGAAGTGTATACACACTTAGTAAAAAATGGGTACACATATAGGCTCGGGCACCTAACCCCCCAAAAATGAAACATGTAACCATTTTACTCTGTGCGCTTGAGCCAAAACCGGGTATGCATTTTTAAAAATGTGTACGCATTTATTAAAAGTATTTATTTTTTAGTTGACACTCATTTTTATTTTTCTGTGAAATGACTGTAACAAAGACCTGTAAAGCATCTAGAGTGAACATGTGCCCATTTTTTACTATCTGCTAGCAACTCGTCGAGGCTATTGTCTTCCCTTTCCATGCGCGCGCACACACACACACACACACACACACACACATATATATATATATATGTAAATATTAGGTACAACTAAAACTTAGGGCACGTAAACCTTAGGTACAACTATGTATGCATCAAATTATATTTACATATACATATGTATGCATATACATATATGTAAACATATGTATACATATATATATAAAGGAGATCTCATCTATACAGAACAAAGAAGTATTTTGATATAGGAAGAGATTAGTCGGAGTGACTGAGCAAAGCACTGAAGGATAAAAAAAAGCTATATTTGATTGAGGAGATCAAACAAGTATTGGAAGGAGAAGAGTTGTTATCAGCATTCATAGTGCAAACCAAATGATTAGGTACTGATACATTTTAATAGGTGAATCAAGGTATATCTCTTAACAAAGTGGTCCTCATAGGCCTATGTAAATCTCTTAACTGAGTGCTTACTTTGTTGTAATTTTTAAATCCTTTAATCAAGGTAGATTGTATAAGTCTGGAAGATCTTAGTAGGGAAGACCCCTCACAGGGTAGATTATCAATAAATGATCAAACTTTTTAGCCCTAATAGGAAAACATTAATACCGGAGTAATGAAGATTTGTGGGTGTCATCCCCACCCCAGTTTTACCTTTCAAGGGTTTCTAGGTAACCAAAATCTTTGTATTATATGTTTCATTTGATGGTTATGATTAGATTGCTAGATCTATTTTAGTATTGAATATCATGTTTATGATATGTAAGTTGAATTTATGTCAAAGTGAAATTAGTAGTGGATATTTGATTCACCCCCATCTCATATATCTCACTTTTCCATATGATTTCCAATACATACATACATACATACATACATACATACATACATACATACATACATACATACATACATACATACATACATACATACATACATACATATATATATATATATATATATATATATATATATATATATATATATATATATATATATATATATATATATATATATATATATATATGTAGGATTTGAGCAATACAAATCCACAGAATGCCAAGATCACCTGCATACAAAAAACCTGTTACAAGGAAGTAGAGAGAAGAAGAGGCCAAGGGTTTGACTCAGAATATGAAGAAGAAAATATCCTCAATAATGAATGAATAATAATGTACAATGGATCATCCTTATAAAGGAGATCGAAAGCCTTGAAAGGAAAAGTCTAGTGCATGCAATAATCAGTTTGACTATTACATGACTAATGCATGAGTTTAGACCAACTAATGCATGTGCTTTTAACTAAAGCAAAAGGAAGTTGACATCTTAAGAAGGGAGTAAAGATTAATTAACATAATTAATACTTTACTCTAACACCCCCCCTTAAGATGATCAATGATGCATCTACAAACAATGCAAAAAGAAAGCAAATGGGTCCCGGTAACAAAGGCCTAATCAGGTACCCAAGTATAAGAAATCTCTGTAAAGCGGGGAAATAGAGAAAACCCAGTGGGAAAAAATCTACCCCAAAAAGAGATGAACTAGATGAAGGAAACAAAGCCTCCAATCTAGGGAATGTCCCAAAGAAAGGAACAAGAAAGAGCATGAAGCATCTCCAAAGCATGAAGCTGCAAACACTATCAAAAGAAACTACTGGAACCCCCACTGAAATAGTGCATGACTAGGTAGAGAAGACAAAGTCTGAAGAGCTGATCAATCAAAGAGGTGACCTTCAAAAGTAGGAATGAATGAGTGTCTATATAGTAGATGAACCATCTCACCGAAATGCATAGGTGCCTAGCCACTGCATCCGCCTAGTACATAGGAACAAAAACTGAATATGTAGATCACTCAACTGAACCAAGGAAGCAATAGAGCCAATAGGTGAACCCCCCCATAATGTTGAACAGGGAGAGGGGTGACAGGAACACTGAAATGCAATGCTAGAAACATCTACAAGAAGAAGAATCAGGAACACCAACAGTGCAACAGAAGTACAAGCACAGGATAAAGGGCGGTGTCACAGACACACAGCATGGGCTAATGTCGTGGAAGAAATATTCACTTGACAAAGGTGGATGAGCACAAAAGGAAAAAAATCATAACCCCCCATGGCACTTTATAACTGAGTGCGAGTACAAATAAACACAAGGTGCTTGAAATCCCAAATATGCAGAAGTAGGCACTTTATCTTAGCGCGTTTACAAAAACAAAAATGCTACATAAGAGAAGCATATAATGCTCAAAAGAAGATCAAAGGAGTCTAAACCAAAAGAACAACCTAAGATGAGCCATCCCTCAAAGGGAAGAGATCCCAGGACCTGAAACAACCAAGATATCCACCAGACTACAAAAAAGCAAGAATATGAATAAAATGAACCTGGAGCAGAATCTGGAAAAATGAATCATATCATAGAAAATCTCTCTGAACAAGCTTTCCAATGATATATCACTTTCTGAAAACGGAGTCCGGATGTGCAAGATAGAGCTCCCAGAGTGCAAACCTGAAGATTTGGCTTTGATAGAGAAAAAACCATTATAAAAATAATACTAGATAAAATAACCTCTAGATTTGGAAAGAGCTCAGAATTAGCTTTCCGAAAATATCTTGTTTGCCAAATTTTGACACCGTATGCTCAAGATATGAGCAAAAAACCAACAGCTGCGCTGGAGGGCCCAAAGAAGGTGTCTACAAGGATCCGAGGATGGGTGACATTAGAAAAAGGACAAGAAACCACATGAAACCATCAGATCTGAAAAAATCTCCAAAAGAGATTTCTGATAATATCTCGTTTGTCGAAAACGGAGGCCGCATGCAAGAGAAACGGATCCCGGAAGGCAGGATGTCTGAAACGTCACGATCACAGAGAACATCTAACTTTGACAGCAAAAAAAGAGCATCAAAATGGAAAAATCACAAAACCATACTAGTAAATTTGGATCGGGCTTGGAACCAGCTTTCTGACGATATATCGCATGCCCAATTACGATCCCGTATGCTCGAGATATCGCAAAAAAATGCCTAGTGACCCTTAAAAAAGGATGCTTCAAAAACCATGCAATTTTAAAAAAATAAAAAAAATTGCATGTGCATGCTGACGTCAATGGGGGGCCTGGGGCTGAAAAAAATAAGCCCCTGGTCACGTGTGTGACCAGGGGCAGGGCAGTGGCGGAGCAGGGTTCACCAGCGGCGGGCGCGGCAGGGTGGCACAATCTGTTGCAGAGAAGCCGAAGTGGTGGGCAGCGCGGGTGGAGAGTGGCGCAGGCGGTGTGCTCATTGGAGGCCACTGAGGTGGGCGGCGCATGTAGAGCTGGGCGGTGCGTGCTGGGCGCGGGCCGCTTGGCGGTGGCTGTTGGGCAGCGTGGGGGTGGCCGCTGGATGGTGCCCCCCAAAAAGAAATTTATATATATATATTTTTTAAAAAATTGCCATACCTCTACCTCGGAGTGCGTGCCAGGGCCGTACGACCCTGGTATGCAAAATTTTTTTGCCTTAGAGGCCAACTTGTCAGAATTCGACAAGTTTTATATGAATTTTGACTATCTCGGGCCTTTCAGATGTAATCGTGAGGTCTATTTGGGCCAGAAGTGCTCAAAAAATCAGTGATCACCTCGGGATCTGTGCCGAGGCCGATTGCAAATTTTTTTTTTTCTCATAGATCCAACTTTGTCCAAAATTGACAAATTTTATATGGATCTTGGGGTTCTTGGATGCTCTAAACACAACCGTGAGGTTCGTTTGAAGCCAAAATGACCAGAAAAATAGGTCCCCCCTAGATTCAATAAAAAAACCCCAAAAAAGCCCTCATCTGAAACAGATGAATTTCATCTCTTTGAATCCTTCAAACGTGAACAAGCTGTAGCAGATTAGGCTCTGATACCATGTAGGATTTGAGAAATACAAATCCATAGAACACCAATATCACCTGCATACAAAAAACCTGTTACAAGGAAGTAGAGAGAAGAAGAGGCCAAGGGTTTGACTCAGAATATGAAGAAGAAAATATCCTCAATAATGAATGAATAATAATGTACAATGGATCATCCTTATAAAGGATATCGAAAGCCTTGAAAGGAAAAGTCTAGTGCATGCAATAATCAGTTTGACTATTACATGACTAATGCATGAGTTTAGACCAACTAATGCATGTGCTTTTAACTAAAGCAAAAGGAAGTTGACATCTTAAGAAGGGACTAAAGATTAATTAACATAATTAATACTTTACTCTAACAATATAACAATATATATATATATATATATATATATATATATATATATATATATATATATATATATATATATATATATATATACACACACCTCATTTACATCACATTATATATACTTATACATATACATATGTATATATTAATCCTTTCACTTATATTTTTACAAGACCAAGGGGGTTTCCCTGTGTAGAACACCTAAGTATTATAGATACCTAAAAATGGTTCACACCTATGTGCCCACTTTTAACATCTCTTCTATCATGTGTCATTTTCTCATTTGATCAGTTACTAAGATTTCCCTCATTTCACATCATAACCTTAATCTCTCTGGCTAAACCATTCCTAATCATTTCCTTACCCATTCCAAATCATTCTTAATCATTATTAAAAAATTCCTAATCATTCCTAAAATGTTCCTAAACATTCCTAATCATTCCAAAATTAATCCTAAGAAATCTTAAATGAATCCTAATCAATCCTAAACTATGTCAAATAATCCTAATCAGTCTATCTTAATCAGTCTTAATTAGTGAAAGACCATATTTGATCATTTTTGAATCGGTATTGTCAAAGTTCATTGATGCCCAATCAAAGCACTTTTCAACTCAGTTCTATCTCAATCCAATCCTAAGCGCATTGCCAAAGTTCACTGGTGCCTCATTGTCATCAACCTAATCCAAGTCAATTTCAAATACCATTGTCCAAGATCATCAATGCTATTTCATCATCATCAGTCAACCTAATAGAATTGTCAAATTTCATTGATGCTATTTTATCCTATCATCCTTTGATCATGTACATTGTCCAAGTTCATTGATGTTGTGTTGTTCCCTAATGGGTTTTAAATCATCAAGATCGGTTCAAAACCCTTATCAAATCTTTTCAAACCAAATCCTTTCTCAATCTTATGTCATCTTTCAGTGAATCACTTTTTACTAATTTTTCCTCTTGTGATAGATAACTCATACTTTATCCCTTTTCTATTAATCTATTTACTAGATTAATTCCCCCTATCCTAAGTCTCCCACAATTAATTAATTTCATATTAATTAATTGTTCCCTTTTTGAATTATGGGATTTTCTAATTTCTATATTTCTAATTTTTAATTTTGAGGGAATAATGAATATTCAAATTAAAAATGTCTCTTGCAGATTCCCTTAATTCATGCTTCATGATTTCCTATTAATTATCCTTCATATTACTTCCACTTTCCCATCACTTTTTCCTCTGATTTGGCTTCCAAATTGCCTACTAATTTGCATCATCATTTCTCTTTCATCTCTCCCCTAATTGTGCATTTATTTGTGAAACATAATTTATGCTTCCAATTTTGTCATATTTATGACATATTTCTATGTTACACACTAAGTTACCCTTTCTTTCATTTTGGCTCTCAACTCTATACATTGAGTCTTTTTGCACTAATTTGGCTAACCACTCTTTAATTACTCTTTGATCATTTTTTCTCCTAGTATTATCATTTCTTTCAATTTTTGCATTCCATCATTTACAAGAGATACATTCATCCACATTATGGAGAAGAAAGGAGAACATGAGAACAATTGCTTGAATGTATTTTTTTGTTTTTAGTTCCTTTAATTTTAAGTATTTTTCTATTGGAAATATTCAAGACTAGCCAGGTTACTGAGAGGGGAGGGGTGAATCAGTAACTTCAAAAATTTTAACAAATTCAGATCTTAATAATATTAGATTGATAATCTGACTGCATGCATGAGTAACATAAAGAATAAAACATTCATAACACTTTGAACACAGAGATTTGGTGACCCAGAAACCTTCCAAGTAGAAAGTAAAACTGGGGTGGGGATGATACCCACAAAAATTCAATATTGCAGTATAAAGTTTTCCGGTTAAGGCTTACAATGATCACTTCTGATGATCTACCCTGTTAGGAGCAATAAGGACTGCTAGGTCCACCTTGTTAGAGGATTTACAAACATACAATAAAGTATGCACTCAGGTAAGAGATTTTACAAAGACTGTTAAGTCTACCCGGTTAAAGGATTTTAAGCTGATTCACCTGTTAGGATGAAATAGTAGATCTCTTACTTGCAACTGTACTTACCGATTGAGATTCTTTAATGTACTGATCACCTTCTATGATGGATAGATCTTTGCTACTTCTTATACTGCTATAGCCCTTTGTAATTCACTTATCTCTGCCTTTCTCTCCTCTTTATACTTCGCTATTTCACACCTTGGATATGATATAAAACATTGTTTATATATCAATCCAAAACAATTACAAAATAATTACAAAGTCGGCTCTTAAACAAGCTAACACAAATATTACTGAGTCGGCCCAAATATAGTGACTCGGTTACTGCAAACTAACTCGGTGACTTTCTGATACTCAGCATCCACTGCATTACTCAGCATCGTCATGCACTCAGTAGAAGTGGAGGCACGGTCCATACTAACCACTCGGTTGTAGTTTCAAACATGGTATATACTAGAGACTCGGTAGATATAGTGTCACTCGGTAGAGACTGAATTCCCTATTTACCATGCTGGCACTCGGTAAACACTACTCATCTCATCACTCGGTAAACACTGTTCTACTCGGTAAGCATTGTTCTACTCGGTAAGCATTGTTCTGCTCGATAAGCACTGTTCTGCTCGATAAACACTGTTCTGCTCGGTAAGCACTATTCTGCTCGATAAACACTATTCTGCTTGGTAAGCACTGTTTTGCTCAATAAGCACGCAGAGTCTGAATAAGTGTTGTCACTAATGACAATCATACTTAATGCCAACAATCTCCCCTTTGGCATTAGTGACAAAAACACTTATTGCCCAAAACTTATATACACAATCATGCTGACACTGGTTTTGATTATTCAATTTTTTTTTAATTTTTGTCATACTGCTGTATATACATTTCATGTCTCCCTTATACAGTATATATACAAATATCTTATTTCACCTCATACTCATATTTCCTATTTATACTTTCTCCCCCTTTCATATCTCATATACTTTCTCCCCATTTTTGACAATAATGCCAAAGGTGTATATACAAATATTTTATACCGAGATACCAAAACATGAGAGAAAATCAGAATGCACCTTTCCAATTAGTGCTAGAGTTCTATCCCAATTCTCTTGCATAATCTTGCATGAATGGAGTGCAACTTGGACTTCTGCAGAGAGTTCAATCATGTGATCTGCAATTGAAAACTGATTGTCATGGATCAATGTTTTTGAGTATGCAATATGCTTCTGCATTGTATCCATGATGGGAAGGATCATGTTCTGAATATCTATTAATGTTAATATGATCCTTGCATCTTCTTTCAATAACTCTGACTGCTTATCAGATAGGAATCTGACTATCATCTGATGTGTAGAGCTTGAACTAGGTTCAAGTTGCAACTTTTGTGCATTGATCTTCAGATCCTCATCAATCTTATTTATTTTGTCTTTAATCTCCTTTGAGAACTCAGCAACATTACAGATTTTGACAAAAAGAGATCTTACCTTGGAATAGGAGGACTCAATGCTAGTCAAAACTAAAGATAACCCTGCCTGATTGATAGCTATTCGCTGAGCAATGTGCTCAAGAACTTCATTTTCAAACTTCTTCTCAGCCTTTTCAAGCAACTTGTCTATTCCAGAGGAATCATCATTAAACTTGTTAATTGCTTCTGCCAACTGCAACAAAATGTGTTGAGAGGAATAAACTTCAACACCCAAGCTTCTGTCAAAATGTTCTTGGCATCCTCAATGATCTTATATTCCTTATCTCTTTCTTCTTTTAGTTTCTTCTGCTTTGCTTTCTTCTGGAGGAGTTCACCAATTGTTTGCATTTGATCTGCAGTGAGGTTTGCAAAATCCAGCTGGGGAATTTGTATCTCCTCATCTAGATCTATACCTTCTACTACACTCTTACTCATAAATTTTGTAGTCGGTTGAGTCTTTATACTTATTGCCTTTGTAGTAGAAATTATTGTAGACACAGTAGGACTTGTAGTGAAAATTGATAAACTTCCGACTGATGGGATGCTAACTGGAATACTTGATAAATAAAAAACTGAAGTATTTATGATTGTAGAATCTGAAGTACTTACTACTGAAAAACTCAAATTTGAAGAAGGTATAGAAGACTGCAACTCGGTGGAAGAAGGAGGCTGAAGCTTGGTAGATGAAGTGGTAGCCACTTCTGTCATTGATACATTGAGCTGTGCTAGTGATGATTGGACATTTGATGTATCTGAGGGAGTTGTTACAATCACACTTGAAGTTTTCTCTGGGCTAGGTGTAGCAATTTTTACTGGAGAGTGGGGAAGTGAGGCAATTACCTCTGTAGCTATCTGAACTAGATCATCTTCCTCAACATTCTTCTCAGCTTCCTCGGTAGCTTCTTTCCCTGCTTCCTCTGTCACAACATTATCAATCTGAACTGTTTCTTCTTCTTCTTCTTCTTCATCACTGTCATCTTCAGTATCTTTAATTATCACAATTTCAGTACTCAGTTTGTGAAGATGATAGATGTTTTTCCAAGTAGAATTTGCACTCTTCACAACCAACTCTATATCTTTGATTAAAATCAAACAACTGTTGAATTTTAGTGTGATCTTGCGCTCATTTTCTATCAATGCCTTATTTATTTCATCATCTTTCAAACTTGGCATCAACTGTCTTAAGGTTTGAGCATATATGTCCTTGACAGTTTGTCTTGCATTGGACCATCTCAACTTGACTTTATCCAATAGAACACATGGAATTTGAGAAGCCATATCATCAGGTGAGTACTTCCATTTTCCCATTTTCTCAATAACAACATCTTCTATTTCCTGCTACTCTGCCTTTGATTTAATTTCATATTTGAGAGATTTGAAATTTGAAATTCCAGATCCTTCTCTCAAATCCTTAATCTTTTGTTCAAATGAGGGGGGAGGCCTTTTGAGTACTATATCATCATTGATTTTACCTGCCTTGCCCCTTGATCTTTTCCTTGTGAATACTGCAGTGGATTGCTCGGGTTCCTCGGTGACAGTTACCTTTCCTTTCTTCTTTACACTTATCCTTTTCTTCTTCTTCTACAATATCTTCTCCTATGCCCTCGGTTAACATTAGAGGTGTGATAGATTGCATCTTGGCCATCCTCTTTCTGCCTTTGTTAACCGCCAGTAGAAGTTTTATGCTTAGCTCAATTCTTATCTTAGCTTCATCATATGTTCCAAAGTATGGAGCCTTTGGATCAACAGGTTGATTTACTAGGGCTTCAATTATATCCTTTATTTCATCAATGTTTACCTCATAAGGAAGAGGTTTCACCCATACAATATTGGGCCTTACTGCCTGAATGTATACTCTATCACAATCAACCATGAAACAAACATCATCTTTATAATCTTCCACCAACTTTAGTGGAATCCAGAATCTGTTATTCATCTTCTCCTTAAAAGATTTGAAATAGTTATCCATTATGCTTGTAAAATTCTCACCCATTTCTACAATATACTCATTTATCTGATAAAGAATAGGCACATCCTTTCTCCATTTTACTGTGCCTTTTGATGGGAAAAACTTTTGAGCATAGAAAAATAAACAAACCAACAGTGAGCCAAACTTACATGGATTGTTCTTTGAGGTTTGGATGCTCTCCATATTCTTGTTGAACTGTTTCAACAAAAGATCTGCTAGGTCAAATGATAGATTGTTCTTCACAATTTTATAGGCTAGGTCAACTGCTTCACACGGAACACTATTCTGCCGACTTGAACTGTATATCTTGTGAGCTATTACATATGTGCCAAATTTTAGTTCTACATCGGTAATGCTGTTAATTCTCATACCTCTACCATCCCATTCGGCTAGGGTTTTCTTTTCCAGCTCTACCTGACCTAGGGTTTTTGTAGATTTAGCCTTGGCAAGCATGGGAAGATCAGTGATTCGATGAATCATCTTCTTTGTTATTTCCATTGGTTGCTCAAGCCAAATTTTACCTTCATGCACTCGGCTCAGAATATATCTTATCCATTTTATCTGGAAACCCTGAGGCAAGTGGGTGATATGTGTTAAACCCTTATCTTCCAAATGTTTATGTCCCGGTTTGAGAACACCATCAACACACAGTTCATCATGAACAACATCTATCTCTAGGGTTCCAAGTTCTTGAATTGTACCTCTAAAAAGACTGCGAATGCTATTTACAAGAAGTACCTTTGGAGGAATTTGAGACTGAGCTCCACTCGGATCTAGGGTTTCTGCAACTGCAGGCATGAGTTTGAAATTTGGTGCTTTCCATTCTCCATGAACTAACATTTCTGAACCTTTCTTTACTTTGGTGTTGGATGAAGCCATGGTAGCTCGGTAGAAAAATTTTTGCTTCAAAATTTTGCTTCGAACCGCTTGATCGCACTAGAAATTTCTCTGCTCAATATGTTGATATTCGCGGTGAAGAATGAACTCGATTTCATGCTTTTTATCAAAACTTTGTCATTAATGCTCCATAGGAATTAGGGTATTGAATTTGACAGATTGTCATCCACTATGCATTAAATGCTCGGTGAAGATTCTGCAACTCGGAGAACATACGAATTCATACTTCTCCGACCTTACTTGGTAACCAAATGAAATTAGGTTACTCCCAACCTTGCTTGGTGGTAACTGATACCGACCTTCTTGTGATCCTGCTGTATCTTGCATACTGATTTGGATCTTTTTTTTCAGTTCAAGAACTGTTTTGGAATATGTCTATGAAGATACAGTTCCAGTGCTTTCTTGGAGACTTAGTTAGAGTTCATAGAGCCACTCCCTTCATGAGTGACTTCATTACTTGGACTGTTTTGCTCGGTAGGTTTAGGAATCCACTATTGTCTCATCTACTTCCTAATGTTATTTGCTTTTGCTTTCTTTTCATCTTCAACTTTGCCTAAATTCATGCAGTTTTTAGCTGTGTGACCAAGCTTAGTGCAATTATAACATCTTATGGTAGAATCCCTTTTTCTCAAGTGATGCCTTACACAATTCATGCCAATGTGTCCATATTCTCCACAGTAATGACATCTACACCAAGTGTTGTAATCCCAACTAAACATTGCTTTAATAATTTGTTCTGCTGGATTGGGTGTTTTAGTTCTGCATTCTAATGCCTTATGACCTTGTTTGCTACATTTGTGACATTTTCCTTTAAATCTTGGTTTCTCCTTACATTCATTTGCTTTATGACCATGCTGATTGCAATTGTAGCATTTTCCATTGAATTTTGCTTTTCCATTGCTCCAACATTTGTTTGAAGTATGACCAATTTTTCCATAGTGATTACAAGTAGGTTTCTGATTCTTTTGAGTACCTTGTTTGGAGGATTCACCTTCCTCTTTGTATCCAAGTCCTGCTTTTCCTTTTTGCCTATGAAGGTTTCATTCATACACCTGATTCATATCTTCTTGAGATTTCAACATTCTCTCATTGATTTTCCTTTCAGCATCTAGGTCACTTATCAATCTTAAATTGATTTGCTTTTCAGATCTCAGCTCCTCTCTTATATTTTCATTTTCTGATCTCAGAGTCAAGATTTCTTCATTTGCATTGGAGATTTGATCAATAAGGTTTTCTAGCTGAAGGGTTTGATTCTGGATTTCATTGTTCTTTCCATCTTTTTCATCTTTCATCTTGTTTCTTTGTTCCAAGATTTCATAGAATCTTGTTGACTGAATTTCCTGTTCTCTTTTCAATTTTCTTACTTCTTCTTGCAGAGATCCACTCTTTTCTAGAAGTTCTTTGATTGCATTGTTTGCTTCATTTGAGCTGCTTGAAGGGAAAAAGTCTTCAATCTTTTCTTCAACAAACTGGTGGTCATTAATCTGATTTGCAAGTTCCTTCCTTCTTTTTAGGGAAAGGGAAAGATGCTCTCTTGCTTCTTTGAGTTGAGTTATGGCCATTTCCAGATCTAGCTTTTCATTCTCAATTACTTTGTTAAGTTTGAATATCTCCATTGTCCTGAATCTTTTCTCAAGCTGTCAAACTTTATTCTGAGAACCATGGAGCTCTGATACCAATTGTTAGAAATATTCAAGACTATCCAGGTTATTGAGAGGGGAGGGGTGAATCAGTAACTTCAAAACTTTTAACAAATTCAGATCTTAATAATATTAGATTGATAATCTGATTGCATGCATGAGTAATAGAAAGAATAAAAAATTCATAACACTTTGAACACAGAGATTTGGTGACCCAGAAACCTTCCAAGTAGAAAGTAAAACTGGGGTGGGGATGATACCCACAAAACTTCAATACTGCAGTATAAAGTTTGCCGGTTAAGGCTTACAATGATCACTTCTGATGATCTACCCTGTTAGGAGCAATAAGGACTGCTAGGTCCACCTTGTTAGAGGATTTACAAACATACAATAAAGTATGCACTCGGTTAAGAGATTTTACAAAGACTGTTAAGTCTACCCGGTTAAAGGATTTTAAGCTGATTCACCTGTTAGGATGAAACAGTAGATCTCTTACTTGCAACTATACTTGCTGATTGAGATTCTTTGATGTACTGATCACCTTCTGTGATGGATAGATCTTTGCTCCTTCTTATACTGCTGTAGCCCTTTGTAATTCACTTATCTTTGCCTTTCTCTCCTCTTTATACTTTGCTATTTCACACCTTGGATATGATATAAAACATTTTTTATATATTAATCCAAAATAATTACAAAATAATTACAAAGTCAGCTCTTAAACAAGCTAACACAAATATTATTGAGTCGGCCCAAATATAGTGACTCGGTTACTACAAACTAACTCGGTGACTTTTTGATACTCGACATCTTCGTGCACTCGGTAGAAGTGGAGGCACGGTCCATACTAACCACTCAGTTGTAGTTTTGAACATGGTATATACTAGAGACTCGGTAGATATAGTGTCACTCGGTAGAGACTGAATTCCCTATTTACCATGCTGGCACTCGGTAAACGCTACTCATCTCATCACTCGGTAAACACTATTCTGCTTGGTAAGCACTGTTCTGCTCGATAAGCATTGTTCTACTTGGTAAGTACTATTCTTCTCGGTAAATACTGTTATGCTCGGTAAGCACTGTTTTGCTCAGTAAACACTGTTCTGCTCGGTAAGCACTGTTCTGCTTGGTAAGCACGTAGAGTCTGAATAAGTGTTGTCACTAATGACAATCATACTTAATGCCAACATTTTTCATGATACAATTAGATAGGTTTTCATTTCTTTAAGGTTTTTTGGTTTCCTTGATATTTTAATTGAACCTAAATCTAGTCTTTCATTTGGTTAACCCAATGTGAAACATGTTTATCTAAAGGGATTTTTATGTTTTTGTGCACTTGCGGGTCATCGGGAGAATCCTAGCACTTGGTTGGTTTTCATGCTCACTTGGTTGATATTTTTGTACACTTTAACTCATATTTTCACACTTGGTCACTAGATCTATGCACTTGGTCATAAAATTTGTGCACTTGTGGTTTAGAATTAAAAAATTGGTGCACTTATTCCAATTTGTCATTTCTATGTCCTAAAGAATGAGTGAACCTAGTTAATGGATGAAGTAGCTTAAAATGAACTCACATTTGAATTAAGTAACCTAAAATATGTTGGAATTAGGATAGATACGGTACTGAGAGGGGAGGGATGAATCAGTGCCCATAAAAACTTTAACACTTCAACCTTTCAAATCTGAACTAGTAAACAATAGTAACCTTGCAAAATAACTTGTATCTAATACATGTATCATTCATCCATTCAACTTGTGAAAGTAAATAACATGAAATCAACAATATAATAGTCCCATAACATAAGTATTTTGGTAATGCAGAAACCCTTGTTAGAAGGTAAAAACTATGGTGGGGATGACACCCACAAATTCTTTACTACTACAGATAGAAAAGGTTTGCCTGTTAGGGCTACAAGTTTTGATAACTTCTGGTGATCTTACCTTCTTAGGAGTAACATATTAGATCAGCTAGATCTACCTAGTGATAGGATTTTAGCAACGCTACTTGAGTGTGCACTTGGTTAAGAGATTTACAAAAGACTTTCAAGTCTACTGTGTTAAAATATTTAACCAAAACTCTATTACAATTGTTAGAAAGCAATAGGTAACTATCTGCTAAATGACAACTTGATTGCCTGATATAGATCAATAAAATACTGATAAAATATCACCTCTACTGTGATGAATTTCTGCTCTGAATTGCTCGGTTAGCCTGCTCTAATTCTGCTTAATCTGATAAACTTCTAAATTTTGTTCTGCTATGTATGTCAACTGATAATCTTAAAGGTTGGCTAGAAATTTGAGTGCTTCTTCCTTTATACATTAGTTCATTACAAAACAAATGATGCAAACATATAATTATATAGAATACTACTTTATGCCATTTACAAAATTAGGTTTACAGATCTTAGACAAAACCCTAAGATCTACGGTGTACAAAAATGACCTAGATCAAACTATTACATAAGATCTTCATTACATTTAATTAAAATCTCAAAAATAAATTATTCTCGATCTTGGTAATACATTTTCTAATTTGTTGTAACTATTTGCATAGAAGAATGTGCCATTCCTGATTACTATGCCATTTCCTGTGATCCTTGGTAAACACTGTAAAAACTACTTGGTATTCATTCTGATGCTCAGTGTTTACTGTCGCTTGCTATCAGTGTCTGTTGATGCTCGGTAAACTGACTGATGCTCGGTGTATACACTTTAACCAACTATCCTATTTTTCTTGTAGTTACCGACTGGCTTAATAAAGGTAACTGACTGATGTTATTGATAACCTTTGATACTAATGACAACCTTTGATGCTCAATAGAGATAACAATCTCCCCCTTTGGCATTAGTATCAAAACTTGAATGTATATAGACCTTATGTCTCAAAAGTTATATCCCTGCCATATACAAATACTTATCAAAAAAAATATTATATACTCCCCCTCGGTGCATGCTTCTGGTAATGTGTAGTATACTATGCAAAAAGTTAAATATTTGGCATATACATCAATTATTTCCCCCTTTTTGATATTAATGCCAAATGCAAAAACTGTATACTTACAACTTGTCAAAAATGTGCTGATGGGTTTTCTTTAGTAACTCCAAGAGGTTTTCCCATTCCTCTTTCAAGTTGGTGAGATAAATGTGCTCAAGACCAACTTGTGCATGCATGTCAAAGATGTTCTCCAACACATAAATCTCTGGTGTTGCAAAAAGTTTTTCCACTTTGACAATATATTTGTCAAAAAATTTCAAGTATGGAAGGAGTTCAGTCTGCAACTCAGTAACCTAAACAATGATCCACTCTTCTTATTTCTTAAGATATGCTATCAACCGCCTAAGTTCTTGAACTCTGAGTATATCCTTTGAAAAAACTTGTGGCTCAGTTGTAGCTACATTTGCACTTACTGTGATTTCATTTTCAAGTGATTTTATCTTTTCACTGATCTTAGCAGTGAATGTTCTGACAGTGCATAGCTTTAGTAAGAATTGACAAATTAACTAAGTTATTGATTTGATCTTGATTATTACCTCAACTAGTTTGACCTTGTTAATTGCCACTTCTTGGATGATTCTTTCTGCAAGTTTGTTTTGAATCTTGGATTCTGCCCTTTCTTCAATTCGCTTGTCAGCATCAATGTTTGGGGCATTTATCTTCTTAGTAAGTAAAGCAAGTTGATCTATAATAGGAGTATCTTCATCAGTGTTCACTTCAGGTACTACCTATTGTAAGATATCCCTAACATCCGTTAATATTTCTTTGTGTTGAGTCTCTTACTTGAACTTCTCTTATGCTACTTTTCTTGTACATAATTCCCCATATTTTCTCGATTCCTTGGGGCTAAGGGTCCTCGGGTCACACTCTGGTATTATAATCACTTCATCTAGAGTGACCGACCCATTTCCTTTACCCTTCTTTTTCTTTTTCTTCTTGGGCTCTTTTTCTATAACAACAATAGCCTTTTCATCTATTGCCCTTGGTGTATTCTATCTGGTAGACTATTTATCATCCTTTTTCTACTCATCAGCAACCTGTGTGTCGGTAGACTGAGATGGATCCTCTGAAGTTGTGTCTGGTGGGGTTGCCTCTGTAGCTTTTGGCTCTTCCTTATTCTCTATTTCTGATTTATTGGCCTCTATCTCTTTAGGCTTGTTTTTCTGGGAAGGAGGTTCTTTGCTTGGTTCCCCAGTTGTGTCTTGTAGTTGCTCGGGGATAGAGCCTCCGGGTTGTTCCTTTGATAGAATTTCAACAGCTTCAGCTAAAACTAGAAGCTCACCCAGTAAAGATGTGATTGCACATTCGGTAAGTGGTGCCTCATCTCGTGCATGTGTAGGTTCAACATTCACATCCTCATCATTATCCCTATCATCAAGATCACCGTTGGTGATATCCTCAATGAGTACATCATTGTCATTTTTATCTTGGATCTTGATCTCTGCAAGATCTTGTGCATCCTATAAACTATCATGAATCTCTTGCACAACTATAGTATCAATTACATCAGTAAGTAATACCTTTGACTCTTTATTCTTCTTTGCTACATTCTAAACAATGAATATTCCTTTACCTTTATAATTCTTTCTCTTTTTAGACAAATTCTAAAAATCAATTTTCTCTGACTATTCTTTCACAGCAAGAACGAATGTCCAGAGAAGTTGACCTGATTCATCAAGATATGTAGGGTTCTCATCCAGTACTTGCATAGCTCAATTTTTTATTGGAAATCTTTGCACCGATGATTCCATAAGTTCTTTTATCTCCTCCATAGATAAAGTTGGTGCTACCAAAGCTAGCAGTTGTTCTCTTATTTTCTTCTCAGTTTCCAGTGCATAAGTCCATTTCTAGTTTATTCTTTCTTCAAGTGCAACTGGGAGTTGTGTATTGAAATCTATTGGAACTCTTTTGAAATGTATCATCATCTGGATGATAGCTTCCTCTATTTTATTTTTATCTTCATTTGACATTTTGTCAAATCTTTTAAGTTCTAGGTCTGAGATGTCTCTATCCTCTAATATGTCCTCAATGACATCATCAATTGAACATTTCTTGTTATTGACAATCTTGAATTGTCCTTGATTGTTTTCTTCCTCTTCATCCTCTAAATCTTCCATACCTCTTATCAATTTTCTTCTCTTTTTCTTTGGTGGCTTAGCTACAACCTTCTGACCTCTTTTAGCATATGTTTTTGTCGGTGTAGCTACCTTTGGTTTTAATATTTTTTTGCTCCCTTCTTCTATGGTGGTGAAGCTACAATGGATGACCTTGTGTGTGCACCTATCTGTACTAGTAACTACCTCTTCTTTGGAGCTTTAGTAGGAGGAACCAGTGTAGCTTCTTGTTCTTCTTCAAATTTGGTCTCCTCACTGTCATAAGCCTTGTTAGCCAACATTAACTAACCTTTGGTTGCCTGTTTAATGGGTGACTCCTTAGATGAGTCTGCATCCTTCTCAAATCTCTCAGATAAAAACTTTTTCATCTTCTTAGACTTCCTTGTCATTTTATTAATGACCAAACCTATCTTGATTCTAGACTTAGCTTCTTCATAGGTTCCAAACCTAGTGGCCTTGGGGTCTTATGGTAATGCTAGCAGTGCTTGTATTAATTTTATCCGAAATCATGTTCCATTTCATAGCCCATAGGTGCTAGCCATTTGATTCTCAGTTCAACTACTTTTATCATAGTATGGTTGGTGTCTACTAGAAAACAAATGTCCATCTCAAATTTCTCAATCAATGAACTCAATATTCTGCTTCTTAAATTCATCTTCACTTTCAAATCTTCAAAGTAACTATTTATTATGTATTCTTAGCATTATCTCCCAGACCTTTCATAATATCAAATATTTGTGAAGTAATCCATTTATCATCTACCCATTTAGTGTGACTGACAAAGGGAAAGGATTTATGGAGATAGAAAAATAGACATACAAGTAGTGAACCAAACTTACAGGTGTTGGTCTTCTGTGACTTGATGGTTTTAATATTTTCTTCAACCTGTCTCAGTAGTAGCTCGATGAGGTCTATCTGATGACCCTTCTTTATCAATTCATAAGCCATATCTACTGCACTGCATGGTACACTATTTGACTTGCTCGACTAAAAGATTTTATAACCAATAACATGTACTGCTAACTTCACTATAGGATCCGCAATGGATGAAATATTTAATGCTCTACCATCCCATGATGTGCCAGTGTTCTTCTCAACTTCGGCTCGTGTAGTGCTTCGAAATGCTTTGACCTTGTTAGTAGTTAGGTAACCAGTAACCTTGCTAATCATCCTCTTAGTTACTTGGATTGGTTTCTCTAACCAAAAAGTATCTTCATGATATCTGCTTAACACAACCCTAATCCATTCATTTTTAAAATTCTTCAGAAAATCTAGGGCATGAGTAAGTCTAAGTGTCTCAACCAATTTGTGCTCTTTCAGTTCCATCTTCTCATTACAAAGTGCCTGAAATGCAACATACATATCAAAATCTCCAATTTCCCCAATTTTACAGTGTATATACGATTGTATATCTTCCATTAACAAAACCTTAGGTGGGATGCTAGAAAAAGCTCTCGCTTAATCCATTTTGCTTGCAACTTCTAGGTGTAACTTATAGTGGGGTTCCTTGTAACTTGTTGACACAATCAAATTAACTTCTTCTTCCAAAACCTTAGAAGAACTCACAGTAGATGCCATTTCTACAAACTAGGTTTTCGGTAAGTTACAAGAAATATACTCGGTAGGGTTTCAGATTACTTAGAATATATCGAAGACAGTACTTGGTTCAATCTACAACTACTTGAATCAACTTGAGAAATTTTTCTCAAACATGCTCTGTGAAATCTTAGCTCTTCGATATCCGTAATGTGAAAAATGAACTCTTGCATCCATGTATTTCTAGAATTTTTGGTATTCTCGCTCAAAACTTTAAGCAATAAATGCCTAACCTACTTTCCGGTTTATGACGACTGTCAACTTGGTGAAAACTATAAAATTTTATCTGCTCAATTAACACAAGATTTCCTTGCTCATTTCATACTGATATTTGGTTAACCTTGAATAGTGATTACCGACGGGTAACCAATGCTCGGTCTTCCTTTTACCGATTGTATAACTTTGTTAGCTCAAAACATATAAACCACAATGCATCTCTTTTCATGTAGATTTGGTATGTGATCATCATATATGAGGAACTGTATGTAAAATGTGATCATTTTGAAGTGTCATTCCCATACATACCTATATCACCTTAGGTGGAGGAACCAATGTCACCCAATCTAGTGGGCAAGGTTTCACCAACAAAATTACGCCTTTCTCCACATAGTGTTCCTTATCTTCATGATGTCTACAATAGTGTTTCCACTCTCAAATACATGATTTTCCTCTGGTGCTCGGTCTCTACAATCCTTGCTTAAATGACCGACTTTATGGCAATGCAAACATGCCATTCTAGTGCTTGTCTAGCTTCTTGATTGTCCAACCCATCTTTTCATGTTACAGTTCACTGCAATGTGCCCATATCTACCACATGCAACATAGTTAGCCCATGTATTATAATCCCAAACATAAGAGCTACCTTGTCTCTTCGGTTGATAAGGTTTGCGCTGTGATTTCTACTTAGGAGTCCATACGTGTTTCATATTAGCCTTACACTCTTGTGCAGTGTGTCCATGTTTATTACAAGTATATCATATTTTCTCAATAATGGTATTGTTAGCAATATCATTATGTTTAGCTCTACACTCATAATCTTGGTGACCATACTTACCACAATAATAGCAATAACCATTGAACTTAGGAGTGACAGGACGTTTACCTTGTTCTTTGCTTCTACACACATTAGATGTATGTCCCAATTTTCCACAGTGATAACATGTCAACACTTTAGGTCTTTGATTTTGATTATTGTTGACTTGTTCATCTTGTTGTGATGATTCTCCTTCACTGGTATAGCCTAGACTAGCTTTACTCACAAATCATCTTTGATTAATCAGAAAGTCATCCATCTTCTTAGAACTGTCTGCAGCCAATTTCTTCATTTCATTTCATTGTGTTGTTGTTGATTTTTCACTTCATTTCTCAACTTCTCATTCTCCTCTCTGAGTCTTGCAACTTCTTCAAGTTTTCTTGACAATTCTCCATTCACTTGGTTTACTTCTTGATTCACAACCATCATCTGATTGGATGTTTGAAAATGGCGATCAGTGAGTCTTTATATTTCACTTTCTTTTTCTTGGATTTGTTCAGTTATTTGTCTTCGGTCATCAATAGCTAGATTTCTTTCTTGTTTAGCCTGTCTAGCATTGTTCATTATCTCTACCATTCTCACCATCTGAGATTCTTGACCAATTTGTAGTGCTTTCACTTGTTCGGTTAAATGTTGATTCCTTTCAAATAAATCAGATATCATGCTTTCAAATCCATCAAAAATACTTCCAGAGCTAGATCCAATATGATCAAACAAGTCATCAATAGCTTCTTCATGATAACCAACTTCATTTTGCAAAATAGCTAGGTTCTTCCTTTCAACCAGCATTTTCTTCAGTTCATTGCTTAGCTTGCTTATACTGTTCCACAAACATCTGCATCTGAATCTTTTGGTTCTCAATAGTCTTATCTAACTTATACCTCTCCATAAATTAGATCTTTTACCCTTCAGTGGTTAAACTGTCAAATAAGAGAACTGAGCTCTGATACCAATTGTTTGAATTAGGAGAGATAGGGTACTAAGAGGGGAGGGGTGAATTAGTGCCCACAAAAACTTTAACACTTCAAACTTTCAGATCTGAACTAGTAAACAATAGTAACCTTGAAAAATAACTTGTATCTAATACATCTATCATTCATCCATTCAACTTGTGAAAGCAAATAACATTAAATCAACAATATAATAGTCCCATAACACAAGTATTTTGGTAATGCAAAAACCCTTGTTAGAAGGTAAAAACTGCAATGGGGATGACACCCACAAATTCTTTACTACTGTAGATAGAAAAGGTT
This sequence comes from Chamaecyparis obtusa, assembly GCA_027943335.1. Taxonomy (NCBI): domain Eukaryota; kingdom Viridiplantae; phylum Streptophyta; class Pinopsida; order Cupressales; family Cupressaceae; genus Chamaecyparis; species Chamaecyparis obtusa. Next base: position 144,092 of record BSBK01001598.1, on the reverse strand, counting down.
TTCCTGTTAGGGATACAAGTTTTGATCACTTCTGGTTATCTTACCCTATTAGGAGTAACATATTAGATCAGCTAGATCTATCTAGTGATATGATTTTAGCAACACTACTTGAGTGTGCACTCGGTTAAGAGATTTACAAAAGACTGTCAAGTCTACTCTGTTAAAAGATTTAACCAAAACTCTATTACAATTGTTAGAAAGAAATAGGTAACTATCTCCTAAATGACAACTTGATTTCCTGATACATATCAATAAAATACTAATAAAATATCACCTCTACTGTGATGAATCTCTGCTTTGAAGTGCTCGGTTAGTCTTCTTTGATTCTGCTTAACTTGATAAACCTCTAAATTCTGTTATACTTTGTATGTCAATTGATAATATTCAAGGTTGGCTAGAACTTCAAGTGCTTCTTCGTTCATACATCAGTTCATTACAAAAAAAATAATGCAAACATATAATTATATAGCATACGGCTTTATGTCATTTACAAAATTAGGTTTACAGATCTTAGACAAAACCCTAAGATCTACGGTGTAAAAAAATGACCTAGATCAAACTATTACATAAGATCTTCATTACATTTAATGAAAATCTCAACAATAAATTATTCTCGATCTTGGTAATACATTTTATGATCTGTTGTAACCATTTGCATAGAAGAATGTGCCATTCCTGATTACTATGCCATTTCCTATGATCCTCGGTAAACACTGTAAAAACTACTCAGTGTTCATTCTAATTCTCAGTGTTTACTATCACTCGGTATCGATGTCTTTTGATGCTCGGTAAATTAACTGATGCTCAGTGTATACACTTTAACCGACTGTCATGTTTTGCTTGTAGTTATCGACTGGCTTAATAAAGGTAACTGACCGATGTTATTGATAACCTTTGATACTAATGACATACTTTAATTCTCAATAGAGATAAAAAAAAATAAAGAATCATGCTTTATTTGGGCTCCTAAAATGAACATTCACCTAGTTTAGGGTTCAATTCAAACTTACCTAGATAAGGTGTTTTCAAATCTACATCTAGTTTAACTAGGAGTTCAAGTTGTTTCAAAATATTTCAAATCAAGTTTATTAAGTTTAAAATTAATCTCACATTTGGTTATAGAAGATTAAAATTAACTCTCACATTTTATTTGGGCTCTTAAAATAAACCTCACAAAGTTTAGGGTTTATTGGAAACCTAGTTACTCTATCTTCTTTCAATCAATTAAAGTTCACAATCTATCCTAATTAGGGGTCTTAATGGATTAAAAAATATCAAATAAAGTTTATTAAGTGGAAAAGGAATCTAAAATTAACATTCACTCTTAATTTTGGATCCTAAAATTAACATTCATCTACTCTAAAGTGTTAGGATTAGGTAATATTGAGAGTGGCGGGTGAATCAGTATTACAGAACTTTGATTTCAACTTTAAACAATTATAAAAAATCCAAAGTAATCCAGAAATGAAAAGAACATGTAAGCATAACACATTACTCATAACACCATGATTTTTTCTCAAGGAAACCCTGGCCAAGGGAAAACCCCAGTGGGGATGGTACCCACAAATATGTCCTAAAATATAATATCCTTGTTAGGAGATCTAGCCCTGTTAGGAGCTTATTGTTACATAGTACATTTCCTTGTTAAAGGAATAAAAAACCCTATTAGGGGTATACAAAACACCTGGTTAAAGGTGGTGAGCACACTTCTCTTACAATAAAAAATTGTCTTAAAAGAGTTGTCCAAAAAGTGAACAATACAAGCACTTATCTTGCTTAGATAATTCTAGTTATAGCTCGGCCTCTTATGATGGACTAAAATTGATTGAGAACTTGATTGAAGAACTTCAAGTGATTAGAGATCACCAAGCACTGAACTATTATGCAAGATAATTGAATCAGTTTTATGTTGTCATTGATGTCAACTAGTTTTGACAATACTTATCATGGAGTTGAAAACATCTAACACATCTGTAGAAGAGAAGAGAAAGATGAAGAAATGAGATATCTACATGGAGAAAGATGGATATGACAAATGAGGACAAGGAATACCTTTGGTAAATTATTAATGAGTCTATGACTTCATATTGTTGACTTGATTATTTTGTATTAATCTTTTATGAAGTTAGGAGCAAAATCTTACAAAGTAGTGTGGTTAGTTAATGAAGCATTCTAGTATACACCTAGCAGTGTAGTGTATACCAAGCTTGTGTTCACCGATGCATTTCTTTGTTAATCGAGAATGAACAAAAGAGATAAATGATTTATTTAGCCAACAAAAGTTGATGAGCTGGAAAGTACCTCGTGATAGGAGTGAAAGATAAAGTTTGTTACGAGATCAATAGCTAGCAAAATTCAAGGAAGATCTAAAGGACAGATTTGAAATGTGTTATCAACACATCAGCCAAGGAAGGTTTAAGCGGCAAAGCCAATGAAGGAGATTAAGCGGCAAAATTTGATAGATGAAAAAAAATGGTTTACTTGTCTATTTAAGAGACTAGGGTTTCATTATGAAACTTATGCTGGAGAGAAGGATACTACAGAGATATCGCATTAACAAGATTCATGCATGCCTGATTAAACTAGTTAAGGAGAACCAAACTACAGAGATTACTGAGAGATAGTAAGTTATTGAATATTATTGAAACAAAATTGATATATTGATTAGAGATTTGATTGAGCATAATATATATTTGTACATTTGCAAATCAAGTTGTATTGTAATCAGATCACCTCCTGTTACAGTTTAACCATTATAATAAGATAAATCTCTTAACCGAGTAGACTTGAAAGTCTTGTAATGTCATTAATAGAATGTACATTTTTTATCCTGTCAACCCCATAGTGAATGTTGGTTGGACGATAATGGTTAGTGTTAAATCCTCTAACAAGGTCACACCTTACAGTGTGTTTCGTATCCTTTAATAGGGTTGGGTCTTCACTGACCTCACTTCAGAAGAGTGAACAATTTTTGGGTTTTTGGTCCCAAGTGGTTTTTCCCTTTATAGGGTTTCCACGTTAAATCTCTTGTGTTATGTGTTGATTGTGGTGATTATTTATTATAATAATTTACATGTTGCATACTAGATTTAACCGGTAAAAGCATAGACAATTTACTATTATATGTTACTGAGCTGCAAAAATTTGTTTAAATTATTTTTGGATATACATTTTGTATTTGGGATAGTGCATAATTGATTCACCCCCCTCTTAGTTATTCTAACAATTCGTATCAGAGCATATTGGTTACTTAGAACAAAGTTTTAAGGACTTCAACATAAATATCACAAAATGTATAAGAGGGATGAGCCAAAGCTGAACAAGGACAACTTTACAATATGGAAAATCTTAATGAAACTGCATATATCTGGAATTGGGAATTTTTCCCTCACACTATTAGAGAATGGCTACATTGCACTGCCTACTAGACCTTTGACTCTAGATCAACTAAGAGATAGACATGAGCATAAAATTACTATGATGGAGATTGTTGTTGTTCTGACAGATGTCGAGTTTGAAGATATTAAAGATTGCACTATTGCTAAAGATATGTGGGATAAACTTGCTCAAGTTTATAGTGGTGATACAAATGTCAAGAGAGCCAAAGCCAAAATTTTAAGAGGAAGATTCGATGATATGAAGATGAAAGAAGGAGAAAACATTGTGCAGTACACAAAAATAATAAAGGAGGTAGTTCACGCTATCAGAGCATTTGATGGTGTTATTTATGAAGACACTATGGTAAGAAAAATTCTAAGGACTTTATTGCTTATTTATGCCATCAAAATATCCGCAATTCATGAAAATAGGTCAACACCTAACAATACTCTCACTCTTGATAATCTGATTGGAAAGCTAACGACTTTTGAACTAAACAACTATGATAATAGTGTTTTACCGACTGTTGAATCTTCTTTTATGACTTCTCTGAAGATTGGTAAGTCTAGTGCTAGAAATAATAAGGATGATAGTGATAACAATACTGATGATGAACTTGATGAGCTTGAAGCTCTTATGGCCAGGAGATTACCTAAAGGAAAAGGTAGATATAGAGGCAAATTAGCTTTAGCATGTTTTAATTACAAAGAGGTTGGTCATATTGTTGCTAGATGTCCAAATAGGAAGGAAGATGACAAAAACAAGGACTGATCTGGTGAAGGAAGCTATGGGAGAAGAGGAAATAGAAGTTACCGACACTACAATAGAGACAACCAAGACAACAATGATAAAGGCAAAAAGGTATGTTACTTTGCAGAAGAAAATGAATCTGATTCTAATTCAGATGATGATGTAGAGGTAGTATTTGTTGCTATGAAGGATGATTCTTAGGAAGAAGAAAAGCATGTAGAAACAACATTGATTTATAAGGTTAATAAAAATGATACATGGATCATAAATAGTGGCTGTACACATCACATGACTGGTGATGAAGAAAAATTTAATCATCTTGAGCAATATAATGGTGGATCTAGAAAAATGGGTAATGATACACCATGCATGGTTAGAGGAAAGGGATCCTTGCTGATAAATGATAGAATCCAATGTGATAATGCTTATTGGGTAGAAGGACTAAACTATAATTTTCTAAGTGTGGCACAACTGAACAATTCAAGTCACCAAGTCACTTTTGAGAGGAAGAAATATTTGATGATGGAGGAAGACTTGTTGGAATAGGAGCAAAATCGAAAGGTAACTTGTTTTATCTTAACAATGATGAGTCTTCTTGCTTAATGATGAAAAATGAAGATGCTTGGTTATGGCATAAAAGGTTATGCCATGTAAAATTTGATAACATGATTAAGATCAGTAAAAAGAAAAAGGTTAGAGGTCTGCCTAACTTATCTAAGCCTGATCATGTTATGTGTCATGAGTATCAGAAAGGTAAAATGACAAAATCTAGTTTCAAAAGAAAAGATTATTCAACAAAGAAAATAATTGAGTTAGTTCACACCAACTTGTGTGGTCCTATGAGAACTCAGAGGTATTGTGGTGATAGATAGTTCATTCTTTTTATTGATGACTATACTAGATTAATGACTGTCATGTTCTTGAAAGAAAAATTAGAGGCATTTAAGATGTTCAAGTGGTATAAAGAAAGAGTAGAGAAAGAGACTGATAAAGGATTGAAATGTTTAAGATCTGACGAAGGAGGTGAATTTATTCCTGATGAACTTACTAACTTTTGTAATGAGCATGGTATTAAAAGATAGGTCTCTGAACCGAGGACACCTCAGCATAATGGAATTGTTGAAAGGAAGAATAGGTCAATAGTTGACTGTACAAGAAAATTGATGACAGAGAAAAATGTTGTATAGACATACTGGAGAAAGGTAGTTAGCATAGCTGTTTATGTTTTGAACTGAGTATAGTTGAAGAAGGACACTAAAAAAACACCCTATGAGTTATGGTTTGGACACAAACCCATTGTAAGTTATTTCAAAATTTTTGGAAGTAAATGCTTTATTTTGAAAGATGAAAGAAATGGAAAGTTTGACTCAAAAGGTGATGAAGGGATATTTCTTGGATATTCCACTAAAATCAAAGCATATAAGTGTCTAAATAAAGTTACTAATAAAATGATAGAAAGTGCTAATGTTAGGGTTGATGAGTTTGATGACAAGAATGTAGAAGAAAGCACAAAGGAACTAGAAGACTATGGTAGATTCACATATATTGAGCATCCATAGTATCTACTGAAGACGTAGACAGTGACAACCAGTCAGTAGGAAAACAACACTGAGGAACGGGAAAGAGAAACTGATGAGCAGGAAGGACCTACCGAGCAAGCAAATGAACCTGAAGAAGATGAACAAGAAAGAAGAGATCGAATACTAGAAAGATTTGTTAGAAGACACCATCCCAAGAACCAAATTATTAGCGACAAGCAAGCTAGCATACAAACGAGAAGTAAGTCAAGACAAGGTACATGCTTAGTTTGTGAATATGAACCGAAGAATGTTAAAGTTGCATTCAAGAATGAAGAATGGATTAATGCAATGAATGAAGAGATTGAATAGATAGGGAAAAAAAAAACATGGACCTTAGTACCTAGACCTAAGGATAAGAATGTTATCGGTACTAAGTGGATCTTCAGAAACAAGTTGAATGAAAATGGAGAGGTTACAAGGAATAAAGCCAAACTAGTTTGCGAGGGGTATGCACAGGAGGAAGGAATTGACTATGGTGAGAGCTTTGCACCTATTGCTAGAATAGAAGGAGTTTGTATGTTACTAGCTTATGCAGCAGATAATAAATTTAAATTTTATCAAATGGATGTTAAGTCTGCATTTCTGAATGGGATACTTGAAGCAGAAGTTTACATAGAACTAGAAGGGTTCATTGATCCAGACAAGAAATACATGGTATGTAGATTACATAAATATTTTTATGGTTTGAAGAAAGCACCAAGAGCCTGGTATGAAAGGCTGCATACTTATTTGTTAACTATTGGATTTTTTAGAACTAGTGAGAACAACAATTTATATATGAAAGGAGATACTGATGATACTATTCTAATTACTGAAATATTTGTGGATGATATTATCTTTGGAGGTCAAGATCACATATGTAAATCCTTTTTTGATGAGATGAGAAAAGAGTTTGAAATGTCTATGTTTGGAGAGATTAAGTTCTTTCTAGGACTGCAGGTTATTCAACATAGTGATGGGATATTCATCATACAATCCAAGTATGTAAAGCAAGTACTGAAAACATATGGCATGGAAGATGCTAAACCAATAGGAACACCAATGATCACAGACTACAAATTGAATAAAGAGGATGAAACTACAGAGGTGAATGAGACACTGTATCGATCAATGATTGGTAAGTTAATGTATGTAGTACATAGTAGACCAGATATAACACATGTTGTGGGGATTGTTATAAGATTTTCTGCAAATCCTAAGGAGTCACACATGATTGCTACAAAGAGAATCTTAAGATACCTGAAGAAGACAAAGGATTATGGTAGCCTAAGGAAGGCAAGTTTGAACTTAAAGTATACACTGATGCAGATTGGGCTGGAAATGTTGATGATAGAAAAAGCACAACCGGAGGAGCATTTTTCTTCAGTGAAAGACTTGTTACCTAGACAAGTAAGAAGCAGTCTTGTATTTTCAAATCTACAGCTGAAGTAGACTATGTTGCTGCTGCTACAAACTGTTCAAATATTGCTTATATTAAGCAAGTGTTAGAAGGAATGAATGAGATAATCATTGAGCCGGTGATTGTATACTGTGATAACACTAGTGCTATAAACATTTCAAAGAATCCAACGATGAACTCTAAAACAAAGCATATATCTATCAAGTATCACTACTTAAGAGAACAAGTGTAGGAGAAGCAAGTGAAGCTAGAATTTATTACATCTAAAGAGCAACTTGCAGACATATTTACAAAGCCTCTACCAAAATATACATTTGAATACTTGAGGACTAGACTTGGGGTTCGTCCCGTGTCTTCCAATCACTAATGTGATCTGGAGGTTGCATCGGCCTAATCTTATCAGAAAATCATTCATGTTGATGCAACATAGTTCACACTTTGGATTTCTGTCTAAAAAATGGAATAGATTTGCATAATCAGTATACAAAGATACATTCAATGCATTGGACAATGGAGCATTACATGGCTACTATAGAGCTATATGGTTTATTTGTTTCTTTGGCATTGTTGTCAAAGGGAGAGATAAATAATATGATAACCGGGGAGAATACAGGAACATCTATCTTAGGGAGAGACAATCTGAGAAGATAAAGAGAGATAAACAAAAGGAACCTGAGAAGCTCCTATAGATTATATTGCAGAAGATAGTCTGCACATTGCAATATTGTTATGTAACATAGTGATTAAACATATTAAGTTAAGGGAGACCTTATCGAGCTACAAAATTTGTTTATAGAGTTGTAGAATACATTTTTGGTATGTGTATGGTATACTTCATATTGCTTGAGTTCCATCAATACCAAAGGGAGAGATTGATGAACTACAACTGATTGAAGAACTTCAAGTGATTAGAGATCATTGAGCACTGAACTTTTATGCAAGATAATTGAATAAGTTTTATGTTGTCATTGATGTCAACTAGTTTTGACAATACTTCTCATGTAGTTGCAAACATCTAACACATCTGTAGAAGAGAAGAGAAAGATGAAGAACCCAGATATCTACATGGAGAAAGATGGATATGATAGCTGAGGTCAAGGAATACCTTTGATAACTTATTGATGAGTCTATGACTTCATATTGTTGACTTGAGTATGTTGTATTAATATTTTATGAAGTTGGGAGAAAAATGTTACAGAGTAGTGTGGTCAGTTAATGAAGCATTCTAGTATACACCAAGCAGTGTAGTGTATACCGAGCATAGTATAAACTGAGCTTGTCTTCACCAACGCATTTTTTTGTTAACCGATAATGAACAAAAGAACTAAATGATTTATTTAGCCGACAAAAGTTGATGAGCTGGAAAGCACCCCATGATCGGAGTGAAAGATAAAGTTTGTTATGAGATCAACGACTAGAAAAATTCAAGGAAGATCTAAAGGACAGATTTGAAACATGTTACTGACACATCAGCCAAGGAAGGTTTAAGTGGCAAAAACAACAAAGGAGATTAAGCGGCAAAATCTGATGGATGAAAAGAAAATGGTTTACTTGTCTATTGAAGAGACTAGGGTTTCATTATGAAACTTATGCCAGAGAAAAGGATACTACAGAGATATTGCATGAACAAGATTCATGCATGCCTAATCAAAATCGTTAAGGAGAACCAGACTGCAGAGATTATCGAGTGTCAAAAAGCTATAACCGAGAGACAGTAAGTTACTGAATATTTTTGAAACAAAATTGATATATTGATCAGAGATTTAATTGAGCATAATATAGATTTGTACATCTACAAATCAAGTTGTATTGTAATCAGATCACCTGTTGTTACAGTTTATCCATTGTAATTAGATAAAACTCTTAACTGAGTAGACTTGAAAGTCTTGTAATGTTTTTCATAGAATGCACATTTGTTATCCTGTCAACCCCATAGTGAATGTTGGTTGGATGATAACAATTAGTGTTAAATCCTCTAACAAGGTCACACCTTACAGTGTGTTTTGTAACCTTTAACAGGGTTGGGTCTTCACCGACCTCACTTTAGAAGAATGAACAATTTTTTGGTTGCCGGTCCCAGGTGGTTTTTCCCTTTACAGGGTTTCCATGTTAAATCTCTTGTGTTATGTGTTGATTGTGGTGATTGTTTGTTATCATACTTTACATGTTACATGCTAGATTTGATTAGTAGTTACTATATGTTATTGACTGGTAATCAGTAAAAGCATAGACAATTTACTATTATATGTTACCGAGTTGCAAAAATTTATTTAAATTATTTTTGGATATACATTTTATATCTAGGACAGTGGATACCTGATTCACCCCCCTCTCATTTATTCTAACATCTTATTGATCTTGCAAATAATCTCTTCTCTTAGATTCACAATCTTAATCCATCATCATAATCATAACCGTACCTCGCTTTCACAAAAGCAATCTATACTTATACAAAATTAGCCTTCAAGTCAGCTTCACAAATACCATCTAAAACATAATAATAAATTATGTAAATGATAAGTATAGATTCAACAATCTTATATTACCAAAGATTCAGCAATATACTCTATTCACTTATCATGTTACCATATCCACTATACTGTCCTTGATCTTTGTAACTGTTCATATACCCTGTTATGATGTTTTACTGCCTTCGCATACCTTCTAAACACTGTATCTCACAAATCTGGTAACCCAAAATCATGCATTCTTAAATGAAGCATGTATACATCCCAAAATACCTTCAGTTAACTTTCCAAGCTCTAATACCTTGTGTGTCTTCATCGCTGACCAAAACTGTAGCATTGTACCCTTTTATCTTGATTCTGGACTTAGTCATTTTCATGACTGTGACTCCAATGGCAATATCCTCAACATGTGATCACTCCAAACATAAGTGTTCCCATAAATGACAACCCTAAATTGATCCCTAGTGCTCCAAAACATCACTTGTCGACATAAAGTACATTGCAAAAGTGCTTGGTTAGGGTATTTCAGGTCACTCCAAATTTGCATCTAGTTTAACTAGTGTTTTTTATTGACTCAAAGTAATTTTAAATAAATTTTTTAATGGATGAATTAATCCTAATCATGGAAATATAAATTATTTTTAATGCAAATTTGGTCATTGTACATGTCTTGGTAGCATTCTGAGTCATTCTATCCTATGTTTCAGGTCCTGCTCTCTTCGTGGATGAACCTGTGGACTTGGTGAGTGTTCCTGCACACTTTTTTTCATTGCATTTGTGCACTTGGTCACCAAAGTTGTGCACTTGGTCATTATAGTTGCACACTTGATCTTTATTTAAGCATAATTGATGAATTTTAGGTTTTGGGGCTTAATTTTGCAAATCTATTTCTATACTTCTATTATGAGAATAGAATAAGAGATATTTTGTGTTACTAATTTTATTTTTTGGATGTTTGACCATTCTGGGATGAATATTTAATCCTAAATTACTAACACATTTATGCAATACATGTGATGGAGACCTTGTGTGTCTTCCAAAATAGGTACATGTGTATTAGTAGCTAGCAAACACTTGGTTTGGTGCTTTACAATGAATCTTTTATTTTTAGTTCTTCATGCGTCTTCTCTTTCTGTAATCCCAAAGGGTTATATGGATGTATCCTCTCCCCTCTCTTTCATGTATCTTTGGTGTAAGATAAATCCATGCAATTCTTTTAGAGAGGCTTTTCTTGGACCAAGGTGTTCACTTTGAACATGCTAAGGGACAACCTCAAGTGGTAACAAGACAAAGCCATGTCTCCATCCAAACCACTATATAAATGTGTGAATGTGAATAATAATCCAATCAGTAGTGTGGCTAGGTGATACCTCTCCCCCACTACCATTGTGGTGCATAAAATCTTGGTTCTCAAGGTCGGGAGACCTCCTGTAGGAGTTTATCACACCACCCATTGAACTGGATGTCCCAAACTAAACACCATGTTTTAGTTTCCAAAAACCTTATAGTCAATGACGCAAGGGTTCACCCATACCCATGAAGATGGTTGGGATTGTGGAATGGTGAGTTATTGAGAGGGGGCAGGTGAATCAATAACCCTAAAAAAATTTCAACCGAATCCTTAAAACAATGTAATTCATTAATAGACTGACATGTTATCTTTTCATCCATTCATAACATTACTAAAGATAAGAAATCCTTTTTAATCTAAAATGTAAACATCCATGAAAATTCATACACAATACACAAGTGTTTTGGTATTGCGGAAACCCTTGTTAGAAGCTAAAAAATATGGTAGGGATGACACCCAAAAAGATTCACTAACTATAGTAATAAAGTTTTTCGGTTAAGGATACAATGTTTGATCACTTCTTATGATCTTACCCTATAAGTAGTAACTGGCATGCCCGGTGGGACAAAATATCAGATTGAAGTCCAAAGGTGCTCTTGTTGGTTCATCTGCAAAAGGATTAAAGAAGTTCAATACACAGGGACTGTCAATATAGACTCAAGCTCAAGGATACCCCACCTTGGTGTCAGTGTATAACAATTCTGGCATGCCCAGTGGGACAAAAGATCAGATTGAAGTCCAAAGGTGCTCCTATTGGTTCATCTGCAAAAGGATTAAATAATTTCAATACATAGGGACTGTCAATATAGACTCAACCTCAAGGATACCCCACCTTGGTACTAGTGTATAACAATTCTGGCACGCCCGGTGGGACAAAAGTTTAGATTCATGTTCAAGGTATGCTATCTTTGATATGCTGATAACATGCTACAGACCTAGGAGAGGTCATTTTGCTGCATATCTGGTGACTCTAGAAAGTCTACTAATTTCAAAGATCAAGTGCTAGTATGTTTCAAATCTTTCATATTCAAATCCCAGCTAATTGCATGAGTAGACATGTCAAGTTATTATGGACAGTCAAGTTACTCACGATCCTGTTATGAGAATAATGCTCAATGGACTAGTTATCAACCTTATCAAAGCCACCTAAAGCCTACTTTTATCCCAAGCTTCCATACAATACAAGGCTATCATTATATCCAGCATGCCCCAAATGATTTTGCCCTTTGTGCAAGATTATGAAAGGGCCCTCCGACAAGATGGATCATGGGCACAAATGGCACAACAAAGGTTGCAAGGCCAACTCCCTCATCCTGCTTACCACCCAAACCCCCCTTCTCAGCCTAATTGGCAATAGAATCAGAGCTCAGACTTCATAAAAGAGCAAGAAAGGACCAAGAGCCTATTGCTTGATTTAATTAAGCAAGTGTCTGAGATTAGAGAGCAGCAGGAAATGGAGGCTCAAAGTTATGAGGCTCAAAGTTATGAGCAGAGACTCTTGTTGATGAGAAAAAAATAATTTTTTTTTGAGAAGAGATCACACACCGAGCTGACATTGAGACAACAAGGTTGAGATCACAAATTGCTCAACAAGAGGCTCTTAGACCTAAAATTCCAAGCTGGAGGACCCATTTGCCTCAAGAGCCTACACATGAAGAGCATACAAAGCACTCATTTCCAAGTTTTAGGAGCACCCTTCAAAAATATGAGCCTATTTTGGAACAGTTGCAACCTTATTGTGGTCTGCAACAGCCTAAAGACTATATTGAGACAGAGCCAGCTGCAAGAGACCAACATCAAGAGGTTAGGGCCTTCAGTTTTCCAAGCTTCAAGATGGGTATGCCTTCTGTGTCTCCCTCTGAGCCCCCTCAATTTCATATCCCAATTTTTAAGGCAAAAAATTCCTTCCAAGAGCCTATACTTGAGATGCAGCCTACCACTCTGCAAGAGTAGCCTGTTCAAGAAAAAAATTTATCCCAAGAGGCCCCTCTGGTCTCTCAAGATGATGAAGTGTTGTGGATACCCCAATGGACTCTCCCTCCTGGTTGTTAGATGCCAAGTCTTTTCAAAGATACTAGTCTAGTGTCTGAGCAAGGACCTATGGTAATTAAGCTTTCATTTGAAGAGGAGGAGAGAAAATTTGAGGTATCGGTGCAGAGTGATGACTATGGTGAAGTGGGACAATAGGGTATAGAGGTGGAGTTTGATGCCCAACCTAAGTTCTTGGTTGATTTGTTTGATGAGCTACCCCTCTTTGTTGATGATGAAAAGGAGACCATGCCATTACCTATGGCTGAAGATCAATCAGAACAAAAGGTTCACCATCAACAAGAGGTTGATATAGAAGAGGATGCTGTGTTTTTTTTAGATGAGTTGCCTAGTTTTGTTGAACAGGATGATAAAGTTATGGAAGAGCTTTTCCAAGAAAAGAACATAGACAAAAGCCCTAAAGAGTATGATTTTTCCAATATCATAGAGGTCTTTTGTAACAAATTGGATGATGGATCCCTATTCCTTGGAGTGGAGGTTCAAAGTTATGTGCCTATAGAAGGAGGCCTAGTTTTGGATTTCTCTCTTTCTGAGAAATTGTTGCATGAGTAAAGGTTGGGGCTGGCACCAGATCTTCAAGATATTGACAACTTTGATGAGCTCTTGGCTTGTTTAAAAGTAGAGGATGACAGTTCCCTGTCCACAGATGAGGAGTTGGCATGGCTATCCATGATGGAGGACAACCATGAAGATAAAGAAGAATCCATCAAGGAAGGTCCCGCCTTCAGACTTTCAAGGGGCTACCCTATCAGATACTTGGCACAGAAGGAGTTTACTGATACCCCTCCATATGATCAATCAGAGGAAGGTAAACTTGATCCTATTTTTGTAGAGGCAGTTAATAATTATTTGAAAAAAATTTGTGTGCCTCATATCTTTGTAGCTATCCTCACGGGTCCAATGCAAAATATCCTAACAAGGAAAGGTAGCTTTTTTTCACAACTAGTGAGTGGTTTTGTTTGACTAGGTTCCTATAACTGGTTAGTTTAGGATAGGTTAGGTTTTCCTGCTTTGTTTCCCTATTTTCTAGCTTAGTTCCCTATTTTCCAAGAAGTGCTCGAGCACAATTTTGTTCCAAGTTTCTCTGTCAAAGTTTTGTGCTCAATGTGACCCCATGCCCAATGGATTGTTTATAGGCCACTGATCTATGTCTAGCAGGCTAACATCCAATAGAAATCACCAAAATGTTACCCTAATTTTCATATGCATGCAAATTTGGCTAATATCTATCCCAAGGTCTCTATTTTTATCCTACCAAGCATCCCTAAAATTTTTATGATCTTATGCCATGTCCTATGGCCTCTTCAAATTGTTTTATCCCCTAGTCTACAGTAAAAAAATTCAAAAAAGTAGTCATTGCCAAGAAAACCCTGCAAACCCTAGCCTTCATTCTATTTGGCTGTTACTTTTTTTGGCAACTTAAAAATCCCAATATCCACGTGCTTTTAATTTCCCTTCATTCACCAGTTCTCTAAGTTCTCTAGTGGTTCCCTTTTTCTTTTGGCGAGCTGGTGACTTCATTGATTCTCCTAGTCACGAAATAAAATGGTGGTGCCCTAAAATATTCAGTGACTCTGCAGGTTGCCTTCAGTTGGGCATTCGCTTACTGAAACCCTAGGTTGGACATTCGGTTCAGCGATTCTGCAAGTGCCTTAGTCGCGTATTCTTTAGACTTAACCGAGGTTAAGAATTTCATCTAGAGAGTCGGCGAAATCCTTTGGTCGTGCATTCGCTAAGAAGTTCGGCATTCATTTTATGTGGGGTCCCAGTCAGGAAGATCAACGGTTGTCGTGAATTCATGAAGGGTCTATCAGAGGCTTGCGATTTTGTGATAGCCGTCGATCTTCCCTTTTGCTTAGCACTTCATGCTTTTGTGGGTCTACTACCACGTTGTCCTATGTGGAGGTTTTTGATTGGCCAAAAATAATGATGTAGAAATTTGTCAGCGGGCCCAACACATTGTCAAGCCTGTAGATCAATGGTTGTCGTGTATTCTCATGAGGTTTTTCTGACACATGAGATTATGCACCGACCATTGATTTCTCTTTGTTGTTAGAGCCTTGTGGGTGGGTCCTTTCTTGCTGACATTCTCATCTTCTATTGGTCCACATAGCGATGACTGGATGAGTCAATGGGGCCATGTCAGAGTATTGGTAGAGAGATATGATCAATGGCTGGCGCATGTTCTGATGGAATCTTTTGAGGCCATGAGATTATGCATTGACCATCCATTTTTCCAAGTGTTCAAGCCTTTGTCAGGTGGGTCCGTGTTACCAGGTGTGCTGATTTTCTGGTTCGTGATTGGTTGTCGAGTGCTAACAAGGTTACAGGTGGGTTCGTTTGTCAGAGGGTCCTGGTCTAATAAAGATCTACAATTGGTGCATGTTCCAAGGGAATATTCGAAGGCTTTGAGATCATGCACCAGTCGTTCAAATGGAATCTTGTCTTCAGTGGGTCTAATGTGAGAGAAGTGTCAAGGTGTATGCCTACAAAGCAGTCAGAGCAAATGGAAAGGTGACAAATGGAAAAATGGGCCTAGGGTTAGTAAGACATTCTGCGAATCAGCAACTAAAGAGCCATTTTCGTGTTCGCCAGACTTAACCGGGGTCAGCTAAAGTATTAAATGATTCTGCGACTGAAGGAAAATTGGAACCCGAGGTAAATGCTGAGTTAGTTTTGCAGTCAAGTGCCGAGCCTGGGTAAAAAGGAAGATCTGATGGTCATGTTTTAAAGTTGGATTAAAGTTTGAATGCCAACCGTCGATAGGGAATTGTAGCACCACCTGTGACTATTTTATCAATTTTTAAATTCAAATATCTCATAGTATCAGATTTTAATAGTTATGGTGAGCCCAAGTTGCAGAGAGGTAGATGGATCATGGCAGCTAGAATTTTTACGAGTATAAACATGAAATGGACATGCAAACATAGATATCTGATTGGCTTGGATATTTTCACGTGCATTTATGGCCAAATTTGACAAAATTAGGGTTTGATTATTATATAAAAAATTATGTAACCCTAATTAGATTTTTTGGCTCCTACCTGTGTGCATTAGAGGAGATGTATATCTAAAGTTTTTTGAGAGCTTTAGAGCTCAGAGTTGACATTTTGTAAAAAAGAAAGGTCTCTTTTCTTAGAAGGCTATCTGTGACATTTTTCTGTCCTCTAGTTTTCTACAATCTGTAACCTCCCATTGATAATTCAGATATTGAAGATATTTTGTGACATTTCTCATGTCCCTATGCCTTCTTGTGTGAGTTATCTCTTAATGAATTCAATATTTACATGCTTCTCAGTGATATCTTAGGGTTCTTGATCCCTCTTTCTTTCTGCAATTTTGTGTATCATTGTGGATGATTTGATGTGAATGCTTTTGTAGGTATACTTCAACCCCTTAACTATCTTGTCTCATTTCTATACCGAGTTGCAGAGGTGAATGTTTGTTTGCAGGTCATAGATTGTTGTCTAACTCCAAAGAGTGTTATTGTTTGTGAAAGAATCTCTTTCTTTCCTTGAATACCCTCTTTATTTGCAGACCCTTCTATGAAATATTTATGCAAGCCTATTCAGTAAGTTGTGATCTCCTAGACCTAAGTTTGTGCATTGAATCCATCTTTTATACTGTAATTCATACCATCATTTCGATGCATCACCTAGTAGGTAGTTTGCTTTCAATTCATTTCCTTTTCAAGCATTCCTTCTATCCCTTTCCCTCAAAAGATTTACTTTTCATGTCAATAAGAAAATTAAGGTGATTATCCAAGAGGAACCAGCCTAGAACCTGGAGGTCTCATCTCAGTTAGCATAGATCCCACAACCTGGAGATGATTCCCATGTTATACTAGGTTATCAAGACTACAAGAGCTTGAGACAAGGGTGCAGACTTAGTGTATAACAGTAACAATAAAGATCTATAAGGATCTACCTTCTTAGAGGATTTAAGAAATATTGTTAAGTGTGAACTCGGTTAATATATTTACAAAAAAGGACTTGTTAGGTCTACTATGTTAAGAGATTTAAGTCTTCCACAATTGTTAGAAAGTAACATTATATTTTATCTGTATGTAGCAGCTTACTTTGCCTGATTTCATATCTGATAAGTACTTAACTATTATCACCTTGCTGTGATAGATTTCTTCTTTGAATTCTGCTCGGTAACCTTTTGATATCCTTCTTAATATAATCCTTGAATGCTCTGTCAAAAATATAACTTCACATCCCTATCTGATCTTCATATGTTTGTATAGATGGCTACTTCAAGTGTGCTACATGTAAAGATGACATCTTGACAACTTTCTTATATCAAAATATTTTGACCTAATTAAGGTTATGATATTATCTATAAAAGCTAATATTTACTATCCAAATGAATAAGCTAAAACATCATTACATAGGGATTGTCAATCATTTAAACATTACACCTGAATTTAATCTTCACCATGATCTATGGAAACTATTTTCTAGATCGGTGTAAACCATTTACCTTGTATTTTATGCCATTAAAAATTTTTATGCCCTTCCTGTATTAATCAGTATATACTACATTCATCACTTGGTACATTACTGGTACTCTGTAAACCTTAATGCTCAATTATAGTTGTACTCGGTGCTCGATAATCATCTAGTTGAGTATGTGTACTCAGTCAAGATTGTTCTCAGTTACTATGTGTAGTGTAAAAATATGTGATGGAGAGGTAGGGTTTTTAACAATGCACCTAATAGAGGCCCTAAACCAATATTTACTACCCAACCTATAAATTGATATGATAAGTAAATCTGGAAATGCTTGTAAAGAATACTAAAATTAAATAAGATGAAATACATGCCTCATAAGAAAGATGATCTAAAACTACCTATTTTCTAGTGTCTATATTAGGTTTTGGGAAATTCTACAATTGAATTTGGGATAGAAAAATAGAGACAGAGAAAACCCAGAAAGCTTTTCCTTTTCTGAGAAAGGTCGACCTTGACCCAGGTAAAGGTTGATCTTGACCCCAAAATGTCGACCTTGACTTACACTATTCTGACAAAAATTTTGTTCGCAGATCCTAGAAGTTTTTCGAAAAGGGTACTCTGATATGCTCTGTAACTCCCAAAACAAGGACTGTAGTTATCTGAAAATGGTATTTTGGGGTGGCTATATAGGTTTTTGCCTTAGTCAAACCCCCATTTTGGTAATCTCCACCTCCACGAATAGTTGAATGTAATAGAATATCTATGTTTGTTGCTCGTAGGAAGATCTTTGAATGTGCAATGCCAAGATCTAATCTTCTAGATTGAAAACCCTAGCATTTAGTCAGGGATGTTGTGATGTATGTGATTCTTGGGAATTCCTCATTTCCAAAGTTGATAGGCTTGGTGTCTTTGATAAGTATTGAGGATTTCTCTGGTCTATAATTTTGGATAGGAGGAAGAGGAAAGTCTTCATCTTCTAGTGCCTCGGAGAGGTTTTCACTAGAAGATACACCCTTTGTTTTTTACTTTTTTGGAGTCAGAATGTGCCCCAAAGGCGTTTTCACAAAAATATTCATTCTTTTCTATTTTATTTTTTATTTTTTTGCTAAAGACGTCCTCCTCCCCAATGTATCCCTTGGGGTCCAATTTGTAGAAATATGCTAACTCATGCCCCTATTTTGGTTGTTGATCAGATTCTCCCATGAATTTTAGGAGCACTTCTTCACTTCAAAACTCATCGATGTGCGCAACACTTGGTTTGTCCCAGTCTATGAGTTTGGGGTGGATTAGGGGGAGGTCGATTAGGTTGATGGAAAGTTGACGAAGGATAGAATTTCCTAGGAAAGTTTCATCATCCAATATATAATCATATAATTTCTTCACTTTCTCTTCAAGGATGTAGTCAACTTCTATGATTTCATCTTGGATATTCTAGAGGGTAACATTAGGTGTGTTGGTGCCCCCAATTGTTGTATTGGGTCCTTGTATATGTAGGCTAGGGGTGTTAAATACAAGGCCACAATGTCTTCAGTTCTATGAGGCTTCTAGGAGGTTATACTACACATTGGATGTGGGCATTGGATTAGCACCAACAACAGATATCCTACCTCTATGTGTGGTGACTGCACACTGACTGTTGGTACCTTTGACATGTATGAAATTGATATTGGGTTCGACTTGGGAGATGTAGCCGACAAACTTGTCATATTTGATATAGGCAGTAGTATAGAATTTTCCATCAATATGGTCACCTTGTTTGCCTTTGCCTTGGTTTTGGGGTGGTGGGTTAGCATTCGCTACGTTCTTGCCAATTTTTTGTTGAGGAAACAAATTTTGGTATATCTAGAGGTTGGAGTTGGGTGATGGTTGGGAAGGCGCATCAACTGTGATATCTTTTTATCGATAAGGTCTTGGACATAATGTTTGAGCTTCATGAATTTCATGTTGGCATGTCCATTAACACGGTGATAATCACAATACTTGTTATCCTTGTACCATGCTGGCTTGGGGGTTAATTCATCAAATGGCTGGGTCTAGAGATAAACAATCAAGTTGGTGTTGGCCATTCAATGGATAATCACATCAAAAGGTTCACCAAGAGGGGTGAATGTGCACTTTTGATTATTTTGGATGCATGACTTATTATAACCTTAGGTGACTGAAATTGCATTGGCCATATTGGTTTGGGTTTGACAAAGCAGGTGGGTTTATTTCTAGGCAGGTGCTTGTTGCTGACATGTAGATGCAGGTGGATTAGGGCCAGGTACAAAAACCTACATGTGTTTAGTGTCAGTGGCCCCATCTGTGACCACATTTTTTTTCTTATTCCTATATCATGGTC
The DNA here is from genome assembly GCA_027943335.1 of Chamaecyparis obtusa. Lineage (NCBI taxonomy): Eukaryota > Viridiplantae > Streptophyta > Pinopsida > Cupressales > Cupressaceae > Chamaecyparis > Chamaecyparis obtusa. The sequence continues at coordinate 124,319 of BSBK01001598.1, read as the reverse complement.
GATCATTGTTGGGTCAGTCTTGTTGATTTTCCTTGTAATTCCTAATGTTACCATCATATAAGAGGCATCTTTCGATATCCATCCCTTTTCCCTTAATATCTTGATAGGTCTATATGCAATTCATATGCATGAAGTGGGATAACTTTGTGTTCAGATTGTTAATGAAGATTTTGGTGAGATCTTTCTCTGGCCATTAGTATGACAACCTTGTGATAAGGTTTTTCCATCTTTATAGGTAATCATCTAGGCTCTCACCTCCCTTTTGTTTTGAATTGCATCGGTCCAAAAGCGATAGCTTTTTCTCGGCATTGTGTGCATATTTCTCTATGAATTTTTTAGAAATTTCTGTAGATATTGTTATTGATCCATATGGTATCTTATAGAACCACTCAATAGTGCTTCCTCCTAAGCTTTTGGGAAAGAATCAAATGAGGAAATTTTCATTGTATGGAACCTCTTGGCAAGCCATGTAGAATTCCTTAACATGACTAACTAGATCTCCCTTCCCCATGTACTTGTCAAATTTAGGTGTCTCAAAATGCTCGGAGAAAGGAACCGTTGTAATAGATCTATCAAAACAGTAAGGAAAGACTTCCTCAAATTTGTAGGTTCTTATTTTAGTCCCAACATGGAGATCTTTTAGATAATTCTTCATTTCCTCTCATTCCGAATTGGAAAGCATTGGACTAGGTACTCCCATTGGGAAGGGATCTGATGGTGTAGGCGAATATGGGTGGTTCTGCAAGGGATATTGCAGAATTCAATAAGCTGATTTACCAACTATGGAGGCAGACTAGAATGGATTATGTGGTTGTGGCTGGGCCATGTATTTCTTCTAAGGTGTGGTGGAATGTTTTTATGGGGTGAACCCACAATAGTGGGTTACAAATTTTTGCCTGAACGGACACTGAACTCTATATTTTAAAAAAAACTTTTAGATTCATATGCATATTGTCATTAAACCGTTTGAAATCGAAAGATGAAGTAGATTAGAGTCTTTTAATATTTTTGGTTTAGATTCAAAATATATTTTTTATTTTCATTTTTGAATTGATTTGAGTGGTTTTTTATTTCTCCCATGAAAACTAGTATGTTGTTGAAAATGTCATTTTCAAAGAGCTACATTCTTTTCATAGAGCATAACATTTTTTCTAAAATAGATATCAATGTGATTATTTCAAAATTATTTTTTTAACATCCACATGGAGGATGTGCAATTGGTTTAATGACATTATCATGATTATTTCATATTTTATTAACTTTTGAAGTTAACTAAACCGTAATTTTGACATACCTTGACTACATAGCTTATAACTTGTCATGTATTTGTCCAATTTCATTTTTATTTTATTTTAGATAGAAAGGGGACTTAAATACCTAGGGAATAGATATTTTTTAGAATTTTTTTTTTGCTCATTTACTATTTTTCCATAAGCGGCAAACATAGAGGTAGACATACGATGAAATATCTATGTTTAGTAAAACTAAAAATACAAAGTCATAATAAACTTAATATATATTAACATTATAATCATTGGAATTTTTTTTCTCAGTAGTACCTTACTACATATATAGGTTTGTCAAAAGGATTCATTTGATCTCCCAAAAGATAAAGTTAAAGTAATTTTTTGTCAGCATTTTAATAGGTGCGAAGGAGACTCCATTGCATGTATGAATGAGGATTATAGATGTTATATCAATGTTTTTTTTTTAATCTAAGAGGCTTTGAGATAACCATTTGTAACTAATTCCTTCAAATGGAACCTCTCAAGGCTTAAATAATCATATTTTATTAAAAATGTGCTATTTCAATAAAAATCAACGTGTCTAAAAATGTGTAACCCAGTATTGTGGGGTCACCCTACGCATGGTATGACATTGTATGTTGTTGTTGGGGAATGGGGGATATTGTTGCTATGCAGGGAAGTATTGTTGCTATGGGGGAGGTTGGAAAAATGATGTGGTATGCTAGTGTGCTTGGCCTTGGGATTGATCGATGTATGTGGGGTGCATGCCCCCATTGCTGAGAGGTGGAATGGTTACTTGGATATGGGTGATAGGTGGTGGTTATGTAAGATATTTGGTGAAATGAGAGGAACTTTTCTAAGGTGGATGGATGGAGGATGGAATAAATAGATAGTTGGTGAATGTTGGGAGAGATGTATTTTGAGGAGGTTGTGATGGAGGTTGTTTTATGAATGGGATAACTATTTGTGGGTTTGTGGTGTTGGAGGATTGTGTTTTTGACTACAGAGAATAAATGTGTACTTGACTAAGGCCCAAAGAAGAACATGTCCTTGTGGCGGGTTGGGAATCATAGATGTTTGGAAACATGAGAGTGATGCTGAGATTTTGCGACATGGATGGTTGGTTTTGAGATCACATAAATGGAATTCCTATCATGAAAGGAGGTTGTTGGGGTTGTGTGTTGGCAATGAAAGGTGAGAGGGGCACTTGTGCAGATGTAAGATGAGTGATAGGTGGAATGGATGATTGAGTGAGGGCTTGTTGAGAAGTGGAAGGAGGTGCTTGTGTTGTCCCCTAGGAGAGTGAGGCCAACGTGGAGGCTTAGATCATGAAAAGGGGAGGGATTTATTGTGTGGAACTTTGTGTAGGAAGTGGAGGTGGTGATTGTGTGAAGTTTTGTGCCTGAGTGATAGCTTGAGATGTTGTGGGTGGAGGTCATGGTCCCAGGATAGACAAAGGACTAGATTATGCCATTGCATACACTATGGGGAAAGTGTCACTAGATTACAAGAGATGGGGGATGGGCGAGGCCACTTGAGTCACCTAGCATCTAGCATCGAGGATCTTTTGCACAATGGTGTGGAAGGTGTTCGCATTGTTTATGGGATTGAAGGGCTGGAGTTCTAGTTGAATGGGAATACCCTCATGCACATAGTTTTCCAAGATGGAAAGATTATTTTGAGCTATGATGGCACTAACCATTTGGTCATGGCCAGGATGACTTATAAATACTTCCATGGAACTTGTGGTGGTTTCTTTAGTTGGATCCGCCCATATATTCTCAACTTGGGGTGGTTGATGATTGTATTTTACCATGGTGCTATTAAGATCATTAGGATCAGAAGTAGAGGTGAGATTTGGGTCCATATTCTTTCTTTTCTTTGATCATGTCTCAGCAGGCATGAAATAAAAGTCCTAAGAATGGGAAAAAATGAAGGTGTAATATGGTTTTAAGATATGGGTAAACACAAGACCTAGGCTGAGCCTAAAGGATGTCTAGATGATAGTTATTGATGTCCTAAAAGACCTAAAGATTACTAAGTGTAAAAATGAGTTAATTTTCCTAATGTTGAAACAAGATGGTGGGATTGTCAACCTTAGCTAGACTTGTGATCTTCAGAAGACAAGATCCTTGTCAATGTAATCCAATATTTGGATCAAGATGATGAAGCCCACAGAGACAAGTACTATCTACCCTAGACAACGGTGAGTTAGAAGGGTGGAGATATAAGATGATTTTTGATAAGGATTTAAGCAACTCAAGAGAGATACGACACTGAGTAGATGTTTGGATGATTTGGATTCTTGGATTTTCTTGGATAAGGATGATTGTGAGTTGATCTTAGGTGAGGTTATCTAGGGAGATGACGTAAATGCACCTAAAGGATGCTCTAAGATGTTGGGATGCTGAGACAATTTCATGAGAATCAAAAGGATATGATGTGTGATATACCAACTAGTCTTCTCTTTCAAGGGTAACAAAGCGGTGATTGATCTAAAAGTGTGCTCCAAACTGCATGAATTTTTTATTGTAGGTTACTCTATCAAGTTTCTCTTGATATTTGGTCTCTTCCATGATTGCAATTAGGGTAGGTTGATGATCCTTGATTTTTATTTCAGTGGCTTTCTTCTCTTAATACACACGAGTTGTTGGTAACTTTTCTTTCTTGTACTTTTTTGAATCAGTCATAAGTCCAAATTTTCCAATCTCTGGGGATAGTGATGAGCACAAAGTACTAATTCTTTCCAAGCTAGGTAGTGACTACAGTAATTGTAACTTGTCTTGGTTTTGAGAAATTTTCTAGATTTTGGAAATGATGAGAAAGCAATCCCACAAGGGACACGACAACCTTGTGGGAAAAATCCACAATAAATTTGATCTCTTTAGAAAAAGGACTTGTGCTCTATTTTTGTATATTCGAATAATTTTTTTATAGGGTATATAATGTTGAAGATATGAATAAGAACTTTCTATGTAAAAGGACTAGCTCAACTTGAAAACATGTTCTCACAAACTTAGGAACACACCCAAGATCTAATCATAATGTGAACACTATTGACCATGCAATGGATTAACAATGTCGCATTACTCAACTCCAAATGCTCAGGGATGACACAATATGGTGAGTTCCTTTGGCAAGTTACTATCCTCCTTGCAAAAAGATTATCAAGCCGTAGGGAGTAGATCAGGTTGGCCTCTAAGTTAATGGCTTCTAGTAGGATCCATAGCGTCCTCCCAATTTGTTTGTACGCGCATGACTCACTAAAGAGCATAGTTGACCATGCCAAAATTGTAGGAATATTCACCTACCTTGGCCTAGCATCAACATGCATCACCTGAGCTTGAGAAGATAAAGAGAGAGTTTTCTCAACACTTTTTTTATATACTGAGCAAAAAATTACCAGTTTGAGGTCGTTCATAAAAGAGGAAGAGCTTCCCTCTAGATAGGCCTCACTGGAACCAATTGAACTTGATCTTTCCCTTCAACCAAGTTCCACGAAGGTGAGGGGAGAGGATACAAATACAAGGTAATTTTTTTTATGTCATTGACTTTAAAAAGGTTTACAAAAAATAAATGAGCTCAAAGGAAGTGTCAAGAAACACTCCTTCAAACACACCAACAAATCTTTATTCCAAATTGAACCTAAGTTAGACTAAGTATGTCATTATCCTAGAACTTAAACACTCATTTTTAGCATGCAAGGTTCTTCTGAAAATAAAGTACTTGAAAGGTAAATATTTGTAAATATGTTACTCCATTAAACACTCAAGATTTGTTTTTGTTCCTTTTTAGCACCAATTTGAAGTATTTGATTGCAGTTTTTTGTTATCCTTTAGGCATTCAAGATCTGATTTTGTTCATTTTAAGCCCAAAATTGAAGTGTTTGATTGTTCATTTTAACCTTTTGTTCATTTTAAGCCCAAATTGAAAGTGTTAGGTATTTTTTTTCATTGAAGGTTCTTTTTATTGTACCAAATGAAAGTGTGTAAATTTGTTTTTAAAAGATTAGTTTGTGATCCTGTAACCTATTCCTGCAATTCTGTAAACCTAAAAAAAATGATCCTGCGGTCCATACTAGCGATATCGGAGGCCTTTTAATCTGAAAAGAAACATAGAATAATGACTGATAGAAACAATAAATGCAATACCTATAGTCATGATTCTGTAAGGTCAACACACGATCCTGCAAGGTATGTCAGCAGATATGTGGGCACAAATTTTGAGGTCCTAATAGAATTAAATGCCTTATGGCTTACAAATTTTACTCATGATCTCGCATGGTCAAAGTGCATTCTCGCATTGCAGATTCATGATCCTGTTGACTGTTAAAAAATGACTGGTGATAGAACAAAGAAGAAAAAGACAAAGAATAGAGAGTTTTCTGGGAATGTGATCCCACAGGCCGAGGAAGCGATCCCTTCGACCGTACCCATGATCCCGATGGTTTATGTTTTTTATGTTGTGGAAAATTTGAGTGTGGGAATGACGATGCAAATGCTTCTTCTTCCTCCTTCAAACATGAAAAATCCAAAAAAAACCATGCAAAAGAACTCAAACAACAAAAAATGTTAATATTGGTTAGTTTTTGCAAAACAAAATAGATGAAATAGATAGAGAATTGACCCTAGAAGTGGGTCCCATTAAGTGTGCCAAAATGTATCACCTAAGATGTAGAGTTAGGAATACGAAACTAAGCAAGCATTCAACAAAAAAAAAGATAAACACTTATGCTAAGACCATAAAAGAAGCATGAATAAGAAAACAAGTTTGCAAACCTCTCACAAACCCAAGACAAGCTTCTTTTGTTGAGTAGATTTGGTCCAAGAGATTGGATGTGTGCTCAAGCTTCAATAGGTGAGTGGAAAATTTGGCATCATAAGGTTATGGTTTGTATTTTTTCTCTTCAAAATGGCATGATAACAATGTATAAAAGGTGGATGATTTATGCAGGCAAAAGGGCTCAATTTATAAGCAAGAGGAGAGTTGAATTGACAGTGAAGATGAAAACATGAGGAAGGATAGAGATGCATTTGAGAGAGAGAACATGGATTGTGCTTTCTCAAATGCCTCTCATTATGAAAAGTGTCACAAGGACAGAGGTTGGGAAGTATGGGGGAATGTGACCATTTTGGGAGATGTGAGAGGGGACAAATATGTAAGATGGAGATGGAGTGTGTAACAGATGTGTAAGAGCATTTATGGTTGATATGAGGTGAGGGAGTTGGGGGATGTGAGGATGTCACATGAGGATTGTCTTGGGTTGGGATAGGATTTCTTAATCCATGAGATGTTCTTAATACATTTATTTAAAATAATAGAGGAAGGGGGTCTTAATTAATTATCAGACTATCTGTTTCTATTTAGATAATTAATTCAACTATAGTTAATTAATTAAATTAATTAACTAGGGGATGACATAAATCAATTAGATAATTAATATTTAATTAATCAGTTCCCTAGGAGAGAGATAAATAAGATTACTTAATTGTGTGATCAGATTTACGTGTCAATAGTTGGTACTAAAATAAATTACATATTTGAAAAGTATACTCCAAGCACTACATTTTATATTATTGATTTTTTTTATAGTCAATCTTTAAGCTCCTCAATTATTGACATAAAATATGGAAAATTTTGAAAAATAGGGAAAACACTTCCACTTTTTGCCCAAAAGTGGGACCCAACTTCTTGTAGCCATCCATGATCTCCCAAGACAATAGAAAGAAGACGTGGCACTAGTCCTAATGAAGTATATCATGCTATATGGTAGTTTTAAAAGATTCTACTTGCAATTGTATCACATGACTAATTATTTCAAACATGATGTTAAATTAAATTTCCCATTCTAGATTTTTTTGTCATTGTCTTGGTTTATGTCTATGAATTAGGCTAAGGGTGGATTTCCCCTCTATGAAGGGCCAATCTCTAGACTTTATAATATCCACTTATCTATTTTCTCTTCTATTCGTTTAAACCATACAAGTGTAACTTTAATGCTACCCTATCCTTGGTACTTCCTAATGCCCATGATTGAAAAGAAACCTTTACTTCTACTTTTTTTTACTCCCTCTAAATAGTCACATTACACATATTAATCCCTAGTGCACTGCTAGAATGAAAAATGTTGAGTGATAGGAAGTGGCTAGTCCTAAAGTATAGAAGGTTATTTTAGATGACACCACTTCTACTTGGTTGACTTATTTTAATTAGACCCTTGAGAATTCCTCCATAGTGTGTATAGGTCAACACCTATCCTCTCTTTTTATATCCCTACCTCATGTCCTTTATCCCCTATTTTATTTTCATAGGAATTGAGTTTTATAGTGATCATTGAGAAAGATAGAAACTTGTGCATAGCATACAAAAAGAATAATAAGTTCATCCATTGTCTTTTAGCCCAACTAGATACCACTAGGAAGAAAGTTAATAGACTAGAATCCTTGGAAGAGGTAGATAATAGGATAGGAGATTGGTTTTTAAACATGCATCAAGAGAGGGTTATGGCTACTACTGATGATTGTGCCGAGAGACTTAATAGATGTAACATCTTGGACGTTGTGGTCAAGGAACCTAGTGCTAATATATCCTCTAATGAGGAAGAAAATTTAAAAAAAAATTACAATTTTGGATATCAAGAGAAACTAAGAGGAGCTAAGGGAAAATATTGATGAGTTCATAGCCTACAATAGAGAAATCATGTAAAATATGGTAGATTCTATGTATGTTCTCGACAAGGATTTTGAAACACCATCATTCCATGAGGAAAAGAATGGAGATCACATATGGCTCTATTCTTGAGTTACCCATTGATATGTCTTTAGGGTAAATAAAAAGGAGTGACTTATCTCTAGTTGTTAAGTGATTTAAATAAAGATTGGTAGTTTATCTCAAGACCCCTAACATTTGGACAATCTCTTTCTATCTACTGGGGGTGGTTATTATCTTCAATTTTCCTTATCTATTTTATTTTTTCTAGTTCTAGTTAGTCACCTATTTAATCCACTTGATGACTACTTTGTAAGGGTTTGGTCCCTCTCCAACTTTATATAATCAAAACCTATCATCATAACATCTATTCTAGAAGATCTCATCTTAGCATTTGACTAGATACATGGTTCATTAATAGTTGATTTTTGTGTGATGTTGTAATTGATGAATACATTACATCAGGATAATAGCTACTAAATTAGCCATATTTAAAATCATCATTTATAAAGAAACAAATAATAGAGGAAATTAGTCAATGTATACTAAACATGGGCACATATTGTCATATCATAAGAATTTATAATTTATTTTAATAACTAAATATACAAAACTTAGTATATCTGAGAGCTACTAATGTTTATATTATAATTATTATTATTAGAGCACCCAAGAAATCAATTTGCACACCAAACTAAAGCTCCAAAATTCAATAAGAATAAATAAAATAAAGTGTTATTTCATCACATGTGAATAATATTATTTAGAGATGATACATATTGTATAGATAGTTGATTATAAAAAGGATACAAAGGGAGGTACGTAAGCAATTATCACCAACTACCTCAACCAAAAAATGAAAAAATGCACTGGTAACAATATACTAGTAACTAATTACTAAAAAATGAAAAATGTCAGTAGCCTAAGTAAACTTACACATACCACAAAAAAAATCTGTTAAAAAATAAATAATATCAAATTGTTTCACAAATTATAAACTTGACTTAGTTATGGATGAAATTTTATTATTTACATGGTATGTTAATCCTTCAGTTGTCTTCAAGTTACCATGATTGCATCAAAGTGTATTAGAAATAAAGTTTATAGAATTGATCAACTTAGGATTTACTATGTGATTAAAAATATATTTTTTGTAAATTAGGCCACATATAGAGGAAATCTGCAATTGTAGGTCTTATGGGAAAAGAAAAGTATTAGAATGAAAATATTTATTTTGATTATATTCTATACAAATTTAATAAGCGCATTGTCTAGCAGCAAGGGAGAGTTGGGTAGAATGTACATATAAATTACTAGATTTAATCATACTATTAAATCGATACAAATCATAAGAATCAAATTATATGGATTGTGTCTTTATACATTTGGTGTCATGATTGAAACACTCCATTGGTAATGCGGCCACCAAGGTTCAAACCCTGCTAGGTCACCATGCTCGCAAGCCTTGCGGCTTCATTGTACTATTTAACTCACATGTATGAACAAGTGAAGTGTGTGGATAGGATCCCCTATTTGTGGCCTTACCAGTTCATATCTTTCTAGGTCAAAATCATTTCACATGGATCTAAATGGTGTGTCATTCCAGGATCACCAGTCATGTTAAACTTTTTATCAAGCATTAATTTTGAATAAAACTAATAATAATAAATGGTTTAAGGATAAGTAATTTAAAAGAGAGTTTTAGGGTGAATCTTTTGCCTATTTTTGTTTATACCAAATATAAGATGGCTCCAAGAAGGGGAAATGTTAATCTAAATGTCACTAGGAGGATGTAAATTATGTTCGAATTGATTAACAAAATAGACATCAAAAGGGATTATTAGAAGGATATTAGAGTACAAAAATTAATCATATGACTAATAAGAGTGATGAAGAATAATAATCTTGGCCCAAAAAATAAGAGAAAAGATGAAGAAAATGAAGAAATAATGTTTAAGGTTGGATATAAAATATTAGCTAAAATATTAGAATAGATACTTTGGATTATTCTAGCACTTGAAATCATAAATAATTTATAGATTTATTAACTAATATATAAAAACATAATAAATATTAGGATTTATATATAACGTAGTTGTTCACACATGCTAATTTCCTAGGCTTTATGGCCTTTCAAGCCCTCAAGAAATATTGCCCAAGTATAAGAACCCTTCTCCTAGAAAGGTTCTCTTAAAGCCCTAAAGCCTATATATTATATTAAAATTATTGACCTAATAATTCTAGTTGCCAAATGTTTAGTTACAAACTTTATTGTCAAATAGCCTTGTCTTACCAACCTCTTTTTTGTAGTGATCAATTGATTGGCTTCAATTTTAATTTTTCATGTGTCTTGAAGACCTATCCAATAAAGAATGATCACAATAGATAGTATGTTCCTATAAGCTCTACATATTTGTACTTTATCTAATAGATTTGCACTAGATTAGATTTGGGAAGTTTAAGAACTTGGAGACAATATGTAACTAGAAATGGTAGAAAGTGCACGGAATGGGTTCACCCACGTGAACTAGTCTCCCCAAAACTACTTCAAATTAGTTTTATAAGTTAGTTATAGCCTATGGACCATTTTTTTGGTTACTATACAATATTTTTTATTTATTTCACACTGTATATTATACAACTTGTCACTTTTGTTGATTATGTCCTCTATATTGCATCATTTAATCACATATCCCTAGTCAATTCCCCCTTCACAAAATAAAGGATCATTGCACCTGCTTAGTGATTCATTCTCTCTTGAGCCTTGTGGGTTGTCTTTCATCCAATGTAATAAATAATCAGTTAGGTGTTGTATTAGGGAACCACTCTAGAACCCTCTACTATTTTCCTAACCATATTTCTTTATGTTACACTAAGAATTTGAAAATACCTTCTTGAACCAATACAAATATCATGATCCATCATTAACAATGCTCATATATATTACATGTTTTATATTTATGAATAGAACTATTACTTTTATTAGCATGATCTTTGAAGCAATGTAAGTTTTTGCAATATTCTCCAATTGTCTATTGTTTGAAATATGTTGCATTAGTCAATCAACTCTTTCCTAAAAGTGATTTAGATTAGATCTAAGTTGGAAGGACGATGATAATTGTATAGAAATAAATCTATCATGAGAATGTAAGTGGTGAAGAATCCCATCTACAGGATAATATTATGTGAAAATGGTAATAATTCACTCAATTACAGAGTATTTATTTTTATGAATACATAAAATATGTGATTTTGTGAAGTGGGGGAGAAGTATGGAATTTGAACATCCTGACGTATGAAGAGTAACTATATTTAAGTAAGATATTGACCTTACATTTTCTATAATAGTTTTTCTCATGTGGTCATAGTGTTGAAATAATGTTGTTTTAAAATATGATTGGCATTTTAGAGGGATAAGGTTTCTTTAACTTGGTATTTTCTAAAATGGAGATTGCTTTAGATTAATATTATGGTTTTAACTTCCACACTTGGAGAATGAAAATCCAAATACAACTAATGAATAAGAATTTGTGAGGAATAGTAAGTGGTTCAAAGAAAAATGCGTAGACAAATGCAGTAAATTGTTAGATTGGAGTAGTAGAGATGATAAAGATAAGGCTATTAGTTGTCTTTCTCTTTTAAACTATGAACTCAATCATGCATATTTAGATGCATCATTGTGTATATTTTGGATAACCTAAACAAACTATTTGGAGAAAAAGTAGTTAATGTAAGGATGTATTGAAAGCTTCAATTGCTTAGATTCAAAATGGAAGATGGAATCATAATATCAAACAATTTAAGCAATTTGAGATCTCTCATTCGGTAGCTAGCATATGTTGAATTTTCAATCGATGATGATGATGATGATGATGCTAAGGTCATCCTATTAAACAACTTGTCTTCAAAATATAATTATATTATTTTACACTTGGTCAAATTTGTTCACAAACTATGGAAGATATGATTTCAACCCTTCTAGCAAAATAAAATGGGACAAAGGAAGATTTAGAAGAAGACCTTCAATTAGGTAAAACACTATATTCACAGAGCAATAAGAACTGGCTGTGTAAAAATAAAAGAGACAACGAATGTTTTTATTGTAAGAAGAAGTGTTGTGTAGCATTGAGTTGTAAAGTTCAAGAAACTGATCTTCTCAAATGGAATCTCAAAGATAAATTAGATGACATGAAAATACAATTAAGAATTATCACCCTTACAAGAGTCAAAGACAAAGTGATGGTGTTGTGTGTGTGAGGATCTCAATATGGATTGTTGTCAAGCATAATTTGAGGTCCACGATTTTATAGTTCAGGATTGAGACCTCAAGAATTTCATTCAGGGATCCACTTTTATGACAATTGAGGAGATAGGTTGATAGATTTCCACTTGATTCAAAGTTTCTTATTCAAGGAAGTTTTTATCCAAATATGTACTCATATTATGTAATCAACATATTTTTCTATATAACCCTTAAGAGGGGCTAGGGAAAAGTAAATTTTATGTTTTCAAAATCAATGTAATAAGGGGGGAATGTTAGTATAATTGTATGCTATCACATTGTCTTCTACTGAACTGTTTAAGAACTATTTGTTTAGTTCCATAACTGTTTATTTTGTCTATTAATACTTGTATTGTCTCAAAGTTTATAGATCAACAAATCAATAAAACATTTTGGTCTAATACATTCCACCATCATTGTAGAGATATAATCCTAGACTCATCCCATATGAAGACCTTGCACTCAACAAAATTTGATCTATAATGAACCTATTAAAAACCAATCAGCTTCATAAACAGAATATAGAAATTACAATAATTTAATTTTGAAAACAATTGAAAACATCATTCATTATTATTGTCTAAGATAAAAATATAATTCATCGTATGTTTCATTTCTTCCCAGGTCAACAAACTCTAAACAGATTCCCTTTTCAAATCTGTTTTGTTCTTCTATGTGCGCTTCTTCATTGTCGAAGTGGTTTTCGCTTTCCACGTCCCCCATCGAGCCCAAAACAATACTAAATATATACTGCGACGCATCTGAATTGTTTGGATAGGCTTTTTTGTGGAACATTGTTCTACAACATAAACAAGGTGCGGATCCCCGGTTTGTGTGTCTCTACGCCACTAGTTTTCTTCAAGTCGATGATGATGTGAACTTGGTTTGCTGAATATTACAAGTTAAAGATATTGCTTGAGATATCCAAACATCTTGTCAACAACAAATATTACATGGAACGTGTAGAATGCTCCTGATTTCCAATCCAATATATAAATCTTTCCTACAAAATCATAGTAATTTAATTTTTAATCCATTGATTTTTCATACCTTCTTGCATTCATCTTTTTCGAAACCTGGGAAGAGTGGAAATCTATAGTGGAAATCTATAGGTTTAAACGACCCCTTGTTTTCTAGGTTGAAACAGCTAGAGATCCATTGTTTTCTTGATTTTATTTAGAATAAGAACATGAGTGGACCGACTGACATACTAATATTTATATCCGGCAAACATAACAGACGAAGATTTCCTCCAAGAAACTCATGTATAAACTTTGAAAACCTTTCAGAGTACCCTCTTGGTAAAGCGCTTACTGGCCACCCAGTGCCGCAGAGCTGCTCTGCCAAAAGGAGGATGAGATTTTCTGATGAAGAACGCATGGAAGAAGAAGAGGAAGGCAAACTATATGAACAGATGGCAGATTGCAACAATGGTGTGTTATGGCCTCGTGAATACAAACAATGAGATCCTGTTGGAATAACAGGATGAAAACCCATGAATTATTTGGTGAATGGGTAATCTCTTCCGATAGCATTTTTGAAGAGGTTTGTGATAACAGTACTCAACTAGAATCTCCCTACGCATTTGAGAGCACAGAAAGGTTATTCTTGTGCTAGATGGGTTCGTATGAGTCCCCACGTTGCGGTGAAGGCGGAATGAATTTTAGAGACTTCAATAATAGCGATGCTGTTCATCGAGAGGGAGAATCAACCTGATGAGGTGTGGATTCGAAATGAGGTAAGCCATTTGGAACGACGGCTCATTTCTGATTCCAGAGTTTATATATTCCTAACTTAGTTCTCTTATGAACTCTTTCACTGTGGTTGAGTGAGTTCAAATTGGTTGTAGTTTCTCTCGGTTCTATGGTTTCTTAGATTAAAGCTGAAGGGATAGGGATGGATATATAGATAGATATTTACCTGCTTTACAATGATTTAGGCCTTGGTCATTACATTTGACCTAATTTATATATGTTAATGTTATATGCTATTTATAGTTGAAAGAAAAGGTTAGAAGCTTATATCAATATATAATTATTATTTATCTATAGTTTAACTAATAAAGATAATTAGTTTATACAAATTGAAAAATATGTAATTTAAATGAATATTGAGTGGGTTTTCTTCTCTTCTTTTTTTAGTCTAGTTTGAGACAAGTGAGGTTACAAATGAGGGTCTCATTATTAGCACATCAACATATTGAATTAATGTGATTAAGTTCAAATCTATGATGTTTCTAGGATATAGAAGTACAACACTCACTGGCACACTAGTCCAACAAGGGTTAAGACCATGAAATCATTAACTCTTGTTAATGTAAATTATTTCATAGCCACAATAGGCTATGGTGCATAATTCATAAAAGATGTGCTATATCATATAGAATAAAACCAATTTTGGCATATGGATACCATAGGTCCTTTCATAGTAAGCGAGATATTGCATACATGCCTTTGTAAGAGATATCAATTCATCACGCATATATCAATTTAAGAATATACATCTGTAAAGGATAAAATGTGGATGGGGTCCTAGGACAATGGTTTGCACATAAAAGAGACCCCAAAGCCAATATTTTACACTTACATGAAATTGTATTGATATAGAAAGTAAATGTAGATGACTAATGTTGAAATTAAGAAATAAAGGTACTTACCTTCGAAAAAGAATCGGCTAAAAACCTTATCAAACGATCTCAAAAACTATTGATTGTCATGTTTTGAAACCGAAATTGCGAGATCTATAAAACCCAGAAATATTTTTCTGAGATGAGATTAGGTCGACTTTTACCCTCACAAAAGGTCAATGATGACTTGGAGATTTTGAAGGTCGACTTTGACTTTGTTCACGGATCTCGAAAGTTCGGTGAAAAGGGTATCCAGATCTGTACTTTAATTCATCATCCCGCACCTGTACCTACAATAAAAATGGTTTTGTTTGTTGGGGGGACGGGTTTGCCTCAGTCAAACCCCAATTTAGGAATTAACCTTAAAATTGAATTGAAATTGCTAGAATAAACAAAGTAAATGGAACAATTCACTTTGCTTGAGTTGAAACCCTTGTGGAAGATTCGAATCCTTGAATCCATAAGAATGGATGAATGTAGAATCAAATATAGGATGTCTCCAATCAATTGTCTTTAGATCTTCAACACCAATCTTGAATGGATCTTGAACTAGGAAGAGGCTTGAATGGAAATGGAGGAATCTTCAACAAAAGAGCTCCATAGAGCTTGAATCCTTCAATGGCTACTAATGGATCTCCTTGATGAATTGGATGCTCGAAGGCTTAAATGCTTGATCTTCTTTCTTGCTTGCACTTGAGAGCTTGAGAGATTGCTTGGTGAGAATGGATGGAGAAAATGAGAGAGGAAGACTCCTTTTTATAGTGATCTAAGGCACACGAGGGGTCTCATAGAAAATAATAATTAAGGGCCCATGGCACAAAACTCTAGAGAGGTGCACATGGAGAGGAAATTAAATTAAAGTCTTGACACAAAACTCTAGGAGGGGACTACCCTTAATATAGAAATAAAATAATTATTTAAGAGCTTTATCACAAAATTTGAGGTAAGGCCACCCCCAAAGTTAATTTGAGCATTAGGCACAAAACTCGAGAAAGGCTAATCTCCAATAATAAATTAGGAATTCTATACAAATTTTGAGAAAGGTCCATCTCAAATATTAATTTGAGAATTCGACACTTAATCTGAGAAATAGTGGCCCCGAAGAGGGAAAAGATAAGTTTTTGATGAAATCCCGCAACTAGAAGCAAACCCTGAAAATCTCGGACCCTAGGGTCAAGATCGAGCTCGAACTTGACTAGGTCAGGATCGAGCTCGACTTTGATCCCATAAGGTCAACTTTGACCTTATGGTCAAAAACCTCTGGTTCATAGTCCAAAATGCTAGGAAAATGCTAGGAAGAAGTGGAAAATGGGGTAGAACAGGGGGAAAAGCCGGATCCAAGTTGAATATCCATTCAAGGCGTTCGACATGACCCCAAACCACTTATTCGGAGGGCTAAACGCTCTTACCATGGAAGTGCTTTCATTTTAAGACGATACAACATCAATGTGTTTCTCTTCAATTGTGATACGAAGCAAGATCATGCATGTTCCTTCTTCAGTTACAATAAAATGGTCAAATAATATTAAATATTATTATTGAATCAAATTACATTGTTATTAATAATTCATCATAAAGATCATTCGCTTTTTCATAATATCTTAGGTAGATTCAACATTCTTCTTGTCTACCTATGGAAAAAATATTATCCAAACATGATATCTATTTTAGCATATGAACGGGTTAGGATTTTGCATGATAGAAATAGTTTAACAATTCCAAGGAACTCTTATCATCATACTCTATAATTAAAAAATAATGTTTTTGATACATTATACTTACATGAATAAAATGAACATATAAATGAAACAATGCTCTTTTTTTAATTTATGTATTGAAGTTTCAATGTTCAAAGGAAGGAATAATTAAAGATAAGATGATAGCTAATGAAAATATAATGGTACAATTATTCAAATAAGAAGAATGTGTTGTAAAGAGGAAGAATTATGGATTATTTATGTTACCTTTAATCACAATTGAATACAATATTTCAGATCAAGAGTACCAAAATTATGCGGTAAAGAAAAAAGGAAATAAATAAGAACATTAATCAAATCCTACAATTCTATATAAGTGGGTTGCTAAGTTCAAAGTTCAAGTTATCCCATCAACACAAATATTAGTTAAGGGATCCTCAATGCATCATTATATGATTTCACTAAAAGAATGATTCACAGTAATATTCATTTAATCAATTATGTAATTGATGATTATGATGATTATCATTATGATGATTTTATAGGGCAACTAAATGAATTATGTTGGTGAATTATCATAATATTGTTGTATTCAGAATATGTTTACATGTTATATAAATTTAGACTGTTTTATCAAATTTTATAGTCATCCCTCATGTATGAATGACATAAAGTCAATTTTATAGACTAAAGATTGAAACTTTAACCAAAATCTAATACGAAAAATTTAAATTTAATCAAACAAACTCTCTCAAAATTGACTTAGAAAACATTAAAATCCCAACACAAACCCAAAAAAAATTATTCTAACCTCTACGTTTATAATTTGTCCATCACAACTTTGAAATTAATTTCAGATGAATTATCATTGATCATTCTATCTTATCATATAGGACAGGTTTTAAATTAATCAATAGGTGGTCTTCATTACAACCCGTGGCTAAATTAAACCGTATGATACATAAGAAGACTTCGGAAAAAAACCAAGTATTACCTAGGTAAGATATCCGTTTTACTTTGTTGAGGCATCTTTTGGTCCACGTGTCTAGGTAGATACATCTGTATTCTCTAGAAGAAACAATGGCATGACGATGAGTTTGACTCGTGCAAAATTCAACAACCCGCGCTTTGTTTTATAGAAGAAACAAGGGGCGGAACCATGGTTTCAAGCTTTAGCGTGTCTGGTTTTCGGCACTGGACGTTAATGTGAACTTATTTCATTGAATATGGCTAGTTGCAAGTTGTCAGACATTTCTTTACATGTCACGTTTACTTTAGCGACAATAAATGTTACAGTCCGAGTCGTAGAGTAGCCCCCACAGCCAATCTAACGCTCCAATTCTTACACACAAGTTGCAGATATTTTAGTTTCTAAATCCCAAATGATTAACGCCACTTGCCTATAGCATGGGTTTTAATGACGGGATAAAGTGGAAGTCTGTATGCTTAAATAATCCATTGTTCCCATTTTTGAATCAAATAGCGATCGCCTGTTTTCTTGATTTTGTCTGCGAAAGAAAATGTGTGGAGGAAGCATAATATCTGAGTTTATAGCCAGCAAAACTAATGGCCGAAAACCTACTGCCAGAGATATATGGATTGACTTCGACAAATTTTCCGAGTACCATCTTGGTAAATTTTCCGAGTACGATCTTGGTAAAGAGGAACCTGTGGTGAAGAAAGTAGAGGAGAAGAAAAGGAAGGGGCATCGTGGATACAGAGGCGTGAGGCAACGTCCTTCAGGCAAATGGGCTGCAGAGATCAGAGACCCCATCAAGGGAATTAGGGTTTGGCTTGGAACTTACAACTCGGTGGAAGAAGCTGCAATTGCCTACGATCGTGAGGCTCGAAAGATCAGAGGGAAAAAGGCCAAGCTCAATTTTCCTGCACGGCCCATTAACACCGACAAATCTATGGACGAGGTGAATGTTTCTGTTCAATCCCTATCAGATCCATTGGAATCGTACAGCTCTCAGATTTTCAATGAAGAGTCTGTGGTGGATCCTGTTCCAAATTATGATAAGGTAAGAGAGTGGCTTAGCCCTAAAGTGTCCGAAGCAGCAGTACATGAATATATGGAAAATTTGGAGAGGGTTTTGGAATTGAAACCTCAAAGCGCCACTCCACGGTGCTTCTCTGTCGGTTTTAAAGAGAATAATTGTGGCTTATCTTATAATGGGTCAGAAGACACAATAAGCTCGAGTTCGATTGAGATCAGGAAGAAAACCCATGAGGAGTTGTGTGAATCATCTGTCTCTTTGGAGAGCATTTTTGAAGAGGTGTGTGATCGCAGGACTAAAAAATTGGAATCCCCCAGATCGTATGAAAGTGTAGAGGGGTTCCTTGAATCGGAGATGGATTTGTTTGAGTCCCCATATTTTGAGGCAACGCAGGATGACTGTGTAGGAGGGCTGCCTTTCCTGAAGCAAGAGAATCTGCCCGATGAGGCATGGATTGAATCTGAGGAAAGCCTGTGGACTGCAATCTTTTGAATCCAGGCTTAATATGTCCTCACCTTACTGTGTATTGATCTCGATAGAGTGTTGAATAAGTTATTGTGTTCTAAATGTCTTTTATTGTTCATCTGATCTTAGGGTGTCTTATTGAAAAGTTGAAGTGACGAAGAATGAATTTATGGACGTTAATCATGGTTTGTTGTCACGTCTCATGCCTCGGCTCTGCATTTGATATAGATTGTATTGTATTTACCTTAATGGAAAAATGCGCAGAAATGATAGGCTAAGGTTAGATGATGCCTACATGAATCGTCAAATTGTATCATGGTATGCATGAATTATCAGTCGTGTGTTACAGAAGATTATTAAGATATACATGATGTTTAAACCTTCATAGAATTTTTGTTGTATTTTATGAGTAAGTCCTGAGTACTATTTAATAGAGTAACGGTACATATATTTAAAAAAAGTAGGGTGTTAGGAGAGACAACATCATGGTACTAGTGGCTATGCTCCATAATATTAAAAAAGAGTTAAGCGTTCCTCTTGGCAAGATATGTGTTTTAGTTTGTCTTTTAGATGTTTCCTATCATGGTGGAGGGGTTCTAATATTGCGATGGTAGTTGGGCAAAATGAATTTTTTTAGATCTTTGAAAATTTCATGTTAATATTTTTTTTTTTAGATTGATTTAAATTTATTTTTTAAATTAATTATGTGAAGTCACATAAGTACATCAATAAATATGACTTTGTAAGTAATTATTTGTCTTTTTTGAGGGGGACCATTTTAGACACGTCAATAATATATCATGCTAACATTGCATCATTTTTTATCATGTGGATTCAAACCAAATGTTTTAAGGTGGGGTCTTCAAATAAATAAATTATTGTACAAAATTGAATGATTTGAAATATCTACATAGGATTTCGAGAGGTGCAAAGTTCGATTGCCACTATAGGGCCCTCTACCCTACTTTGATAGTGGTATTCTTGGCACTTTCACTCTCTTTTGTTTTATGATATTAGGAAATATTTCGAAATATTTTCTTCGTTACTAGTTTAGTATGATAATGACACTTTAATTTTATGTATTTGGTAGTATATATGTTGACTTCTTGTTAAAACTATTCTATGTTGGGATAATGTTTTGAATGTAAGCTTATTTTTCCCCAGCTACGATTTCATTTAAATATTATTAAAATATTTTAAGTTTTCTAAATTTACAATGGTAAGTTCTATTTTAATTCAATGATGATTTATTTTTTCTAGTTATAAAAAAGTTTGCATTGTTGCTATGCTCTTATGTCCTTATGCGAGAATTAGTTCATATAGGTAGTTCCTTCAGCTACATTATTTACGAGTCCAAATTTCCATAAAAGGAAGGGTCGTACAGCAGAGCAGACTCCAATAGTAGGGATGGTAATTGGGTGTAACTAGTTCAATAGTAGGGCACAAAAAGTGCCATTTCAAAACTTATCCCTAGAAAGATTCTAGCTAATTTGTAAAAGCATCTAATTATGTGATGCAACATCATCACACCAATTGTGAGCGTACAAATTGGAGTCCTCTAGCCTAAACATGTGAACTAGAGGTCACTTCTTGATACCATTACATTAGAGGACAACCAATTACGCCCAACTCCAAACCCTTGTGAGGATTGGACATCTAAAAATTGATGATGATTGATTATTCCTCTTTTGATTTTATTTGATTTGATGACTTAGAAATCAACAATATAAGAACTAGGCTAAAAGGTGCAAAATTAGAAATAAATATTACAAATAGACAAATATAGATTTGAGGGTCAACTAAGATATATATAACTAGAAAGGAGATGCAGAGAGGAACCTATGTTTGAACTCTGAGCTCAAAATTGTTGGGTCTATCAATAGATACTATAGTCCTCCAAGTGTCTCAAGTCCAAAATAAGGGCCAAATTGGTGTTAGGAGCCCCCAAATTGCCTCTTGGTCAACCTTCACGTCAAGCCACCACGACTATAGTGTTAGGCACCCTTGTCCTTTTGAACTATAGTGTTAGACACACTAGTCTTTGTATTTTCAAATGAATTTTACTTAGTTTGTCTTTCTCTATTTTCTCTATGCTCTTTTATTCCCAAATTGGACCTAAAACATGAGAGAAACCGGGGTTGGGCTATATAGGAGCCTGCCTAAGTCAAACCTTGAGTTGGGACTCAAATATACAACAATGATGATGAAAACAAAAGCTTACCCTTAATAGGGAAGAGGCTAGATATGAAGGAAATGCTTGAATTGAAATATTTAAATAAAATGATTATACCTTTGACTGATGATGTAATGCTCTTAAGGTATGTCTCCCAAATCTTGACATATGTAATAACATTATAAATTATAAAAAAATCCATCACGAAAACATAATTGAAGATGCTTTTTGTAACTTTATGCTCCTTGAAATCTAGTCATCTCTCAAGAGCATTTTTTGTTGAGAGAAAACTTGTAGATGGGAGATATGATTCAAAATAAAGTAGGAATGATGCACTGAATAGGGTTCTCAAGGTATATTTTCATTATGGTCGATCTATAATGGTTATATTCCAAGTTTAAGAATGGATCTAGAAATGTCAAGGATAACACATTACTCTCCCAAAATTTTATCCAAAAAGGATCAGACTTTGTTAATTATTTCCATAGTCCGTAGTTACAAAAATAGTTCTGAAAAAATAAATTTGGATTTTAATGGATGCCAGATAATCGAATCTTGATATTAGGTATAAAATTAAAATTAGGATTGACGATATTTAATGGGGAAATAAGTGCATTAATTTGGTTTTTTTAATGCAATATAATCAATATTATTAGACTAGAACAAATGAGCATTCACAAAGGGAGGAATGGAACCTGGTAGGCAGAGGAAGCAGTTCCAAACATAAAAGTCGGGGGAAAGTCGCTCTTGTCCAGACTATCACTCGTAGAGACATTGCGAAATAACAAGCACAGAAACAAAAATTGAATAATTCCCATGTTTCTTGCCGAACAAAGATTTGTTGGTAACAGGGCAGATGCAAGGTCGCTGAGATATAGAATGCAGAGAGAAATTGGATTTTCTCAGTTATATACAGTAGAAAGAAATTATTTAATAGAAATGGAAGTCTCGAAGCAAGTTCAGGAGTTGGTGGGGCTTGGGACCAAGCGTAGTAGTTGGACCGCTTCTAAGTTCTGATCCAACCTATTTTTGGCATGGACGAAGGAGCAGATTTTAGTTTAAGGGACTAAATTGGTGCAGAGATTCGACTTTTTCACAAATGGCCATTTCAATGTAAAGGCAAGGAGCCGCCGGCATATGGTAAGGGAGAATTATGATTTGGCCCACTAATATTAAAAAAATCGAGTACAATGCTCAATCAAATTTTGGGAAATGATGAAAATGACGAGTCAGCCGAAAATGGCATCATAGTCGTCAACGTTACATCATCATCGTTGTTATTTATCGGCTTATGTTGCATAATAGAAGAACATACTCGTGGAGGATATCGCATGGTTAAGCCTAGTATATAATGAGTCATCCCAATTAAACCATAGAAACAAACTCATTAAAATTCAAGAAAAACTTCCCAATTAAAGGGGCAAGGAATGCTAATTTGTCTGCTTCTAGTAAATTAAGAGGCCTTTGGGTCCCTCTTAGTTGGGGTTGGGAGGAAATACTTCTCTTTAAAATAATTCAAATTAAATCCTCATACTGGTGCGGCCCTCATTTACCTTGTTTCTCAGTGCATAAAAGATGTGTATAGCTGAATTCATGTTGACATTTTTGTCGATGTGGAAAACACTACTCTATTTGAGAAGGGTTTGTTAGTTGAGGAGAATTCTAATATTAATAAAAATGTCAAATACATGATGCAAATTCAAAATGCTCTGTTTTTTGGATAGTTGCTAAAATTAATGATGAGCGAAATAGTTGCTATATCTCTCTTGAACTAGAGTCTTGAAAATATCATGGATAGTACCTAGGCTTTAGCTAAGCGCATCAAAGATCTTCAAGAAGAACATTGACTGGACATTCAAAAGCTATAGGATATCTTAAATATGGCTTAGGACAAACTAAGAGTTGTTATTATTATTAGTAAATCAGCCATGGAAAGTACCATTGAAGGCTACAATAAGTTAAACAAATAGATAGAACTCTACAAGTTATCTATAAAGATTCTTCTATCTCTCCCTCTATCAGTGTGAAGTTGGACAAGAAAGTTCAAGTTATGGACAAAGGTGGTGAAGAGTAATAAAGCCCTTGCGGGGGACAAAGGTGTGGACAGAGAGGAAAAAGAGACGACATCTATGTCTGGACCTACAATCAGATTGAGGATCAAAGATAAGGGGATTACCCCAATTGACAACATAGTTAATAAGGTCCATAGTATTAATGATGAAATCATGCCAAATAATGATAATCTAGTAAAGAGTCTGTA
Source organism: Chamaecyparis obtusa (assembly GCA_027943335.1). Taxonomy (NCBI): domain Eukaryota; kingdom Viridiplantae; phylum Streptophyta; class Pinopsida; order Cupressales; family Cupressaceae; genus Chamaecyparis; species Chamaecyparis obtusa. The sequence continues at coordinate 100,861 of BSBK01001598.1, read as the reverse complement.
AGTTCTTTGGCACTTGGTTCCCTTATTTTTGTTCTTTTTGTCTATTGTTGTTTTGCTAATGGTTAGCATTTGGAACTTTAAGCTTCTCGTTTTGTTCTATTTAAGTTTTGTGGTCATTTTTCCTTTGATACAAAACATGCAACAAAAACTTGCCTATGTAGCAAGAATTTTTTTGACTTGTAACAACACAAAGTTTTACTCAACAAATAGGGCTCACAATTTTCTTTACCCTAGTATTTTTATGTAGGGATATCAAACTTTTGCCTTGTTTTGTGATTCATGGTTCCCCGCTTTTTTGTATGAGATATTATCCTTGGAAAAAATAAAATTTTGATTGTTTGGTGCAACAACTATCCACATAGATGCCTACTAATGAAGAATATAAAAGAAAATTAGAAATGAAGGAATTTGAGTGTTATTTTTAAATAAATACATGAACTATGCTCATTTATGAAATATTTACAATGTTGCAAACATTTCAGGTACGATTTATTGTGGACGTGTTTTTGGGTTTTGACATCTTTTAGAAGGAGGAGGAGGAGGTAGTAGTTAGAAAAAATCAAAATAATAGAGAAGAGGAAGAAAGGGAGAAACAAGGGAGCACGTGATAGATCAACAAGAAGAAAGAGGTGTGTACCATATTTTGCCTATACCCCATTTTGAATTACTTATTTGTCATTTTGGTTATGCCTTCTTTGTTGTATTCCTACTACCTTAAGATGCTCTACATTTTTTGTGAATTATTTATTCACAAGTGATGTCCTTCAATCTACCTTTTTAGAAGATAGACCACATGATGAACTATGATTTCACCACATCACATCTTACATGATATCTTGTATTATGACATCTATATTATACCACTTCTAAAATATCTTATTTCATCACATCAATATTATATCTCATGCCTATTTTATTAGTAACATACATGCATTAGTATAAACTTTTACAACTACGCCTTTTACATTTGTATGAGACTTTTCCTTACACACAACAAAAAAGGGTTTAATATTTTATTTTCTTTTACAAGTAGTTTAGTTCTTAAATATTTTGATTCACACTCTCCTCTACTTAAATCAAATCCATAATCATGTTATGCAAAAACTTTGAGTGGGCCTATATTCCAACCCCAACTTTAGGTTAAAATGATATTTGTTCATTGGTCCTACTCAAAGTTTGATACATATTAGTTAAGGGTATAATTTTTCTTGTTGTTACCCCAACACTCGATACATTTTGGTTAAAGTTTCCATTTAAGCTTCCATCACTATCTTTTTGTCTAAACTCAATATTTATTTATGTTATAACTATTATTAAATTTGAAAGATGACAAAAGATGGTGGAAATTAGAAATGATTATAATATTTATTTAACTAATGTGTGTTCTAGATGTTACTAAAAAATTGTATAGTTCTTTAAAAATAATATACATAAAAGGATGAAGCATCGCCTATTTCTATACCATTCAATTTTTAAATATATTTTCTATTTTCATTATTATATTCTTTAATTTAGAAAAATGTAAAATTTTAAATGTTCATATTAAGGTTTCTTCCCACTTCTTTGATGCATGCTTTGGAGTTGTCCTAAAATAATATATATTGGTACTTAACTTGAATTTTTTTTTAGTAAACAAAAAATATTGAAAATTTATTTGGAACTTATTCCAATTCATACTAGTTTACCCATCTAAGAATGGATCACATGTATGATTCTATCTCTTGAATATTATCGCTAATGCAATCACTTCCTTCAAACCCTATATTTCCTACTTATCATTTTCTTACCCTTGCACAAAATTTGGTTTTTATTTGTTCATATGTGTTCCAAAATGGTTGAATTTAGCACCTAGAATGTCATATTTAAAGGCAAGCCCTAAAACTCTATAACTAATATGAAGATCATATATTCATGGTCAAGACCTTGAAAACCAAATCAAATCTAGAACAATACTAAGACATTTTGAGGGAGGCATTATTTTATTTTTCTACTGCATCTCTTCTTACAAATCTAAGATAGGATAAGCTTGAATAAGTAGGCATCTACATGGGTAGGATGTACTTGTAGTGTGTGGCACTTAACTAGTTTGGAAGAGATGTTGTACACACATGCCACTATGTCTACTATTATTAACATAGGTTCTACACTTAGATTTCTTAGCCATGTATCTTGTATATACCCACTTATTGTTCTAATTTTGTATATTAGTGTAATGTCCCCTTTTGGGGGTACATTATTTTGTGTCATGTTGTTAGCCTTTTTATCTTGGTTCAGAGGGCTAACCGAGGCGTGGCAGTGCTCAAGGAGATAATTGGCATAGGTGGTTTCAGTTTCAGGCCAATCGGAGCAGTTTTCACATGTTTCTAGGGTACTTACTATTTATAGTAAGTCAACAGTGTTCAATATTCTTGGCTTTTCAGTAGTGGACTTGGAACATCTCGCTAAGAGCTGTCTGGTAAGCTATCACACGTCATCATTTGAGCTCATTTGGCCCTTCGTTTTAATGTCGGAAGATTCCTCACTTTATTTATTATTTCACTTTATAACTCAACGGTCATATTTATTTAAAAGTGTCTTAAATTGGAATTATAAAGAGATAGAATGGGAATATGAAAAGACACAGTGGTGAAACTAAAAATTCACAGCTGCAGCCATAAGAGGAGGTATGGAGTCTCATTGTGGATGCTTTAGTTTATGGATTTTTTTCTCTCATTGAGAATTCGGGAAGCTTCAGCTTTCGAATCAAAATCCTGAGGATGGAAACCCGATTCATCTCCTGTGCAGATTCACATCAGAGTTCACCATTGTTTTACATGTTCTTATCATCTATTATTACTGTTATTTTTTGTATTTCATATTGGAATGTTGTAACCTATGGTTTTGTATTGTTGTTGTATAATAGAAACATTTTTTTGAGAAGTTTAATACTTGATTATATCTACTGGTTATTCGAATATATCTGCTAGTTATTTGCATGTTATTGTTTGTTTCAAATCTGCATGAGATTTATTTGTAAAAATTAGAGAATGGCCAGCTAGCGTCATTTTAGTGGTATTAGAGCCAAAAATCTTGCCAGCCTATGAGGGTTTCTAAAAAATAAGTCACTTAGAACTCAAGCAAATTGATAAGAGTAGAGTTTTACTGCTGCCACATTATTTGCACATAAAATAAGTTATTTTCAGTTTTAGCATTTATTTCAATGAAGCGTTCAACTGCTTGTGAAGATTCAGTGAGGTCAAAAATCAATTCTTTAATTGGCTAAAAAAGGAGCTCTTATTTGTCCTTTAGACGGATGCAAGAAATCCATTAGATGTTAGTATTCCTTTCCAACCAATTTTATCTGTGTTGGTGTTGGATATTGTGTACACTCGTAAATCAAGTGCGACAACACTAGGAACCATAGAAGACCACCTCGTCTTAGTACATCTTTGTGTGTGCATCTCCTGCACTTACATGAATTGAAGAATGTGGATACTAGGAGAAATTAATATTAAGATTGGTTGTGGAGCACTGGATCTCCGGCAAGCGATCGATACCTCCATATATTTCAGTGTCTCATATATCAACAGAGTTTGACACATGAGAATGGGCATTTTTTTGTAATGTTTGCGTTGTGTTTTAGAACATGAAAAAGATGAGAAAAAGTTGTGCATCTCAGTGTTATGCACAAGTGTGTGTGCGGGCTAAGTGGGATACGGTCACTACTCAACACCTTAGCCAGGCAAGAGGACGACAATTTGCAGCTCCCGCGATCTGGTGAAGGCCGATGGTCGAATACATTGCTGCCAGCCTCCAACAACCATAAACCAAACTGTGATCACGACCTCACACTCACACGCACCTTGAGAAATATATACGACCATTTGACAGCAGCGACCCCGCTTGGGAAAAGGGAGGAGGACGATGAGGAGACCAGTCGGTCACCAGTAGACATGGCCACGTAACACCTCCAGGTCGCGATGCACTTTGGTAACTGGTCCTTGTGACCCCCCTTTTGATATTTGAACGTGGCTCTTTCACAACCATGATAGTCTTAGACGACAGTTACCCTGGGTGTATGCAGAACAAAGAGTTTAGTTGCAGCACTGGATCCCTTATATGAGGGTGTATATTGTAGGACCAGATTCAATATAGTCGATCTAGAATGATAGTGTGGTGCCAGACTGAGATTTTAGAAGCTCAAATACATAAGCAGCAGACCAGCAATGATCTTGAAAAAATGAATAAACTCTTGTATACCAGGTCGATAAGTTTCAGTCCCGTTTGAAGTCTTATGTCTGCAATTTTTGGGTATGGTTAGTTTTAAACTGATGAAATACATTGACATTGGAGATTCAGTAGAAATTATTATATGAATATTTGAAGATTATGTGCTACAAACATGTTGTTTCTCAACCAATAGTGATTGTCATTGATATGAATTTTTGATGAGGAAATCTATATATTCATTGTGGTGATGTCAACAAGCAAATATTCATTTGGGAAACAGAGTAATAGCAGGAATGTCGAATACAGGGATGGTCTGATGAGGAGAAGCCATTGGAGCACTTGTTGATATTGGAGTGATATTTGGAATGATAGTTGGGTCAAAGCTTTCTTTACATTGTGAAAGGATTGTGGGACTACTGCTAAAGATTATTATACAGAAGATAAATATAGGCTGGAAAGGATTGATGGTATGTTAAGTTGCAATAATAAATTTCAAATTTAATCTTTGAAGTTTTACATCACTTGAATGACATTTTGTTATTCTATGTTTGTCTTTGGAAACACATAAGTTGTAATCTGGTCAAAATAGTTTACACTGGAATCTCTGAGCATCAGTAGACAAACAAGCATCCGCATTGCCTAAACAATTTAGACTATCTAGAACTCTAGTTCAAATCTACTCACTTATAAACTGGATATTGCTGGGAAATAGTAGGTAGGTCATTAGAGTTAATTTCCATAATTTAGTCTAGAAGTGTTGACAAATTAGAATTCTTATTGTGTAGACATCAAGATCACTGTTACAGAATTTGATTCAGTCCTTGTGTGAAACTCAGGAAAAATTTAAATCATGGAGACATTGAAAAGCCCAATCTTCTCAAAACAGTTCAATGACACATTTTACAGTGTCCAATTAAGAGATATTCGGAAGGAAATGGAGATAGGAAATAAATTATGTTTCCTTGGATGACAATTGGAAGAGCAGAAAATTACGAGCAGAATGCTTGCCAAACTAAAGTAAATAAATTCATACCTATCCAGGATAGATCAAGCTGATTGTAGACTTTTCAATTAGACCATGAATCCTACAATGGTTTCCTTGGTGCAATGCAGATTTATGAGTCAAACACTTTGAGATGTTAGGCTTGTAGTTCCCTTATGTCTCGGTGAGATCACTCGAATTACAACCCCTATCATTCCTTACACCGAGCACATTTGGAGACAGGTGTTACAGTTGATTGTAGACAACTTAGATGGACTAAGATATGACAGAGACTCTACCTTTGATAAGCAGGTAAAAATCTTGGAGTTAATGGCAAGCAATAGAGTCTTCAGTCATATATTGAAACCAGGTTATGATAAAATGATTTAACAATTATTTTAGTTTCTCCTAAATAATTACAGGGATCATCATCCAGATGGGGTGAAGACATGCATAATGACTATCTTATCCTCGATCATAGATGAGGACTATGTAATCTAAATAGTGCACTTCTATGGATCATTACATTCAAGAACATTCAAGAATGAGGCCTCAAAAATTGATCCATAGCTCCCTAAGCATGGAGTCACAAGGATAGTTTGAATATTGCTCTCAACTAGAGCTATTAGGCCTATAACCTTGCTAGTAAACTACACTATGAGAGATTCAAATGAAGACAAGGGCAAGAATGCCAATATCTCCAAGAATCAAATGAAATGCAATGCAAGTAAGCTAAGATTGAGGATGCAAATATGCAAGCTATGCTATGAAAATAAAAGTACAATCTAAACTATGAAATGGAAATAGCAAGTGTTACAATCCTTCCTATTAAACTAGATGAGTTATTCTAAAGCATGAAAGGAAATCTAAACTATGAAAGCATGAAGTATGAAGCTACTATGCAAGAATGAAGACTAAACTATGAAGAAAATGAAGAACTCTAAGATGTGATGCAACAATGATCTCCAAAAAGCTTCAAAGTCTTCAAGAATTCCTACAGCATAAAGTTAGCATAAAAGTGAATGACCTAGAATGAGGAAGAGAGCTTTTCTTTTATAGGAAACGAGGAGAAATGGACCATGGAGATTAAGAGGCAAAAGATTTAATCAACGGTGGAGCTTGAAAGAGGGGCAATCCATGTGCACATATATCCTCCAATGAGAAAATAAGAGTTGACTTTTGTGTCCATATGAGACAAGAAGTACTTTTCCCTTTTTTATAAAATAAGAATAATGCTTTATTTGTGCAACTTAGGATAAGAGGAAAAGTGGGGGCTTTTTATTTATTAAAAAAGGAGGAAATATTCCTTTTAATCAAGTAAAGACTTAGGATAAAATGGTTAGCCCAAGGAATAATCGAATAAAAGACAGAACTAGGATTTGATCAAGAAAATTGATATTGAACTGAAAATGTTGATTCAGGAGATTGATAAATTGCTGAATGGGGGCCCAAAGTCTAGGCGACCATTTTAGGGTGCATACATTTGCCCCTCTTTGACTAATGTGTGATCATTATGGGAACACATGCAATCAAAGAAGAATTAAAATGTGAGATCAATTTGGGATCACAAAACAACCCAGATGTGTGTTCGATGGATGGGAACACATTAGGACAAGCATAAGCATAAGCTGAAAGACAAGACCAACACCGTTGTTGTTAAGTGATAGTCAGGTCTGAAATCAAAAGATAAGATCAACACCGTTACTGTTAAGTGTTGATCAAGTTTGAAATAGGAGATAAGAATCTCAAAGAGACAAAACTAACACCATTGTTGTTAAGTGCTAATTAAGTCTTAAAAATAAGAGATAAGAATCTCAAGCAAAGCTGATTGATAAGTTGGATCAAAGATTAGAGCTGATAGGTACTGCCCCCTCGGAATTGAAATCGAAATCAAGTAGAGGAGAAGCAGCGGATTGATAAACTTGATCAAGTCACTAGAGATCATAATCGAAGGATGGAGCATGATAGGATAACCATTAAGTAATGAAGACATGCCCCAGTTTGACAAAGTCAAAGCTCAGAAAGATGAAGCGAGTGAAAATGAATGAAAGACTAGAAGGTCGAGAGAGATGGGGGATGAAGAAAGAAAAGATGCCCCAGCAAAGATCGAAGGATCAGGCCTCAAAAGGTCAGCCAACTGCAAGGTGAATGCGGATTTCAGTTTCGATCCCGAAAATGAAGAGACAATGATGTGATATGAAAGACAAGAAGTGAAAGACATGATCGAGAGGAAGCGAAAGGTGAGTGCATTTGACCAACAGGTCCATGAAAGATAAAAGGAGAGCTCTCTCCATATGCAAAGTGCAAAAACTAATCTAACATGAACCTAAAAATGCAAGCTACTATGAAGAGTGGTTGACTTGCAAGGTCACAACGGCAATAGACATCTAATAATCATCATCAAGCTTTATTGGTAGCGTCGCAAGATCATACAATACACACTAGTATGACTATGGGTATATGAATATGATCTATATCAGATAGAAATGTGGGAATCCCACCTAGGCATCAAAGACATGTAGGTCAAGATGACTAGTGCAATGAGATTACCTAAGTTTGCTATAGCGAGATTATGCTAGCATTAGGACATAAGAAGGTCAAGATGGCTATAAGCATGCACTCGCATAAAACAGTCAAGGATAATACCTTGTAGATCCTAGGTGTCAAGTGGATCAAGCATAAATGCTAATGACAATTAGGACCAACAAAATATACCCACAATCAGAAAAAGCAATAAAACATGACCTCATGCCCTCAGTCTTCTAGCTATGCATCATTGAAAACTATCATAGGGAGAGAACACTCACCAAAGAAATCATCATAGACAACACACAAGGAAAATAAAGTCAAACAAGTCTTAGCGAATCAAGTGTTTAAGTGCGTGTGTGTAGGTCATAGAATCAATCTTTGAGTATCACATCTACTAGTGGGAGATATCATATCATGCTAGACTGCTGGTAGGATCTATGATAAGTGTTGAGAAACACTCGATGCTAGGGTAGTGTTGAAAAACATAGGTGGGGTTGGTCTTGAAAAACACCATTGGGGTGATGTCTTAAAGACCAATGCATCCTAGAGACCAAAGCTAACACAGTTATGCCCCCTAGACAAAGAAAAAGATCAATTCCAAACCAAGGCAACAAGGTCAAGGCATGATGGAGAAAGGCTAAGGGTCGAGGATGCATGGTAAGAGATAAGGGTGCAAAGGCTTCAAGTAGCGCTTGTTTCCAAGTTTTCACCACTTGGAGATTTTTTATTTTTTTTTTCAATTTTTTTTGTATTTTTGCTACCAAGGCGCCTATTTCCAGGTTTTCACCAAGGCACTTTTTCTATTTTTTTTTATTATTTTTTTAAATTTTTTTGGTTGAGACATCAAAGCGCCTATTGCTAGGTTTTCACTAGGATGCTCATTTTTTCAGGACATTTTATGCTTTTAAAGATTTTTTCAGCATCATATATGAATGCTTTTTTGAATTTTTTTCAGGATCATAAAAATATGTACAAAGGATGCCCCCAAACAGAATAGGCATCATGGATAGAACTTTTTGAGATGCAAAATATTGATAGGATCAGGGAGCTGATCCCCCTATTCATCAGACAGCAAGTAAGCACCTGTCCCAAAAGCAACAGTAATAATGTATGGTCCAAGCCAATTAGGTTCAAATTTACCCTTTTGTTCTCGATGTTGTTGGTTCTTAGGATTCTCACATAGGACAAGATATCCTACTTGAAATTCTCTAGGGCGAACCTTCTTGTTGAATGCTTTGGACATACGCTTTTGGTAAACTCTCATGTGATCAAATGATGCTTTGCATTTTTCATCGAGAAGTTCCAACTCTTGTAAGCTCATGGCACGGTAATCCTCATCTGTAATCAAACCTTTGAGAGAGACTCTAAGTGAAGGAATCTCAACTTCTAAAGGTAATACTATTTTAGCACCATAAGTGAGGGCAAAAGGAGTAGCCCCAGTGGGAGTACGTATACTCATTCTATAAGTCCATAAGGCTAGATTGATCTGTAGTTGCCAGTCTCTAACATTCTTGTGAACTGTTCTGTGGAGAATCTTGAGAATGGTCTTTTTAGAGGCCTATGCTTGTCCATTTCCTTGCGGGAAGTAAATGGAGGACCAATGTTGTTTTATCTTGAATTTCTTGCAGAGGTGTGTAAGGTCCTTGTTTTTGAACTGACCTCCATTGTCAGTGATTATCTCAGAAGGTATCCCAAACCGACAAATGATGTGATTCAATATGAACAAAGAGATTGTCTTTCCTGAAGCAACAGACAGTGGAACAGATTCTACCCATTTGGTAAAGTAGTCAGTAGCAGTAATAATGAATTTATGTCCACCTGATAAGTTGGGATGAATCTACCCAACAAGGTCAAAGGCCTAGCGCTGAAATGGCTAATGAGAAATAGAAGGAATAAGCTCCCGACCTGGAGCATGAATCAGGTTTCCATGTTTCTGACACTTTTCACAAGATTTGGCGAAAGCTATAGCATCCATCTGCATTGTGGGCCAATAGTACCCCGCCCTAAGCAACCTTCGGGCCATGGAAAGACCATTAGAATGTCCTCCACAAATGCCCTCGTGAATGTCAACTAACACTTGGTCGGACTCATCCTTTTCCAATCACCTAAGAAGTGTCCCATCTAAACCCCTCCTATACAGATCACCAGAGATAAGGGTATGGCGAGAGGCATTATAGACAAGGTTTCTTCTTTCAGAGCAATTAAGGGTTTCAGGGATGATGCCATCATGGAGATATGAGTAAATGGAACCATAGCGGGATGACTCATGACTAACCAAGGTACAAATGACATGGCTTTCTGAGGAGTAAAAAATGGGGTGACGTAGCTCTTCCACTAGGAATTCATATCTGGATTCATGTTGCTCTAGTTGAAGAATGGAAGCCAATGTAGCCATAGCATCATCTACTTTGTTCTCTACTCTAGGGATTTGTTGAAATGTAACAAATGTGAAGTATCATCGCAATGAATCAACCATCTTCTTATAGGGTATTAGTTTGTCATCCTTTGTTTGATATTCTTCGTTAACTTGGTTGATTATCAATTGTGAATCCCCATAGATATGCAACTTTGTAATTCCCCATTCTATGGCCATTTTTAATCCATTGGTTAAGGCCTCATATTCAACAATGTTGTTTGTGCATGGGAACAATAATTTATAGGACTTAGGAATAGTATACCCATGCGGAGAGACAAACAACACTTTAGCTCCTGAACCATTATGCATGAAAGAGCCATCAAAGAACATCTTCCATGTTCTTGTAGTAAGGTACATTATGTGCTCGTCTGGAAATTCAACTTGAATGGGCATACTGTCCTGAATGGGAAAATCAGCCAGTTGATCAATGATAGCTTGTCCTTTTATGGCTTTATGCTCGACATACTCAATGTCAAATTCTGAAAGAATCATCATCCATTTAGCAAGTCTACCTGTGAGAGCAGCCTTGCTAAGAAAATACTTAAGGGGATCAATTTTGGCTATCAAGTGTATTGTATGTGCAAGCATGTAATGTCCCAACTTTTGGGAAGCAAACACCACAGCAAGGCAAGACTTTTCAATACTAGTATAATTGACCTCATAGGAAACAAGTGTTCGGCTAATGTAATAGATAGCTCGTTCTTTTCCAGTATCATCAAGTTGAGCCAACAATGCCCCCAGGGAAGATTCTGTTGCTGAAACATACAAGATGAGTGGTTTCCCCGAAATAGGAGGCATTAAGATTGGAGGATTGGCCAAGTACTGTTTGATCTGATCCATGCTCTTCTGGCAATCCTCATTCCAGACACATTTAACCCTTTTGTGTAATGTCTTGTTAAAGGGTTGAGCTCTATCTACTAATTGTGAAATAAACCTCCTGATAGACTGAGGGCGTCCTTGAAGACTCCTCATTTGATTGATGTTTTTGGGAGGTAGCATATCCAATATTGCTTGAACCTTTTCAGGATCCACCTCTATTCCTTTAGCTGAAATAATGAACCCTAGAAGTTTACTGGAGGTGACTCCAAATGCGCACTTTTTGGGATTTAATCTCAACTAAAACTATTCCATACGATCCAAAATGACTTCTAGATCTTCAAGGTGTGTATTCCTTTTTTTGGATTTTGCTAGGGTGTCATCCACATAGTCTTCCATGTTCTTATACATCATGTCATGGAATATAGTGGTCATAGCTCTTTGATAAGTAGCTCCTACATTCTTTAATCCAAATGGCATGATGTTCCAACAATAGGTTTTCCACACACAAGTGAATGCTGTCTTTTCCTGATCTTCAGGGGCTATCTTGATTTGGTTGTAGCCGGAAAACCCATCCATCAAAGAGTAGATCTCATATCCCGCAGTCATGTCTATGTTTGGGAGTGGAAAATCATCCTTTGGGCAAGCTTTATTAAGATCTCTAAAGTCTGTGTAGACACGAATGGACCTGTCATGTTTTGAAACTGGGACAATATTGGAAATCCATTCAACATAATCAATGGCTTTGATAAATCCTGCACTTAAGAGTTTCTCTAGTTCAGCTTTGATGAGTAGAGGTATGTGAGGCTGCATTTTCCTCAACTTCTATTTTACTGGTTTAATGCCTGGAGCTATGGACAAATGATGCATAATAAGACTAGTGTCCAACCTTGGCATGTCTGAGTAAGTCCAAGTGAAATTGATCTTCTTTCTTTGTAGGAACTTAGTATATGCCTCTTTTTCTTGTGGTGATAGAGATTGAGCTAAATATACAATTTGTGGAGCCTCCTCTATATTCAGATTGATTGATTGTGTAGGCTCAATAAGAACTGATGACCTATCTTGAAAATAGCTAGGAAGATTATCAAGTACCCCATCCTTAGGTGCCTCGCAGAGGTTTTCACCTGCGGATACGTCCTTTATTTTTACTTTTTTGGGTTCTGACACCGCCACATAGTGGTTTTCGCCATCAGAACCATTATTCTTTTTTTCTTTTCTCTTCATTTTGCGACTGAGGTATTTGATATCTAGTTCAGTCATACTTGTAGTTGGTTTGCTGGCGGAAGATAGTATAGGCTCAAGGGCATTCAAGTAGCATGCTATCTCGTAGTCATTCTGGAAGGTTGGGAGCTGAGGCTCTTGATAGCGCTGAGACCAGTCAATGAGGTTGTAGTGAACAAGGGGTAGATTAATGGCAGGTTCAATGTTATTGATATGAAAGGTGTCATCTTTTGTGACTGCAAAGTTAGGATCTGTCAAGTATCCCTCTAAGGTACCCAAATCAGGATTTATCCTACCGGACGAAGCATCGTCCACTAAGGCGACTCGCGGACTCCAATCCTCTAATCCTACACTAGACTCGTCAGCTACCACCAGTTGAGTACTATAGGCATGAACAACATCAATATTTATCTCAACAGTAGAAGAGTCTAAGAGAGACTCCCACTCATACTCATGAGAATCCATTTCTGAATCCAAATTGGGGTGTTTACACCAAGCATGCTTACGATGTCTAGATGTGGAAGCTTCAATGTCACCAAGGGTAACACCTTCTCTCATGCCATTTGTGTATTGGTGTTCTTGAGTAGGATCCTCAACATGATCTTCAATAGAGGACTCTTCTTGTTTTATGTCAGAATTGGTTGGGTTGGCAACTGGAGTATCAAAATCTCCCCAAAGGAGATTGGTGGAAGGAACCCAATCTTCACACCTATCTTGCTGATTTTGTAAATTAGGAACATAACTGGATTCATCATCACTATCCGTCGCAGCTAGGATAGGAACAACTTTCTTGGTTTGACCTTCAAAACCTAGGCCAACGGTTGTCTTATTTCTATGCCCAAAAAGAGCATGGTCCAGTGGTTCCGCTTTTGCATCCAATCTATGACTGAGAGGACCATGACTTGGGTAACCCATATTTGTAACCAACATGTATCCTCTCCCATAAGCCTTAGGAGATGGGGAGAAATTTTCATTATGTTGGTATTTTTCCTCTTTGTATATCCAATCTCTAACAGCTACCTCCTCTTTCTCATCCTGGATGGGCACTGAAGACTCTACAAATGTATCAAATAGAGTCATGGCTGAAGACGAGGGATGCATCTCTTGTGATGGTTTACCATAGGACCTAGGTGAAATTGGTAACTTCATGAAGAAGTCAATTTGATAATCTCCCATGCCAAGGTCAATGGACTTAAACTTACTCTTGCACTACTCAAGGGTTGCATCAAAATTTTCTGCTGCTCTATTTAGGGGAACATGGGTTCCTGCTGAAATTGCATTGACAGACAATGTGCTATCCTTGGGTATACACACTTCGAATCCATTATAGGGGAACTTGACACATTGGTGATAGGTAGACAGTACTGCTTGCATGTCGTGAATCCATGGTCTACCTAATAAGATGTTGTATGCTAGAGGACCAGCATCAACGATTTGAAACAAAATGTCCTTTTCAACAGGACCAATTCTGATTGGAATAACAGCTAACCCTTTAGAACTCCTTTCAACCTCATCATAGGCTTTGATGGTGATTTTCTTCCTGCTATCAATGACATTCTCTGAGTAACCTAGGTTTTTAAAAAGACTTAAAGAACAAATATTGAGCCTAGCACCCCCATCTATCAACACACACCTAACACAGGTTTTATTGATCATGACCTCAATGTGAAGGGCAAGATTGTGCGGATGGTTTAAGGCTTTATCATCTTCTTCAGAAAATGTAAGGTAATGTGGGCTAGTAAGGTGGTTGACCATGTTCTAGAATTGGTCAACATCTATAGTATTAGGGACATTTGTTGCACGCAAAGCGTCCTCAAGAACATGCTTGTGCCTTGGAGACAATTCCAAGAGTTCAAAAATAGAGATCTAAGCAGGTGTTCATTGTAACTAATCAACAAGGTTATAGCTCATCTCTAGAGTGACTGTAGGTTTGGTGACATTCTTGGATGTCACTTGTTTGGGTTTGGAATTAGGCCCTCTAATGACCACAAGACCCTAATTCTGACTCCTAGTAACAACATTGAGAGGTTGGGATGACCTTCGAGATTGAGGACCTCTAAGCACAAAAACGGGTCCTTCATCAAATATGGGAGGTGAGTTCACATCATAACCATAGGGATCTTTTCCCCTCATCATGTTGACATCATTGTCCACAACTTCAAGCATATTGATGACATTATCTGCAGACGGGTAGGTATAATTGATTGCTACCTTGCCATCTTTGGGTTTAGAGGTTTCCCCCTTATCATATTTGGGAAAAGGCTCCTTGAATGCTTTGTGTTCTGCATTAGTATGTAACCCATCAACTTGAAGCCTCCCACTCTCAATAAGATCTTGAATGAGATGTTTAAGCTTATAGCAATTCTCTATGTCATGGCCAATGCCATTGTGGTATACGCAGTAGGCTTTCTCATTCCACCAATGTGGCTTAATATCCGGTATGCGGAATTTTTCTGGATCTTGGGGTTGTGCCAGATTGTGAGCAATGAGGGTCTTAAAGACGTCCGCATAAGAGTCACCAAGCTTGGAGAATTGTCTTCTCTCCTTTCTGGATTTATCTTGGTACTTTGATTTGTGCTCTTGTTGGTCAGAGGATGTTTGAAGCTTCATAGCTTGAACTGCACTAGATAAATTAAGGACACCTTGATCCTTTGGTTGAGAAGAGTCAACAACTCCGTCATTGACTACCTGTTTGTTTTTGTTCCAATGCGAGTTCCTGCTTTTATCCTTTTGAGGGTTGTTGTTATTTTGACTATTGTTGTTGTTATTTTGTTTAGTCAAAATTCCTTGTTCTTTTAAGACATCCTCAATTCTACATGCGGTTTCGACCATAGTGTCGAAAGAATCAAAGACCATCTTCCTAACCTCATACTGTAGTTATGGCACTAGATTGCTGACAATAATGTCAATCCTTTCGTCTTCAGGAATAGTCCTAGAATATAAGGAACATAATCGTCTCCACCTTTGCAAAAATGTAACAAAGGGTTCCCCTTGATTTTTTTTTAATTTACACAAATCAAGCATGGTGACTGACCTTGATAAATTATATGCAAAATGTTGCACAAATCTTTGGACAAGTTCTTTAAAATTTTTGATAGGAGGGTAATGTTGGTAAACCACTCCATTGCTTGACCTTTTAGACTCCTTGGAAATAACCTCATGAGATAGGAATCTTCATAGTGGAATTCAAAATTCATAATATAGAACTGATGAACATGGTCATGTGGGTCACCATTACCATCATATTTGTCGTATGAGGGAATTTCAACTTTTCTAAGAAAATCGACCATACTTACACTTTTATCGAAAGGATTAGGACATATAGAATCCAAGTTGAAGGAACTCTTAGGAGCCATCATTTTCTCCATCATCTTCTTCATTTGTTTAATCTCCTCCTCTTGTGAAGGGTTTTGCTTCTTAATTTTCCTGTCCACATCAAAATTGTATGGGACTCTTGCACCCTTGTTAATCAAGTTTTCCAAGAGTTGATCTTTATTTTGCTCAACATATTTTTCCACATATTGTTGAAACAGTGGCTCTTGTTGCATTCTCATAAAATAATGAGCATCAAAGTTGGCACTACTTCCTCCATGTTGAGAGCCATGCTGTGCTCGTTGGGAGGGATCTCTTGATAGTCTAGGAGGTGTGTGTCTCCTATAATGTGCATGTCGAGAAGTCCTTCTTCCTCTAGGACTAGGTGATCTTGAAGGGGTCCTTGACCTCCTTCTACTTCTTGGAGTTCTTGGGGGAGTAGAGGGTGGAGATCTGTTTCCACTGTTGGCACCCCCATTGTTAAATTGATTGTTGAGTTGTTGGGCTAATATCCTATCCTATTCCTCTTGGAATTCTTTTCTCTCTATATCCAACAAGGCTCGTTGTTCCTCTTCTAGAAGCCTAAGTTTTTCTTCTTTTGCAGCTCGTTCATTTTTTGCAGCCTATTTTTCCCGCTCAATTCTTTTTAGCCTCTCACTTGTATATCTTGAAGTTGTTTTTAGTGGGGAACTTGGTCTTGAACGGTTGAACAAGTTAGCTGCATTCACATGAGCATCATAAGATTGGTTGTTTTGGTCCTCATGTTGTGACCATGCATCTTGATGAGCTTGTGCATAATGTCTTTTGGCTCATTGATGAGCATCTAGATATCTTGAATTAATAGGAGGTGAGTCAAGTTGATTGTCATCATTGAATGACATATTACTCCTATGTCTTTGGAAAATGTCATCAAGAGATTGATCCATTATTTCTCTTTGTTGTTTGGTCAAGGTGTAACTCATTTCCATATTCGATTGAGAAGGTGCTAAAGAGGTATTCAAATTTCTCTCTGGATCAAAAAAACTTCAGACTCACTCTTAGGGGATTGATAAAAAATGGGTTTCTTTCCCTTTCGCTGTTGACGAGTCTTAACTAAGGGCAATTGATTGAAGACAACTTGAGGTCATTTCCCTTGACTAACTTGGTACCTTGTTGTAACTGACATGAAAGAAAAAAGATCCTTGGTGGTGAGATGACCTCACAAAACGTCAATACCAAATTAGGATAATAAAAGTACTCAAATGTCCAAAAAAAAGAGATGGTGAGATAGAAAATTGCAATAGGAGTAAACCAACACTGTCAAAGAGGTGCTTAAATCAAAGGATTCTAGTATCCTTGCACGTATGAAATAGGAGGATGGATTTACTCAAATTATATAATTGAAATTGATTTTTCATGGAAATGAATTTGGACAAAAGAGGATTGAAATTCTCCAAGAATGTTACCAACGAATCTAGAGATATACTTTTTCAACAAGGACAATGTTTTTTAACTTAGCAATTCCACACAAGATGACTTTGTAAAATCAAAAGAGACTAATCCAAGAGGCCTAAAAATAGGAACTCAAGGTACAGACAGGTTTCCAGCAGCAGAGTAAATCACCCACTTAAAAATCTAGTCAACTAAAAGAGACTAAAAAAAATGGCTGAAGCTAGACAGACTGCAGAAAAGTTCTGGGTGACACTTTCCAGGAAAATAGTGCACCACTTTAAGACCAAGCGCCACTTCGCGCTACACCAGACGACACTTTCCAGGCTAGTAGTGCGCCACTTTCTGGGTAAGCGGGGTGACAGTCGTGCAGGGATGAACTGTCGCATGATAGTTCTCAGAACAGGGTGCGACAGCTTTTTAGTGTTCCACGACTCTTTGACAAGTGAAGTGCAAAATCTCAGTTTTTGGGACTGTTTATTCAAAATTTTTAGTTTGAGGGTTGATTTTTTGATTTCAATCACAATGACAGTAGTAAATTGATAGGTTTGCAAATAGTATGAGATCAAACATGTCTTCAAACACTTGAAACAAGGGCAAAAGAAACCTTGCCAAGACAAATAATTGTGATATCAAAAATGGAAAAACCCTATGAGTGCTACCAAGATGTTGAGTATGCAAGAATGTTTACACAGGTATAGCACAATGAGAACACTTCAAGCACTTTCCATCCTAAAAAGACAAGGCTCAATACTTAACAACTTGGCCCACAACTTGATGCTCCATTGCCTCACACAAAGTGGTTGCCCACAATAGATATTGGCTTTGTCATGGAAGTGCCAAAGACACAACCAAAGGAACGCATATGGTGAGTAGCCTTGGGGTGATCCAGGTTATTCCACTTGGATCAATCCTTGCACCAAGAAGCTAAGCAGAAAAATAGGGTGGCTTCTAACTATGGTTCTTAGTAAGGGCTTCCGTTCGTAGTACCCCTCTTGCTCCTCAAAAAGGACTGGGACCTCGCGGCCTCAAGAGTACCTTAAGCATTCTTGCTCAATGCTTTCCTCATGGTCACAATCCCACAAGTTACTCACATCAAGTGAAGACAAGCACTACGTCTACCAAGTTTTTGTGTCCTCGATAGCCTTGAGTTTATAGTGGGTCGGAATAGCTTGGTATTAGCTTGTCCCCACTTGGGTCATTCCTCTTGATTGCTCAAGAGCAGGCGCGCTAAAGGATTCTAAAGATCTAAACAAAGAATGGATCAACTTATGAGGTTCAAGGTTTTTGTTTCACCAGAAGGGTGAAGAGCATACTCCCCTATCTCAAAGTTTTCTCCCAAACACACCAAGCAAAGAGTTCAATTACCCTCTTGTTTCCAAAATCCTAAGATGGGTCAAGATTTTCTAGTTCACCACAAGGGTGAAGAGCATACTTCTCCTACCACCTCAAAATTCCTTCCACAAGATATTATGTGCCTACTAAAGGAAATTATTGGCAAGTGTGATTGTGACAAATCCAACAGATACATCAAATGTCCAATCATCCTTAGCTCACACACAGCTCAATGTATCAATGACAGAAGTGGCTACCACTTCATCCACCGAGCTACAACCTCCTTCTTCTACCGAGTTGCAGTCTCCAACAACTACTTCAACACCTTCTACAATTTTGAGTTCTACAGCAGTAAGTACTTCAATTTTGGATACTTCAATAAGTACTTCAGTTTTTTATACTACAGTTGTGCATACTTCAGTTTTGGGTTCATCAAGTTTTCCATCAGTTGGGGCTATATCATTTTTTACTGCAAATCCTACTGTATCTACAATAATTTCTATTTCGGATTCAAAAGCATTAAATACAATGACAGTTGGACCTAAGGCTCAACCGAGTACAAGATTTTTGAGCAAGAGTAAAGTCATAGAAGAAGACATAGATTTAGATGAGGAAATAGAAATTCCAAAATGGGATTTTGCAAATCTTACTGCAGACCAAATGCAAATAGTTGGTGAACTCCAAAATAAGGCAAAGAAGAAGAAATTAAAAGAGGAAAGAGACAAGGAGTATAAGATCATAGAAGATGCCAAGAACATTCTGACAGAGGCTATAGGTGTTGAAATTGATTCCTCTCAACACATTTTGTTGCAGTTGGCAGAGGCAGTCTCTAAGTTCAATGAGGACTCTTCTGGTCAAGAAAAGTTAATTGAGAAAGTAGAAAAGAAGTTTGACAATAAAGTGCTTGAGCATATTGCTCAGCAAATATCTATAAATCAGGTAGAGCTATCTTCAGTTTTGTCAAACATTGAATCCTCCTACTCCAATGTAACATCACTTTTTGCCAAGTTATGTAATGTTGCCAAGTTCACTAAGGAAATTAAGGACAAATTCAATAAAATTGATGAGGATCTGAAGGTCAGTGCACAAAAGCTGCAACTTGAACCTAGTCCAAGCTCTGCACATCATATGAAAATTAGATTCTTATCTGATATGCAGTCAGAATTATTGAAAGAGCAAGCAAGGATCCGGTCAACACTGATAGACATTCAAAATATGATCCTTCCCATCATGGATACAATGCAGAAGCATATTGTTCACTCAAAAACATTGATCCATGACAACCATTTTTCTATTGCAGACCATATGATTGAACTCTCTCTAGAAGTCCAAGTTGCACTCCATACATGCAAGATTCTGCAAGAAAATTGGGACAGAACTCTGGCACTAATTATTAAGGTACATTCTGAATTCCTCTCACATTTTGGTATCTTCATGTAAATTGTTTGTATATACACCTTTGGCATTATTGTCAAAAAGGGGGAGAGATATGAGAAAGAATATGAAAAGGGGAGAAACAGGAGAAATATGAGGAGATATAAGATATTTGTATATGATATGATATGTATACTGTATGGGGGAGACATGAAATGTATATACAATAGAATGACAAAGACAAATTTTGAAAAATCAAAATCCGAATCAGCATGATTTTGTATATAAGTTTTGGACAATAAGTGTTTTTGTCACTAATACCAAAGGGGGAGATTGTTGGCATTAAGTTATGTTTGTCATTAGTGACAACACTTATTCAAATTCTGTATGCTTACTGTGCTCTCCAAGCAGAACAATGCTTACCGAGCAATTCATGGTGACTGAGATTCACAGTGCTTACCGAGTTATCAATTCTTGTGATACGAAGCCAGTGTTAACCGAGTGATGAGATGAGCAGTGTTTACCGAGTGCTGGCATGGTAAACATGGAATTCACTTTCTACCGAGTGATACTGTATCTACCGAGTCTCTAGTGTATACCGAGTTCAAAACTACGATTGAGTGGTTAGTATGGACCGAGGCTCCACTTCTACCGAGTGTATGACGATGCCAAGTAATGCAGTGGATGCCGTGTATCAGAAAGTCACCAAGTCAGTTTACAGAAACTGTGTAACTATATTTGGGCTGACTCAGTAATACTTGTGTTAACTTGTATGTTAGCCAACTTTGTAATTATTTTATTGGATTGATATATAAGTAATGTTTTGTATCACATCCAACATAGAAGTGTGTGCATGGAAATATATGACAAGTGTATGTGCATATGTGAAGATGCATGGAAAGCAAAGATAAGCGAATTACAAAGGGCTACAATAGTATAAGGAGCAGTAGAGACATTTATCACAGAAGGTGATCAGTACATCAAGGAATCTCAATCAGCAAATTCAGTTGCAAGTAAGAGATCTACTGTTTCATCCTAATAGGTGAATTAGCATCAAATCCTTTAACAGGGTAGACTTTTAACAGTCTTTTTTAAAATCTCTTTACCGAGTGCATACTTCATTGTA
The DNA here is from genome assembly GCA_027943335.1 of Chamaecyparis obtusa. Taxonomy (NCBI): domain Eukaryota; kingdom Viridiplantae; phylum Streptophyta; class Pinopsida; order Cupressales; family Cupressaceae; genus Chamaecyparis; species Chamaecyparis obtusa. The sequence goes on along the minus strand of BSBK01001598.1, from coordinate 80,113 downwards.
TGTTTGTAAATCCTCTAATAAGGTGGACCTAGCAGTCCTAATTGCTCCTAACAGGGCAGATCATTAGAAGTGATCATTGTAAGCCTTAACCGACCAACTTTATACTGCAGTATTGAAGTTTTGTGGGTATCATCCCCACACCAGTTTTACTTTCTATTTGGAAGGTTTCTGGGTCACCAAATCATTGTGTTCAAGTGTTATGAATGCTTTTATGTTTTCAATTTCTCATGCATGCAATTAGATCAATGAGCTAAATGTTATTTGGAATATTGTTAAGATCTACAATTTGTAAAAAGTTTTTGAAGTTACTGATTCACCCCTCCCCTCTTAGTAACTTGGCTAGTCTTGAATATTTCCAACAGAAACAACTAGTAGATTGCCACACTTGAAATGAAATAAATCACAAGCAATTTTTTTTTGTATTTTTATGCTTTTTGGGCAGCCCTACAAAAACCGTCAGTAACCCTTTAGCATGCAATTTTGGCAAATTTCTCAAGCAAATGTACCTAAACCACAACTCGTTAGGCCCACAAGGTTAGAAAAATCCCAAAATCCAAATGAAATTTGCAAATGGAATCTATCTAACTGTAGTAAATCAAACTAGTAAACTGATTAAATCTAAACTCGGCCAAAAAGGTCTAAAAATAGCTCACTGTCGGTACAGGCAACATTATAATTAGCAGAATTGTTGGGCGACACTTCTCTGCATAATGGTGCGACAGTTTAACTTGATGCGACAATGCGCCTTATCTGCAGGCGACAAGATACAGGACACAGTGCGACACTCTCTGCCAAATAGTGCGACACTTTTAACTGGTAAAGTGTCATGCTGCTATACAAGAAACTGTCATATGACACTAGTGAAAGATGTCGTACGACACTCTGAGACAGAAAACCAGAGACCGAAAATAAAGTTGAAAATTGATGAAAAATTTAACGAAAATGTAGAAGATAAAGGACAAAACGCTAATGTTCTGCCCCACGATGGGTGCCAAAAATGTATACTCTAAATAGTGCACTTCTATGGATCATTACATTCAAGAACATTCAAGAATGAGGCCTTAAAAATCGATCCATAGCTCCCTAAGCATGGAGTCACAAGGATAGTTTGAATATTGCTCTCAGCTAGAGCTATTAGGCCTATAACCTTGCTAGTAAACTACACTATGAGAGATTCAAATGAAGACAAGGGAAAGAATGCCAATATCTCCAAGAATCAAATGAAATGCAATGCAAGTAAGCTAAGAATGAGGATGCAAATATGCAAGCTATGTTATGAAAATGAAAGTACAATCTAAACTATGAAATGGAAATAGCAAGTGTTACAATCCTTCCTATTAAACTAGATGAGTTATTCTAAAGCATGAAAGAAAATCTAAACTATGAAAGCATGAAGTATGAAGCTACTATGCAAGAATGAAGACTAAACTATGAAGCAAATGAAGAACTCTAAGATGTGATGAAACAATGATCTCCAAAAAGCTTCAAAGTCTTCAAGAATTCTTGTAGCATAAAGTTAGCATAAAAGTGAATGACCTAGAATGAGGAAGAGAGCTTTTCTTTTATAGGAAACGAGGAGAAATGGACCATAGAGATTAAGAGGCAAAAGATTTATTCAACGGTGGAGCTTGAAAGAGGGGCAATCCATGTGCACAAATATCCTCCAATGAGAAAATAAGAATTGACTTTTGTGTCCATATGAGACAAGAAGTACTTTTTTCCTTTTTATAAAATAAGAATAATGATTTATTTGTGCAACTTAGGATAAGAGGAAAAGTGGGGGCTTTTTATTTATTAAAAGGGGAGGAAACATTCCTTTTAATCAAATAAAGACTTAGGATAAAATGGTTAGCCCAAGGAATAATCAAATAAATGACAGAACTAGGATTTGATCAAGAAAATTGATATTGAACTGAAAATGTTGATTCGGAAGATTGATAAATTGCTAAATGGGGGCCCAAAGTCTAGGCGACCATTTTAGGGTGCATACAAGGACTATATGACATATGCAAATAATTATGATCATAATTATTGGCAATATGGAGAGGAGGAATAAGGTATGCATCCATGGCATATGAACTCTCAGCTGAATTAATTAAGCTTCGGGATAAAAAATTCAAGAGTTCATTGTCTGAAAATGAACGAGCATCATTAGGCTTATAAGTTGCAGGATCTCCAAAGATAGGCCAAGACTTAGTAAGTGCAGGGAAGATTTGTTTCTTATGCTAGGAGGGTTGGTCACAGGGGCATGTTTGCAAGATTGCTCAAGGGGGAGATAAATTGCAGCCTAGTGATAGAGACATTACAGTTGTGACTACACCTCTTTCAGGACTTAATGGAGAGTGTTCCGTACTCTACTTTGGTGACTTGGTGGCGGAGTTTGATAACTCCATTGTTATAGGTTGTGGAAACCAGTTGGAGAACTTCAACGATTCAGGTAATGAGGAATCATGTGACTTCTTTAGCAACACTTCACTCTTGCATCACACTGATATGGATGACCCTTTTGGCAGCACATCTCAGGATAACACTAATGAGAAGTGTGTCTTAAAGAGTCAACTGAAAGTTAGTGATGGCACCATTATTGCAGCACTTGTTCACCATGATAGCACTCACCAGATCATTGATGATATGTAGAGGACAATTCAGAGGGATAGAGGGCAAGACGACCTAAGGATTGGATCCTATACTACAGATTTACAAGGGGTCAGAACAACATTTGAGGAGTGGAAATCAGAGTATTTGAGATTACTTACAAATCGAGACCACTTATTATAGGTTCCCATAAATTATGTTGAGCAGTTGAGGGAGAACGAGGTTGAGGTTGATAAGCTCAATAAGGAGCTTAGTGCTACTCAGGGAACTTTGGAGCATACTCATATTGCTCTATAGGAGGCAAGAAATAAGATTGTGGTCTCTAGCCAATTCAGGGAGCAGGATGACAAGGACAGGTCTGAATTCTATCAGGGGGTGATTCAGGAGCTTGACAACATATGACAGACCTATGACTTGGACAATTGTCCAAGAAGATCTTTGGGTCACCAAGAGTTTTCTAATGAGTTAGACCACTTCCAGACGATGGATAACTCCTTGTTTGAGATGGGTGTCGAGTTTACATTTGACAATCCCCTCTTTGAGATAGATGAGGGAGATACTTCCTATTCCCAGGATGAGGAGGAGGTTGGTTGCAGGGTCTGGGTCGACCTAGGTGTAGTTATTAGAGGTGAGCCTTTGTCACCAAGTTGGAGTAGTAGAATGAGCTTAGTTGTTGAGCAATATGGTTTGTGCACCCACAGTCCAGGAGGGCCAATTATGTCTTATGGCATGATAGGTGATATGCATTTCTATGCACCACCACTCGTTGATGGTGATGATCAGGGAGGACTTATTTAGTACGGGGTTATCAAGCTTGGCATGCTGGTTATGCTAGTTGGTGTGAATTTTTCACACAATGGTATACATTGTATGACTCTGGGTATTGAGAGACAGTCATGGAATCCTTATGCTGATTTCAAGTTTCTAGTAGAGTTGTTCAGTGCATTGCATGTTAGCCTTATTGCATGGGATGCATTTTATTTTCCATTCAACCCACCTACTGAGGACCTTCTTTTTTGATTAGTGGATAGGGGTGGGATGAGTGATTGGTTGAGTATGCTTCTCTACTTGCAGATGGAAGCCTTGTCCGATAGTCTTGACAACTTCCCTCTTCAGCGCAGTTTTTGGTTCGGGCTATAGATCAGAGGGGCAATGTTATGGTAGATGGATAGTTCTGACCACGTATTTCACCCAGTGTGGGCATAGAGCATTGAGATATTTTAGCCAGCTAGGGAGATGGATGACCTTTTTGTTTATAGGATCCAAGAGGGACATACTCGCAGTTTTTTTTCATTTTGGTTACCGATCGGTATGAGGTTTGGTTTTCCCTTGCATATGACCGTAGAGACATTGGTGATCCCAATTGGAGTGAGGTTCTTAGTTGGGTTGAGGACTTTCTTATAGATGATGGCAACACATGGCAAATTGGCACGATTGATCTTGCAGTGATTTGAGATCCTGGCATTAGATTGGTTGTTGTTTTGTTATTGTTTGAATGGCTTCATAGGTCGGAGCATAATGACTATTTCATTGTCACATGACAGATTGGTGGAGTAGCTTCCCTGAGGTTGGTTTGGGATCTAGACATTATGATCCTAGCATACATATACCAATTGCTTGTGGGCAAGCAATATCCGAGAATGGGTGATTTGTAATGTCCCCTTTTTGGGGTACATTATTTCATGTCATGTCGTTAGCCTTTTTATCTTGGTCTAGAGGGCTAATCGAGGTGTGGTAGTGCTCAAGGAGATAATATGCCTAGGTGGTTTCAGTTTCAGGCCAATCAGAGCAGTTTCCGTAGGTTTCCAGGGTACTTAAGTTATTTATAGTAAGTCAACATGGTTTAGTATTCTTGTCTTTTCAATAGTGGACTTGGAGCGTCTCGTCGAGTGTTTTCTGGCAAGCTATCACATGTCGTCATCCGAGCTCAATTGACCCCATGTTTTACTGCTAGAAGATTCCTCACTTTATTTATTATTTCACTTTATAACTCAACAGTCATATTTGTTTAAAAGTGTCTTAAAATGGAATTATAAAGAGACATAATGGGAATATGAAGAGACACAGTGGGGAAACTGAAGAGCCACAGCTGCAGCCATAAGAGAAGGTTTGGAGTCTCATTGTGGATGCTTCAGTTTATGGATTTTATCTCTCATTGAGAATTCGGGAATCTTCAGCTTTCGATTCAGAATCTTGAGGACATAAAACCTTCAGGCTTTCTCAGTGGATTGGACGGAAACCCAATTCATCTCTGGTGCGTATTCACATCAGAGTTTGTTATTGTTTTACAGTTTCTTATCATCCAGTCTTACTATTATTTGCTATATTTCAGATTCAGATGTTGTAATCTATGGTTTTGTATTGTTGTTGTCTAATACAAACCTTTTTCTGAGAAGTTTAATAAGATTATATCTGTTGGTTATTCAAATATATCTGCTGGTTATTTGAATGTTATTGTTTGTTTCAAATATGCATGAGATTTATTTGTAAAAATCAGGGAATGGCCGGTTAGGGTCATTTCAATTAGTCATGCATATTACAATCTATTGATATTTAAATATTTTGTACTTGTCTTTAGTCTCTTGATCTTAGGTGGCTTCCATTAATAAACACTACACATGGGCATGTTGTATCAACACATCTTTTTCGGTCCTATAAATGTTGTTAAATTGATATGTGGGGTCTAACTTGGACTTGTAAAATCCTATACACTTAAACCTTCCTATATGGAATTCCTCAATTTGATGAACTAAGAAAGACTACATTATGAAAGTAAATATCCTCATGAGTACATAGGTTTTAGAAGCTCAAGACTACATAGGACATAATTACAATTGGACATACTAAATCATACCATTTTAAAGTGAAAACAATTGTATAATTAGGTCAAAAAATAAAATAGACATTAAAATAATCTAAAATAAAACCTTCTGACTTAAATCTAATGCCAAAGCTTTAGATTTAATCATCAAACCTATCAAAATTGATAAACAAAACATTATAGCCTTAACACCAACCCAAAACAAATTATTCTAACCTCTACTTTTATTATTTATCCATCAAAGCTTGAAATTAATTTCAGACGAATTTGTCATTGATTATGTTATCTTATCATATAGAGTAGGTTTCAAATTAATCAATAGGTGGTCTTCATTACAAGGCATCTTTTGCTCCACCAGTCTAAGTGGATACATCTGTATTCTCTAGAAGAAACAATGCAATGACGATAAGTTTGACTCGTGGGAAACTCAACGACCGGCCCATTGTTTTATAAACTAAACAAGTGGCGCAACCATGGTTTGAGGCCTGAGCGTGTCTGGTTTTCGGCACTGGACGTTGATGCGAATTTAGTTTATTGAATACGGCAAGGTGCCAGACATTTCTTTACATGTCACGTTTATTTTACTGACAATAAGTGTTACAGTCCAAGTTGTAGAGTAGCCCCCACCGCGAATCCAACGGTCCAATTCTTCCACACAAGTTGCAGATATTTTAGTTTCTACATCCTCAATGATTAACGCCACTTGCCTATTACATGGGTTTTAATGACGGGAGAAAGTAGAAGTCTGTTTTCACTTTTAAAACAGCGATAGCCTGTTTTCTTGATATTGTCTGCAAAAGAAAATGTGTGGAGGAAGCATAATTTCTGAGTTTATAGCCGGAAAAACTAATGGCCGAAAACTTACTGCCAGAGATATATGGATTGACTTCAACAAATTCTCTGAGTACCATCTTGGTAAATCCCATCATCAGCCGCCTGATGATTCATATCCCCGTTGCCGGAAAGAGGAACCTGTGGTGAAGAAAGTATTGGAGAAGAAAAGGAAGGCGCATCATGGATACAGAGGGGTGAAGCAACGTCCTTCTGGCAAATGGGCTGCAGAGATCAGAGACCCCATCAAGGGAATTAGGGTTTGGCTTGGAACTTACAACTCGGTGGAAGATGCTGCAATTGCCTACGATCATGAGGCTCGAAAGATCAGAGGGAAAAAGGCCAAGCTCAATTTTCCTGCACGGCCCTTTAACACCGGGAAATCTACGGACAAGGTGAATGTTTCTGTTCAATCGCTATCAAATCCATGGCAAACTTACAGCTCTCAGATTTGCAAGGAAGAATCTGCGGTGGTTAGGGTTCCAAATTATGGTAAGGAAAGAGAGTGGCTAAGCCCTGAAGTGTCCGAAGCAGTAGTACATGAGTATATGGAAAATTTGGAGAGGGTTTTGGAATTGAAACGTCAAAGTGCCAACCCACAGTGCTTCTCTGTGGGTTTTTATCAGAGTAATTGTGGGTTTTCTTGTGATGGGTCAGAAGACACAATAAGCTCGAGTTCGACTGAGAGGAAGAAAACCCATGAGGAGATCTGTGAATCATCTGTCTCTTTGGATAGCATTTTTGAAGAGGTGTGTGATTACAGAACTCAATTGGAATCCCCCAGATCGTATGAAAGTGTGGAGGGGCTCATTGAAACGGAGATGGATTTGTTTGAGTCCCCATATTTTGAGGCAACGCAGGATGACTGTGTAGGAGGGCTGCCTTTCCTGAAGCAAGAGAATCAGCTCGATGGGGCATGGATTGAATCAGAGGAAAGCCTGTGGACTGCAATCTATTGAATCCGGACTTAATATGTCCTGACCTTTGTGTGTATTGATCTCGATAAGTGTTGAATAAGTAAGTTATTGTGTTCTAAATGGTTTTTATTGTTCATCTGGTCTTAGGGTGTCTTATTGAAAAGTTGAAGTGACGAGTATGCATTTATGGACGTTAATCATGGTTTGTTGGCACGTATGCCTAGGCTCTGCTTTGATATAGATTGTATCGTATTTACCGAAATGGAAAAAATCCCAGAAATGATAGGCTAAGGTAAGATGATGCCTATATGAATCGTCAAGTTGTATTATGGTATGCATGAATTATCAGTCGTGTGTTACAGAAGATTATGAAGATGTACATGATGTTTAAACCTTAAAAGGTTTTTTGTTGTATTTTAATGAATAAGTTTACAATTGAATTTTTGTTGTAATTGTCAGATTCAGTTGAGTTCTGATAGCAATATCACAAGTCTACAGTACTATTTAATACAATAACGGTAAATATATTTAAAAAAAGTGGGTGTTATGGGAGACAATATCATGGTACCCGTGGCTACGCAGCCAACTATACCACATAATAAATAAGAAGTCTTTGAAAACAAAACTAAGTGTCCCCCTTTTGGTAAGATATTGGTTTTAGTTTGTTGTTTAGATGTTTCCCATCATGGTGGAGGGGGTTCTAATATTGGGATAGTAATAACATCAGATTTCCACAATCCATTGGTAATTGCAAGGTGACTTTCTGGATTTGATTGTGTATGTATTTTTTGCATCTAGAAATTCACAATTGAATACATACACAATCGAATCCAGAAATTCACCTTGCAATTGGGATAGTAGTTGAACAAAATGGAGTTTTTGTACATCTTTGAAAATTTCATTTCAATACTTATCTTCAAAAAGATTGTTTTAAATTTTAAAAAACAACTAATTATGTTATGTCACATCACTACATTAATAAACATGACTTAGTAAGCAACTATTTGAGGGGGACCGTTTTAGACACGTCAATAATAAATCATGCTAACATGGCATCATTTTTTACCATGTGGGTTCAAAGTAAATGTTTTAATTTGGGGTCTTAAAAAAAATAAATTAGCACTTGCACCCAAAGGAGGTGTAAGGGATACGCCGATAGGTGTTTGATTTAAAAACATAATCGGAACTTTACATAATAAAAGTAAGTGAATAAAAGTGTAGGTTTACAAACATGTATCATTGTAGAATGAGATCTTCTACATAACAATATGCATTTTGGATGAATTGAAGATACAACAGTGTCCTTTTGTGTATTTTCTAAGTGCTCCTTAAAAAACATTACATTCAAATATATGGAAACACATGAAAAAAATGTAATATTTGTGACTGAAAATCCTTTATTTTAGAGAGGTTTAAGATTGTTTTAAAAAAATACTTTTATATATGTATCAATTATAAAATTATAAATATAAGCTTAAAATAATAATGTTAAAATTAAATAACATATAATCACTTTGTATGTAGTGTCATTGTTTCTAATTTTTCTAGAAATTAATGCATTATCAAAAAAACTTTAATATATTGACATAGAATTAACAAGAATGGTATCACATAGATTATAATCTCTAAATATTTTGAAATAAATAAGCCATGTGTGTTGTCCAAGAGAAGCCTCTGAAATTTAATGTCACCAATTTGCTAGTTTATATTAGCAGATTGCCTCATCTTTGTGATAATAGACTGAATTGTTGCGGAACAGAGGACACTCGGTACAAACAACCCTCAGAAAATATTGTAACAAGAAAAGAGGTGAAACTACGAGATTCAATGCAGAGTCCATCAAATGCCTACAGATTTGGTGTTGGCTCACTCAAGTTCATCCCAAATGTATACGAAAACTGAATTGTTCTTGAATCTAAAATGAGACTAAGCCAAAACTAGATCTGGGGAAATAGAGGAGCAACAATGTTGCAAGCCTCCAATTATGTGTAAAAATACCCAAATTTGTTATAAATTGATGAATACACAATAAAGTAGGTAACTTTTCTAATGAATGCCCAAATAATACACCTTAAGTCTGGAATGCGAAATGTGGTCCAAAAGATCACGATGATAGGAAGTGACCTATATAAAGATTAGTAGAAATTGTTGAGTAAAAGATAAATACCCTTTGACAATTATTAGATCTACAAAATTGGGGTAATTAAAAATATTGCTAAATATTATACATTGAGCTACATACATCTCTATCATTAATAATTCTTCACATTATTCAGAGAGATGTAACCCAAGTGATAGAGTGGTCGACAAAATACCAAACAAAAATATATATTTAAGGAATTTAATCATCAAGGTTTGTGCTAAGAGTAGGTTATAATCATTGCCATGCACTCGTAAAATATTCAAAAATAAAGTAAGGAAGAGAATCAGTATATATTAATATTTTTCTCTAGTTCATTTACAGTTTCCCAACCATTTGATTTGAAGAAGTCCAGTCAGGAACAAGGGATATGTCAAATGAATTTTTACTCAGGGCCTTGCCAATACCACACGCCAAAATAACATTGCTATTAAAAATCATAGATACAGTGCCGCCATTGAAGGCTAGTTTACACGTTGAGTTATAAATATTGGAGGTCTTACAACCAAGATAAATCTGAAATTTGGCTGCTCAGTTGATTGTTTGAAGGCCGCCTGAAACGTATGAAAACAGAGAAGAAATTAACTCTCCATTAATCATAAATATTGTTGCATTTTTATCTCTATGAAATACTAGATCATGGAATCTTACATTTCACTTATTATTTCCAAGGAGCTAATGTTGGATGGTATTCAACCCTCCAATTGGTTTGCATTAAGCTTCCTGTTAAAATCCTTTTTAGTTGAAAGTAGATAAAATTTTGGAAGAAAGCAATTCTTTAGAATGAGGATCAACAAAGCCAAAATGTAATGATGGACACATATTCAGACTCACAAAATTGTCATGGTCTTAACAAGTCCAACTTTTTAGGATATCATTCCATTCAAAATATTTTTTTATCATAGTCTACACATTATATCATCAACAATAATTTCAGATTAATTAACACATCATAATTTTTTATTTGTTTTAGATGATTTGTTTGAAATCATATTAATGAATAAGTTCTATTGAAAACTACGATGAACAATATATAATAAACTATCTAAATAAAATAAAACTTAAAATGCGTTCTTCCATCAAATGAACCACTTTAATAAATTAAATACAATTCATGTCCAATAATCTATCTAAATAAATGAAAACTTAAAATGCCTTTCTTAAGTCTAACAAATAGAAAAAGAATCCTTTTTTATAAAAATATAAGAATGGAAGTGTGTGCTTACAGAAGTTGGATGGTCATGTTTTTGTGAAATTTCTGATGAAATGGAGCCTTCCGTTAAAGTGGCTTCAATAATTAATCAAATAAAGTGTTCTGATTAGGAGGATCCTAGTATAGTATTGCATCAATCTATATACATGATTAGCAAAAAAGAGTAAAAAAAAAAGAGTACATGGCTTACAAGTGAACATATGAAAGAAGATTCCCAAGCTCAACCGGAAGTGTTCCACCAAAATTATTGTTGGCAATGTTGAACTAGAAGAGTCTACTAAGATTAACCAGGCTGGCAAGATTACAACTGTCTAATTTGTTGGAATTCAAATCCTTGATAAATAGTTTATGCTTTAACATACCATATAAAGTAGTAATTTGTGAACAATTATCTTAGAAATAATGCAAGTTTTCTTATAGAAATGTAAGTCGTTGGAGGTTTCCAAGATCTTCTGGAATGCACCTAGTGAAATTTCATCCAATTAAGACACTGCAAATGTCAAAAATTAGTAAAATTTTATCATATGTTCATGTTTTACAAAGCAGTTAGCATAGTTTCTGAATTACATTGTGAGATATTTTGTTATCAACATTTTGAATCACACTTGCAGCAATAATTATATTCTCATGGAGAGCAGGAGAGGGAGCGATATTTTCGAATGCTCAAGGTGGGAACAATGTCTCTGGCTCCTCGAATGTTTCCGGTGAAGGATATAGTTTTTGATTCCTGAGGAAGGGCCTGACAAACCTCCAGACGACAGTGCAAAGATGGTCAAGTCTCCTCTGGGGCTTGCATTTCATGGAGGTGTGTCTAGTCCTCATGAATCCCATATGGTGGACCTTCCCAAGGTTCCTTTATCTAATGCTTGGTCTTCACTTTTTGGGAAAAATCCTTCTACTAAGTACATTTTCCCTCTTGTCCGTAACATTTCAGACCTTGCCTCTGGCAATAATTTTTTTTCTTTCCTTGACAAGGTTATCGATCATAATATTGTATCTATGGCCACTTCTTTAGTTGGGAAGTTCCTCGAGCCTAGATCCAATATAGATGTTGTTAGAGATTTTGCTAGTCATAAATGGAAGCTAAAAGGTCAAGTGGATATCTCTGCTATGCACAAAGGTTTTCTGGCTTTTTCGTTCTCCTGTCATGAGGATATGAAAATAATTCTTTGTGCTAATCCATGGTTATTTGGTAATGTTAGGATTAAGTAATATTGAGAGGGGGGAAAATCATTATTACAACACTTTAAATTAAACTTCAACCAATTAAAAATAAACCATATCAATGCTGAAATGTAAAGAACATAAACACATAACACATAACTGATAACACCATTTTTTTTTTTTGAGGAAACCCTGGCCAAGGGGAAACCCCGGTGGGGATGGTAGTTTCTTTCAGAATAGTATCTTTGATAGTAGTTTCTTTCAGAATGCCCAAGTCCCATGAGATGGACTGACATACTTCCTTCAACTTATTTTCTAAGAATCTCTTCTTAGCCTTATCCTCTGCGATCTTCAACAGTGGCTCAAAATGATTTTCAAAGTTGTCCAATGCTAAGTTCAAATTCTCTACATCATCCTTTCCTTGAAAAATAAGAGGTGTAGGGAGTATTTTGTTCATTGTCTCCACTGCCCTAGCAATCACCTTTACCTTCTTGTCCCCCTTTTGTTTTGACCTTTACTTTGCCTTAGCAAATGCCATGAAGGATAACCTCATAAGTTCATCCTCAGCCATACTTTCCACATCTGTGCTCACTGGTTTGGCCATACTTGCCAACAATAGAGTGGAGGAGGTATTCAGTTCTTGTTTAAGTTCAGTTCTTACCTCTTCTTGTTTTTCTGCTACTGTCTCTTCTTCCTACTTTTCCTCTTGTTGTTTCTCATTTTCTTGTTCTTTATCTTCCTATTTTTCCTCTTTATGTTCTTTGTTTTCCTGTCCTTCTTCTTCTACTGTCACTGCATTTTCTAGATTTCCTTGAAATGGGCCATTTACATCAAGTGAGGTGTCTAATGATATAGGCATACCATAAATGAAAAATTCTAGTTGCTTATCAACTTTGCTAGCTTGCTCACTCTCTTCTGCTATCTTGGAACTTTCTCCCATTCCTAAAGGTGTAGGCTTGGTAATCTTGGGAGGTGAAGTCTTCTTAGGCATATCACACATAAGAATTTTGTCCAATGCCTTTTGTGTGTCCTCTATGACCTCATCATACTTCCTTGACAGTATCTTTATAAGTCTGGCCTTTGTTCTCAGTAGAGGTTTCAACTCTTTAATTATTCTCTCCCTCTCTTGTATGGAGACTACAGATAAAATGTCTTCAATAGCCTTATTTCTTATAGTCTCATCTTCAGAATGTGCTATCCATTTTCTTATTTCCAATTTGCTATACAAGTCTTTAGGAATGCTGCCTTCTATTTATATAAAATTCTTTTTATAAACTAACAAGTGCTCAATCACTGTGTCCTCAATTATTGCTTGATTGTCAAAATCATAACTTTCATAATATTTGTTTACTATCTTCAGATTTCCATCTCTTATTACTCTCTTTTGTAACATTTGGATGTCTAGATTCCACAGATCTTCTAGCATCTTTTGTACTTATTTTTCTTCTTTCTCCTCAGTTACCTTGTCTTCTTTCTTCTTGGTTTCTACTTCTACCTTTTGTTTCTTAGGGCTGCTTTGTTTTTTATATCTTGTAGATCTCTTAGGTGTGCTCATAGGTACATTTATGTGTGTTGTCTTCTCATGTGTAACTGATAAATCAATTATATCAAGAGTCAGAATTATTGTCTATTCTGCTACTGAAGGAGGAGGTGCCTCAATTTCCAAGCTAGAGGATCCTTCTGTCATCTTTGTCATTACTTCTCTCATCTGCTCCTTTGTAATTCATGCCTTTGCATCAATGTCATCAACTATTTTCTCAATCTTTCTTTTCCTTGTTCCCTTTTCTTGTTCCTCTCTAACTTTTTCTGAATTTTCCCAGTAAGTTCCCCATCTATCTTCAGATGTGTCTACTTCAGCTTCTAGTACATGTTCAACTTGCATTATGAGAACCTTGGAACTGACCTCATACCCCATAGGGTAGCACCATTTCTTTCTTGGTTCAACTGCCTCAAAGCATACACAGTCAGTTTCAACCATGAAATAGATTGTGTCTTTGTATTTCTCCTATCTCCTCAGGTATCCTGTACCTCTCTTTTATTTTCCTTTAAAGAATTTTAGTCATTGCAAATAACTCTCCATTTGCCCAATTCTTATCTTTTCTTCGGTAGCTTTCTGGTTTTTGTATACTAGTAGGTACATTGTCCTTCTATGCTCTAGGGTGAATTCCAGGAAACTTGTGCTCAATATAGATGTACACGTGGACCAGAAGTGAACCAAACCTGAATGCCTTTATCTTATCTTTCTTGATAATCTTCACATTTTCCAAGAACTATAGTGCTAGGATATCGCATAGGTTATATTTAGTGTTTTCTTTAACCATTTTGTAGGACATCATGATTACCCCTACTAACACAAAATTAGGTCTGTTGCTGTAGAATAACTTGTAACCTAGTAGCATTTCTACCAATCTCACATCAAGTGCTGAAAGATGTCATTCACAGTCATTTCTCTCTTATCCCACTTAGAGTGAGTTAGGGTTTCTGCTTGTTTTCTAATATTCTTCTCAGCTACTGGGAGGGTTCTAGTATTGTCCAATCTAGTTATCTCATGAATCATCTGGCTACATATCTTAACAGGTCGCTCTCCTATCCAAATGAATTGGCCATGGATTCTTCTTAAAATGATCTTCAACCATTTAGTTTCATAGAACTCATTAAGGTAGGTTAGGTTAATGATAGATTGCTCTTCTATATGTTTTAATTCTTCTTTCTTTTTACCATTGGATTCTATCATCTCTCTTAATTCCTTATAGATCTCAACATCTCCTATAGTCTCATATTTGTAGTGTATATAAGCCCTAATATCTTCAACATGTAACACGTCGTAAGGGGTTTGCAAAAATGCTCCTTCCAGATCATCCTCACAAGAATTAAATGGGCGACTATTAAACTTATATCTTGGTTTATCAACAACATCAAATATTACAGGTGCATCCATATCTTCTTGAAAAAGTGTATAATCTAAATACCTTTAATACGCTGAATTTTGGAGTTTCTGCTTCAAATGATCACGCAATGTAGTTGCTAGATGGATATAGTACTTCTTAACTCTATTCTCCTTAGTCGCTACTAATCAAATGGTGTTGAAATGATGTGCTTCAAGGTGTTTTATCCATCACAAGGTGAGTGAATGCATTAATCACAAGTAGCTCAACTTCACACGCTATTCAGTCATAAATTTTGTGATCATAGAATATGAATCTCCAGGTGCTGCGATCACAAACATAAACTCTATTGTGTCTGTACATACCATATCTAAGCTCATATGATCTTATTCCACATAATAAGGGGCTAGATTACAAGAAGTACAAAGTTGTGTCACACTTTTATAAAGGAAAAGGTCAACAACACACAAAATTTTTAACTTTAACGACATAAAAATGACATTTATGTTTAAAATTTGGAGATGATGTAAACTAATGAAATGTGTAAAAGTGGATGAAGTTTATTCCTATAATTAATTTAATTTTTTTTCAACAATAATTCACATAGTTTTTAAATTTTTTAAGTCCATTTTTTACTTGTTGAAAAATGCTGAAAAATGAGGGTCTTGTTCGCACCAAAAAAGTATGTGCAAATAATCTTTTTTTCCTATGATTTCAAAATATGTCATAGATAAAATGTATAGCTAGTGTAGAAAAGAAGAAAAATTAGTTTTCAATGTATATTTTCTCTATTATAACTACTCAAAGTCAAACATACCTGAAATCGACAATTTTCATCTCACGCCAAATTTCCCCTATCAAATCTACACCATTCAGAAAATAAATTACACACTCTTGAAGATAACTCTCTCCTCTAGTGTTAAATATAAATTTTCAATTTTTTTGATAAGCTTTACTATTTTTTTCTATTTTTGAAGCATCTTGTTCTTGAATGTTAAAATACCTACTTGTAGTATTTTGAAATTATAATATATTAGATCTAATTAAAATACTAACAAAATTATATGATGATAATCTTGACTCTATTCTCTAAAAAAGGGTATTTTTATATTTGTAAAAAAATATCATTTAAAAGAGTAAGAGTTATTGAAACATCGCTTTTCTGAAATAATTTTAATTCTTTAGTAATTGTTATAAAACATGCATTTAATAGATATTTCCAATTGGAAAAGGTGAAGAACTTATCTAACTTCGCTAGAATGAATCTAGCTAGACCATATGTTTGACAAAAAATAATTTTAGTTAGAAATACTCAAATTCAGCAGTGCTGATAAGTTGTCCTGAAACGTGACACAACTTTGTGCTTTTACCTAGACTTTTATATTTTCTATTTTCTGCATCCAATGCTCCCCCTAAGGTCGTGCGGCCTTCTAGGTCGATGTAGCAATGTAATCATCATACAAAGACATAGTAGTATCTACTATTTCTCCTTGAACCAATGCCTTATTAAAATATTTCACCTTCCATATCATACCATCATCTTCATTTGTTGGTTTCTTGAAATGATTCTTAAACTCATCCACATACTCATTAAGACTTTTACCACTATCACCTATATTCTTCTTTATAACCATAGGAGATTGTCCTCTTCTATTGTCCATTCCATTGTATTTGCAAAAATTTGTTGTGTCCTAAGTTGTTGGATTTGAAACATGTAGGTTGTCTTGTTCTATCTTGATTAACTTACAGCTTACAATACCTTGCAGTATGCCCAAGCTTATTTCATTTGTAGCATGTGATCTTTCCTTCAGACTCTTCTCTGATATAATCTTGTTTATACCTTGATTGATCTGGTTTTCTACATTCTGCTATCTTATGTCCATATGCATAACAGTTGTAACAATAACTAGTAAAGGGTTTGATTGGGCCTTTACCTTTGCAATCTCTCTTCATGTGTCCAACTTTGTTGCATCCAAAACATCTACCTCTGAAAGGTCTGATCTAATCTTTAAGTTCTTCAAGAGTAGGTCTATCTTCAGTCATCTCTTTGATAAAGTTCAGTCTTCATTTGTCCTATCTGGACATTTTCTTCTTTTAGTGTCTCTTCAACTTTGTATCTTGCATCCTTTTCATGTTGAATTGCTTTAATCATTAGAAGATTGATTTGCTCTTTTTCTTGCTCCAGCTTCTTTACTTGGTCTGATGTGTCATTGTTTGAATCCTCTTTCATCTTATCCATAAGGTCTTGTCTCTGACTTTTTGAAATTTCAAGTTGTTCCATTAGTTTCTTAATGAAACCTTCTGCTCTTCTCAATTTGACTTTCACTTCACCATTTTCATCCTTTTGTTTGTCCAGGTCATCAAAGTTCTCTTGCAAACTTTCTGAATCCATTCTGATCTCCCTTAAGCTATTAGGATTTTTCTCTAAGGGCCAATATCTCTGATACCAATTGTTAGGATTAAGTAATACTAAGAGGGAGGGGGGAGGTGAATTAGTATTACAACACTTCAAATTAAAATTCAACCAATTACAAATAAACCATATCAATGCTAAAATGAAAAGAACATAAACACATAACACATAACTCATAACACCATTATTTGTTTTAGAGGAAACCCTGGCCAAGGGAAAAGCCTAATGGGGATGGTACCCACAACTATGCACTAAAATATTAAATCACTATTAGGAGATCTAGCTCTGTTAGGAGCTAAGTATTACATAGTACATTTTTTTGATAGAGTCCTGAATACAAAACCCTAGTAGGGGTATACAAAAACCCTGTTAAAGGTGTGGTGAGCTTACAACTCTTACAATCAAAACTCTATCACAAAAGTGTTCTTCAAGTAGTGAATAATTCAAGCATCTTCTATGCTTTGATAGTTCCAGTTATAGCTCTGTCAATCTCAGATCTTGCATCTACTATCTCCCTTTACTAATATCCCAAATATTTATCCATCACATCATCATAGTTTCACACAAATCACTTCCACAAAACACTCTATACTTATATCAATTCTGCCATCTAGTCCGCTCATAAAAACAATACAAAACATAAAAATTGCATAGAAAAATGATAGATGTAGAGTCATCTTGTATAAACAAAGTTTCAGCAATATAAAACTTTCATCTGACTTAGCACGTTACCATTCCATCTGATCTTCCCTCAATCATCACGACTATTCATATACCCTGTTTCACTATTTCTCTATCTTCACATACCTTCATATCACTATATCTTCCTGATATCAACACCAAAACATGTGCGACCTTAACTAAAGATCATACAAATTCCAAAATGTCTTCCTTTAAGTTTGCAAGCCATAATACATCACACATCATCTTCGCTGACCAAAACTGTACTGCAGAATACTATTATTCTGATTCCATACTTAGTCATTCATGACTATGTCTCTAATACCTATACTCACTTCATGCAATCACTCCAACATAATGTTTCCATAAGTGACAACCCTTAAGTGATCCATAGTGATCTAAAACATCACTTTCCAATAGGTAAAACTACTCTGGTTCTGCAAAAATGAACCCCTAATATGGACTTGAATGATTCTTCCTACTTTATCAAAACCCTGGTCTCGATGCGCTTCCTACGCCCCCCTATGGAGTACTGGTTAGAAGATATTTTTGCTAGTTACTGTGGACAGAAGAAGACTTACTTATTCTAGAATCTGTGTTGGAGTTGAATAAGAGATGGATATGCATACTTCTGTAGATATTACGTCTAAACTTGGTAAATGGACTCAGGAAATTATCTATGAAAGAATTCATTTTTCTTGTTTCTATTGTAAGAAAGTTAGGCATTGGGTGAAAAGATGTCCTCATAAACCCCCTAAAACCTAGACGAAGAAATTCTTGAGTAACCCTTCGGGTGATGTCCCTAAAAGAGTTGGAAAAGTGAAGAATCCAGAGCCAGAAGCATCTTCAGAGGCCTCTTTTAATCAAGAGAAGGACATCATTAGTCAGCGGCTAGAAGATTCATCTCCAGGTTCCATCCAGGAAGATGCCACCTCTATTGAAGATACTAAAGAAAATTTGAAGGAAGGATTGGAGGAGACCTGTAGTCATTTGGATAAGAGAGGAATAGACAAGGATCTAGATATTCTTGAGCCTTTGTTGGTATCAATACAATCCAAGGAGAAAGACAAGGATCCTTGGTGGGATGATATGCAAGATGCCCATGAGTGTAATATTCTAAACTATATCCCTTTATCTCAGGCTAGTGTGGAAAGCGTTACCGTGGACACTTTCTCTTCTAATCCTAGATTAGGATTACATGGGAATCTCAGTGACTGTGTGGACCAATACAGATGTATCGCTACTTCTAAAGAGGATGAGTTTTCTTTGATTGTTAGCAAAATGAAGCCTAAGAAAGGTACTACTAAGAACATTCCACCTTCTTTAGTTAGTACCAAAAATAAAATCAAAGTAGATGTGGGTGCCTAGGTGTTGTCTCTAGGAATAAAGTCACCAAATAAAATTAGGGAAGAAGAAGAAAATAAGAACATAGTGGATAGAACTCAGTTGACCATCCAGGAAGCCCGCTCTCTTAAGAAATCATGAAAATTATTTCCTAGAATATTCGAGGACTCAATGGCCCTCATAAACATGATGTTCTTATAAATCTATGTAGAGATCATAAACCGGACATTATTCTTATTCAATAAATGAAGATGGAAAAGGATAAGGTGGAAGCATTAGAATCCTCCAAAATGGAGGAAGTTATGGTAGTAGCTATGATAGTGCTTCAAGAGGTACTATAATTTTTTGGAATCAAGATCATGTCATAGGTACTCCTATTCCTCAAGAAAATAACTTGGCTATTGTGAAATTTAATCATATTAGGGATGGTACTTCTTGGATCTTGGCTAACATCTATGCTCCCAATTCTAAAGTGGGGAGAAGTAAATTTTGGAAAAGGATTGCTGATGTGAGGAAAAAATTATGTAATGATAGATGGATTATTATGGGGGATTTCAATACTCCCCTAAGGGACAATTAGAAAAGAGAGTGTATCACAACCCAGATGGTTAGTTTATTGGGTCTAGTGGACTTGATTAATTCTCAGGCTCTCCATGATGTGGATTTCTAGAGGGTGAATTTTGCTTGGTCCAATAGACATAGTGGAAAGGATTTAATTCAGGTTAGACTTGATAGGACTCTTATCTCTAATGAATGGCTTACCCATTATCATTGTTCCCTCACTGCTTTGTGTCGAATTAGTTCTGACCACTCTGGTGGGGGTCACTATGCTCTTCACTAGGAGTGATTATAAGCTGTGTAGAAAGAATGTTACAAAAACCATAATCCATATCAATAATTTAATATTCATTATCACTAACATGTGCATTAGAATAATTATCAAGAGTATCTTCCATAACAAGATTAAGAGAATCTAAAATACAAACAAAATTATCA
The DNA here is from genome assembly GCA_027943335.1 of Chamaecyparis obtusa. Lineage (NCBI taxonomy): Eukaryota > Viridiplantae > Streptophyta > Pinopsida > Cupressales > Cupressaceae > Chamaecyparis > Chamaecyparis obtusa. The sequence continues at coordinate 60,113 of BSBK01001598.1, read as the reverse complement.
TGTTTATTCTTTTTCAAATTGTTATTTTGATTAACTTCCTTTAAAGGCTCACACATTGGTTGATCCAAGGAATGAAAAGATTGAGAGAAATATGCAATATAGGAAGCAAGGTTACACACCTCAACCTTAGCTTGATGTTTTTTGCTATGCTAATGAGCATGTTGGTTACAATTGGTTTTATGAGATAAACTTGAAGGATTAGGTTCTACAATCATAGGTTCTAGGGAGGGAAAAACTATAGGTTGAGGAATAATAGGTAGAGGAATAGGTGGGGTAGGTAAGGTAGCTGCAGGAGTAGAATCCTTAGGAAGGCTAAGCTCTAGAATATTTTATACCTTGTAACATTGATAGGATCGAAAGAGATAATCAAGAAGGCTAGGTGGTTTTTTAGGGAGAGATGGCCAAAAGAAATCTATATCAACACAATCTAGAGGATGTAAAGGTTTGTAAAGGGAATGATTAATGGTGATAAATCATCCTTTGTGGGGAAACTTTATGCACTTATGGAAAAGAGAGGCTATATCTTGCATGGAAGAAAGCCACAAAATACTAAGCTTAACCTGAAATTGATCGGAAGTAGGAATGACAAAAAAAGTAGTGTAAACAACATTACTAATAATAGTCATAGGAAGATTGGTAGAAGCTTGAGGGTGATAAAGAAAACCACTACAAGTTTGAAGCAAAATACTAGATGTATCATAGGTATCCTTATGCAACCTTTAACTAAAGATATTATCTTTAGTGATAATATTCATGACGAAAGAGGGATAAATCAAAATACCATGGGAAGGGATATGAGAAACCCTAGCAATAATGTCAAGAGGACCACGTGTGGTTCTTTAAACATCTTAGAGTCATCAAAGGTGATAGGAGATGAAATTTTAGGTAAAGGTTGAGATTGAGACTCAACATGATTAACCATGCGATTACCTTCTTCTACCTTATCATCATAACTAATGTTGGTAAGTAGAGAAGAAGTTGATTGATGACATTTTTTGAATGTGAAGGAAAAGGATTGGTGTAGATTTTCAAATTCTGGTTAGGAGGTGCTACATATTTATTCATATTATTAACCTTAGCATCAATAAATATAGCATTGGAATAAATAAGGTCTTGAATAGAATGATTCAAAGCATAACACCTTTGATAATCATGACCAAGTTGACGATGGTATTGAAAAAAATCATTTTGATCAAATGATTTAAGTATTGGTTTTCTAGTGTGAATAAGATGGATAGGAGGAAGTTTAATAATGTTATTGTTGTCACTAGGGATTGCACCTGTGATGGCTAAGTATAAAACCTTGCAATCCCGTCAAACATGGGAATACTCTCAGGATGTGGGACTCCTTCACTGAGAATAAACCTCTAGATTAAGGGCCAGCTTCCCCATTTGTATCACCTGAACTGTACTAACTTTGACTGGAAAGGGATAGAGATTGCATAGAACTGAAATAACTAAATCTAACTTAGGTGATTCACCAAACTGGATAGATCCACAAACTGAAAATCAAACCCACAATGTAACCTGGTACATAACATGAACTCCACAACTCTTCCAAATTTGATTTTCCCCTTAGAAAACAATCAGGTGCTAATTGTGAATGAGAAGGAAAGATTATTTTCACAACTCAACACAGTTAGATGCACACAAATTTGAAAAACTCCAAGGAAACCAATGCTTGCAAAATAGTCAAATGAACATACTATCATGAAAAGGATCACAATCAGTCACAATACATAAAACTAAGTTCATCAACCAACTCACAAACTGTAGAAAAAGAAGGGAACAATTTTGCTATCAGTTGGAATAAAAGGAGCTAAAATATCAGATTGCTTCACAAGAGCTACAAAATTCACCTCTTCAGAATGAGGGAATGAAGAACTAGCCTTCAATCACAAAAGGTGAGAGGCATATATAGAAAATCTATAGAATCTTCCATCAAGTCCACTACCTCACCAAGAATAGAAAAATCCAACCATTAGGACCATGATCCCATCACTCTGAAATTCGGATGCCCAATTCCCGAGAATATAGGGGACAGAAAAAGTGGGGACCCTAAAATAGACTAGTCAAAAGAAGACTATCCCACCACTAAGTCATGCAGAATAATGATATTTTGACAGTGGTTTATAAGAACACCACATGTCAAAATTTACAATAAGGCCCTTGCAATAACTTATCGCAATTAAAAATATTCCCCTTTTACTAAAAACAAGTGGATTTTAAATATATTTTGAGATATTCTCAACTCAAAAAAATGAGGAAAATATCTAAAATATTTACATTTAATTTAATCCACCTATACATAAATATTCCAAAATAATATTCCCCCATGCCAAAATACATGATTGCAAAATAACATTATCACCTAAGTCAAAACAAATGACTTCTATGATGGAACCTAGGGCATTTAATATGATTAACACAATTATCCTCAAAAGATAACCATATTAATAATCCCATGTAAAAGACATATGCCCGTGAATATTAGAAAAGGGAGTCAAAACATTGCTCAACCCTAAAAGGGGAGACAATAGAAAGATGTGTCAATAATGTTGAAACCCCCATTTTGAAATGGCAACTCCGCATAAAAATGGCAATAGCAACTTGGCACCTAGCATCTTCCTAACTAAACCGCAACTCCGAATGGCAACCTCTTACTCGAATTGGAAACAACAACTTCATCTATCATTCATAGCACGAGGAAAGGTAGGCACTCGTTCTATCTTCTCATTTCCTTTGCACATTTGATATCTCTATTTATTTGATTCTATGGTGACTGTGGCATTAGGGCACGACACTGGTTCATTTGATTTCTCTATTATTGCATTTGGATATTGTCTTGTATCTCTGCATGTTCTGTGTTATTGCATAACAGGCCCGAGAAACACATATTAGGGCACTGTTTTGAATTGTTTTTGCCTCTATTGAATTTTGCTGTAACTGATATTTTATTGCTATTTGAAAGCCCGATAATGCTAAGCTAGGGCATTATGAAGTGAGGCTTGCTGTACTTGTTTTATTTTTGGTATTGTGTATATCCTCATTTCTCTTGTTCTGGCACTCGATACCTTTCTCTTCTTCTTGCTTTGAAAGACTAGGGCACGGTTTTCAATTGTTTTTCTGTTCTTTGTTGCAGCCCAAGAAATATCTTAGGGCATACGATGGCATGAGGCATTCCATACTTGTTTCTTGTGTTCTCTGTTTCAAGATCACTGACCCAAGACCAGGTGTTGATTCATATGTTTTCTTGTTTTGCACTCCTCTATATTTGCGAGGGCATTGTAGAAAGTGTAACAACATTGCTGTTGTTTGATAAATTCATGGCATTGATGTGAATTTTTTTGTATGACTATGCACTGGTTATATTGCATTCTACAACCCGATAACGTCAAGGCATCAACAATTTGCTGTTGGCATTGCGATTGCTTGAACAAAGGTGCGACACTCCTTTTGCATCTGTTGTTGTATTATGTTTGGAGTTGATGGTTAGGGAAAAGCTATGTTGCCGTTGGCATTGGGTGTATGGTGTTGAAACCCCTTGATGTATTGTTGATGCCACTGTGCATTAGCCCGAGAACACATAACTGCAATATATATGTTCACTGTTTCCTTATTGATGCTTTCTACTGATTATATGCTTATATTGTAGACTATACCCCTCCTTTGATCGGATGCATACTATCTGTAACTGGCACTATGTTGTTTAATTTCTATATAAATCAGGCATGTATATCCATTATCTCTCCATTTTCATTTGACCTTCGCATCATCACTTGAGTTGTAACTCAAGGGCATCAAACTTGTTTGCTGGTATTATTACTATCATGAGGGCATCATGTAGTTTCATTACTTGTTTGAACATGTCTAGCCCTACATTATATTCCTGATAGCATGCATTTTGAATTCCTTGCCAAGCTTGATGGCATTGCGAACTGAGGCATGATGTTATTTGATTTCTCTTTTTCATATTCACTATTCACATTCTATTGCTTTCTGAGTTGAAAAAAGAAACACTGCTACAACCCTAGACACTGGTCCATATACCCTAAAGATATATTTGTTAACCTATTATATAGACCCCATGGTGTCATATTGAGGCTTATTATTATGATGAAGTATCTTATATGGGACACCATGATGTGTTGAGTTTTCCATTAGCTCAAAATGCAGATTATCACAATCTCATGCCATAACATATCACATAATGCAGATTGAAACATATGAATGCCCTAAATGCAATGTATTGAGTCTAGCTTTAAGCATTTCTCTAATGCTTCTTCCTAGATTTGTGGATTGTGTGCCCTCAACTGCACAATATGAACATCTATGCAACAGAGTGCCCTATCTGGCTCATAGGCTTGTGTACTCTGCAAATAGTTCTGTTCAGAATCAGATGCCATGAAACCCTTTTCTCTTCTTTTATATTCTTGATGCTAGATCATCTGAATGTTCCCCTGCATGTTCACATAGTGTGTGCTCTTGGCCCTTGATGCAATCACCTGATAGGAAACTTGGATTTTTGCTATCATGATCTGCATCAAGGGCCCAGGTCATTCATGGAATCATTATGGATCAGCTCCCCTATATCTGCACATGAAACAAACATGTCAGTGAAAACATGATGCCTCCTTGTTTTTGAGTCTGGTACACAGCTTTGAGCACAACTTTTATGAGAGGTGCATGGATGAGTGTGTATATGCATTATTGTATTGTGATATCAGCCATTGCTTAGATCCATTGGATCTAACCCAAATCCCCTTCTTCTTCTTTTTGTAGGTTCTGGATCATAGGAGCTTCTGGATAGGACGAATTCAAACTTACAAAACCAGGCAATGTCTGGTACCCCGATACCACATCTTATTTTATGTATATTTACACTCATTCATTTAATTCTAGTAAATGCTATGCTCATGACCTGTGTGAGCCTAGATAGATGTCCTTTCTTTTCTGCTCTTTTACTTCTCTGCTCAGAACAAAATGATACAGATAGATGTATGTGTAGATGCAGATGTTATTCATTTTCCTTTCCTTTTCCATGTATTGCAATGAAATGAACACAAATTTAATCTAGATCACCTAATAACACAAACTAGGTTATAGTAGCTCATCTAGTAATTAGGCTTTCAAAATGTGCCAAAAATATGACAACATTCTGGCGACCTCTTTGGAGTGCTTTCCTGCTAAGCATCCGACCAACTACCTTGAAAATTCATTAGGCATAGAGTCACTAACAACAACCAAACTCCAACCAAAACAAAACTCCTTCTCTCCAACAAAACTGAAACTAACTGCCTGGTAACTACTCAGGCTTATTGCTAACCAAGCTCAACTGAAACAACTAAAAGCTGAAAGCAAATTGAACTAGAACACTTGTGCTAGGCACTTAGGGAAAATAGAAAGCCAAAAGCATCTAACACTACTAAAATATAGGGAGAAAGAACCTCAGAAGCAAGCCTTGAGGTGAATCCCATTCATTGGAATGGGCAGCTCCTCTCCATCCATACTGGCCAGCTGATAAGCATTGTGGGCTTTGCATCCAATCACCATAAATGGTCCAGTCCAGATAACATCAAACTTGGTGTGTTTCCCTGGCTTATGCTTTGCTTCATCCCACCTGAGAACTAAATCTCCTTCCTTAAAAACTTTGGGTGTTGCTTTCTTGTCAAAGCTTCTCTTAACCTGGGCATGATGAGCCTCTAGTCCTTCAAATGCCATCTTTCTTATCTCTTCTAATTCAATAATTTTTGCCAACCTAACCTGCATAGCATCCTCCTACATGAGATCAATCTCTTTAATCAAACTCAGGGTAGGTAGCTTAGTAGATAGAGGAATCCTGGCCTCCCTTCCATATACCAATGTGTAGGGTGAATTACCAGTAGCCCTCTTAGGAGTTATTCTATCAGCCCACAAGGCTAATTTTAACTTGCTATGCCAGTCTCTTTGATTTCCTTCTATAACTCTTCTGATTATTCTGAGAAAGTTCTTATTAGTTGATTCTGCTTGGCCATTACCTTGAGGGTAATAATTAGAAGAGGTACTCAGAAAGATTCCATGCTTGAGTGCCCACTCTAAAAATCTGGCTCCCAGGAAAGCCATGGCATTATCTGATACAATTGAATCAGGAGCACCAAACTTGGATATAATATCTTGATAAAAGTTCAACACAGAGGTCTCATTAGCCTCCTTCAGTGCTACTACTTCTATCCACTTGGTGAATTAGTCTATGACAGTGAGTATCCATTTGTGCCTAGCACTGGATGGTGGGTTGATAGGTCCAATAAAGTCTAGTCCCCATTTTGAGAAGGGTTCTTCAACCTCAACAGGATGAAGGGGAAGGGCAGCCAACCTTTGTTTTCCAGCAAACAAGGCACAATTCTTACATTTTCTAACCCAATCAAAAGCATCCTGATACAGACTAGGCTAGTAATATCCAGCTCTTAGAACCTTAAGAGCAGTGGTTCTGGTAGCAAAGTGCCCCACTAGAACCTCCATCATGAAATTCCTCTAATATTTTCTTAATTTGATCAGTTTCAACACATTTTAATAAGACACCAGCATGATCCCTTCTATAAAGAACATTACCAATAACAACAAAAGGAATAGCCTGAAGTCTATAGTACCTTCTTTTACTCCTCCCAAGGCTTTGAGGGCACTAACTAGTAGAAAGGTAACACTTCATTTCAGTTGTCCAGCTTGGGCTTTGTCTAGCACCCTGATTCATCAAAACAACTTCCTCTTCTTGCTAGTTTGGATTTGTTGTTTTCTCATTAAGCTGTTCACATAGTCCTTTTCCTCTAACCAGTTTGGTCACCTTGATTTGTACATCATATTCCATAACCTTGGTGACCCAACCAGCTCTCTTATGACTTAGGTCTTTGTTCAATAGAAAGTCCTTTATGCAAGGATGTGCAACCATCAGGTGCACTGTGTTGTTAGACAACAAATGTCTAAACTTCTTTAGAATTCTCACAATGGCCAATACATGTTTTTCTGCAGGCAAATAATTCAGCTCATAGCCATCTAGGCCCTAACTATAAAAAGCTATTGGCTGTTCTTGATTTTCAGCATTATGTTGAACTAAAATTGCAGAAATGCTATCTTTATCCCTAAAAGCATATAATATAAAATCTTTAGAGAAGTCAGGATTTACCAATGTAGGATCAGATGCAATTGATTCCTTGACTTCTTCAAAGCTTCTTTTCCCTTCACTGGTCCAATGGAAACTTGCATTCTTTTTAAGCATCTGAATCATAGGCTTCAAGAGTGCAGCAACATTTGGGATAAACCTTCTTAAAAAGTTGATCCTTCCCAGGAAAATCTACAATCCTTTCTTGTGAGCTAGTAGAGGAAGAGCCAGAATAGCTTTCACTCTCTCAGGGTCAATAGTTGTTCCCTACTTGGAAATAATGTGTCCCAGTAGTCTTCCCTCGTGAACAACAAAAATACATTTCTTAGGATTCAATGAAAGCCCAAACTCCCTACATCTTTCAAAAATCTAAGGTGTATCAGGTGGTCTTTTGTGTCCTTTGAAAAAATGGTTATATCATCCAGATATACCAGAACAAACTTATTCATTAGGCCAGCAAAAGCCATCTCCATGGCTTTTTGGAATGTGGCACCAACATTTGACAACCCAAATGGCATCTTCTTGTATGCCATGGTGCCCCATTTAGTAGTGAAAGCTATTTTGTATTGATCTTCTTCTCTGACCAGGACTTGGTTATAACCAGAAAAGCCATCTAACAAAAAAAACCTGTCAGATCCAGAAACATACTATAAAATCTGCTCCATGGATGGTAATGGGTGATGATCTTTTAGGGAAGCCCCATTAAGGTCTCTGAAATCTACACACAACCAGATCTCACCATTCTTCTTCCTAACTGGCACTAAGTTTGAGACCCAGGAGGTATGCTTAATAGGAAAGATAATATTAGCTTGAATCATTTTTCTCAACTCTTCTTTCATTAGGACCTCTAACTTGGGATTAATAGGCCTTTATTTCTGCCTTAAAGGCTTGGCTTGGGGCTCTAATTCAATGGTGTGTTGGGCTAGATGAGGATCAAATCCCTTTAAATCATAATATTCCCAAGTAAATACATCACTAAACTCTTGGCATAATGAAACAAAAGCTTGTGTTTCAGGCTGAGTGCATACCTTTCCTAGCTTGAGAAATTTGCTCTTGAGGACATCCACAGAATGGTAGTGTTCTTCTTTAACTATCATACTAGCCTTGTCACCTCTGAGTTGATCATCAGAATTAAATACAGACTCAAGTGTGACCAGTCCTTTAGGTAGTCTATTGCTTTTCAACTGTAACATTTGGTCACCATACTGATGGGCATGTTTGCTCTGGTTCATTCTAGAGAACTCAGCTTCTTCAATAAGAAAATTGAAAATCTGCTCATCATCTTCAAAAACTTGCTAGCTTACTTGATTATTTGGTATAGAAGGTCTTACTAGGACCTTCACATGCTGAGAATCAGGATCTGAGACACCTCTCGAAATGTCATATTTTTCTCCCATAGCAGCCAGCTTGTCTGCCTGTTTGTTCTAATTTATTGGAACAACAATTAGATTAAAAGCATGAAAACCTTCTATTAAATCCCAAACCCTATGATTATACAACTTAAGTGTATCATTCTTTGTGAGGTTAGTGCCAAGAATTTGATTGACCACTAACTCGCTATCACCTAAAACTTCTAGGCATTTGATTCCTCTTTGTCTAGCCCATTCTAAACCATGAATCAATGCCTCATACTCTACTGTATTGTTAGTACAACTGAAAGAAAAATGAACTACAAAGTAATACCTTTGTCCTTCTGGAGAAATTAGGACATCCCCTCCTCCTGAACCTACCTTGCTTCTGGCTCCATCAAAGAAAAGTTGCCACAAATCTTTATTATGATTGGCAGAGGGTTTATCTTCTTTCTTAATCAACTCTGGTATTACAACATCTCCCTCATGAATGATAAACATTCCAATACTAGAAATATCCATATTTCTAAAAGGGTCATCTTCTTGTAAATCTCTCTCAGCCCACTCATCCAAAGCAATATCAGGAATTCTTCCGTCACTGGTCTTAGACTCAGAATCACTTGACTCTTGCTCATGATACATCAGGTTAGCATTTACAGGGCTTGGGGTGTATGGTTCAACATGGTTTTTTGCAAAAGCCTCAGACTTAATTTTGACCTTGGTTCCATATCTAGTTCTGAAATATAGGTGAGACCAATCAGCTGAGAGATATCCTCCTATCCTAGTAGTGAAATCTCTGCTTAGACAAATAGAAAAATGAGGAGGCAGATCTATGACATAGACATCTTGGGGAATAGAGAAATTAGGACACTCATGAAGAGTGAGACTCAGGTCTTTTATGACTCCCAAGGTATTAACTGATGACCCATCCAACTGAACAACAAGCTTGTTTATTGGCTCATAAGGTAATTCTAGTAGATCCGCTAGCTGCTTAGAAATCATAGAACTACTTGCCCCTGAATCTATCATACAGTTGTGAACTAAATGATCCCCAAATTTGAGAGTTACATAGAAAGGAGGAGGTTTAACCTGTGAGACAACAACGGGCTGTGAGCTAACTTTTTTTTGCTACTCCATCTGAGATGTTCCAGCCACCAGGACTTTAGGTTGTTCCAAAATAGCTCCTTGACTTGGTGAAATCTTAGCTAATTCATTCAATATCAGCTCCTTTTGTCCAGGGATTGCCAAAGTTTCCATCAATGGTACGCTGATGGAGGTCTTCTTCATTTGTTCCACAATATTAAAGGATCTCAAACTTGCTTTAGGCTATCATTTAGGTACAACAACCTTTGTTTGTGCAGATACTAACTGTGTAGCTACCTTGATTGGTTCTTTAGCCTCTTTTGACTGGTTTAGAACTAGAGTTTGAACTATTTTAGGTTGTGGACTCACAACAGGAGCTTGCTGATTGGTAGAGGCCACTTGTTCAACCTCCATAGCTTTCTTTTTAGACCTTGTGTTGGCTGCAACAGGAGTATAAGTTGAGTTGTCATTTGGTGAGAAATTCACCCCACAAAAGTCTTCCTTCTGAAAGTTCACCAATGCTACCTCAAGAGCCTGGACTTCACATGTAGTAACAACTGGATCCTACTAGATTTTTGGTTGTTGAACCATCTCCTGTGGCATCATCAAATTGTTCTATACCATGAGGGCCTGAGTATAGCCATTAGGACACATCCCTTGGATATGTTGCTGATTGCATGGGCAACCCCATTGATACTCTTGTACTATATTATTCTGGGCTATAGGAACCAATTCCCTAGAAGCACTAGGAATGTTAGGATTATAAGGCTGGCTGGTCTTTTGGTTATAACTTCTTGCTTGACCTTGCTGGCCTTGCTGGTATTGGGGCTTGTTTTGCTGGTAATGATTTTGATAGGGCTGCTGATAAGGTTGCTGGTAAGGCTAGGACTATTGCTTCTTTAGACTAACCAGCTCATTAGTAACTATTTGCAAGGCCTTTTTAATCTCAGTTAGCTCTTGGGATTGGTTCACAACTAGGTTAGCAACTTGTTGAGGAGGAGCTGGGAGAGGTGGAATAGATGCCAAGGCTGGAATTACTTCAGGAACAGGATGAAGCTCTAGAAAAATAGGCATTGGGGGCCTTGGGGCTATCTTTCTAGCTTGGATTAGACTATTTTCAGTTCTTATGGCAAGATCATATGCTGCTAGTAGATTATTCCCACCCATTGATTGGATCATAACAGAGATATCGCTGTTAAGGGCTATTAGATAATACAAGAAAGCATACTGGCTTGAAGGTCTAACCGTAGCTGGTATTCTATTCCATGTCCTCTAAAATCTAAAATTAAAATCCATCATGTATTCTTGAGGTGCTCTTTTGATAGTAGTTAAATGTTCAACCAACGAGAGATGGTTTAATTTATCTTCAAATTGATTGGTCAAGGCCTGACCCAATCCATCCTAATCCGCAATAGAACCAACTGGTAAACTTCTGAACCATTGCAAAGCTTTGCCCTTAAATGAGGCTGCCAACAATCTCATAGCAACATTATCTTGGGTTATGTTATGCAGGGCACAAAGGGATGCTACATCTCTTATATGCTCAATGGTTGAGGTTTGATCCTCTCCTGTAAACATAGGCAAGCTCTTGAGGGCTGATATAGGTATGTCATCATGCTGCTGCAAATTTAAAGGGCTACCTTGATTACAAGCTACAAAAGGATGTACTCTAGGCTGAGCCATTGGTGGATTTAAGGGAGCTTGAGATACTGGAACTTGAGTAACTGAAGCTTGGGTTACTGGTACTTGAATTGCTGGTGTTGCTTGAATAGGTTACAATACGTGTATAGAATGGACTGGTGAAACACTTGTAGGAATGTGAGTAGGCTTAGGGGTAGGATTGGGAGTAAGATTTATAGATTTTGATGCACTAGCTTGGGCTACTTTAGACCTCTTCTTGACAGATGGTAGCTCCCCATACACAAAAGGATTCTTACTCTGCCTAGTTGGAATCCCACTCATAAGCTTATATACTGATCTACATAAAACACCATTAGAGTCATCAAGTATGATCTCAAAACATTGTTATTGCTCATACCACACAATAACTTACATAAAAATTTCTAGGAAATTAGACTCATTGAGTCTTCTGTCCCACCGGGCATGCCAAAAACTGTTGTCACTAGGGATTGCACCCGTGATGGCTAAGTATAAAACCTAGCAATCCCATGAAACATGCGAATACTCTTAGGATGTGGGACTCCTTCACTAAGAATAAACCTTTGGATTAAGGGCCAGCTTCCACGTTTGTATCACCCGAACTATACTGACTTTGAAGGGAAAGGGATAGAGATTGCATAAAACTGAAATAACTAAATCTAACTTAGGTGATTCACCAAACTGGATAGATCCACAAACTGAAAATCAAACCCACAATGTAACCCAGTACATAACATGAACTCCACAACTCTTCCAAATTTGATTTTCCCCTTAGAAAACAATCAGGTGCTGATTGTGAATGAGAAGGAAAGATGATTTTCACAACTCAACAGAGTTAGATGCACACAGATTTGAAAACCTCCAAGGAAACCAATGCTTGCAAAATAATCAAATGAACATACTATCATGTAAAGGATCAGAATCAATCACAATACATAAAACTAAGTTCATCAACCAACTAACAAACTATAGAAAAAGAAGGGAACAATTTTGCTATTAGCTGGAATAAAAGGAGCTACAATATTAGATTGCTTCACAAGAGCTACAAAATTCACCTCCTAAGAATGAGGGAATGAAGAACTAGCCTTCAATCACCAAAGGTGAGAGGCATATATAGAAAATTTGTAGAATCTGCCATCAAGTCCACTACCTTGCCAAGAATACAAAAATCCAGCCATTAGGACCATGACCCCATCACTCTGAAATTCGGATGCCCAATTCTCGAGAATATAGGGGACAGAAAAAGTGGGGACCCTAAAATAGACTAGTCAAAAGAAGACTATCCCACCACTAAGTCATGCAGAATAATGATATTCTGATAGTGGTTTATAAGAACACCACATGTCAAAGTTTACAATAAGGCCCTTGCAATAACTTATCACAATTAAAAATATTCCCCTTTTACTAAAAACAAGTGGATTTTAAATATATTTTGAGATATTTTCAACTCAAAAAATGAGGAAAATATCTAAAATATTTACATTTATTTAATCAATCTATACATAAATATTCCAAAATAATATTCCCCCATGCCAAAATACATGATTGCAAAATAAAATTATCACCTAAGTCAAAACAAATGACTTCTATGATGGAACCTAGGGCATTTAAAATGATTAACACAATTATCTTCAAAAGATAACCATATTAATAATCCTATGTAAAAGACATATGCCCATGAATATTAGAAAAGGGAGTCAAAACATCGCTCAACCCTAAAAGGGGAGACAATAGAAAGATGTGTCAATAATGTTGAAACCCCCATTTTGAAATGGCAACTCTGCATAAAAATGGCAATAGCAACCTGGCACCTAGCATCTTCCTAAATAAACTGCAACTCCGAATGGCAACCTCTTACTCGAATTGGAAACAACAACTTCATCTATCATTCATGGCACAATGAAAGGTAGGCACTCATTCTATCTTCTCATTTCCTTTGCACATTTGATATCTCTATTTATTTGATTCTATGGTGACTGTGGCATTAGGGCACGACACTGGTTCATTTGATTTCTCTATTACTGCATTTGGATATTGTCTTGTATCTCTGCATGTTCTGTGTTATTGCATAACAGGCCCGAGAAACACATATTAGGGCACTATTTTGAATTGCTTTTGCCTCTATTGAATTTTGCTGTAACTAATATTCTATTTCTGTTTGAAAGCCCGATAATGCTAAGCTAGGGCATTATGAAGTGAGGCTTGCTGTACTTGTTTTATTTTTGGTATCGTGTATATCCTCATTTCTCTTATTCTGGAACTCAATACCTTGCTCTTCTTCTTGCTTTGAAAGACTAGGGCACAGTTTTGAATTGTTTTTCTATTCTTTGTTGCAGCCCAAGAAATATCTTAGGGCATACGATGGCATGAGGCATTCCATGCTTGTTTCTTGCGTTCTCCGTTTCAAGATCACTGACCCAAGACTAGGTGTTGATTCATATGTTTGCTTGTTTTGCACTCCTCTATATTTGCGAGGGCATTGTATAAAGTGTAACAACATTGCCGTTGTTTGATAACTTCATGGCATTGATGTGAATTGTTTTGTATGACTATGCACTGGTTATATTGCATTCTACATCCCGATAACGTCAAGGCATCAACAATTTGCTGTTGGCATTGCAATTGCTTGAACAAAGGCGTGACACTCCTTTTGCATCTGCTGTTGTATTATGTTTGGAACTGAGGGTTAGGGAAAAACTATGTTACTGTTGGCATTGGGTGTATGGTGTTGAAACCCCTTGATGTATTGTTGATGCCAATGTGCATTAGCCTGAGAACACATAATTGCAATATATATGTTCACTGTTTCCTTATTGATGCTTTTTGCTGATTATATGCTTATATTGTAGACTGTACCCCTCCTTTGATCGGATGCATACTATCTATAATTGGCACTATGTTGTTGAATTTCTATATAAATCAGGCATGTATATCCATTATCTCTGCATTTTCATTTGATCTTCGCATCGTCACTTGAGTTGTAACCCGAGGGCATCAAACTTGTTTGCTGGTATTATTACTATCATGAGGGCATCATGTAGTTTCATTACTTGTTTGAACATGTCTAGCCCTGCATTATATTCTTCATAGCATGCATTCTGGATTCCTTGCCAAGCTTGATGGCACTGTGAACTGAGGCATGATGTTATTTGATTTCTCTTGTTCATATTCACTGTTCACATTCTATTGCTTTCTGAGTTGAAAAAAGAAACACTACTACAAACCTAGACATTGGTTCATATACCCTGAAGATATATCTGTTAACCTGTTATAGAGACCCCATGGTGTCATATTGAGGCTTACTATTATGATGAAGTATCTTATATGGGACACCATGATGTGTCGAGTTTTCCATTAGCTCAAAATGCAGATTATCACAATCTCATGCCATAACATATCACATAATGCAGATCGAAACATATGAATGCCCTAAATGCAATGTATTGAGTCTATCTTTAAGAATTTCTCTGATGCACCTTCTTGGATTTGTGGATTGTGTGCCCTCAACTGCACAATATGAACATCTATGCAATAGAGTGCCCTGTTTGGCTCATAGGCTTGTGTACTCTGTAAATAGCTCTGTTCAGAACCAGATGCCATTAAACCCTTTGCTCCTCTTTTATGCTCTTGATGCTAGATCATTTGAATGTTCCCCTGCATGTTCACACAGTGTGTGCTCTTGGCCCTTGATGCAATCACCTGATAGGAAACTTGGATTTTTGCTATCATGATCTGCATCAAGGGCCCAGGTCATTCACGAAATCATTATGCATTAACTCCCCTGTATCTGGACATGAAACAAACACGTCAGTGAAAATATGATGCCTCCTTGTTTTTGAGTCTGGTACATAGCCTTGAGCACAACGTTTATGAGAGGTGCATGGCTGAGTGTGTATATGCATTATTGTATTGTGATATCAGCCATTGCTTAGATCTATTGGATCTAACCCAAATCCCCTTCTTCTTCTTTTTGCAGGTTTTGGATCATAGGAGCTTGTAGACAGGATGACTTTGGACTTACAAAACCAGGCAATGTCTGGTACCCCAATACCACATCTTATTTTATGTATATTTACACTCATTCATTTAATTCTGGTAAAGGCTATGCTCACAACCTGTGTGAGCCTAGATAGATGTCCTTTCTTTTTCGCTCTTTTACTTCTCTGCTCAGAACAACATGATACAGATAGACGTATGTGTAGATGCAGATGTTATTCATTTTCCTTTTCTTTTCCATGTATTGCAATGAAATGAACACAAATTTAATCCAAATCACCTAATAACACAAACTAGGTTATAGTAGCTCATCTAGTAATTAGGCTTTCAAAATGTGCCAAAAATATGACAATAGTTATCACTAATTAACTTCGTCATCACTGCATGGAAAGTTTTAAATAAAGCCATATACCTATGATTAGGATGATGCATAGAGGAAAAAGTAGTCATACCTTTGGATGTAGTGGCCACTTGATCATCAATTATGTTTGTTGACTTGTGAATCTTTATGTAGTTTTTAGGATTAGAAAACTTACTTTTATTAATGGCTACATCACTCTTATCCACAATAACAGGAGCCATTTGAGTAGATCTCTCAAGTTGGCTCACTTGTCACTAATAGGGCTGAAGTAGTACGCAAAGATGTGAGAAGGAAGTATAATCAGTAAGGAGAATCTTATCTCTAATGTCCTTTTGCAAATTAGAATTAAAAATACATTGAATATCATGATCAGGAACATGATAAGAAATTTGAGCATATAAATGCCTAAATCTACCAATAAAGTCACAAAATTTTTCTTTAACATTTTTCTTACAATGCATTAAATCAATCAAATAAATTTGAGGACCAATGTTTATTTGAAATTATTTAATGAAGGCAGTAGTGAACATTTGAAAGTAATAAATAGAGTAAGGGGGTAAAGAGAAATACCACTGCAAAACTTTATCCCTAAAAGTACGTGTGAACAACTTAGACATGAGCCTAAATTCATGAGAAACATCACTACATATAGTTTGTAAAGTCCTAACATGATTCACATGATCACCCTTACCATTATAAGTCTCAAGACCAGGTATCTCCATGTGTTGTGGGATAACAACAAAAAGAATATCTAAGGAAAGGGGATTGAAAATATCACATGTAGGGATTTTGTACTTGGATTGAGTGAATTGAGCTACTTTTTTTTGTAGAGAAGTTATAATTTTAACTAAGCTACTAATGGTAGGATTAGAAGACCCAATAGTAGGCATAGGCGTATTGGATGTACTAGGAAAGTTGTAGGAAGTGGAAGGAAAATGAAAGGATGTTGGTGGAAGATTAGAAGTAATGGGAAGATGATTGGAATATGTGAAAGGGACAACATTGTATCAGGGTAATGAAGAGGGTATGAAGGTAGGAGGAACACTCAAAGTAAGTGAAGGATTAGGAAGAAAAACACTTAAAGGAGTGAAAAATTGTGCAAAAGTTGTCATGAGAAGTGGTGTATAGGTAGGAGTACTAGGAATGGTAGTAGAAATTAGGATAGAAGGTTCAACGATTATGGAAGGAGTGTATCCTAACTCTTCATCACATTCCATCAAATTATTAGCATGAGTATCAATAAGATGTGATATTCCATGAAAAATGGATATGTTATTGTCATCATTAGTAATAAGCTTCTTAATGGCCTCAATAGTGGCAATACTATCTATATTTGGGTTCTCTTGCACAAGACAATTTTCTAATTTATCAAACACATGAGAGAGATTATCAATTGGGGAAGGAGGAATTACTAAGGCCCTATCCTCATTGCGGGAGGAATGCAAAGAATTATGCTCCATTATGGGATTTAGATCTTGAGGGAAAATATTAGTATCATCATGGGTCCTAGGAAGGAAAGAGGAATCATGGTCAATAGATCCCATGAGTCTACAACTTCTCCTAATGAAAATGCTGGAAGTTGGACTTAGTGTAATAGAGCTCATAAAAGAGAAGATCATAAAAGGAAATTCTAATGAGATCTAACGACATAATTGTCAATGTAATAAAGAGAAAAGAGAGATCTAACCACACACATATAGCTAAATCTAAATCTGAAATAGGGTTCACCAATAGGAAAAAGGAAATCGAGGGATCTAACTCCAAATTCAAAAGGTAGTTGTAATGCATCGGGTTTACAAAATAAGGTGAACACCTAAGAAGGCAATAAGAAAGATCAAAGGATCTAACTCTAAAATCAAAAGGTAGAGATGCATCAGGTTCACTAAAATGTTTAGGGTGAAAATTTTGTTGATGAATTTAACAATATAAAATGTATGAGGTGTATTCATTAATTAACCATTTCTATCCTAACATTCAAAATATAAGAGAAAGAGGGTCTTTCAGGCGTAACTCTCAATATAACCTAGGTTATATTAGTAAAACCTAAGGAGATAAAGGGATGCCAATGCTAAACCCAAATTGTACTAAGGAAGTACACAAGAAAGTCTTCTTTCATGCAATGTAAGATTTGATTAAGGTTATGTAAAGGCACTTGTAAAATTAAAGTAATTGGTTTAGCAAGATAAGCAATAGAGATCTAGGTACTAAATGTAAGAAATTACTCCAATTAATATATGAAAATAGATCTAAACCAAGATGTGAATTAGATTACAAGGTACTTTCCTTAAAATATGTAGAGGAATGTACTTATCTACTCTAAAAATTTCTACTTTGGACTTGCGACTGAATTTCCAACTGCGGATCTGCGATCGTGGTTGAAAATCTAGAAAATTGTAAAAATATTAGGCTAAGAGGAATAGGTCGACCGTGTCACCGTGTTCTAGAACAAGTCGACAAAGTCCCCATGTTCTCGAGAAATTTTTTGAAGTCGACCTCAGTTCCCCGCATAGATATCTATCTACAACTTCTAGATCTATACCTATAATTTTGAGATTTTGCTCTTGCATATAGAAAACTAGGTTTTGGGGTTGGGGTGGATAAGGGTTTTCCTTGGTCAAGCTATAGATTGAGGAATCAACCTTTAATTTAAATGTAAATAAATAAATGGAACAATAAAATGTAAATATTCACCTTTCTTAAAAAAAACCCTTGTCAATAAGGATTTTGTTGTGTTTGTATGTTTATCTTGAACTTGCAATGTAGGAAATATCCACAAATTCTATGGATAGATACCAAAATCACTACATAGAGCCATGGATGTAACTGTGTATTAAATAAGGAAGATAATGGATTTCTCAATGCAGACATCCTCCCTTGATTGCCAATGATATGCTAGATCTTGAAGATGAAAGATGCTCCCAAATGATCCTTGAATCTTTGAAGACTTGAATTATTAAATGTCTGAATGCTTGAATGCTTGAACTCAATATTTATATCATGTATGTGTCTCCAAAATTATCCTCCTCTCAAAATGAGGTGCCTATGCTTCCTTTTATACAAGTTTCTAGGTGGGAAAACAAAGAAAGCCAACAAGGTAACCACATTTTGAGAATTAAATATACAAGAAAATATTGGGCTCGAGGTTCACAAACCCCGGGGAATAGGTTGACTTGGCTGACCTATTTTGAAAAAAGTTGACATAGGTCGACATGTTCCCAGGAAAAGGTTGACTTCGTCAACTTGTTCCCGAAGTGGAACATAGAGAGCCAACTCTGAGGTCCCTGAAATTGCACAGATGAAAGTGAGAAAAGTAGGGTTGAACGGGAGGAAAAGGGAATTGAGAATGAATCGATCCATGGTTCAAAAATTTGATAAAGTAAAGAAGCTAAAATGTCTTAAATGAGGAGTGTGTCCATTTTAAGATGGTACAAATAGATATAAATTTTTTACAATAGATATCACCCTCCCTATTTAGAGGAAAATTAATTGTGAAGGGCATAATCCATTTCAAGACAAATTTAGATTAAGAGTAAGGATGAAAAGGATAAAAATATAGAAGATGTTTGAGAGTTAAATTTTACAATTCAAAAAACCAGCGCCTGTCTTTCTAGAAACTTAAACATTCTCTATTTCTTTATTCCAAAATACAAATAAATGTGAATAAAAGTTATTAGATCTTGAACAGAACAGTTAACCCTTTATTAATTTTACAAAAAATTGCATACCTCATAAATTGAACCTTCATATGTTTGGCAATGACACTTAGACTATGAGGAGGGTTTCTCTCTAGAACGTAATAATAGTTTCTATGGGGCTCAAGATACTCGGCGTGCGCCTCTAGCATATCGTCCCTCATCACATGACATGGAATGACAACTCTTCCATGACCTTTTCTTAAACTAGTCATGTGCTTAGTTTTTCTTGTCTAATCTTCCCTTTCGTTTCTTCTAGGGAAGAAGCAATGAAATTTCTTTTGTTCTAATCAGTCAATTAGATCAGTCAGTCCTCCTTTAAGATGTGCATTTCTTGCATATCTCTTAGCGTCGTCTTCAACAACACACCAATGAAAGAGAGATATGAGACAAAATCCAACAAATTAGGTTTGCAGATATTAGGGAAACTTAAACTTACCTTCTCCATTGATTCCTCTTACAATAAGCACCCTAGATCTAACCTCAATCTTTGTACCATGAGCGCAGGAATTCAATTGAGAAGATCTTTCATTGAAATTAACTGCACCAAAGTTTTGATTGGGTCTAATGTTTTTGGCATGGAAAACAACATGACGAGTTTTTCCCAACATCTGATGACAAAATCTAGTAATCTTCCACTTTAATAGCGATTGAAGATGGTAACCGACAATTAAAATAGTTTGTAAGTGTGAGACCAAAAAAATAGACTTCCATACAGAAAACTAATCGACAATCCATTTTCGGGCGTGAGACAAAATTCTAAGCATGAGAAAAATCCGATCAGGCTCTATGTGAGGAAGCTCACAAGGGAAGCCTATTGGCTTAATTATTATACAAAATT